>WOFM01000464.1:22203-748853 GCA_011428145.1 Ericerus pela
AGGGGATGGGTTGTAATATTTATAGTAAAATGATCAATCATTAAGGAACCAATCACAATAGACAATACCAATACACGCACCTGATTGGTTGGTTATCGTATTTCACCCTGAGTATAAATATTTGACTTAGCCGTTTTTTCACTCATTCTTTCAAATCATTCGAAGATGGCGGTCGTCATTACACACGCACACTTAGATTTTTTATTCATAAACCCGCACACACACACACTCGTAATTCAGGTAGTCGATCAGCACTCGGATTTTTATTTTATTTTATTTATTTTTTGCAATTGCATTGAAGGTCGTCGTCGTCATCGTCATCGTCGTCTTTGTCATCATCCTCAACCCACTCTCGAATTATCATTTTCACACGCACACACACACTCACGGTGCAGGTAGTCGTCGGTGTGAATCGGCAATCAGATTTTTATTTTTTTCACTCATACGCATACACGAACACTTTTATTTTTATTTGCACACCGGCACTTTGATTTTTCACACACACACACACACACACACACACACACACACACACACACACACACACACACACACACACACACACACACACACACACACACACAAGACTGACAATTGAAGACAATCAGCACGCACATTCTAATTTTAATTTTAATTTTTTCACACGCACTCACCCACACACTCACATGACAGGTAGTCACTGTCTTTGTCTTCTTCGTTAATAACGGTCGGAGCGTTACAACTCAGAGGTGTTAACAAGAGCACACATAAGTTGCCACTGACAATCCGTAGCAAGTGCACCTATATATGTATATATACTATTTTACTCACTACCAAAAATTAACAACACACCGAAATAATTAAAATAACTTTTGTCAACTTTTTTTCACAAAAGTTTTTCTAAGTCCAAAAAATATTTTTTTACTCCAGAAAAAAAACTTTTTCTCGCTCACTACAAACGCGCATCACAAAAATATTTTCACACCCGAAAAAAAAATTTTTTCCCGAAAAAAATATTTCACCCGCCAAAAAAATTCAACCAACTAACGCCCGATGATGAGAAAATTCTCCAATGATTGGAGGGAAATTTACCGCCGCTACGGCCCTTGGGGTCAACGGTAAAAGGATAACATTTCTTCGGACTAACACACTTGTGGAGAGGGGAAAATGGATGGACTTTTACCATTGACAATGGCTCCAGTCAATGGTAAAGAAATTGTCCTCAAGGTGCCCACTTACTACTGAAATGTTTTTAATTTTATAGATTATTAAATCATTTTTTGCAATATTATTTAAATTATTAATTAGGAGATACATTTATTTAAGGAAAAAGTGAGTTTTGAGATTGTGAGATGTGGTTATTGTTCGTCTGTTTTGTCTTAGAAACTATTTTTTTTTTGCATTTATTACTGAATTGTTTTCCACTTCTAAAACATCTTTAATACAGTTTAATGATCGTCACGAGACCAGAGAATGATGTTACATAAAAAAAGGGTATCAATAATCACTCTGTATTATAATGTCTAACGTTTATTCAATGGTTATCTCAGCTTCAGATGGCGGAAATGTGCATTACAGGTCCTGGCTCTACTCGTAAAAACACTTTTAAATTGACCACAATTCAAACACAAACAACCAGCAAAACCCTACATATATAAACGATAGCTTCGACTATTCACTTTACAAACATTTTCCGTTCTAAATTCTCAAATTTTAACAAATTATAGACTTAGATTTCAAAGATATGTTTATTGCTTACTGGTTAAAAATGGACTAATTTAGCTATCATGGTTCTTACAATGCGATTGAGAGGTATCCAATTGTGGAGCCACGAAAGACAGGGAAAACCAATAAACTAAGATGTTACCAATATCAACATTTCCAGAAAACATTATACAATGTTTCATATAATAATGTTCTTATACTCGCTAGTCGCTGATGTCGTTTATTTATTGTTTTGAATGTTTACTTAATCACTGGTGGGCCCTACTAATGATACTAGCGAAATTATAAATTATTTCTTAGTAACGTCTATATGATCCCAAAAGTTTCGGGGGTCTATTCAGGTTCCCACAATAAGATGTAATCCTACATTAAAAAAAAACTAGTAGACACCAGTCATTATTTGAGGGAGAGAGAAATCACTGACATGATATTTTTACAGAATGATGTTTTGACTTTTGAGGCGCCCATATTATAGGCAAACAGCAATAGGACCTTACTCTACAGATTTTTATTTTTATTTTTAATTTTCAAAAAATCTAAGTACCTACTACATAAGTTCTGTGGTTGAATGACTTCGATTCTGTATTCAAAGTTTTGAAAGTCAAACTGATCTAAACTGAAGGCTGTTGGGTACCTAGCCCAGATCAAATGAAAAAAGTAAAAGGTATCAGCAAGATTCATGGTAATATCTCCACAGACATGAAAAACTCAGTCCAACTCAACCAGCTGAATTTTCTGAAATATACAAGGTTAGGAATACGAACTTTTTGTCTGAAAAATTCAATGAGTACTACTGGTTCACTACATAATTGACAAGTGTGCAAGCACACTTGTTTGTCTTAATTACCCATTGCCAGAGATACAAAATGGCATATTTCCGTACTTGCATCTGTAGGGCTTTAGTGTAGTAAATAGTCTACATTAGGCTCAAGTAGGTCAGCTGTCAGTAGGTTTGTTTTATTTTCCACACAATGTCAACCTCCAGTTGACACCAAGAGGATCAATTCCATTCCTACATGATAAATGCACCAATTGAAGAGTGGAACTGACTCAAAAGTAGCAGAATAGCTTTTCTCGATGTCATTATTTTTGGTAATTAAAACATTAAACATAGCTCTTGTATCTAGACATCCACAGAGCATTAATATAATAGAGGACGTATCACGCCTGCCCATCTAAACATTCTAAACACTGCTATGAAAAATGACACCACTTTTGAAAAGCTGTCCCCAACCTTTTGGAATTCAAATTTGTTTGCCCATTAACAATGATAAGAATTGTTTTTATAACAAACCGAATTTTATAGATTAAAATGAGACAAAAATAGTACCAATTTTTAAGAGTGGAGATACTCATCTTAAAAATGGTACCATTTTTCATCTTGCATACGTCCTCTATTATTTTCAATACTCTGGCCCATATTCACAAACGTCACTTTAATTTCCCTTCATTTAAACTTCACTTAAAAATGACTTTTAGCACAATTTTGTATTTAAGAAAGTGGTAACATTTTATTTTCACATTGGAACTCTCATAAAACATACCATTGTTCCCACATTTTTAAGTACAAAATTGTGCAAAAACTTTTTTAAAGTGAAGTTTAAGTGAAGGGAGCTTATAGTGAAGTTTGTGAATATAGGCCGCTGTGTAGATATCTTGTGGTTGCAGGTCCACATCATCTTGCCACCAGAGTGCATATCTTTTACTTCCACTTTCCATAGGTCATTTCTCCCCCTTACTCAGAGCTAATAAAAAAAGTGTGAGAAAGAAAGTGCTATAGGCAAGAAAAAGGAAAAGCCAAAAAAAAAAATTTGGAAGTAGTGAGAAAAAATTCTCGCTGCGCCACCGGAGTAGCTTTTCTTAATTAGTTTCACCAGCTATATAAATTCAGAAGTGGAAAGGAAATGTTCGACTGTTTCACTTTTCCACTTGAAATTTCATTTGAGATTAGCAAAATTGCAAAAAACAATTGTAAATATCTCTTTATTGAACTGTATGACCTAAATTTGAATAAGGAACAGAAATACATAAGCTCTGTTTGATAGGATTACACTAACTTACACCAACTTACACCGGTAGGGATATTCCACAAATATTCAAGTAAAACTTGGCGCAAAGCTTTGACTATATACATACTGGACTGCTAATACTGATAAGAATAACACACGAGTCTAATGAACAACCGATGAAGTTGAGTCATACACCCGTATCACCGTTCAAAATGTTAGTTTACTGGTTTGTTGTTTAAAAACATAGAGCTACCTGATCCGCGTTTAACCAAATTAATTACAAATTTCTAAGTAAAAACTAGAATTAGACATATTTGTAAGAATATTTCGCAAGTAGATAAAAACATTCGTCATACAGCAACAAAAAAAATTATTTTTATGCATCAATAAATAAAATTTCAAATTGATTTAACTGAAATTTTTGAACTTCTGAGTTTTATAAAACTACATTACCGATTTAATTCGTAATTAAAAGCAATAATTGTGGTAAGAAGAGACCTAGTCAAAGGAAAAGACAATAAGTATTAATAAATTTGATAATGAACTAACATTTTGAACAGGGATACGCCTGTTTGTTTTGAACACAGCTTTTTATCAGTATTAGCAGTCCAGTATGTATATAGTCAAAGGCGCAAAGTCACACAACATTTCTACATTTTTGGAATCGCCCTCCTGGTGTAGGTTGGTGGAAGTTGGTGTAGTCCTATCAAACAGAGTTAAAACTTCATATTTGGTATCAGATTTTGTCATTTTAATTCATTTGAATTATTTACAGACGTCGATTTGAAAGGATACTTGATAAAGAGAACTTAATATTTACACCCAATTGTATGCTAGTCTTCATAAGCTTTATTAACAAGAATAAGAGAAATACCCGTTCGCAACAACTGAATCTTCTTCAATTTGACATTCGTTTCGTGATAACATTAACAAGATAAATAAACTGGAGAAGAAAGTAGAAAATTTTCACTAAGAATGAATCAATAGACAAAAAAAACGATTTGAAATAAAAATTGTAGTTTAATTGCTTGTTTCGCACAACGAACATAAAAAATAGTAGTGAAAATGAGAGGTTCACAATTTTCCTTCACACATTCGGATACGCATGGCTTTTAATAAATTTGGTTCCCATAAGAAACTAATTCATTTAAAAACTGTACTGTCAATCATAGCTCCAAGACACTGGGTAATATTAGAAGACATCAGAGATCCCACTTTTTCTTCGAGATGCCTTTTGGGATCTTGCTTGCCAACATTCTTAATAGCCAACTGTTCTGCCGACATCTTTTCCTCGTCCTCGAGAGACTAACAAAAAAGTAAATAAATTAAAATAAAATAAAAACAAATTGGAGTCCACTTGAGACAAATCGAACACCACTAATTGTCACCAGTCCATTTTTCAACATAAGTAACCAACATTAAAATTGTAACTCAAAAATTAAAATTTTTTTACCTTATTATAATTTTTTGCTAATTCTAGCATTCCATTAACTGTATTTTCATTAGTTTTACAATGCTCTGAATAATCAGACAATATTAAGCCATCCATCCAAGACTTTTTATGCAAATTTAGCAACATTTTCTGTTCTAATTCATTCTTCCTATAATTTATTGACATGGAGTAATAGTGTCGGTTTAAGCCATGAATTAAAGCCTGCAACAAGTTTAAGAATATTGAAAAAAAGTTAAAAAATATAACATTAGAAACAACAAAAACAGATCATTTTGGAGACTAACTTGTACAGAAGGTTTCTGGAGGTGACCAAGATTACTAGTAGTCTGACGAGGCTCTTGTCCCAACACCATCATATTAGGATTAATTAATCGAAATGCATCAATTACAACTTTTCCTGAAACAGATAAAAACAAATGTCGGTTAAAAAATGAGAAAAACACTATTAAACAGAGCACCATTCACCAACCTTTCACACTCTGGATAGGATCAACCACCACAGCAACTGCGCGTTCAGATAAAGCTTCAAAACTCTGCTGAGTGTTGATATCGACGCCAGATAACCAGCATCCAAAACCAGGATGGGAATGATACCAACCAACTACCATTTCTGGACGTCCAGTTTGACGTAACATATCCAACATTTTAGCTTGAAATACCGGATCGACTGCTTCAACACTTACTCCCTGCAATATGTTTTATTCATTAATGATTACGAATGAGGACATGACTGATGAACGACCAGTAGAAAATCAAGAAAGGACTAACCGTTCCAGTTTGCGGCATAGCAAAAACATCAATCACTCGAACCGTATAATCATCAACGAATTCACCCAACATAAGACCCATAACTTCCATTGGTACACCGGCACGACCATGCTTCAACATTTTCAATAACGCTAACGATGAGATGTAGACTTGCTCTGCAGTATCTACGGAAGGAGTATCGGCTGCCGGAGCACTTTGACTAAGTCCAGGCATTCCTCCACCAAGTCGAAGCAATCTATCCATGGTGATATAACTTATAAATTCTATGCTTAATATATTATTGATGACGAAACGACGAAATGTTGAGCAGGATTACGAAATATAAAACGACGTCTTCATCGAAAAATAATCGATCAACAATGCTTAAACTTAGAGAAAAATGGCAGAGCCGCACGAATTAATTATTGTGTAAAATTGTCAGTGGTCAACGAAAAAAAAAAACATTTACAAGTACGAATAAATGGTACTATATGAATCTAATTCAAAAACTTGACTTGCGTTTAAACAGCAACTAAAAATAATTTTTCAGCCAAATAAACTGAAATTAAAATCTAAAAACAAAGTTAGAATTGTGTAACTCGTACTTCTGATATCAAATTATAAATTTTGGAATTATTCTATTCATACCAAATTCTGCAGAAGTTCTTATCGAAAATACAAGTAACGCCACACTAATAATTCCTTTTTGCAAACCGAGATGAGCTAAACCAGGTTGCCATATCTCTTTTTTATGATTATAATTGTAAGTCGATATACAAGAGTGTCTCTTCGTTGTTGGTTGCATAACCTGGTTGTCCGGTCAGATGACAAAAAAGTTCACTCGGTTGCCAGGTTCCCCTCTGTAAGATAATGTACCGAGGAATATATTGTTTATACACAAACGACGTACGTAACTATATATTGACTTTATATGTGTAGAACGATAAATCTTGAAGCCAAACAGGGCGTACTTTCGAAAGGTACTTGTGTGAAAACTGATATCGGTAACGGTATTATTTAGCTAATTAGGTCCTATTTTACTTTTTTTATACAGAACGTTTTAATGCAAATGGGATTAAATGTTATTACTGTTGATGGAAAACTCATCAAAGAATTATGTACTTATATACAGGTAGAATAAGGAAAATATTAATAATTTCCTTATTCTTATCTTAATACTATACTATACAGTTAACTATATAATAGTTTATGAGGATGCACCAATTACACCTACAAAATCCAATTTATTACAAGCTTCTTCAAAATCATTTAGAGATTGCAAACAAATCTGTTGGTAAGCTATTGCCATTAGATGCTTCTAGACCATTAGATAGTGGATGTATACTCATCTCTTCTATTAAGTCAAGTTTTGATGCACTTAAAGTATCAGTGGAATGAAGTTTTAGTAAAGTATTACATATTTATGTCATTAATTATTCTGTAAACTTACAAATAATGCCATTTTATCATGTGTCAATGGCAAAGTAGAATAATAATAAAATTAATTATTTTCAAATATAATTTTAATTACTAAATTAACGAAATATAAAAATTAATTTTTTTCTAGCCAGAATTGGAAATTTGGAATCACTATCACTTATCACCAAAGGTTGTTTTTTGTAAAAAGAACGCCTGTTAACAGTGGCTTCAGCGGTCTTCCATTTAACCCTATGTATTTCTTATTAGTTCTAGCAGTCCATAAGCTATATAGTCAAAGCATATAATATGGCGTAGTAGATTCTCGAGGTTCTCGATGTCTTGTATCGATGTGTACCTTGAATATATATCGATAGTTATATCGATAACTATTGATAGGTTCCACACCTGTATTATATATCTGAGAGTTCTTACTCTTGCTTATATGTTCTTTCTTATTTACTTTACATAATACTCTTATGTAGATACCATTCTCACACTCCCTCTTATTACGTCAATTAAATAAGAATGAGTCAGTTTACTTTCATAAATGTCGTATAATAAACAAAACGAAAACAGTAACAAAATACTGAAAAAGACAGTCTCAAAAATTATGGATCAGTTCTTTCAAAATAACAAAACAAAACAACAATAAACTTAATGACTTTTGAAAACGCTTAATAACTAAATTCATAAACTTAATTAACTGATCTTTCGATTGACTTTAAACAAACAACACTTAATTCAATAAATTTCATGACTGACAAATATCACATAAATTCATAGTATAAAAATCACAACACAAACTTAAATTCTAAATATCAAAAATACAAAATAATGTCAGACTTATAAATGTCTTATTGAGCTTCTGTTTCAGGTACTTCGTTTATTCACCTTTACGAGACTTATTCACCTTTACGAGATAATACTGTAACATATAAAATACATTTTTGTCATTAGTTAATTGTGATGTGAGGCGGTAATGACGAGGAACGAAAAAGAGTAAGAGAGAAGTATTCACAACAGAATTTATTAGCAGACTAAAATTACATTTGGAAATGAAATATGAATTAATATGAAATGGCGAAGGAACAGCGATAGCGGATCGAGAATGGTAGGGGAAGCACTTTGTGACAAGAGTGTACGTATGACATATATATATAGATTGACGTGATGATGATTATGAAGAATGAGATGAGGTGGGATTTCGTATCAACACCCCCCTGAAATTTTACTGATTGAGTTCTTCATCATGTTCTCTGAAAATAAACTAATTATTATTATTTCTAAAAAAAATATTCAGTACAAAAATGATATATGCATAATAAAAAAAATTAAAAAAAAATTAACATCGTATTATTAAGGTAACTTTGGTTTCAAGAAAAAATTTTGTTTGCTGTGCTTCGAAAAATGAAATAAAATAAATGATTAAAATAAATAAATAATAGGTAAGTACATAAATATGGTAACATGTAAAGAGTACAGAACATCAATATGTGATATATAGAATAATATATGGTATCTGCAATAAACAAGAAAAATAAAAATATAAAAATTGGTAACATGCAAAAAAAAATTTTCGTATACATAAATGACTAATAGATGATTCATTAAGAAGTGTGCTCGAATATATTCTCGAACATTTACGAGTGTATGCTAAAAATAAAAAATAAAAAAATCACAAGGAAATAAAATTAACAAAAGATTTTAAAAGGTACACGAGCATTTATTGGAAACGTTACGTTTAAGAATTTTATCTATAAATTGGCATGTAATAATATGAAGCGATAATATATGATGTCCATTAGCTTTATCTTTTACGTTTCTCTTTTGTGTTCGAGGTGGCGTTTGACATATTTATTTTTGGATAAGGCAAGCTATTTGGTTTATCTTTATTGAGGTCATGTAATGAGTTTTTATCTCTCGTATATTGTTCAGATTTTCCTTTCATACTCTTGTGTGGGAATTTGTCGTGTATTTTTCTCACGCTTGTTCAAAGTTGTATGCTGTTTCTATTATTAGCGTTTGTAGGGTTTAAGCTTGTTCGATTTTAATTCTGTTTTCATTGTTGGGTTTATAATAAAATCGTGTATTTTTCTTCGACAAGTATTTTCGAGTGTATTTTTCTCATGAGTATTATTTATGAACAATGTGAGAGTATTATTTCTTGTACAATATGTTTCAAGTTTTGACTTTAGAATTTTGACTTGGTACAACTTGACTTTTTTTGGACGGGTATTTTTCTGTGAGAAAATACGAACTGCCAACGGAT
Source organism: Ericerus pela (assembly GCA_011428145.1). Classification (NCBI taxonomy): domain Eukaryota; kingdom Metazoa; phylum Arthropoda; class Insecta; order Hemiptera; family Coccidae; genus Ericerus; species Ericerus pela. Next base: position 31,805 of record WOFM01000464.1, read on the forward strand.
CGAACTACACAAAATGTGACAACGAAACCTACACTGATGAAAAGATTGAACGACGGCTAGAAACACACATTACGAACACATAAATAAAAAGACTAAATATTCACTATTTCACGAATTTTATTCCACATAATATTAGCGGACATGTTAATATTACGACGGTTGATGAGCGACGAGAAGGCATACAAAACATATAATCACAGCTGAGTTACAAACACAAATATCACAGATTAATAATAATAACAAAACAGTGTTGCCACAACATGTGATGTGCGAGAATAATAAGTCAACGTATAATATAATTTGCTATTATTCCCACACACCTCCTCAAATTATATACATACGATAATGTCAAAATACTAATAAACAAATTTTCTAAATTAATAAAGTCATTAAACAAAAAATGACAAAAGTCAACAATAACACGAAATATTACAACACAAAAAATATCAACACAAATGGTAAACATATACAAAAAGTTACATTAATTTTAACAGTTTACAAAACATATCAAATTTGGGCTTTGGGCAGCCCTTCGTGAAAACGTCCCCCAACTGTCGCGAAGTCGGTACGTACGAATACTTAAAATCTATATCTACGTGATTGCACACAAAACGGTACTTTACATCTATATGTTTGGATCTGCGAGTATTCCACTTTCCAGAGTGCAGAAGAGCCAGACAACTCTGGTTATCTTCATAAATCACAGCTCTGTCATTAATCTGAATGCAAAAGTCACTTAACAGATACTTCAACCAGATCGACTCAGTGGTAGCATCGCATATTGCAATCAACTCACTCTCAGTGCTAGATAGTGCTACAGTTGGTTGCTTTTTGCTGAACCAGGACACCAGTGATCCATAAACAAAGACACAGTAACCAGAGATAGACCGTCTTGTGGTGACACAGTTACCCCAATCGGCATCAGAAAAAGTTTCTAAAATATTGCCGTTATTATCATATTCATTTGAAAATATTAATTTTTTATCTTTTGTGGTAACTAAATATTTAAGTACTCTTAATAAGTATTTGTGATGTTCGTCAGTGGCATAGCTGGAGAATTGGCTAAAATACGATATTGCAAAGCAAATATCGGGCCGTGATCCTAGCATCAGATACATTAGGCATCCCACGAGCTGTTGATAGTTGTTGAGTACACTATCACACGCATTGAGATCCCTGTCCAATTGGAGTTTGGGGTCAATGGGTGTGTAGGTCGGTGCGCAGTTTTCAACGCCAAAACGCCTAGCAACAGACTCAATGAGGCCCCTCTGCTCAATTTCCAGTATGCCATCTTCACGATTGTGATTGATATTTAAACCTAGATATTTTTTGACCTTTCCCAGATCCTTACACTTAAATCTTTTATTTATTTCTTTTTTAAAAAATGTGATTTGTGTTTTGTTATTTGAGCTAATCAGGACATCGTCAACATACGTGAGTAAATAGACTACAGTACCATCATTTTTATTTTTATATATATATAAGCAGTCATCAGCCGTACTCTGCACAAAGCCAAGAGCAACAAGGAACTTGTTGAACAATTTGTTCCATACCTTGGGCGACTGCTTTAGACCATAGATAGACCTATTTAATTTCAAAACATTATCATGTCTATCAATTTTGGTTTCTATCCCTTCAGGTATTTCAAGGTACACATCTTCCGAGAGAATTCCATTTAGGAAGGCACTACATATATCAATTTGTTCTATATGAAATTTTAATTTATTGCTCACAGCCAAGAGGGTCCTGACAGTTGAAAGTTTCGCCACTGGCGCATATACTTCATTAAAATTGAAGCCCTTCTTCTGTTGACATCCTCTGGCAACTAATCTAGCCTTATATAACACCTCATTATTAACATCATATTTTTTATTAAAAATCCACCGACACGTGATGGTGGGGGCTTCCTTTGGACGTTTGGTCACCCGCCAAGTCTGATTGGAATTCAGGGCACTTATTTCGGAAGAAATAGCATCCCTCCACATCAGACTGTCCGGTGCAGCATTCGCCTCCTCAAACGTCAAAGGGACGCCATCCTCAGCAAGATATATATTGCTTGCTATTTCATCACGTTCAGTCGTTTCCTGTGGAAGACAATCCAAATTCAAGTCACCATCAACTTCAATATTTTCTAAATTTGATTCTGTGACTTCTGTGAAAATATCATCATCTTTAGTATATTTATTTATATTAGTATTATCTATTTTATTTTCGAAGAACTCAACATCCCGTGACAGACGTATTTCCTTAGCATTTATATCTAACAATCTGTAACCACATGGAGAATATCCTACCATAATCAACTTTTCACTTTTATTTTTAAACTTATTAGAGTCATGTTTGAATGACAACATATATGCGTTGCATCCAAACGTTTTTAATTTTTTATAGTCAAATTGTTCATTGAACCACCTTTCAAAAGGAACAAAATCCTTATTTGTGGGGCATCTGTTCACGATATAGGCAGAGCACAATATGGCTTCCGACCAAAATATCTTACCAAGACCACTCTCGAATAACAGCGTCCTTGCCCTCTCACATAGTGTCCTGTTCATCCTTTCAGCTTTTCCATTTTGCTGAGGACAGCCGCCAACAGTAGGTTCAACCACAATTCCTTTCTCAGTACAATATGACTGGAAGGTAGTATTCAAGTACTCTGTGCCGCAATCACAACGGAGTCTCTTTACATTATAACCGAACTTATTCGAGACCATCTCGTGGTATTCTTTAAATTTTGAAAAAGCTTCCGTCTTACTTGTCAACAGGTACACACAACAAAAATTGGAATAGTCATCTATAAATGTCATAAAATATTTCGCTCCTTTATATGCAGGAGGATTTATAGGACCACAGAGATCGGTATGTACCAACTCCAGAGGCTTACTAGTTTTTCGTTCATGCCTCAAGAACGGTTTTCGGCTCTGTTTCCCCATCACACAGGGCTCGCACAGCAATCTGCGGTTGGAGTCAATGTTCGGTATTAAACCTCTGTTTGACAACAACTTAACATCGTTCACATTCAGATGAGCAAGTCGTCTATGCCACACAGTCAGTGGGCTCGACTCATCCTCCAATGTCAGATTACACGATTGACTAGACATTTTAAAAAAATCAATGGTGTAAAGATCTGAATTCACGCTAACACCAGTGGTCACTATTTTTCCACTGCAGCGTTGGATGACATCGACAGATTCCTCTCTAAACAGGGTATCGAAACCCGACTTGCTCATTCGTTTTACCAATAGCAGATTCTGCGGCAGCTCCCGAGCATATCTGACATTTTTCAATTCAATTACTATTCCATTCAACAATTTTAATTTTACTGTACCAACAGACGTAACAGAAAGAGAAACTCCTTTCTTCGCAACACAGATACTATAAGGTTTAATCAAGTCTATGTAGTCACTGAACAAGCTTATATCGTTAATTATGTGAATTGTGCATCCACTGTCTACTACGAATGTGGTTTGAGGCATCAAATTTATATCTCCCTTTGCATTACAGAACTCATCAATTTTGTTATTATTATTATTATTTACTGTGAAACTATAACCCACATCTGAGCAATCGTCATTATTATTAAAATTTTCGTTGCACATCTGTGCAGAGCTCCTATTATTATTATTATTATTGGTAGCATGGTTATTAGAACGATTTCCGTTATTACTATTACTATTACAAACGTCATTATTATTATTATTTCGATTTTTAGCATAGCAATTTTGTGCTATATGTCCAATCTTATTACAAAAATGACATTTAATATTCGAATGTCCATTGTCAGCACCAGAACTACGACCATTTCCATTAAAATTATTATTATTATTGCTTTGTGAGTTAAAATTGTGATTATTATTACAATCACGACCTTCATTATTAGAAGATGAGTTATAAAAATTATTATTATTATGATTATTATTTCTACCTCGATTGAAACCACGATTATTATTTCGATTTTGGGACCTACCACGGTTAAAACGATGACTATTACTATTATTATTACCAGAATTTCATCCGATACTGTAATGATTACCGAAAAACACGTTCTCCTCACCAGTGACAGCCACTGATGAAGGTTTTTGAGATGCAGAATTCAGAGAGTTACCTCTCACTGTCGATTTACTATCAGATGATAGTTCACACTGGAAGTTGTTTAGCTTCATAAACACAGCATCCCAGGTGATGACTTCTGCATCCTCTATCACCACCTTGATTGGACGAAACTCTGCAGGCAGCGATCGCAGCAATACCAATATAAATTGTTTTGTGGTTGTCAGGTCTCCCAATTTGGTTAATCGTCTACAACGGGCACAAAAGTCAAGCAGATACTTCTGCAAATCAGAACCAGAAACATACCGTTTTGTGTACAATTCACCTCGTAAATCCATCAGTGTCTGGTCGTTTCCGTTGTCAATCAGGTTCGTTAGCACGTTGAACATCTCCTTCGTGGTAGTGTATGTCTGAAGCATCTCCAAATATTCATCTGTCACGATGTTGGCTATCAGGAACATCGCTTTGGCATTCTCCTTAGACCAGGTATCTCCCCTATTACGAACAGTAGGCAAAGAATCAACAATTATATTACTTAGTGACTCCTTTGCCAGCAGCAGCTCCATTCTGAACTTCCACGTTCGGCCATTCTGCCCATTGAACGGCTCGATCGTATTCTTCTTTCTCGCGTCCATCTTGTTAACAGGTTACGACGATCAGTTGCACCGTAAAACAGCAATTTCAGCAACCATCAGATACGCCGACCAACGATTCAACACGAACGAGATCACAGGAACATCGAGAAGCGAACATATCAAACAATGAAAAATGAATTAGAAAGCATGGTACTACTTGGGAGTGGCGAGCAGAATTCGACAGCACAACTTTGAAGACTCAAAACAATGGCGACCACGTTGACATCCAGGTAACTGGGCCCATAACCTGTGAGAGAATACGAACTGCCAACGGATCGAACTACACAAAATATGACAACGAAACCTACACTGATGAAAAGATTGAACGACGACTAGAAACACACTTTACGAACACATAAATAAAAAGACTAAATATTCACTATTTCACGAATTTTATTCCACATAATATTAGCGGACATGTTAATATTACGACGGTTGATGAGCGACGAGAAGGCATACAAAACATATAATCACAGTTGAGTTACAAACACAAATATCACAGATTAATAATAATAACAAAACAGTGTTGCCACAACATGTGATGTGCGAGAATAATAAGTCAACGTATAATATAATTTGCTATTATTCCCACATTTTCCTTTCACAAATAAATGTATTTAATATTATGTGAATAGATTCGTATTTTCTAGCATTTTTACAATTAAATTTTCCAATTTTGTTCTGTCTAAAGATTTCGTAAGTAAATCTGCAAGTTGATTTTCGGAATTAACGGATCTGAAATGGATTATTTTCTCTTCCATGGCCTCTAAAATCGAGTAACATTTTATCATGAGAGCCCGCGATTTCTTCTGACTTCCACCAGAGCAAATTTTTTGAGTTGATATATTATCCTCCATTACGTCTACGATTATTTTTTCCCCAAAAATTTCAAAGTTCATGTATTGAATTACCTTTATTATATCGAGTGTGTCAAAAACTGCTATAATTTCTGCAGAGGTACTGGATGAAGCGTGGATTGTTTGTTTTGAACAATTCCACTCTATCAAATCCCCATTTGCAAAAATCATAAAGCCAGTAATTGATTTGCCTTTTTGTAAATTGTTTAACTCAATATTATTTTCGTCTACTTGAGGGGCATATGAAGCGTCAATGTATGCTTGTATTCCGTCTCCCTCGGATTTATACGTTATATTGTAATTTTTTGTAGAACTGACATACCTAAATATTCTTCTCACGTAATTTTTTAGAGTATCATTTGAATTATTTTGGTAGTGTGAAAAAAAGTTTACAGGAAATAGTATATCAGGTCTGGTTAGTCTGGCTAGGTACAATAATCCACCAATCATCGATCTGTATTCTGTGTCATCCCTTCCATTTTCAACTTTTTCTATTTTAAGGGCAGTTTCCATTGGGGTGTTTGTCTTTTTGATTTCCGAAATACCAAATTTTTTAATCATTTTTTCAATATGTTTATTTTGGGATAGGACTATTGTTCTATTCTCTATGTTTCTTTCTATTTCCAACCCTACAAAAAATTTTGGATTATTTATGATTGTAATGGTAAAAGACTTTTCCAGTTGTTCATTAATTTTTGTAATTGCTATTTGTGAGTTTGAAGCTATCAGAATATCATCTACATAGCTTAAAAAATATGTTTTTTCGTTGTCTTTATTCATTTGATATAGGCATCTATCCGCTTTTGTTCTTTCAAAACCCATTTCCTTAATTTTATAGTCAAGCAGATCGTACCAAGATTTACTTGACGTTTTTAGTCCGTATATCGATTTTTTCAGTTCAAGAACTTGATTCGAATTGATGTTTATCCCCTCTGGTTTTTTTACATAAATAGGTTTTATAATTGGGGAATTTAAGTACGCCGTTTTGACATCATATTGTACAAGAATTAATTTTAATTTATTAACTATAGAGAGCAACCATCTAATTGTACTAATTGATGCAACAGGACCATGTGTTTCTGTAATACTATACTCGGTTCTATCTTTGAATCCTCTCGCTACCAATCTGGCTTTAGGTTTTGGATTTCCGTATTCATCGTATTTAATTGTAAATATCCACCTAGTATCAATTAATTTTTGCCTATCATAATCCACAATTTCCCAAACATTCATATCATTTAATGAATTATATTCGTCATTTATTGTGTTTACCCATTCTTTTCTAAACGGATTATTATTAATTTCATTAAAGCTTTTTGGGACGCAATCTTCTATGTATGTTTTATTATAGTTGACATTAATATTCATTATTATTGGGTTTATTATTCCTAGATCTTTTTCGTAATTTGCCGGTTTAATTATTAACTTTCTGTTGGATGTTTCCAAAGATTTTATATTTTGGAACTCATCCATCCGTACGTCGCATGCAATATACGACTTTGTTTCAAAAGGGTCTCTCAGACAATATCCAGTATTTGTGTATCCCATCATTATGCTTTTTTCTGCTCTCGGTGCCAACTTTGGATCAATTTTGTTTTTCGATTTTGCTTTTGCTTTAGTTGCATTTTGTTTACGTACTTCAAAAGGGATGTGACGATATGTTAGAGAACCAAATACTTTTAAATTTTTTAAATTTGGTTTTATGCCATAAAATAGTTCATACGGGGTTTTAAAGTCCACGTTTGCTTTTGTTGGTGAGCGATTTAATAAATATGCTGATGTGACAATTGCATATGACCAGTATTTAATGTCCAGGTTGGCATCAATGAGCATAGCTCTTATTCTTCTCATGAGTGTCTGGTTCTGCCTTTTGGCTACGCCATTCAACTCTGGAGAATAAGGAACTACGTAATCCATTGTTATTCCATTTTCTAGACAATAATTTACTATTTTAGCATCTGTGTATTCTTTCGCGTTGTCACATCTAATGGTTCCAATAGGGAAATTTGGGAATTTATTTTTCATAGACATTATCATATTTTTAAATTCTATTGCTACTTGGTTTTTTGATGTAATGGGCATGACGAATGTGTATTTTGAGTAATGATCGATAAAGGTTAAAATATATTTTTGATTAGCAATCGATGGTGTAAATGGACCCATTATATCTGATGATGTTATTTCTAGTTTTCTAGATGGTTTTGTCCTCATTCCATTATGCCCTAGTCTCGTATTATTTGCAATGCAACAGATTTGGCAGTTTTTAAAATCATCGTCTCTAAAATTCATATTTTCCGGAATTCCAACAGATAAGTTTTTTAATTTTTGGATATAGCGTGCATTTAAATGACCCAGCCTTCTATGTATAATGATTTTTTTATTAAATGTATTATTATTATTATTTGAAGTATCGTTTATACCATCAGTATTATCATTGATATTTGATTTTTCATCATTTAGTATATTTTCTTCATTGGTCGTATTATTATTTTCACCCCCCTCAAATGAATCTAGATTATTATTTTCTATCGGGTTTTCAACTTCTTCTTGTATTTCTAACTCTATTGTAAAATCCTCCCATTCATCCTCATTTTCTTGGGTTACTGGACATATTTGTGTAGTGCTTTCTAATTCTTTATTAATGTATTCATCTTCATTAATTTTTGTAATATTTTTATTACGAATATTGTAATGTATATAAAATATTCCATTTTCTTTTGAGGCAGTTATTAGAGTTTCCCCATTTTCTATAAAATATATATTAGCACAGTTTTTTTGCTGATCAATATTTACTGTACCCGTATTTGTGATTTTTATTGCACTAATTATGTCAGTATTTAAATCGGGTATGTAGTGTACATCATTTAGTTCAATTAATGATTGTATTTTATTGGAATTTTCAATTTTGATTGTCATTTGACCAGTATGGGTGGCATACAAGAAAGCATTTTTGCCCGCACATTGAAGTTTTACAGGGGTGACAAATTTTTTAATATTATTCAATTTATTTAGGTCTGCTGTTAGGTGCACTTCTGCAGCTCCATCCAAAATTGCCTTATGTTCTAGTTGAATATAATCATCATTTATTTCATTTTTTTTAATTAATTTGTTTAACAACCATTCATTTGAATTATCTACGTGTTTTCTGACCATACAGGACATTTTTACCTGTTGTTCGGGATTCTCTTTTTTGTTTGAGGCAGTATTATTATTTTGGGTTGTTTTCGGTGGATAATTATTTTGATTTGCATTCGTATTATTATTATTACTGTTTTGTTGAGTATTATTATTATTACAGTTTTGGGCTATATGCCCATTTTGACCACATTTATAACACTTGGGGTTGTTTTGGTTATAATTTTTATTATTACCTCTATAATTATTTCCGCGGTAATTTCCATTGTTTCTATAATTATTTCCCCTATAATTTCCATTGCCATTGCTATTTGTATTATTAGTATTATTATTTTGCGAATTTGGTTCATTCCCATTTGCATTACTATTCGTACCATAATTTCGATTATTGCCTCTATAGTTATTATAATTATTACCTCTGTAATTATTCCTTCCTCGATAATTATTATTACGACCTCTATAATTATTATTATTATTGCCATTACCATTATTTCTATAATTATTAGTATTATTATTTTGGTAATTATTATTCTGTTTCTTTAATGTTTGATCTCTAAATTTTTGATCAGCATCTTCCCTTAAAATTCTTTTAAAATTATCGATATTTCGTTCGTTGGGGGGTAGATTTTCAAACTGCATTTTGGCCAATGCCTGTTCATAACACAGTGCAAGTTGTAAGTTTTCTAATTCTTCCTCTTCTTTCACTTCCTTTCCACTATCTCTTACATCTGTAACAAGTTTGTCCTATTTTTTCAGAAATCCTCTCATATTTCCTCCAGGTTGAAATCTGAATTCCATCCATTTTGATTTAGCCATGTTGGCTGTAATCGATGTTTTTGTACCATATATATTATCCAATTTTTTTAGCATCATTATGGCTGTATTACAATCTCGAATTTGTTTGGTGATGTCATTCGAAACCCTTTCAAGGACAAATTCTTTGGCATTGTCTTGCATTTTACAATAATTAATCATTTCCTTATTAGGCCTAAAGTTCAAATCATTAATATGTGATATGTATGATTCCAAAAATTCGTGTTCTCCAAAAATGTCGTAGTAACCAGCACCCCTAATGGCCGAAATAATCATACGTCTCCAATCTAAGTAATACTTTCCATTGAATACCTTTCCTAATGGAGCCTGAATAGGTTTAATTTCATTAACACTCGACATAATTTCTTCAATTTTTTTAAAGCCTAATAAATTATTTTCAATATTCGTGATGGATATAAATTTTTTATTTTCTTCTTTTTCTTTGTCGATCTTTTTTACTAGATTTTGTCCTTTAGATTCAATATTTTTATTTTCTGGTACTTTTTCTTTTTTATCCAGTTTTCTAATTCTTTTAAAATTTTATTATTTTTTATTTTAAGAATCTATTTACGAATTTTTTCTCTGATTCCAACGAACTATATATTCTATTCGAAAAGTAATTTGGTGTCGAATCAGATATTTTAATATATTTAAATGAACTAATTTCCTCTATTCTACCTGAGATATCAATTGTGAAGGACTCTAATATTATTTCACCTGTTAAATACGTGTAATAAGGAAGATTATATTTCTCTATTTTCAAATCTACAACTTTTTCCCCTTCAAACTTCTTCAACAATTCCTCCAATTCTTCTTTCTCAATACTATATTCACCGATTTTATTTTCTAATATATTTATTAAATTTGACATGTATTATTAAATGGGAAGGGAAAAACAACTTTATATCACCACCTCAAACTTGCAATTCAAAATATACGTAAAAAATAATTTAACTACACCTATATTACCTTACAAAGCTTAATTTTCTTCGTTGATCCGTTGTTGTGTGAATTCGTATTTGCTAAATCCCAATATCACCGTCGTTGTCTCCTCTGAATTTTGTAGTAGGTTGGCCCAAAAATTTGTGGTCTTCGTAGTTACAATCTCTGGTAGAGTCCTTGAAGACGGGAGCAGAAGACTTCCTCTGGTGGTTCTCTGTATCGTTGGCGGTCCTTTCTGGATTGTAGTTCGTTGACTTCCAGGATCGGCCGTTATTGGATCAGGAACAGTTTTTGGTTACGTTTTTATTTTTTTGACTTCGAAAAAAATTTAATTAAAAAATTGGAGTTTTAACATTCTTGATTTAAACGATATTTTCCGTGTATTTTCACTTCAAAAAATATAAATTTCAACACAACAATGAATCAATTTAAAAAAAAATCAGTCTGCTATTTCATAATTTAATATTATTCTTCTCTTACTGTTCAACCACAGCGATGGCTACCATGATGTGAGGTGGTAATGACGAGGAACAAAAAAGAGTAAGAGAGAAGTATTCACGACAGAATTTATTAGCAGACTAAAATTACATTTGGAAATAAAATATGAATTAATATGAAATGGCGAAGCAACAGCGATAGCGGATCGAGAATGGTAGGGGAAGCACTTTGTGACAAGAGTGTACGTATGACATATATATATAGATTGATGTGATGATGATGATGAAGAATGAGATAGGTGGGATTTCGTATCAACAAATTGTATTATTCTATTTCTTCATAATTTAAGATTTCTTTTCTAAACTTTTGAAATAAAGGTTTCGGTAAAGCTTTTGTAAATAAGTCTCCTATTTGTTCTTTTGTTGGTACCCATACTATGTCTATTTCCTTGTCTTGGAAAGCTTTTCTAACATAATGATACTTTAACTTTACTAAGTGTCTTAGAGCTCTCGATGCGTCTGATTTAGTGGCTTTTATTGCTGCCTGATTATCTTCGAATATAATTGGCTTAATTTCTTTCTTTAGAATTAGTCTACAAAGATGTTTTATGTAAACTAATTCTTTAGTTGACGTACTTAGCGCTATATATTCTGCCTCCATAGACGACGTTGCTACAATTTTCTGTTTATTTGACTTCCATGCTATTGCATCTCCAAAAAGAAATATTATATATCCCGTTGTAGATGAATTATCAGGGTCATTTATTCCTAATGAAGCATCACAGAAACTAACTAACTCATTATTTTCTCCTTTATATACTAATTTATGGTCTTTTGTACGTGACAAATATTTGAAAACTTTTTCTACTTTAGCCCATTCTATTAATCCTAAATCGTGAGATTTTTGTGTCAAAACATTTACAGCAAACATAATATCGGGTCTAGTACTTAAGGCTAAATATAATAAAGCACCTACTGCTTCTCTATAGGGTATCTTTTCTTTTAAATTTAACTATGTTTCTAACTTAATTTCTGAATCAAATTTCTTTATGGCTTGATTAGTTAACATTGGTGTATCACTTCCTTTTACATGTTCTAACTTAAATTTCTTTAACAGGGATTCTATAAATTTTGTTTGAGATAACATCATCGTTTTTGTCTCAAAGTTTCGCTCAATATCTATTCCTAAATATTTTCTTGGTTCACCTAGAACTTTCATTTTGAAAGTTTTACTTAGTTCAATTTGAGTTTCGTAAATCTTTTCTGCATTAATTCCTGAGATTAAAATATCATCAACATATTGAACTAACGTAACCATCTTTCCCCCTTGACACCAATAAAATATGCAGGATTCACCTTCATATAAGTTAAAATTCATACTTTTCATTGTCTTTTTAAATTTTAGATACCACCTTTTTGGGCTAACTTTTAGTCCGTACAAAGTTTTTCTTAATTCACATAAATTTTCTTTTCTGAATTTTTTGTTAACATCTACTCCCTCTGGTATTTTTAGGTAAATTTTCTTGTCTAATTTGCTATTTAGAAATGCTACTATTACGTCTAGCTGAATAATTTTCCATCCCATTTTATTTACTATGCTCAAGAACATTCTTATTTGTGCTAAACCTACGGTTGGTGCATATAATTCAGACATATCATACACATGATGATCTTGGAAACCTTTAGCTACTACTCTAGCTTTATATCTATACACACCTCCTGGTTCTAACTTTTTGACAAAAATCCATCTCGAATCCATAATCTTTTTACCTTCAGGTTTCTTTACATATTTCCAAGTTTTACTCTCTAATAGTGATTTTATTTCTGAATTAATTGCCTCCATCCATTTTTCTTTTTCATCACTGTTTAATACATCTTTATACGTTTTTGGAACTTTATTTATCTCGCACATCATGGCAAAATATCTATTCTCTCTTTCTGTCGCAATTATTGTCTTTTCACTCGGTTCAAATTCAACTTCTCCCTCTGAATCATTAATGTCTGATGAAGACTCACTTGACGATACTAGATCTAACTTTATTTTTATTCTTTTTACATTTTTCTAACTTTAAAATTACTTCCGAATTATTATCTTTTATAAAGTTTTCAGGTATACCATTTGATAGGTCTACTTGCGTATCATCTTCTATATTATTCCAGTTAATTAGTTCAATTCTAGGTAATCCTTCTTTTTCAAAATAATTTCTCGGGTATTTGTCTTTAAAGGTAATTGACTCTAAAAACGTTACATTACTTGACTTAATTAATTTTCCTCTTTCGGGTTTTAGGAGTAGCCATGATTGAGGATTAGATCTTACTAAAATACAGCTTTCTCTGTCTTTACTAAATTTTGACGTTTTTGTTTTGGTGTGGGGTAATTTTCTTATTGCAATACATCCAAATCTATGTATGTATTCAATTTTGGGTTTTCTATTTTTGAGCATTTCATAGGGTGTTTTCATTTTTAACCTCTTATGTGGCAATCTGTTATGAATGTGCGTGACTTGTATGGCTAATTCCCAAAATTCTAGTGGTAATCCACTATCTAATAACAATGCTTTTGTTTTCTGTATAGCTGTGAGATTAAATCTCTCAGCTGTACCATTAAGTTCGGGGGTGTCAGGTAAACTTATTTCTAACATTATACCTTCTTCTTTGACTATATGCTTCATTTCTACAGTTAAATATTCCCTACCTCCGTCTATTCTAAGATATGAAATTTTAATTTTTCTATCCCCTAAATTAGTTCTCATAGTTTCTATAAATTCTCTAAAATATTTTCCTACTTCTGACTTATTTGTCATATTAAATGTCATTGTATATCTCGAGAAATCGTCTGTGAAAGTTGCTACATAAACACTTTTATTTATTACTCCTATCGGTTTAATTGGACCCATTAAATCACTATGTATACGAAACATTGGTTTATCTGCTATTTCTCTTAATGTTTTATGAGGGGATCTTTTAATTTTTGCCAAACAACATACTTCACATTCTTGTATTTCAGTGTCAAAATCTACATTTTTAAGACAATCATACGTGACTGATGCTTTCTTTAAATAGTCCATAGATGCATGACCCAGTCTAACATGATATAAATAACCCAACTTTTTCTTTATCGAATTTTCACACGGTAGTTTTAAATTATTTAAATCATCTATTGTTATGTCTGCACCCAGATCTAAATATTCTAACAATTCTTGATTTGACTTTAGATTACTCGTACTTGGCTTTGACTTATTATAGTTGTGATCTGTGACATGACTTTCTGACTCGCTTTCTGACCACACATCTTTGACTTTAGAATACTTATGATCATGTAAAATATTATTGTCATCAAAAGTGTATTTTTCAGTTTCTGATTCGTTAGACAAATCTTTTTCTTTATCAGTTAAATACACTCTCGAAAAAGTGATTATATCAAAATTAAATCACCAGTATTTTCCCGTTTTATTTCCTAACATAACTATCTTATTTGACTTTTCATTACGAATTTCTGCAGTTTTATCTCTAAATACTGCATAATAACCCAATTTTGTTAACCTATGTATCGATAATAAATTTTCACCTAAGTTCTTTGAATATCTAATTTTATTAATTTTTAAAGTTTTCCCTTCTATGTCTTTTACATATAAATTTCCTTTATGGGTGATTTTAATGTCTGTGGATTTATCATTATTGACACACGAAATATATTCTGGGATTTCAAGATTTGTAATTTCTACTAAATTATCTAACCTTTTAATGAAATGGTCTGTTGCCCCAGTATCAGCTATAAACATTACTTTAGTATTCCTATCCGTTTTTAAACATTTAAATTTAATTATACTTCTTATTCTTTTCATGTCTTTCGATTTTACTGACAATTTACTTTTATGCGACTTTCTATCCGAATCACTTGACAAACTTGACAAACTTGTGTATGACAAACTACTCGCTGATGACGTACTCGAGCTCATACTTCTATCTCTGCGTCTATTTGTAGTACGCGCTCCTTTCTTATGATATCTGTGGCCTCTTTTGCTCTTACTGGACTTTTTGTCGTGATGATGTTTTCTTTTATTTCTTCTTTCGTTGTCTGGTCTACTAGTTGCCTCTGAAATTGTAGTTTTGGTCAATTCACTCTACTCTGTTGATTTTACAAAATAAATCGATTTGAATTTCGACTTAACTTTAATTTTCAATTTTTTGAAAAATCGCCGATAAGGGCTACCTTTCGTGACACTATTCGTTCTCTTTTCTCTTGGTAACGGATTATGTCCCGGCTTTTTCAAGCAATGTCTTGCCACATGCCCGTACCCGCTACAATTAAAACATTGGTACGTAGGGCGTCCTGAAAAATTAGTTGTCTTTAAATTTCCTGTCTTATTTGGTCTATTAAACTTAAATCTATTCGTCTGAACATAATTAATTCCTTTGCTTCTCAAAATTTCTTTCCTTTCTTTTACCAATACATCTTTTTCCATAATTATCGCTTTTATTTGTTCATACGTCATTACGGTATTTATTCTTGCCGATAAGTTTGGAAAAGCTAAAAGCATTTGCAATTTTAAAGCCTCAAATTTTCTATTCTCATCCCATCCTTTATTCGTTAATCTAATCTTTCTTTCTATTTCCTCAAATTTGTCAAACCAATCATTTAATTCCATACTTTCTGGATAATATCTCAATGAATAAATTTCTGAAATAACTAAATTACACATTATTGTCTGGGGTTCCCTATAATCTGCAATTTTCTTTAAGCATTTCGAAGGACATGGTTCACCAAAGATTAACTTTGCATGTTTGTCATCTAACCATTCTAATAACACAGCTTTTGCATCACATCTATCTCTAGTATTTTCTTCACTAATTACAACAGGATTTATTAAATCAAAAGCTTTCAAAAATTTGTATCTGTTTACAAACATATTAAATGATTCTAACCAAATTCTAAAATCTATCATCATCGAACAGCTGCAACAACAGCAAGAGACCAGAAACTAAAATCTAAATTAGCATCGAAAAACATCGCTCTGACACGGGACATGATAGTTTGATTCTGCCTTTCGGCAGTGGCATTTAGTTCAGGCAAATACAGCACAACCGGGTCCAACATCACACCGTTTTCATCACAAAATGTTTTCATCTGTGTCACAAAGTATTCACGGGCATTGTCACAACGCAAAGTTGCAATTGGACAGTCCGGAAACTTTGATTTTAGTTTTAGATATAATTTTTTAAATTCATTGAAGACCATCGATTTTTTCTCAATGGGGATGACAAACGTGTATTTGGTCATATAATCTACAAAGAACAACACATATTTTTCACCAAAAATGCCTGGTGAAAATGGGCCCATAGTATCCGATGAGACTATCTCAAGCTTCCTATGTGGTCATGTGCGAGTTCCATTATGACCAAGACGCCTAGAGTTGGCCTTCATATAAGTCTCACACAGCCGGAACTCGTCATCACAAAAGTTAATTCCAGTAGGAATTCCTCTTGAGATCTTACAAAGAATTCTAAGATTTTTTCCAGATAAGTGGCCAAGACGCCTATGCCATATCAATTTTTTATTTATTGTCGATTGCATCACTCTCTCATCTGAATCCTGTTGTTTATTTATTATTGTGTTTTCATTATAATTACTATTTATTATTTGAGATCCTATATCATCTCTCTCACTTTCTTTCAACTCTTCATCCCTTTTTTCTTCTATGTTTATTTCATTATTGTTATTATTATTCTCTTTATTTAGTATATTCTCTGAATTTTGTTGTTTTATGGAATTTTGTTTGTTTGTATTGTTTTTATTATTAGGGTCATCTTTATTTTCATCACTAACACCAACTTTATTCTCTATATCGACCTCCTCATTTTCCTCAATAATCTCCTCTTCAATATCAAAATCACTCCCCTCGTCCTGTGTTTTTATATTTGGCATACAAGCCAGTTTATTAGAATTATTATAATAAGGACATATTTTTTCAAGATAATCTGAGCGATCATATGATTTGGGGATTATTTCATTATTAGCCAATTCATAATTAACCATATAAACTCCTTTTATTTTAGGAGCGGTGAATAGCACCTCATTTGTACCACGTACATGTATATTCGACACAGAAAAATTTTGATCAATCCCTAACACTCTATTTTTGGTTATTTTAATGCCCGACAATAAGTTGATGTTCAACAAAGGAACATAATAGACATTTTTAAGACATATTACTTGTTGTTTTTATCTAAGTTTTCTTCTCTTATATACATATTCCCTATGTGAGTGGCAACTAATAAAATATATTGTATGGCACACTCTAACTCCAACAGTTTCTCCAACATGACTGGATTCCGTAATTTGGACAAGTCCGAAATTACGTGTGCAACAGCACCACCATCTAACATAATTTTTTTAGTTAAATTAACATAATCAGCAGGTAATTCCCTATTTTGGTTCCTATTTGTTAAAATGTTTATTAAGTTTCTATCCTGTCTATTCAAGCTGCTAATAGAATCCTTATAACGCAACATCATAGACCATTGGACTTCACTTTCTTTTTTATTTTTGTTTTGGCTATTACTATTATTATTGTGATTGTTATTATTACGTCCGTATCTAGTGTTTTGTGCCGGACCATCAGCACTATTATTATTTTGGGATTTTAATTCCTCTTTTTTCGACGGACAAACATTGGCCAAATGCCCTTTACCATGACATTTAAAGCAAGTTACAATTTTATCGGAATTTGGTAAAGATTTATTATTTTCATTCATATTATGATGTGTTTTGTTATAATTACTATCACTATTTGCAGACATATTCGCAAATTAATTATTATTATTATTATTATTATAAGTTTTTCCCTGATTAGGATTATAATTTCTATTATTATTAGATTTATTATAATTTCCACCAGGTTGATATCTAAAATTTTTATTATTATTATTATTTGGTGGATAATTATATTTTCTTTTATTATTATTATTAAAATTTGTTATTTTTTCATCATATAGTCTGTCAGACCTTTCTATCAACATTGCATGTAAAGTTTCAATTGTTTTTTGGTCCTGATTCAAAGTGTTAAATTCTAATCTTGTTATGTCAAAGTCCATATTTAATGAAATTAAGAGTTGCTCAATCTCTTCCTGCTTATCTAACGTTTTTCCACAGTCTCTAATTTGTTGAGCAGATCTAGAGAAGAGATCTAAATATTTTCTCATGTTACCTCTACTATCGTATTTCAATTTTTGAAAGGCTTGCTTAGCATTTATGTAAGTCACTTTGGTACAGCTTTTGTACCTCTCATTTAACGTTTTAATTATTTGATTTACTGTTCTAAGTTCCTTAATTCTCTCTATTAATTCATTATTTAAGCCTTGGTAAATTAAGGCTTTACCTTTTTCTTGGTTTCTGAACTAGGTCATGCGAATGACAGGATTTCCGCTCACAGCCTCAGGATTTAGGAAGGTATCTAAATTTTGTTCTAAAAATATTGAAAACCTTCAGCATATAGCATGGAGATCATTGTAGTTCTCCATGCACCGTAATTTTTTCCATCGAAAACCTTTTTAGAGTCGAATCTCGACATATCGAATCGTTCAATGGAATAAATTTTTGAAAAAAATCAAAGAAAACCCTGGCCTCAGAACACGAGAACTTATAATTAAGGGTCTCACAGGCTCAACCACTTGATTATGCAAAAACACGGGCTTAACTGCGCGATATGAGATGCAAATAATATTAAAAAGATCGATTAAATTAAAAAATATCGATATAAAATTAAAAATTCAAATATATTATTACTTCAACTGATGAAAACTCTCCGCCATATCACATCGAATCCGTTTATGATGCTCCAACTGACCAAAAAAGTTCGATGTCCAATCACTCAAAATCAATTCTATAACTGAAAATAAAAAATTCCAACTTCACTAAAATTCAATTATTTGTGAGTGGATCTGCAGTTGAAAGTACTCAGTGACCAATAATAAGGGTATGTTACTTATCGAACTGTGAAAAATAAAGATTCAAATTAATAATCAAGTATTGTTTGAGTGTTCAACAAAGAAAAAAAATTTCAAGTTCAGAGTTGCTTTAAAATCAATTTTTGTCTTCGAGATTAGCTATTGTAACAAGTATTTAACCTTGTACAAGATCGCTATCTCGATAACCAGATCAAGTAATTTCTATAACTGAACAAAAGAAAATTTTCCAAAATTGTTCAAGTTCTAACTTATGCTAAAGTTGATCTTGAACAATGGAATTTTGGCAAAGTATTACGAAAAAATACGTTCAAAAATATGTTTTTACGACAAAATTATTAAAAAACAAACGATAAATAACTCACAAAATGAATTAATAATTAAATTTTCAAACTTATTTGATGATTTTTCTTGATTCCTGGTTCGCTGACAAGTCCAAAAGCGATGAAAACGCAACTTCTGACAATCCCAAATCCAATTAAACGCAAATTAGCAATCGAAGAACTGGAAAACCACAATTCTCAACCATAAAATTATTGAAATATGAAAATTATTCAACCTTTTTTTATGTAATTGGGATGGTTCCCATACCATAGATTCGAATCCAAGAGTTGATTCACTTCTTTCAGCATCTATTTTGAAGTTCAGCGTCGGTGACCTTTAATTAGTACCTGTCCACATTTGATTTAATGTAATTTAATAAATTTGAGCAAAGCTCATTTAAAATTTTATATTTTCATTTCACTTTGAATCCTTTATGATTCGTACATTAACGGCCATTTGCCAACACTTTTTCATGAAAAAATTAATCAACAAATAACTGGAACATCGCCCTTCACTAAACTGTGAATTCACAAATTAAAATTACTTAAAACCGGTACACATTAGCTCTGTTTGATAGGACTACACCAACTTACACCAACCTACACCGGGAGGGCGATTCCACAAATGTAGGAATGTTATATGACTTTATGTCTAGTTTTACATGAATATTTGTGGAATATCCCTACCGGTGTAGGTTGGTGTAAGTTAGTGTAGTCCAATCAAACACAGCTATTATTCAAAATAAAAGCACTTTTTAATTCCATATTGTTCACGATACTCGGGGGGGGGGGGAGTCGAAGTCTTTCCCAGTCTACCTTCCATGTATCAAGTCAATGTGGGATTTTTGTCTGTTTGTTTATGTATTACCTGTGTATGAAGTAGAAATAAAAAAAAAATTTTTTTTTTTTATGTTTGTTATGTATGTATTCAATTGTCTGATTGAAAGGAGGTTTGTGTGTTTGTAGATATATTACAAATAAAGAGACATTTATAAAATATTAATAATTCTTTATTATGTGTTAAGGACGATAACATTTAACAATATGTTTATGTTTTAGGAACTATAATGTTTAACAAGTAATTATGTGCATTTGTACAATGGTATAGGAACGTTTATTATCACAATGTTTCTCACTTTGTTTTGAGGTACTGCTTATTTGTTAATTATATAATAATGAGATCTGCCTTCATGTGTAAGAAGGTCTGGTATCACAGGTTCGTTACTTATTTGGTGTTGTAGAGCACTCTGCTTCCTCGTCTTTTGTTGTTTCATTCATGTCTGGATATATTTGTGATTCTGAAAAAATTTAAGAGATATATTAATTTGTTTGTTGATACGAAAACACGTCAACTACATCATTTTTCCTTCTGTGAGGATAAGTGATGGTTGGCTAGTGTTTTGCTTCTGTTGGTTTGTGGGGTGTCACCTGTTTCTCCAATCTTTATATTGGTTTCACAGTGGGTCCTCTGGTTGCAAACTTGATTTGTTTTGTTTAGAAGTTTACCTAGAGTAGATTCTCCTAAAGATGTCTGGACTACGAATTATTTATGATTGTGAGAAAAATGATAACCTCCAAATCGTGACTGATATTATTTGACTGTGATTTGTAATAATCTGTGATATTGTAAGCTGTTTATTCTGTGTTTATCTATATGAAACTGTCAGTCACTCAACAACCAGCCATTGAGCTGATATATGTGTAATAAATTCGTTTTACACTGAAATTTAAATCTTGTGTTTTTACTCAAATTCGGTTGTGATATTATATTCATCTTTTCATATGGCGTTTAATAATTCGTTCGGTCATGAAGTTCGTCATTGTTTGATTCAGTAATTCTCACAATGATAATTCGTAAGTGTTATCTTTTTTGGGCCACTACTTTTGTGTGTGCGTGTTGTAAAGCGTCTGGGGAATTTAGCTCTAATGGTGCTAAATATTTAAGGGGTCTGGTAGTAAGTGTTCAATTTGGGAAAATAATAGAGGCTGATCTGACTATTTGGTCTGAGGATTTATGTAGTTCTTTGATCACTGCTAGTTGTGGTTTGTTAGGTGTTGACACCGCGTCAATGGTGTGTACTAAGTCTCCAATTTGTGGGATGTTGTTATTTGTTCGGCAGTTCTTTGGTATTGGCTGTGGTTGTTTGTCTCGAAGGTATGGGAGATAATTTTGTTTCCATTGAATCCATAAGTTTTTCAAATATGTTTGATCCATTTTCCATATGTGTTGTAAGTGTCCTTCCGTTATTGTGTGATTGATTTCTGGTTTGTTAGAGTTTAGAACAGTATGTTGGAAATTAGCATGAAGGAAGTTGGCTGGTGTTAGGTATGAAAAGGTTGTTGTTTCTGTTTCTGGGCATAAGGGTCTTTCGTTTATTATTATTTGTAATTGTTTGATGGTAATGTTGAATGTATGTATGTGAATTGGGTGATGTCCTACTGTTTTGTAGTAGGCTTGTTTGATGATACCTATTAGGCGTTCGTAAGTGCCTCCGTACCATGGGGCTTTAGCTGGTATGAATTTCCATTGTATGTAATTTTCGTAGAGGTAATTTTGTACTTTGTTGTCATTTGTTACGTTGTTCCAGAAGTTTGTTATATTTGTGTTGATGGCTCTGAATTGTGCTGCGTTATCTGAAAGTATTATTTTTGGTGTTCCTCTGTCTGCAAAAAATGAGTGAAATGCACACCATATTTCCTCTGTTTGTAAGGATGCAATCGGTATTAGATATACTGCTCGATAGCAAGGCATGTGAATATGAGAACCCATCTTTTTGAAGATGTTGTTGATGGAGAGATCTGTTGTGGTTGTTTATTTGTTATTATTTTATTGTATGTGTAAAATGGGCCGAATATATCGACGCCTGTATGTATAAATGGGTGCTCATTTTCGTTGAGTCTGAAGTCTGATATGGTTGAAAAGGGTGGTTGTTTGTTTGGTTTGTTCGAATGGATTTTACATTTGTAGCAGTTTTTCCTAATTGTGGATATGACTAGTTTGTTAATGGTTGGAGTGAAAAAGTTTTTTCTGAATTTTGCGACTGTGTATCTGGTTTCGCTATGGTAACCTTTTTCGTGTATGTACAGTATGATTAATCTAGTTAAGTATGAGTTTGGGGGCAAAAGGTATGGGGCATAGGTTCTTGTGTGTAAAGTATGTGGTGGTAGGTAATTATGTAATCTAAGCATATTGTCGTCATCTAGTTTTATGTGGAATTTTTTCAGTATTGCATATGGGGGTGGGTTTGTTTGTTGTAGCTGTTGAAAGATGAGTTTGCAATATTTGTTTTGTTCTGCTTTGATGAAAATGGTTAATATTTGAAAGAATTGGTAGTTTGTGTCAAGATATGATGTATACGATTTCTGTTGTGCTGTTTTTTGACGAAATTGTTTTAGTGCTTTTATTATAATTTGAAATGTTTTAATTAATTTTTGTAGTGAAGATAATTTAGTAATGTCTAAGTTAAATGGTGTCGAATTGTTTCCATATATATATATGTCATGGGTATTTTTGTGTGTGGTGAGGTCGAGTTTGTAATTATCTCTTCATGATCTATTGTTTCTTCTCCGTTTACATGTGGATGTATATTTTATGTTTGTGGTGTGTTGTTGATTATTTCCTCGTGGTCTATGTTGGGATTTGTGTTATTGTTAGTGACTGTTTCTGATATTTGTTCATAATGTGGGATTTTGTATGTTTTGGATTGTGTTTGTCTATATTTGCGTGTATATGTGTGGTCGTTATATGTGTTATTTAATATTGTCTCATTAATGTGAGGTTGAGCGTAATCGTGTAAGGATTCTGCTATTGTACAAAAGGTTTGTTGGTGTTGTTCCTCTGATTGTATCTCTGACTTTTCGTCTTTTAATGTGTGTAGATCTGTTTGTGGCCATTGTTTTTCCTTGTGTTAGCCAGTCTAGTCCTGTGAACCATTTGGATTGTATTAAGGAGGCTAAATTTGATCCTCTTGATCCTATGTCTGCTGGGTTTTCTTTTGTTGGTACATACTGAAATGTTATGTTTGGAATTGTCATGATTTCTTTAACTCTATTCTGTGTAAAGGGGGGTAAGATTTTTCTTTGTGTAAGCCATATAAGTACACATTTGCTATCTGACCATAAGAAAGTTTGTTTATTGTTGGGTATGCGTAATGTTTCTCTGAGAAACTTTATAAGATGTGCTCCTAATAATGCTGCTATTAGTTCTAGTTTTGGTATTGTATGTGTTTTTGCTTGTGTTAATCTGCATTTGCCTATTAGGAATGTTAATGTGTGTATGTTGTTTGTTTTGTATCGTAAGTATGCTACCACAGAATATGCTATGGCAGAAGCGTCTACAAATGTATGAATTTCTGCTTGGTCTGGTAAAAAGGGTTTTTGGAAAAATGTCCTTGGGAAGCATATGTCGTTACATTTACTTATGTCTGTTATAATGTTTTCTGTAATAGGGATTAAAGAGTTTGGTAATGGTGTGTCCCAGTCTTGTTTGTGGTTCCATAGGGTTTGTACAAAGGCTTTTGCAGGAACCATTAATGGTGCAAACCATCCTAATGGGTCAAAGATCGCTGAAAAGTTGCTGATGAAAGTTCTTTTGGTATGTTGTTCTGGTATTTTCATTTTTGGTTGTAAGTAGAGTATGTCTCTTGTGTAGTCCCATTGAATGCCGAGTATTTTAACTGGTGGTTTTTGTATTGCGTTATTGTCTGTAAAGTATGTTTGTAAATAAGTGAGTGATTGATTTGATGAATTGCCACATGTATTCATTGCCTATTAGTATGTGTATTTTTGATGTTGTTTTTAAAGTTTGTGCAAAATGTAAATTTTTATATTCTGGGTGAGTTTGTTTAATCTCGTCTATGTTTTGCGTGTCTAATTTATTTGATATGTTTGCAACTGTTCTAGCTATGAGGTTTGTAAATTTGTTTTTAGTATGTTCGATTTCAAATTTGACGATGTTTGTGTGGAATGTTTGGGATATCTGATTTTGTATGCCAGTTAGTTTTAAGGAGTGTGTTCCTATTATAGGTAATTTGAGGGTTTGATTAGCTATGCTATCAAGTATATATGTTTTGGTACTTCCTGAATCAAAGAACGCGTTAATTGGGTATGTTTGTAGTGTCTTGGGATTGCGTATGGTTGTTGAAAATGTAAGAAATTTGTTGTTTGTTTATAATATTGTGAATAATTTTAACCTACTCGGTATTGGTGGTTGTAATATTGTTTCTTCTGTTGGTTCTGCTGTGTTGATGGTTTGTGCCTCTGGTGTCTCTTCAGTCTCTGTAATATGATGTTGTTTGCTTTCTTGGTTCTGGCAGGGCTGTAAAGAAGTCGTATTATAAAGATTATTTTGTTTTACGTTGATGTTTGTATTTATTTGCTCTGGCTTGCGTAATGGGAATTTAGTTTGTAGGTCTATTACTTTCTCTAGGTATTTGTTCGCTTCTGCTTTTGTCATCAGGTACGTTGTTCTGGGGCATAATGCCAAATGATGAGCATTTGTCTGTTGGCATTGGAACCATCTGCACCGTCTCTGTTTTTGATTACAGTGGTCTGCTGATGCTAACACAAAACATTTGGGACACAAGTTAAACTGTCTGAAGTAAGATTGTCTGCTCTCTAATGTATTGTATTTGCTATTGCAGCAAAGGTAGCTCCAGTGTGGTCCCTTGCAAAACATACATCTCTGTTTTGTTGGTATGGCTGGAAAATGGTAAAGTTGTTCGGGAATGCTGCTGTCTGTGTCTGTTTTGTAGTGATGAGCTGGAACAGAGAAATCATCAATATCATTATCTATGTAATGTTCAGGTGAAGGTTTACCTTGTTTTATATTTGAGTGGAAGTTAGGACTACTTTTAAGTTGTGTTAAATTTTCTGTTGTATTATTGTTGGTGGGTTTGTTATATTGTGGTCTATTGTATTGTCATCAATTAAATGTGTTGTTCGATTTATCTCTGTAGTATGTGTTGTTTTGTTGTTGGTTTTCCTGTGTTTTGTGTGTTTCTGTGAGAATTATAGCAAATTAAATTATACTCATGACTATTATTCTCACGTATCATTTGTGGTGGCAACACTGTCGGTATGTTTTTGTAATCTGTGATTTTTAGTGTTTTGTACCAAACTGTGATAATGTTTAATCATACGCCTCTAGTCGCTTTTTAATACTCTTTTTGTTAACATCTCCACCATACTTTATGTGGAAATAAAAGTTCGTAAATTAAGTGAATATTGTGTTTTTATTTATGTGTTTGTAATGTGTGCGTCTAGTCTCTGTTTGATGTCGTGTGTAGTTTAGGTTTGTTTTATATGTTTCTAGTCATCTCGATCCGTTGATAATTCCTCATCTTCTCACAGGTTATGGGCCCAGTTACCTGGATGTCAACGTGGTCGCCATTGTTATAGTTCGTCAATGTTGTGCTGTCGAATTCTGCTTGCCACACCCAAGTAGTATCATGCCTGCTAATTGTTTTTCCATTGTTTAATATGTTCTCTGCTCGATGTTCCTGTGATCTCGTTCGTGTTGAATTGTTGGTCGACGTATCTGGAAGTTGCTGAAATCGCTGTGTTTGCGTTGTAACTGATTGTCTGTACCTGTCAACAAGATGGAAGCGAGAAAGAAGAACATGATTGAGCCGTTCAATGGGCAGAATGGCCGTACATGGAAGTTCAGGATGGAGCTGCTGTTGGCAAAGGAGTCATTAACTAATATTATAATCGATTCTTTGCCGACTGTTCGTAATAGGGGAGATGCTGGGTCCAAGGAGAACGCGAAGGCGATGTTCCTGATAGCAAACAACGTAACTGATGAGTACCTGGAGATGATTCAAACGTACACGACGGGGAAGGAAATGTTTCATGTCCTGACAAACCTCATAGACAATGGCAATGACCAGACGCTAATGGATTTACGAGGTGATTTGTATGCAAAACGGTATGTGTCTAGTATTGATTTGCATAAATATTTATTGGATTTTCGTTCTCGATGTAGACACTTAACGGAATTGGGAGATCTAACGACCACTAAACAGTTTATTTTGGTACTGCTGAGGTCACTACCTGCGGAATTTTGTCCGATTAAGGTTGTGATAGAAGATGCAGAAGTCATCACCTGGGATGGAGTTTTCATGAAATTGAACAACTTCCAGCGTGAGCTATCTTCTGATAGCAAATTGACAGTTCGAGGTAATACTCTGAACACTGCATCACAGAAACCTTCATCAGTGGTTGTCACTGGTGAGGAGAACATTTATTTTGGTAATCACAACAATGCCGGACGAAATTCTGGTAATAATAATAACAATAATAATAATGGAAATCGTTTTAATCGTGGTCGATCTCGAAATAATAATAATAATAGTCGTGGATTCAATCGAGGTGGAAATAATAACCATAATAATTTTAATAATAATAATCAAAATTCGAGCTCACATAATAATAATAATAATAATTTTAATGGACGTGGTCATAATAATGTTACTGACGGTGGACATTCTAACGTGAAATGTCATTATTGTAACAAAATAGGGATAATTCCTCATCTTCTCACAGTTTCTTTCATTATGTCGGGTTTTTCTGTTAAGTCTCTGGTTTTAATTTCTTGGTAAACAGCCTCTAAAACAGCTCTTGAATTTGGTTTGGAAATGTTTATTCTATTGGAGTATGAATTTCTAGGAAAGATACGTAATAATGCTGGAAAGGTTAGGTCGTCTGTTAACTCTGGAACGAAGTCGTGAATAGTGTCTAGTAGCATGCATGTTTTATTGTATGCGTTACGTAAGCCTTCTTTGGTATTTTGTGCGAGAGGTATGTTGTTTAGAATTTGCCATAATTCCGAGCGTAATCTTGATTCATCTCCAAATTCATCGTGTAAGTATTGGAGTCTACTGAAATATCCTTGTTCGTTGTGTCCTAGAGTTGTTAGTATTTGTTTGATAGTGTCCGGCATAGTGTCTTCTAGTATTTTGCATTTTTGAGGTGTTATGATGTCTTCTCTTGTGTGTATGAATTTGGTAAACGATGTTATGAAGTCTGGGTATGATATACGTTTTCCGTTGAATTTTGGTAGTTTGTACTTTGGCATTTTAAGTAAGCATGATTGAGTTGAGGTGTTTGTTCCGGTGGGTATTTCCCAGACTTTTGGCATATGGAGTATGTTTTTGTGTATTGTTGTATTTTGTATGTTATTTGGATGTTCTTGTTCATTTTTGTCATTTGTTGTTTGTTCTGATATTATTTCGGTTGGTTGAATTAAAATATTGTTTATAGGTTGTCTGTTTGGAGTTTGTATGTGTGTGTTTGCTATTATAGCACGTCTTTGTATTGTTGTGTTCGTATCTGTATTAGTGTTTTTTCTTGTGGGTGTTAAGTCAATTGGTATTGTTTCATCTGTTATGTTCCTTGTTCTTGATTTTTTTGTTTCTATAGTCGGTGTTTGTGGTGTTTGATCATCTTTGTACGTCCATTTCGATGATCTTTTCCTTTTGGGGGTTTGTTCAACTATTGTTATGGATGTATTTAAGGTACTACCTGGAGGTGTGGAGGGTCTGTGTCGCTCCTCTGAGCCTGATCTGTAATAGCCCGTGGAGTGGGGACTCACCATTTCTTCACTCGATGTTCTGGACACTGTCCTTTGTCCTTTGCTTGGTGATGTTATGTTTGTGTCGCAATATATTTCTGGTGGTTGTCTGGCTTGTATGTATTGTTGAGTGGTCTGTTGTTGTATCTGTCGAGCTGTTTGTAGTTGTTCGAATTCGTTATTTATTTTCGTTATGTAAATGGTAAGTTCCTCTTTTATGTCGTAAATTTTTTGGTAAAATTGTGTGTCTGCATCCGTTGGTAAGTTATCTAGGTCCGTTAATTGAAATTGTAAGACACTTAAGAATATTCTTACATCTGCAGGTTGGTATAAGGCCACGTTATAGTTTTTAGCTTGTTGAATTTTTGTTTCTGCTCGTGCCATTGAGATTTCTATGTAGGTTCTTTGCGGACTTTTGTATGTCTGTTGAGTGTGTGGTGTGCTGGTTGTGTAAAATGTTTGTCTTGGTTGTTGTGTCGGTATGATGTTGGGGATAGGTAATATTCTCTGTGTTATTGTTTGTTTGTTCGTGGCTGTTAGTAGGGCTGTTGTTGTTGGTCTGTATCTTGAAGTTTGTGGGTTATCTGTGGCAGTTATTGTGGAGAACGTGGGTTGAATGTTGGGGTTTGTAATTGTGTGTGTAGTTGTCATTCTTAGAGTAATTGTAATGGTTTTTGGTAAATTAAGAGATTTTGTTTCTTTGTTTGTGCTCGTTGTGTTTGGAATGTTAGGATTGGTTTGTTGTGTGGAGGTCTGTTGATCTGTAATGTTGTGCGTTAACGGTGAAGGATGTTGTCTTGGTTGTTCTGCTAGGATTAATGTTAACAGGTGTGTGGTTTTGGGCTCTGCTGCTTCTGCTTGCGTGTTTGTTCCCTCTGCTGTTTTGAGTTTTTTCTTCCCCATATCGAGATCTGTGGAACAATTGTTGCGTTAGATATCTGATTGTAATAATGCTGCGCACGTGGATATTGAAATGGTGTTTATACTAATTTATTCTCCGATCTCACTTGTTTATATAAAAGTACGTTAACTATGATTTATGTATAAAGAATGCAATAAATTATGTATTTGTTTTGTTTTTACTTACGTCTATTTTGTTCTTTGGTGTTTGTTGTGGACATGCGTTTTCTGCTTTGTAGAGACACGAGTTTGTATTGAACAAATAATTAACGGTATGCACAAATAAATAGTAGAGACAAATGGTAAAACACGAAAGAAAAACTTAAAATATACTACGAGGACTGTTTCTTGCTCTGCTATTATGTAGTGAGATCATTTATAAAAGAACGTGTTTTGTGCACGTCGTCGCCATTAGCCGAATGACGTAGTTTGTCTACTCTTCACGAACTTGTCCGGTTTGTCTGTGTTTGTGTAAGTTGTTAACGGTTTGTTCTAATGACGTCATTGAGTTGATCAATGACGTCATTGAGATATTGATATTGTCGTACATATCGATATCGAATCGTGTACGACTCCGTCTTTCACGATATATAGTCAAAGGTTAAAACTGTTACGTGTCGTCAGCATCGTAATATTCTCGAAGGACTGTCTGATCTATTATTTTACATTATCAGTGTAAAACTTCAGTATATTATTGGTTTATTGATAATTCCTACCCTTCGATGTTCGTGAAGGACTGATGTCTGAGTGTTTGTTGGATTCGTGAAGAAATTGATTTAAATTGTTTAATTCAAATAATTTCTTGTTTTCAAAATGAAATCTGTAGCATTCTATTATTGGAAACCAACTCCTTTGGCTAAACCACTTCCTCCATCGACCACCCTTTCTGGTGAGTAAAATAAGTATTTTTTTTATTATGCCCTATTTCGTGGTGCCGTCGCTCTGTATGATATGAATTTAACTAAAATTATTCTTCAATTTGTTAATATTTTCTTTGAAACAGTTCGCTTTATTACTTTCTCATTAACAGTTTTTGATTTCTCTAGGTTTTATACATCAAGCGATGTTCAAGTGGGCTGGGTACAATCGATACGGTAAGTTTTATCTTCAGTCATTTACGTCGCAATCTGTCTTTTGTCAAAATTAATTTTCTTGAAATTTTACACCTTGAAGTAATTAACATCGATTGTGTTATTCAACAGGATTGTTTCACGATGACGTGTTGTACGAGTTTCCTGACGTTAAAGAAGCCATTCGACGATTACCAGTTGAAATTTACGATCAAAGAATGTTCAGGCTTGTTCGCGCCGTGCAGTTAGATATTCAACGTATTCGATTACCTCCGGATCAGTGGACCAGATATGAAGACGTGCGTTGCAGTTTCTTACTTATTGTTGTCTTAGTTCTTGAGAGTGAATGAACTTTATTGTTTGTTGAATATTTCAGGATCAAACCATTGGTAGATACTTGACTCCATTTTTGGAGGACGTGCGTAAAGAAATAAAAGAGCAAGATGCTTGGATAGCAGAACATTGAAAATGCTGCTTTGATATTTTTTATATAGAATAAAATCACCATTTATTGTTAAAAATGTACTTTATTTCGTGAAGGCAATTTAATATGGTACAATAATCGTTCGAAAAATGTTTTTCTAGAATATTATTCGCCTGCTGCAGTTTTTGTTTCTTTGATCAGTTTAATATGTTTTTGATGATGAAGCGAGAAGTGTATGCTAATAAATTAGAAGTTGACTGTACGTACAGTTCTCGTTTTTTTTATTTAATAAGAGGCTGAACATAGATATTACACATTTTTGACTCGGAGATTATACAGATAAATAATACATAATTATACCTCGTATTTTATATCATTTTGGATTTTCATGTACATAGCATTTGCACAGTCACTCGCTCTCTGTCTTAGAGATTATTCTGAAAATTATCATGAAGATTAGTATAAACATGCTGAACAGTAAGTGAATCAATTTATATTTGATTCAATTAAATAGAGTACATGATATAAAAACTAAAATATCACAGATTATATAAATATCTGAGAGAAAGAATAGTAACCCACAAATTTTTGGTTGAAAAATTACACTTAGAATTAAAGCAGATTAATAATTTTTATTACTTTTAATACTAATCTTACAGGTTAAGCAAAGATAACCAAAAGATTGTCTTTATTACATTAACTAAGGAATACGAGCATGAGTAAAAAAGGTGTTAGCTGATTCTTCAATAATTTATCTGGATGAACTAATGCGATAAGATTTGGAAAATCATAGATCATCATCGCCAATGTTTTCAAAAGAATCATTTTCTAATAAAGGAATAAAATGCAGCAGAGACGATTTATTTTTTGAGTTGGACTCTTTATTACTATCAACGTGTCTCGATTTTTTCATCTGAAAACAGAACTTTAACATTGATTCACGTAGCAAATAAACAACGAAATGCAAATGAAAATTTACCTGTTGTTGCCTCAGAACATAGGATGACAATACATGAGATCCACTCTCTTCATTTGGTTTGGAGACATTCTTAGATCTTAAGTAAGTCTAAGAACACGAAAAATGTTTAATTTTCCAAAGAAATTTACGCTTTGAACTCAGTGATTCAGCAGGGCAAATTTGCAGTTAAATAAAATTTATATGAGAAATAAGTCTTTAAAACTCACATTATTTGAAATGCTACCACTTTTTTTCATCATCAATTCATCCACAGTTGCTTGAAGACAGACTGAAAGAAAGAATACGTGTTCGCTTATAACTGTTATCCACTGCAGTTTATCAGCGTTTAGTAGATATTCGAAGGATAACTGCACTTCTTTGTTGAATTCCTAAAAATTGATAACAAAAATGTGTTAAAATAATCTTCCGATAAAACGTTTTTAGAAGATACCGTATCATATATATTTAATTTACACTCAGAGGTGTGATTTTCCAACACCGAATTCTTGTAATTCGAAATCGGCTTTCATTGTTTGTACAGTTTCCTGATTTGGGAGTAAAAATTAATTCTTTATGGCCAATTGAAATGATCGTCTCAGTCCCTGGTTCTGTATAATCACACGTACATCCATCAAATCGTAAATAACCATAATACTTCAACGATCGAGCAATTTCCAAGTACTGAAAATAGGTGTAAGTAACTATTTGAAAAAACTAATGAAAACAATGGTAGAACGAAAATTAAATAATATATCAGATTATCGAATCGAAAGTGCAAGAAATCAAAGTTTTAAATAATATCACGAATTAATTTAATTTCTGGTTAATATATAAATTAAAATACGAACTTCTCGTTTCGCTCCTCGAGACTGAAGAGTTACTAACTGCTGTTCCGTGTCGGAATCTGTGCTTATCCAGCCCTTCTCTATATCGGATAGAGTTTGTCCATAGAGAAGGTTAAGTGTAGAGCGATCCAACAAAAGTTTTAAATCAATAGCAGGATCCCAATAACTATTGAAATAATTAAAAATATAATCAACATTTCATTCGCCAGACTCTAAACCTAATTTCTACAATTTAATACAAATTATAAATGTATCTAGTACAAACCTTTTTCGTATGACAATTTTATTTTGTCCAGTCAAATTCTTTAGAGTTATTATGGGACATTCGTAGTCTTGCAAGCAGTGCACAACTATTATAAAAAGAAAACAAGTTTCAGAGAAGGACATCTGAAGACGTTAAAGAAAAAATATTTTTCAACTCACGGTGACTTTTTCCATTTTCATTGACATTCATCACAAACAAAGAGAAATAATGAACTAATTCTTGAGGAACTCTCAACTGATTGCATACTTTCTAAAACACGAGAAAGAACGAAAATTTGCGGACAATGACGTAGATAAGTCTACAATACGGACAGAATATTACTTGTAGAATATTTTCTGAACTATCTTCATGAGACACTTTGACCACAACTTGGGTGCCATTCAATAACCAAACAGATAGGTCACTACTACTATGATGATCGACAGCGCTTTTCTGTTGGGCCGAAAACAAAAATCTTCGGAGCACCGAACTATGAATTAATTCAGAATTTTGACTGACTGAAATAATAATACGATTAACGACTGACTACTTTAAATTGAAAAGACACAATTAATTTCATTCAAACAAACCATTTTGTAGGTATTTTTCCAAGCAATATTGCCTTTCATCCAACTGTGCTTTAGTCAGAGAGAAGAATCGTTTAGGAGGAAAGAAAGGCAATTTATGAGAACCATGAACTTGTTTTAAGTTCTCACTTAAAGTGTAAAGTTGACTGTATCGGGCATCGCAATGAAATATTCCGTTAACATATATACTGTACACCTAAAACAGACCACAAATCGTGTCAAAACTTACGGAATGAAATAAATCAATTTAAGTGTTTTTCTTTTTCATCTTACCACGTACGATGACCCATTAGGTTCTTTAACTTCTTTCGATTCAGAAATTGAGAAATTCATAGTGATAGATGGCACAGGAGCATAATAACAACTTCATCAGCACACGTCACATACAAAATAATAATGAAAATATAATTAAGAAATCGGAAATTTCGAATAGTTACGAGTGTGGGAGATTTATAGGGATCGAGATATAGACACCTCAACACAACAAAAATAAAGATAAATCGAAGAGAAAGTTTCTACATGCAACTGGAACTCGAAATACTTAAGTCAAAGCTGTTGACTGTTATTTGATGCCGTTGGAGAGGAGAGAAAAGAATTCAAATGAACTGATAAAATATTGGAAGTAAACGCATACTACCAACTACCAACTTGTATCAACATTTTGACATTAGCTGTGTTTGATTGGACTACACTAACTTACACCAACCTACACCGGCAGGGATATTCCACAAATATTCGTGTAAAACTAGACATAAAGTCATATAACATTCCTACATTTGTGGAATCGCCCTCCCAGTGTAGGTTGGTGTAAGTTGGTGTAGTCCTATCAAACAGAGCTATGGGTATTTGAAAATAATTAGAATAGAAATTGTAAATTGATCGAATACTCTTTATTTTACTACATTTTACTAATAAATTAACATGACTAATAAATTACAGCAAGGGGTGAATATTTGACTATTTATATTTAGTTAAAGGAGTGAATGAACGAAATTTTTTTTTAAATTTATATTTAGTGATTGCTTATGGGCTGCTCCTGACTCCTGAGCAGTGATGGGCGCGGGAATTGACGTTACCATTCCGCTAAATATGTACCCGGGAATCAAAGTCACTGTAGTTATTTTCGGAAATGATGCTAAGGTACCAAGCATCATGGTACTAATGCCATGTATCATTACCAAGATCCTCGGTGCCAATGCATTTTATCAGAGCCCAAAAATGTCCTCTTTTGTAAGGCTTCAGTGCAAACTCTCAACTCCTAGGCACTGTTGAATCACAAAAGAGAACACATCCTATGCACTGCATCAGTGCACAAATGTTCTCTTTTCCAAAGGATCAGTGCCACAGTCAGCAATGAATTGCAAATGAAAACGCATCTATTTATTAAATTAATGAACAGATGTTAATACATTAAAATTTGTACATAAACTTAGAAGCTGAAAAGTAATATCTCCATAATTGTGGTTTAACGACGTAGAGAAATAAAAATCAATCACACTCGACGGATGTATATTTCGGAACTGGCATACATGAAAAATTAGGATGACGAGCTAGGTAAAAAATGAGATTAGAGACGAGTGCAAAACCGGTATTTGAAAGATATCATTGTTCAAAAATGACGAGCTGAATAAGATAAGAGTACGCACGACATACTCCCCCGGATGAACTATTGTTCATTAGCGTCCGGTAATTTAATAAGCGAACAAATATCAGTACAACGTAACTTTCCCTTAAGTCTAATGGTAACAGTTCTGACAAAACCATCCTGGTCAGGATGCACAGCTTCGAACCTAGCTGTTACAAAAACCTTCATTATATTTTACACTCCATAGGCTGTTAATATTAAAGAAAAACTTTATACTTTAAAATTTTCAAATAGAACTATTGATTTGAAAAAAAAATTTTCTCTATGGTTTCTTAAAATGCATGTTGTACCTTTTTGATGTGAATTTTATCACTCTCCAAAGGCCTTTATATGTGTACCTATAATTAAAATATTTGAAATAAATATGTGAAATGTTAAGGCTTCAAAAATTTTTGGAAGAAACTATTTAGAATAAATTTGTTTAGAAAATAAGAATATTTTTGAACTCTGAAGGTCCCTAGTTACATAGTATCATCAGGTTTGAAAGTTGTAGAGGTTTCAGGATCTTCCAAATTAACAAACAAAATAACATACAAGTGTGTCACATAGCAGATCAGCGTATATTGAAAAAAATAAAATGGAACATACATAATCGGTTATTGTTACATATGTCAAGTAAGCTAAAACATAAACTCTCTGTACACTAGGTATACATTTGATTGTTACATCAAAGATGCTAAACCAGCATTGCCAAACACATTTTGTGAGTATAATTATTCCGTTATAATCTTATAACTATGAAGGACAGACCAAAAGGGTAAGGTTCAGTGAGTTGGACAATCTCAATACCCCCATTAACTCTGCTTTTAAAAACCAATTTATAATTAATTGTAGCTTTGAGGTATCTGAATATCCTTTTAACATAATTTTTTGTTTTATTATCTGAACAGTTTTATAGTCTAGATAAATAATTCACAGGGTACACTATATTGGGTCTAGTAAGATGTGAAATATATAGTAAGGCTCCTATCATCCCTCTAAATTCCCTAAAATCTATTCCATTTTTTGGTTTATTTATTTTAAATACTGTTTCCATGGGAGTTTTTGTAAGGTATGCTTGATCTAAATTGTCTTTTTCCAGTTATTTCTGGATTTCTATTTTTATAGATGATTTTATTATGTTTTTTTCTTTGTTTTTGTTTATTTCAACCTACGAAAAATTTTGGTTTATGATTTATTTTCATATCGAATTTGTTTTGGAATTTTTTGTTGAGTTCATTTATCCAATTTTGATTATTTGTTGTTAGTAACATATCATCAACATATATTATTAAATAAGCCATATTTCCACTGTCGTCTCTTTTTTTCAAATACACATCTGTCAAATTTCATTTACGATATCCTAATTCATTTATCTGTTGGTTTAATAATTTGTACCAATTTCTAGAGGATGTTTTTAATCCATAAATAGATTTCATTAATTGTAAACAATTTTTATTTTATTTTTCATATCTTCTAGGAATAGTTAAATAAGTTGGTGTTTTTAAATCAGAATTGTAAAAGGCTGTTTTTACATCATATTGGATTAATTTTAATTAGAATTTATCAGCTATAGAAATTAGTCATCTTATCATCCAATATTGAACTATCGGGGAATATGTTTATTTAATACTATAATTTGTTTTATCTTTAAAACCCCTTGCTACAAGTTGTGCTTTGGCTGCTTATTTACCCTCTTGATTTTGTTTGGTGGTAAAAACCCATTTTGTATTTATTATGTACATATCTTCTGTTTTAGGGACTATTTTCCAAACTTTCAATTTTGAGAGAGCACAAAATTTGTCTTTTATGGCTGTGGAATACCTTACGTCGTGGAAAGTAAAACCAACAAAGAAGGTGTTCAACAGAACAGTTTGCGTGTTTATGCCAATATACCAAAAAGGTATGAGGGAGCCAAGACCTCGGCAAACACTGGCAATTTTGTCTATGATTTTTTCGTCTTATATAGCCGGCTCCCTACACGCACACATACACACTTATGTAATATTTACATAAGTATAGTGTAGATAATTTATTCGTACTTTATGGTTGCTATGGCAACGGTAAAGTACGGAGAATGCATCTTCGTATCGGTCCGTGACATCGCCGAGATAATTATCTATCGATTCGTCACGGTCCGAGATTTGTAACTTGTCTATCTGCAAAAATAGACAAGTACAAACGAACATACATTTGTTGTTTGGTTTAACGTGCAAGGCACGAATAATTGTCACCGAAGGTGACGACTGTCGTCGATAGGCCGAGCCTATTTCCTCATACGAGTAATGTTCTAATCCCCACAGCTACTCCCCCCCAGTTTTTGCGTCGTAAAAACGATTAATCGCTTGCCTGGGGGATTAGAGGTTTTAGCGCTGTTTTTGTTCCCTCTCCCATTTAGCGAGGGCACTTCCGACTGCTGCCCCCACGCATTCGTATGATTGCATACGTTGGGCTTGTCGTCGGAGGAAGGTGTCCCTGCTTTTCTGTCCTATTTCCTCATACGAGTAATGTTCTAATCCCCACAATGGCATTTAGCCAATCATATTTAAATGGGTTATTTTCAATGTCTCCAATATTTTCAGGTATATTTTCTTCTAATAAGTTATAGGGATGTTTATTTTCTATTACTGCATAAGCTGCTGGATTATTTTTATTTTCTTCGTCTATTTTGAACTCTTTTATATTTTTATCTTCGTTAAATCAAATGTCACAGGCAATATATGATTTATTTGCTACCAGATTTCCAAGACAAGAGTTAGTTGTAGTATATATTATCAATATGTTTTTTTCGGATCTTTCCATAAGTTTGGGATATTTTCTTTCTAATCTTTTCCTTTTTGATTTAGTTGCTTTTTGATTCCTTACTTCCACAGGTACATTTCTGTATGCCAGTAATCCAAATATTCTTAAATTTGTTAAGTCTGATTTTTTATCCAAAAATATTTCTTATGGGGTTTTTAATTCTTTATTTGACCTACTTGGTTACCTATTTACCAAATAGGCTGCAGTATAGATTTTATAGTTCCACAATGTAATGTCTAAATTTAAATCAAATAATATACACCTTACACATTCCATCAAGGTCCTATTCATTCTTTCAGCAACTGCATTTAGTTTGGGTGAATAAGCTACTACATGTTCTAATAATATCCATTTTCCTGACAATAATTTTTAACTTTGTTATCTAAATATTCGTTCGCATTG
This sequence comes from Ericerus pela, assembly GCA_011428145.1. NCBI lineage: Eukaryota > Metazoa > Arthropoda > Insecta > Hemiptera > Coccidae > Ericerus > Ericerus pela. The sequence goes on from WOFM01000464.1 coordinate 69,390, forward strand.
TCACATCTTAAAATAAATGTAAGATTTTCTGGGAATTTATTTATCATTAAAAGATGATATTTTTTAAATTAAACATCTGACTTTTTTTTTGTATAAGACTTATAATAACATAGTTTGAAAAATGGTCAATAAAAGTTATAATATAGCTATCGTTGCAAACTGATGGCATCAGAGAAGGCCCATCTTTTATGAGTACATATCGGATGTACCCTATCTTCAGTACTTATTTTCGAAGTTTTGGTAGCCAGAGGGGCTGCAAAGTCTAAAAATTTGAAATTATCCAATTGCTAAATTTGAGGGATCTAGTTTGTAATGGGAGGAAATAGTTGGGTTCATCTTTGAGTATATGATTATGTAATGGAGGGATGATTCTCCTAGTTCCATTCTTCAACGATAGAGTGTTTCTGGGAATGAAATTACCATAAGTTGTATATCCATAACTCTGTATATATTGTGGCATCTGAAAACACAAGTAGCCAATATATATATATATATACTCAGGAAAACATAATTCAGATGGTACCGTAAAAGTCTGTGTGATATGTGACCAATAATTTGCAGTAACAGGAAACATTGTATATCATAGTTAAAAAGCAAAGGGGTAGATTCATGTTCTAATAACAGCCCACGAGGTTCCTAGCCTAACCTACATTTCATCAAAGGGTCCTTTTTGCGCAATGCCTCGTAATATAGATTTTTCTTGTTCGTTGAAAAGTGGCTCACCCTGTATACGGAATTAATCTATTGCCTGCCCACGAAGAGATAGCAGTCAAGAAATGACACCGACCTTGAACCAAAATGTATAACAAATATAAGGGTCAGAAAATTAAAAACTAATTTTGGGTTAAATAAACTGATCCACCCACTATACCAAATTGGTAAAGGTGAGTCTTATGTAAGTCCTCTTCAATATTTCGTTGATTAAAATAAATTTGAGGAAAATATAAACGTATATAGTCTCTTTTTTTTTTTTTTTTAGGAATTTAGTTTTTTATTTTATTCTTTTGGCACGTATACAAAAAACAATTAAATTACACAAATATAATGTTAGGATGCTAATTAAATTAGAAAAAAAAAATAATCATATAGGTACGTATTATATAGCAGAATTTAAAATTATACACAATTTTTTAAACTTGAATTTTTCAATTCATGAAAGAGTATTGCAAATAAAATTATTCAAAGTATATGCCTACTTGTTTTTGCGTTTTTATGGCTAAAAGAATAATTCTACACATATCTATATACGTATTACGTATGTATTATAATAATTTCACAGCATCGACATAATGCAAAAACTTAAAAAACTAAACGGGAACATAACTGAATTAAAAACTAATACAAAATAACAATTATTATTGTAGGTATAATTAAAACGATATTAATAGAAGGATTTTTAAAGCCTACTAATAATGATGATAATACCTACGGGATGATGATGAAACGGTCAACCTATGGTTTTTACGTTTGTGTGTACATGAAATAAAACACGTGAGTAGGGCCGTAAAGAGGAAATTCGGGCCCGGAGGAGAAAAAATTTATATGTCCCTTAAAAAATTGAAAATTGTATCTTCGTTCAGGTGCAGTATTTAGGATTTATCGGGGGAAGAGCTTTTACAATACTGAGGAATAATTAGGTTTTAAAGGTTTTTTCAGTAGATTTTCTACGAAAATCTGATTATTTTTCTTTATGCCGGGCCCCTAAAAATTCCAAGCCCGGCTCGTCAAGCCTACACATGAGTAGTCATGGTAAAACAATTTATTTAAATTAAGTTTTTGTTCGCGAATATAAATATTACGTCGTAGGTACAAAAAGAAAAAAAAAGAAAAGGTGAAAAACGGGAAGCTGTGGACTATATACCTAAACGTCGAAAATTTTCTCGCAGTCTCATAGTGTCGTTTAAAAAAAAAAGGAAAAAAAAATGATGAAGTTTCAAATCACCTATTTTAGGGTATTTTAAACGGACGAACGTATCCTTTAGGATTTGGTATTATGCACTTTACCTATCCTGGCAAAGTCCTCTTCGATGGCCTCGACCTGATCGTATTCGGAAGATACTCCTCCGTTATCGTAGTAAGCGTAATCGTAGTCTTGACTTTTGGTGGCGTTGGTGGCGACGGGGGCGCTCGAAGATGCGGCGATGAATTTGCCTGTTTGCGAAACGGTGTGCTGCTGTTGCGTGTACTGCGGCGTCACGTGGTGGCTTCTGCCGGTGCTTTGATAGGTGACGGTTTTTGGAGGGCTGGTGGCGACGTAGAATCCAGCGGCGGCAGCGGCGTGGGTGGCCTTCGGTGGTGGCGCATACGTCGGTTTCGGCTGACCGATGGCGGACGAGGGCGACGGCGGCGACTGACCGACGGTCGCCGATTTGGGCGCATTGTCGATGCTGTAGGCGGCCCTCAGGGTGGCGTTTATGTAGAGTTGTTTTTTCTGGTTATGAATGGCGTTCAGGTCGCTCGGTTTCAGATTGGAGCTGGGGGCGGTCTTCAGGAATTCCTCGTCGTCGTATTTTTCGTTTATTTTCTGGAAGTTGGCGTACGGATCGTATTTGGCCGGCGGCGCGACACTGCTGGTGGTTGGTTCCAGGTTCGCATATGTCGCCGAGCTGGAGCGATAGTATTGGGTGGGATTTTGGCTGGGTGCGTTCGATCTGTTGGTGTCGTACAGCTTGTAGAAGTAGTTGGCGTTGCTTTGGCCGGCCGATGACGGCGAGGTGGACGTTTGGTAGTATTTGTTGTAGTCGAAGGTGGTTGTGTTCGGTTGGGTGTAGGCGACCGGCGTAGAGTAGCCTTGGTAGAAAACGTTATTAGCGGCGTGGCTACTTTGGATGAGAGGACTCGACGAGCCTTGGTAGTGCACGTTTTGGCCGACGGATGATTGCGGCACTCTAGTGCTGGTGGTCGGCTGGTAACCAGTGGCGGCAACCGCCGGCTGCTGGTAGCCGAAGTTGGCGTTATTTTGTTGGTAGTTGGCCGTTGTGGGAATTTGGGTAGTTCTGTAGGGCGGGTAGTACGTCTGGCGGAAACTACTTGCGCGTCGTATCCTGCAGTTGGTTGTTGATGACGGCGGCCGGCTGTTGGTAGGTCTGAGCGATACTTCTCAAGTAGTCGGTGGATGGCAGTCGTACCGACGATTCGGTTTGGGCCGGTTGCTGGAATCGCTGCGTAGAGCTACCAATGCCGCCGCTGCTGCTGCTGCTGCTGTACGTCGGTGCTCTGGGAGCTGGAATTTTTTGTTTGTTAAACGCGTTCGTTTGTTGGCGGAAGTTGAAGGAGTTTTCGTACGTTCTGCTGACGTCGTACGTTTGGGTGGCGATCTCTTGGGAGTGGTCGAGCTCGATTTCGGTCAGATTGTTGATACGTTGATAAATGGTCGGAGCTGCGGTGGTGGGGGCCACTGACGGTGCTCACGCGTTGAAAATCGGCGGCTGCCGGTGGTTGTTGTTGTGGTTGGTAAGAGTTGAAATTCACATTTCCGCGCGACTTAGGCGTTTTGTGGTGGGTGCCAAATGCTGCTTGCTGGTTGTAATTTTGAGTCGATTGATACTGCGATCGAGGTGCGATAGTCGACGTCGGTTTGGGCGTCTCCGTGTATTGTTGTTGGTAGGTATGTTGTAAAGGTTTTTGCGTGACTGGCCGTTTACTGGCCAATTTGCGGACTAGGGTTTTGTGTTTCCTCGTATCGCTACTGTGGGCCACTTCTTGACGTTTGGCACCAACGTTTGGAGCGGTTTCGTAGTCGTTGTCGTCTAAATCCTCTCGTCCTCGGTTACTACCGGCGTAAAAGTTGCTGGAGTGGCTGCCTCTGTAATTTTAAAGTAATTTTTGTCACGAAAATCTCGAAATATGCACCACCATCAGATTTTACTTATTAAAATTTGAACTTGTAGAGGCTAATTATTCGTCAGATGGATAAAAGGGAGGAAAAAGGATTAAGGTGAAGCTAAAATATTGAAAGGTCAAGCAAGGTTATTAAATTATCAATTTTCTGCAGTTTCAATGTGCTCCAGTTCGATTTATTTTGTGGATAGGTAAACCGTGGTGATATGATTTTGTTTCTGCTCAGTCAGTTCTACCGTTTGTTTCAATTAAAAATAATAATTGTATTCTGTTCATTACGATTGTTGCTGTCAGCTGAAAATTTTTATCGACAGGTCCTGACACCCTGTAGGTATAGTATTATATACATAATAGCTGCTTCAAATTTCCTAAATTTTAAATAAAATTTACGGAGAATTTTTTTTTTAAATTTGTCTTTTCAGTTAAGTTATGCGGACCTATTTTTTAATGTTAAATTTAAATCTTTTCTTAGTATATGCCTATGAAATGCAGGTATTAAGCATTTTTTTGAAGTAATCATTCCTGATAATGTTTGATTTATATCATTTTAAAGGGGGCTGTTTGGAGGATGCTAAGCTATTTTTAGGATTCAGAAGTCAATTTATGGAATTACCAGTGAATAATTATGAAAACAACGAGTCAGTTGGATTGGTTTGATCTCTCAATTTGATATACGAAAATTCTCGACATATACTGCTTCTACTTATATCCGAAATTGTCCTGTCGGTGTGCTTAAAATAGCAAATATAGGTCATCTAATGCGCACAAGTTAGTTTGGTTGTATCATTTTTGTACAAAGGTATTCATATTTTAATTTCTTATTTACATTTGGTTTAGATTGAAAATGGTTTTGGTTAAAAATGATATAATACATCTGTGTGGGGCCAATACTCGTATGAGGTAATAGGGGCTCGCACCCCTCGACAACAGTCGCCGCCCAAAGGCTGGCAATAATCGTCTTTATGACGTTAAACAAATTTACACTGGTGCGTTTGTATGTTTGTACCTGTACGTACGTACAGGTAAGATACATTGCACGGGCCGAGATCAATTACCTGATAACAATCTCGGTGATGTCACGGCCCAGTACCAAACAAGCTGCGTCGTTTCTTATCACCTCAACGGAGGCAAGAAACGACGTAACGCATGACATAATTACGTACATGTACGTATGCATGTGTGTCTGTGTGCGTTTACCAAATCCTGTATATAAACTCTCAGAACTGGCTCAAAAATCGCCAGTGTTTGCCGAGGATTTGGCTCTCCCATACTTAATTGTATGAAGTGGCAGAACACGCAAAATACTGTTGAAGACCTTCTAGTGTGAATATCTCTCACGACAAGGTATTCCACAGTCTGATATAACTTATTATACAAAAGGCCAGAGTAAATAATTACAGAAAAACAATTAATTAATTTTACTTCGAAACTAATCGGTTCCTAGTTTTTGTCTTTCAAATCTAGGAAAATTGCCAGTTGAAGCATGACGTCATTAAGGTAGTTATACATACCAATACAGTTGAGCGTTATCATATACAGGCTCAAGGGAGGTGTTGGGAGGTTCAGCCCTCCATGACCCAAAGAAAAAAAAATCAAAATTAGTGCCAAATAATCTTGCGTATTATTTTTAATTAATGCAACCACACCAGCTCTGCCACTGCAATTCAACCATATCATTGCATTTATTAACTCGTTTAATTTTCATTTTCAAACTTTTTAAAATAATTTGTATTACGAGTAGGGGTGATCCATATCTCAGAAGGAAAATTTAAAAAAAAATCCCTAGGTGTGACTTTCTGGGAACTTATAAAATAAAATAAAAATTTGAATTTACACTTATAGGTAGCAAAAAATAAAGACCTCTCCTCTTGAGGAAATCCTGCAACCGGCACTGATCACATATAATGTAAATTGAAAATTTATAAAATTTATTATCCACATAATTTTGAATCATCGCTTTTTCCGTTTCCCTGTTCCTAAAACCTGTGTGTGACGTCACGTTATTCTTAAAGCGAATACGGTATAGTACAGTAGGCGCCGCTTAATCCGTCGCCTGTTAAACCAGTTTTTCAGATAAAGGGGCAAACCATTCATGAACAGAACAAAGATAATCCAGAAAGATTTTTCGTTTAATCCGGTGAAAAAAAAGAAAAAAAAAGGAGAAATATAAGGGCAAATCGTGTTGATTTTTGCACTTTTAAAGGTAACTGGGCGATTTACTCGAGAAAAAGAAACTAAAAAAAAATCATTCGATATAATATATTATATTTGGTTAAATTGTAGATTAAAAAAATGGAAAGTCTCAAATCACTGATTTTATTTATTTTTCAAAAAAAAAAAAAGGATTATATTTCCAATTTGTTGCATTTTTAAATCTACAATTTAACGATATACATATAATAAATTATATCAACAGTTTTTTTTTTTTTTTGTAAATCCTTATTACATTTTTTGGTTAATCCGTTCCAGCTGAGCTAGGATCGATTGAAACGGATTAAGCAGCGCCTAGTGTAATTATTTTTTTGAATTCTTGAATTCGTGCTTCCCGCTTTGTAATAATTCAAAATTGATAACAAATTGTTAATCATATTTTATGAAGGAACTGCGAGTTGCGTATAAGTTACTGTCGTTTCTCAAAATAATATTCGATTCCTCCTCCATAAATTAGTTAGTACCTACGCTTCATTTTTATAATATTGTAGCACCTGGGAGGCTTTCCATAAATATCACGCGCAATAATATCGACATAATATTTTTTGCTAGTCGAGCATAGATTGTGTGTTTTATGAGTAGAAATAGGCGCAGGTATGTGAAATTTCATTGTCAGTTTCTGATAGTCTACAGTTTGCACGAAAAAGCGTAACGACATTTTTGCGCCCCCTTTGAACGGTAGGCAACCCGCGATCGTAACTTGCAAATGACATTTGATTCGTGCGCACAATTTCAGTCGCTCTTTTTTTTTTTTTTTTTTCCTTTCTTACGACGTGAAAACAGACGAAAATCGTTTTCGAGAATCAAATTACCGGCACAAACCTTCTGGGAAAATGAAACTGCTAATATTGAGACTTCAATTACCCAACACATATAAGGACAGCAAAATCGTAAACACGAAGTTTTCTCGCGAAAACCTATATAAACGTGTGCGAATGAGGGCATTTGAGCATTTTTTTTTTTTTTTTTTTTTTCGTCCCACTTGATTTCGTACACACGACCATCGAAAGTCTATATAATAATATATGTTAATAAAATAGTCGCGAGCTTTCCAATTACCTTAAGATGTCGTTTCCGCTTCGTTTGTAGTCGTCTTCGTCGTCGTATTGATTATTCTTTGGCGTATCCGCTTGCCACGGTTTTATGGTGCTGGATGGTCCTAAAGGTATTGGCGTGCCTTTGTTGGAGATCGGCGCTTTTTTCACTTCAACATTGGCTCCTACGGTTGTATACGAATGTCGATTAAATACATTTCATTATCGTTCGATGTGAGAATCGATTTGTAAGACATTTTTCCAAAGTGCACACACGATCGTACTCACCGATGCGATAGAGATCGAAATTTTCGCTATACAGCGATAATTCGCAATCGATGTTGTACCAGTCGTCGCATATTTGATGCTCCTGATCGAATGACGTGTCGTTGGGACATAGAAATCTGAAATTTTGTATCTACACAAGAGAGTACAAACTTAGTCGACAACGTTCGGGCGAAAAATAAGGGCTGAAAATTTTTGCTAAAAGTTGCTACTTACTCCAACTCCGGGCACGTGGACGCAAACGTGGAACATTTGGCAATCGGTTTCCGGATCCGCGTAGTAACCGCCAACGATTTTATCCTTACAGCTGAAACTGGTGACTGGCATATCATCTTGACTATAATTTGGGGGACGTTTTTGACTGCTGACACGTTCGCACAGTAGTAAAATTCCTGTAAGAAAGTAACGCGATTGGTATGATTTCGAATAATATTCCTACATATCGCTATTGCATCTATTATTATAACTGGCGGTGCACGTGCGAATGATTTGCACGCAGTCAGTCTAAGCCCACCTTTACTTTTTACCATTTTGCTTGCAAACGGAGTGTTAAAATTGACCTCGCAGAGGATGATGAAAATAATCAGTTTCATGAGAAAAGAAAACAATTGGTACCATTTTCCCATTTTAACCAGATTATTTTTTATGTATGTATGTATGTATGTATGTATGTATGTATGTATGTACGTATATAGGCGTATGTATGTACTTACGTATTGAATGCATATATGTATTGCTTAAAATTTTGTGTTCACGGTTTTGAGAAAACTACAAAATAGATAGAGCTGTAATTTTCACAAAAGATAGTTCTTATATAGGAGCAAGCCTGAAAGAAGTAGTTTTAATGCCCATCAGTTTTGTAGTTTCTGAAAAAACTGAAGAACAAAAATTTCATGAAAGAGTGGTTTTTCCAGTAGTTTGAAAAAAAGATGAACTAAAAATTTCACAATAGATTATCTTTATGTAGGTGCAAGTCTGGTAGAAGTTTCGTGCCTATTAATTCGGTGGTTTTTAACAAAATTGGAGAAGAAAAGTAGCTGGAAAAAATTTTGTATTCGTGGTTTTGAAAAAACTACCGAACGGATACGGCTAAAATCTTCACGAATATGGGACCAGGTCAGATAGGGGTTTGGTGTTTACTGCTTGAGTAGTTTTTGAGAAAACGGAAAAACAACAAATACTTGAAATATCGGTTTTTAGCAATAAAACATCGATAGATCGATACTTTTTATAGAGGTTGAGGACCAGAGGTGTAACAGAAAAGAAAGATTTGATTGAAGTTACGTCCAAGAAGCGAATGTTTTTTTCATAAGTTACATTAATTTAAGCAAAGTACATTTTCAGAGTAATGAACGAATGGTAACGGAAATGAACGAGTGAGCGGCGGAAGTGGTATATCAGTGTAGCCGCGAGTAGATATAAATAAATGTATTCGATATATGTTCGTGTGTTCGTAGGAGTGAGAGGGGAGAAGGATTGGTGGTCTCAACACCCCCCTACAATCTTTTGAACCGATCACGACTGCGAGTATTACAAAGGTGTTTTGAAATTTCATTACATTTAGTTACAAAAGTACAAAAATATAAATTTTTAAAAATGAAAAAGTGTATACATAAAATGGTAACTAATTTGGACGCTTGTGGTAAGTATAGTGATTAATAAATATGAATAAAATATAATAAATATGGTAACATGCAAGAGTAATTTATATTAGGTAATAAGATAAATAACATGCAAATAGAGATAAAATATAATAAATTATGTTTGTGATGTTTCAGACAAAATTTTGGTAAGGGAGTTGACTTTTTAAGGATCACAATTTGGGGATTCTAGGATTTTACTAGTAAGTAAGATATGCTGCTTACTGGATAATGCTTTTGTTAGTAAGTCAGCTATTTGATCTTCAGTAGCTATTTGTTTGAATGTGAAAATTTTGTCGTTATAGGCCTGAGCAAGTCCATAACATTTGATCATGAGAGCTCGAAGACGTTTTTGTCCTCCTCCTGAGATGACATGAATGACAGAGATATTGTCTTCGTAGACAATTACAGGATTGTCAATTGAGAAGAATTCACGATTTATTAACCAAGCAAGTTCTATATCCTCGAAAGAATCGTGAAGAGCAATCAATTCAGCTGCTGTGGATGAAGAAGCATGAATGTTTTGGCGATGAACGCCCCAATTTATCAGGTCACCATACATAGTAATGAGGTATCCAGTTATAGATTTTCCTTTTTCTAATTCAGACATGTTTATAGGCTGATCGTCAATGTCGGGGGCATAAGATGCATCGACATAGGCTGATATGCCTTCGGAGTTGGATCTATATACAATGGCAAGATTGATCGTGGTTTTCAAGTACCGGATGATACGCCGTACATAGTTCTTTTTTGTGTCATCAGAACAATTTTGAAATCTTGACAGGTAATTGACTGAGAAAGATATGTCTGGCCTTGTGCCTCTAGATACATATAATAGTGCACCAATCATAGATCTGTATTCTTTATTATCTGTGCCTTCAGATTTGCTTAACTTGAGGCCTGTCTCCATAGGCGTTTTGGAAGGATTTGAATCACACATTTTAAATTTCTGGAGAATCTTTTGGATCTGCTGTTTTTGGGTAAGTTTAATTGTTTGTGATTCACGATTTCTTTCTATTTCGAAACCTACAAAATGGGTTGGGTTATTTACAACTTTCATAGTGAAACGAGTTTCAAAGTGAGTGGTTATCTCATTAACCCATTCTGGACGATTAGTTGCGAGAAGGATGTCGTCCACGTAAATTATCATAAAGGCAATGCCATCTGAGTCATCTTTACGTGTGTATACACATCTGTCGATTTTCGATTTTGTAAAATTGGATGTTTGGAGATGAGAATCCAGTAACTCAATCCAATTTTTACTAGATGTTTTAAGGCCATAGATGGATTTTTCAAGTTTAAGTAATTTTGATTTCTCGACATTGCAACCTTGGGGAATATTAAGAAAGATGTCATTTTTAATTTTTGAGTTTAAATAGGCTGTTTTGACATCATATTGAACAAGTTGTAGATTCAATAGATTAGTTACGGATAAGATCCACCTAATTAGCCAGAGTTGCACAACAGGTGCATAGGTCTCTGTCATAGTATACTCGGATCTGTCCATAAAGCCTTTGGCAACGAGTCTAGCTTTTGGGCACATTACTCCTCTTTCATTGGCTTTGGCCGTGAATATCCATCTTGTGTCAATAGGTTTGATATTATGTGGGCGATCTACAATTTTCCACACATTAAGATCTGACATAGATTGCAGTTCATCATTGATTGCCTTAAGCCACTCTTTCTTAAAAGGATTTTTGAAAATGTCGCTGAAGCTTACTGGCATGCAATCTTCTATAAATAATGAGTCTTCAGATGAGGCTTGTTTTAGCACATTGACCCTATAGATTGCCTCAATTTCCTCTTCTAAGGGTTTAACTTGGAGTTCTTCTGGTTTATCAGTGAAGTCGACTAATGTTTTCGTCTCATCAAATTTAACATCGCAGGATTTGTAGGATTTCATTTTAATTGGATCTAATATCTGATAACCTACATTCGAAAAGCCGATCAGAATAGTTTTAAGGGCTCTGGGCAAGAATTTTGGGTCGAGATGCTCCTCTTCGTTCTTCTTGGCTTTGACTGCTGATTGCTGTCTTTGTTCAATGGGAACGTGTTTATATGCAATAGCGCCAAAGACTCGAAGGTGGGAAATATCGGGTTTAGTACCGTATAATTTTTCATAGGGTGTCATGTTCCCTAGATTGACGCGGGTCGGACTCCTATTAATTATATGGGCGGCGGCTAATACAATTGTTGACCATAATTTAAAATCAATTTTTGCGTCGTATAATATGGCTCTAACTCTTTCGAGCAGGGTTCTGTTTTGCCTTTCGGCTATTGCGTTTAATTCGGGGGTGTACGCCACGCCATCATCTAATGTGATTCCTTTTTCGGAGCAAAATTGTGTCATTTTAGAGTCGGAGTATTCTTTAGCTTGATCAGTTCTCAATACCGAGATAGGATCATTGGGAAATTTTGTATTGAAAGATAGATAATACTCTTTAAATTTATCGAAAGCCTGGGATTTTCTTAATATTGGAAAGGCAAGAGTATATTTCGAGTAATGATCAATAAAAGTTATTATGAATTTTTCTCCGTTGTATGCCTCTTGAAAGGGTCCCATGATGTCTGATGAGATTACTTCCATTCTTCTCGTTGGTCGAGTCCTCACGCCATGGTGACCAAGTCGGGTGGATTTTGCTTTTATACATATTTCACAAGTGGCAAAGTCATCGTCCTTAAATACCAAATTTTGGGGCATACCTATAACTACTTTTGATAGTGCTTTCAGGCTTTTGCCACTTAGATGACCTAATCTTCTATGCCAAAGAGTTTTAGTTTTGTTTATGTTTTTCTTGTGCTTTCTATTTATTCCGACACTCTCTCCATTTAATTCGTCCTCAGATTCGGAATAAATCTCCTGATTGACCGTATCCACTTTGGTATCTTCAAAATTTTGGGGATGGTCAATGTTTTCCTGCTCTCTTTGTGGATTGCTTGTTCCGGCCTCATTCAGTTCTTCAAAATTTTGTGAGGATCATCTATTTGATCTTCCTGTTCTGCAGACGTACTAGGTACAGGCATACACACAAGCTCCTGATAGACCTTATTTTCCTCTTCTTCATCAACTATTTCATAATCAATGTAGTACATTGAACCTCTCTTAGGAGCGGTTATAGTAATTTCACCAGTGTTTTTATTTATGATGTCTGCGTGATCTGTGTCCGTTATGATTTTGAATATGCCAGACTCCATGATTTTAGCTCCTGACCAAATGTCAAGGCTTAAATCAGGATCATAATATACCTCTTTTAGGTGAATAGTGGAAAATTCTGCGTTAGAATTGCAGACATTAACGTACATTGATCCTACATGTGTGGGGTTTACAAATACGCCTTTTTTTGCGCAAAGTGCTTTACGAGAATTGTCAACTTTGCGTACGTTTCTTAATTTTGAAATATCATTGACCATGTGGTCATCTGCTCCATTGTCTAGTAACATCGTATGGAGTTGGTTTTTTGGGGGGGCGGACTTTGATACTGTAGGGGGTTTAGGCCATTGGAATTCATCTTCAATGTCATCAAAACTTAAGTGATTAAGATTTGAGTGTAACATCATAGAGTATTTAACACGAAAATTGGATTTATCGTCGGACTTTTTCTGGGAGTTCGTGTTATTTGAAATTTGGGGTTTCGAGCTACTGTTCTGGTTCTGGGTTTGTGGAGTATTACTAGCTGTAGATGTCTCATTAGGGCATGTCCTTGACATGTGTCCTTTTTTGTTGCATCTGAAGCATGTAATATCCATTTGGGACACATTATCTTTTGAAGGATAATTATTTTGTTTGTTTTGACTATTTTTGTGATCGTTTAAATAACTCGTTGTGTTGTAATTTGGTTTGGAAAAATTTGAGTTATTATTATTATTTCGAAAATTTCTAAAATTTTTTCTATTATTATTCATTGGTTGATAGGATGGTTTGGGCTGATCAAACCCGGGAAAAGTTTTATTAGAATATTCAATTCGATCACATTTTTCTAATATCATTTTTGTGAGTCTGACAGTAGTTCGTTTTTCTACTTCTAATTGGCGGAATTCTGAGAAAACAGTATCAAATTTTTCGGGCAATGACATCATTAATTGATCAATTTCATCGGCTTCCGATAGGGGGTAATTAGCATCGCGTAGTTCTTCCACAATGGATGAAAAGTATTCCAAGAATCTACGGATGGTACCTCTCCTTGGATCGAAGCGAAGGGACTGAAATTTTGACTTCAATACCATGATGTTAGTAGCAGTTTGATTCCTGTATCGAGCGTCTAATATTTCGAAAATTTGGGAAACTACATCGCAAGTTTTGACATGATGAAGGATTCTTTTGTCAAGTCTTTCGAATATGTGGGCTTTGGCTCGTTCCTGAGTTTGGAAAAATTTAAGCCATTTTGATGTTAGGCGTTCTTCGGATGATGTATAAATGTAGCTAGTTTCTCGAGCAGTAGGAAAAATTGTGGAATGGCAACCTTTACCTATAAGGGTGCTGATGATGGTTGCACGCCATCCCTCATAGCCATTTCCACGGAAAACATTTGAGATCCTATCATTATTTTCAGTGTTCATAATTAATGAATTGACTGAACTAAAAAAAAATTTAAAAAAAAATAAAAAATAAAAATAAACGGATGTCAATCCCCAGCAAATGCTGTAAGACTAGGATTGCCGTACCTGTGATAACCAAACAATATGTAGATTTAACGATAGTATTTAAATTGTCCTTGTGTGTGTCTCGAGTAGGTCCACTGCGGGCAAGAGATCACACACGTTAAAGATGAGACTGGACGCTTCCCAATAAAAAAAAATAAAATAACAAGACTTTTTAACCCTAAATAATTCGTATTAGAATTCAATATTCAGTAAAGTGATTAAAAAAAATCAGTAAAATGAAAAGGTGAGGGTGAAAATGAATTAGCTACCTTCAGATCGAGGGAATTAGAAAGGAGTAAAATTATTGAAAACGGGGGAAATTTTGTTTGAAATTATTTACCCACAAAATAATTCGAAATAAAGTTTTGGAAAATTAAAAAAAATAGGTGATTTATGAAGAAACTAAATTTAAAAAAATATTTCACCAGGTATTACAGAAAATTAATTCTACTGGTAACACGTAAAAAAAAATTAAAAAAAAAATTCACAGTAGAAAAAAATATGTAAAATATATACGAATAAATGTTTAAAGTTGTTCGAGAGAAAAGAAGCAAAATATTTAATTTGATTTAAGTGTTCGTAAAAAAAAAAATTCAAAGAGAAAAAAAATCGTTAAGTATTTTTGACAAAATTGTGCAATGGCAAAAATTTTCAAGTTGCAACAAAATGGTGGTTTGAAATTGAAAAACCGCACCAACGTATTTAATGAATGGGCGTAGATAAGCGTTCGTAGGTTCGTTGCACTTAACAAAAGGTTAATGTACAAGTTCGAACGAATGAACGAAACGAGCCGTGCATACGTCACAAGTTGTACACTCCAAGACAAAAGTGGCTGCAAAAATTTGCACACGACTTGCCAAAATTTGTACTTAGAAAAATTTTGAAAAGGCCAAAATTATTTGAAATTAACGGTATTTTTAAATATACAGGTTAAATTTTGAATCGAAAGAGTTAAGTTTCACGAAAAACACGAAATTGAACACGAAAATATACAAAAAATTACGAAAAAAAATTATGAAAATATGTTTTTTATTACCTTTTTTCAGCAGAAAATTTTAAGTCATACCCTTTTTAAACGTTGATTTTTTGTTTTCAGGTTCGTTTTCTGTAATTGATGAAGTTGATGCTCTGGAACTGCTGTTTGAATTGCGCTTCGGTTGTATTGAACGTACTTCGATGAAGATGTGAGTTAAATTTTTGAGTTTTAAAGATGATACCAAAATGAAGTTGAGTTGTGACGATGAATACCAATTTTGACTCTGTTGAATTGAAGCTTTTACGTTGGTTTCAGATCAGTTTGTGACTGCTCAAGGCGATTTTCTTCCAATTAATGACTTCGACGAATTAGTTCATACACAAGCAGGGCAGACACTAATGAATTTACTAGTTTTCAGGCAACACAAGCAGGGTTCCTGAACAACTTAGCAATCGACGAGTCCTGGAATTTTCGATACACTTGGCTGGATTATACACAAGCAGGGCAAATCCTTTTCATCAAACGACGAAACTCATTGAACGTTTACAGCATTCAATGTGGAATTAAATTTTTCGAGAACAAAATTTTATGACTCGAGAAAAAAAAATGGTAAGTTGGAACTAAGTTACCCAACACAAAATAAAATTACGAAAATATTAAAAACACAATTATTCACGAAAGATTTTTTCAAAAAATTTGACTTAAAACACAAAAAAGAAAATTCACAAAAGTATAAAAATTTTAAATTAGTATATTTTTTTTTATAAAAAATTTGTTTCAGGTACGAAGACTGTTACCGAGCGATGCTACCATATAGAGGTTGAGGACCAGAGGTGTAACAGAAAAGAAAGATTTGATTGAAGTTACGTCCAAGAAGCGAATGTTTTTTTCATAAGTTACATTAATTTAAGCAAAGTACATTTTCAGAGTAATGAACGAATGGTAACGGAAATGAACGAGTGAGCGGCGGAAGTGGTATATCAGTGTAGCCGCGAGTAGATATAAATAAATGTATTCGATATATGTTCGTGTGTTCGTAGGAGTGAGAGGGGAGAAGGATTGGTGGTCTCAACACTTTTTTTGGAGATATCGATAACTATCGATATAATTTTATAATTTTTTCAAGTACGTAAGCCTAATTGGAACTAAGATTTTCGTTTTTTTTTAAATTATGGATGAAAATTAGCAAACTGGGTTTTCTAGAAAAGTATTGCTGTGCCATAGTTTTCTATCTTATTTTAACTCTCTACACTAAAATTTTGACAAATATTAACGACGATTTCGGTATTATGCACTTTGGAAGAAAGGAAATCCAGGAGCCACTTGGAACCGGACTATAAAGGTACAAACAATTAAAAGGAAAAATTCCCAAAAGTGATTGGAAATGAAAGGGGGTATCAAAATTTTAAATAAGTAGTGGAAAAGAGACACTATTCGAAGAAAGAAACGACGAAAAAAACGCTTTCAATGTTATGGTTTCTGTGAAGATAGATGAAAGAGAATAAGTTTCAAAATGTCCAGACCATTGAAAAATTGTTTTTGTAATCTCGTAGAATTATTCGGCAAAGGATATTTATAAAATTTGAAATTTTAACTTTAGGAAGAAACAAAAAAAGTGTAATGTAATGCTGTTTTGTTTCTTTTTTCGTTTGATCCATTTTCTTTGATGTTTTTATCCGCAGTTTGCTTACAAACGGGATATTAAAATTGACGTCACAAAAGGCTTAACGGTGGGGATGATGAAAATTATGCGTTTCGTGACAACAGAAAACGATTAGTACCATTTATTCATTTTACCTAATTGTTTTTTTTACATGTAGGTATGTATATTTATGTACCTATGACATGCATCCACATGAGGATAATCTTTTGTAAAAATTTCAGCCCGATTTCTTTCATCATTTTCTCACAATCCTGGAAAAACGACTTTTCCAGGAATTTTTTGTTTTTTAGTTTTTTCTGAAACTACTGAACCGCTAGGTACTAAACTTCTTTCAAATCTGTTCTTATACATGAGCACTAACTCTCGTGAAAATTTCAGCTCAATACGTTTTGTAGTTTTCACAAAACAGTGGACACAAAATTTTGAGCGATATATACGTACATATACGAGTAGTTAGGTAGCATACCTATGCATATTATGCCTATACATAAAAAAAAAAAAGTCAAAATGGGAAGTTGGTACCATTCGCTTTCTCTTCTCATAAAACGGATACTTAGGTAGGTTTTCTGTGGAAAATCTACATAACTCAAATTCATATAAAGATAGATAGATAGATAGATAGATAGATAGATACATAGATACATAGATAGATAGATAGATAGATAGATAGATATAAGTTCATTTCTTGTTACCACGGTAAAGATCGCAATTTTTATCAGATAATCACAAAATTCGGTACGTCCATTTATATTAGGCCAAGGGCCAGACCTAATGATTTTGGTGCGGATCGGCCGGACGGTTTTGCCGATACTAACGTTTTTATCTTTATTTTGGCTATAGAATGCTCAATTTTTCGTCTAGCCACAAAATTCTGAAAAATTATTTATCATAATTTCTTGCAGTCAGCTACCAATTTTGGTGTGGATTGGTCGGACGGTACTTCCGGTACCACAATTTTTTTTATATTGGTCACAAAATGCGTCATTTTGGAACAATATGTACAAAATTTGAAACAAATATTTATTATATTTTACTATAGCATACTATCAGTTTTAGTGCCAAATGACTAGACGGTACTTTCGGTAAAAATATTTCTTTTCGTTTTTAGTCTGGCTATAAAATGCTTAATTTTGAACGAATATTTATTAAAATTGTTTGTAACAATTTACCAGTTTTGTGTAAGTCGACAGGATGGTATTTCCTTCAAGTCAATTTTGGTTTTTAATGGTTTCAAACTGTATAATTTTGAAATTTAAAACAAATATTTTAAAGTATGTTTTCTTTAGAAAATCTACTTATTACGCTTAGTGCGGTATTAGCTCCCAGGTTTGGGGGTGGGTACGTTTTTTGTTTCATGACCTCAGCAAAATTTTGGCAGCAATAATTTAAATTCATATATATGAATTTGTTGTCTTATTTTCACGGTACAGATCTTAAGTTTTGTCCGATAATCACAAAATTTGGTACGAACATTTTTACCGAGTCATTAATCAGACCTATTGATTTTAGTGCGGATTGGCCGGTCGATATTTCTGGTACCATCATTTTTGTTTTTATTTTGGCTATAAAATTCCTTATTTTGCACCAATACCCTTGAAATTAGGATTAAATATGTATTTTGATTCATTGTAGTATGCTTCCAATTTTGGGATGGATCTGCCGGGCAGTGCTTCAAATATCGCTATCTTAGTTTTTATATTGGTCATAAAATGCAGAATTTTGGAACCATATGTACGAAATTTGAAATGAATATTTGCTAAAATTTATTGTAGTATGCTACCAATTTTGGTGCGGATAGAGCAGAAACGGTACTTCAGGTAAAGCTTTTTTTCCTTTTTTTTTTTTTCTAATTTGCATGAACTTTTTTTTTTACAAAAATTAGCTACATGGTTATGTTTTCTTTTTTTTTATTTCATAACTTTATTATATTTCATTGGTTTTATTTTAAATTATTTTTATCATCTTAATTTATTTTTATTTTTTTCGAGAAAAAATGCTTTTATATTTCACATTGTCTAACATTTTGTCAGCAACTATACACATTTCATACAATCATAATATACCATTAACGCATATAAACTTTCAGACAATTAATGTGGCCATCACAATTCGTAATTCTTTATCTCGAAAATCTACTTTTTTTAGTAAGGCTTGCTGCGCTAGAGTTTTTTTTTGAGGTTAATTTTAATCCCCCGTTCGCACGCAAACAGGGTAAAAAGAATTTTCCTGAAATTTTTGGTGCTCATTCGTGCTTAACTAAAGCACTACAGATACGAGTCCGGCAATACGCCATTTTGTATCCAACAGTTCGTTAGTGAATTGATTGATATTTATGTTTAATTTCAAAAATGTTAATAGTTCGAGATTGTTATACTGATTTTATAAAGTATTTTCGTTGTTTCACTTGACATCTACATTCGCCAACAGATGTAAGTGCCAAGGAAACAAGCCTCTTATCATACACAATTTTATGGGAACAAACTTCGACCATACACTAGATAGACTGGCCCTGTACAATGCTTTCCATTGAAGCAGTGATAAATACGGAGTGTGACGTCACATTGTGGCAAGAAATTGTTTTACTCAGGTTATACTGTTGTTATTTCCAGGTTTTTGAAGTTGATTTTAGCCAGGTAAGAGTTTTTTTTTTGAAAAATTGTACATAATCATTTTTTTTTGTATTGAAAAATTCATTTCAGAAGAAAAAATAAACTTTTTTGATTTTTTTTCTTCAAAAAACCTTATGGGATTTAACATGCATTTGCCACATTGTATAACGTCATTTATGTGTGCTTCAGTTTCCATTGCCATAGCCAGTCTATCTAGTGTATGGTCGAAGGGAACTAACTATGCAATCAATTTGTTGTAGGAGAACCATTGTTTGTAGAAAGCAAAAATTTTGGTGAAACATTAACGTATATTTGCTAAAAATTCTGCGAACATTTCACTGAAATCGTATCATTGACTCTTGAGATAGAGCATGAAGTTCTGAAAGTATTATGTGAAATAAATTGTGGATACAAAATGGCGTTTTGCCGTACTTGTATCTAAAGGGGGCGTCTAACGTAACATTTTGTGGATAATATTTCACTCTTCGAAAACAAAAACTGTCGACGACAGTCAAGATCCTATCCATTAGATAGAAAATCGTGTTCCTTAATTCATAATTTAGAAATAATTTCGTTCAATAATGATACGCAATTTTCAAGCGCGAATATTGCCATTCATTCATTGTTTCTCTCATATCGTAATTTATTTTAATAAATTATCTCGCTAAATAGACGAGAATCTCTTCTTTTTTTTTTTCATTCCATTCACACGCGCAGTTTGTTGCACTACTACGAAAAAAATTTTTTTTTCTTTGAATTTTTCTTAATTGCAACAAAAATACGAGATGACTAGATAACGAGCGATGCAAGTAATTAGGAAGAAGCGAAGGTATTATATCGAAATAAAGGACGTTAAAGTATTCTGTAACTTATTGTATTTTTCGTATATATATATAAAAAAAAAAAAAAAAAAAAACTAAAAAGTAGTCTAATAATGCTGGCGACGCGACTGCAGAAAGAGATGGATAGGAAAAAGAAAAAACGAAGGGAAGGATTAAACAAAGGTTCAGAGCATTCGTGTCGCAGCACAAAGTCATAATAATGAAAGAATACTCTTCTTTTGACATCATACAGTGCGAGAAATGGAGAGTGACAGGAAAATAAATACGACATAACATATCAAAATGAGTCGAATGTGGAACGTTTGTGACGATGTACGATATGAAGACGTACCTACGAAAAAAACAAAAAAATAAAAAAATAAACGTTACCTGATTTTTAGAGCAATTATTTCGTCAAAAATGTCATCATTTTGTTTAAAACAACGAAAAATAGACCAAAGTCGATAGTTTCGGATTTACAAAACCTTAATTTTTAATTCACCCGAACAAAAATCGTAAGAGTGGAAAATATATTTATTATGTTCAACTTTCCAAACTCCTCGGACCTTTGTCAGTAGGGTCTGCGACGGCTGCGTGACCTACCAAAAGTGGGATGTAGTTATTAATTATTTGTTTCAATTTTTTTTTTTTTTTTTGGACTGTGATATTATTAATGGAGTATAAATTTAATGATTATTATTTATTGAGATATCCTAATTTCCTTTTTCAGAGCATCTAAAAGATAAATAATAGGTGCTAGAGAAACGTTTTCTTATTCAGTACTTTTTCTTGGAGTAGGTAAATTAGTTGAATTGAAAAAACCTAAAATTTGGATTTGAAGGTGGTAATATACCTGTTAACGACGAGAACATTGAACCATTCTGAATGATGCTGTTCACAAACCCGTTTAGTTTTGGATCACATCTATTAAAAGCTAGTTCTCAGTTCTACCCTATTTGTTTTAGTTCTGCGTCAATTCGGCGAAGTGTAAAAAAATAAAGAAAAAAATGGTTCTTAACTTGACTAAAAAAATTTAATGAACTTTTTCGATAAGAAGGATAATAATAAAACCCGCAGAGAGCACGATACAATTACGATCACGTCTTCGAAGAGAACTTTTCATCAGAACTCACTCCGAACAACTTTTGCAAATAACTAGTGCCGTACTTTTGGTATTTTCCTAATTTAACGGAATGTTTTAAAAAAAGTGCCAAAAGTGGCACACTTTTTGCCATATCGAATAGACCTATCGAATGGAAAATCTATCTTTACTAAGCTTGTGTTGTCGTAAACATGATTCTCTAGTTTAAAATGTTTGAAGCGTGTTCCAGTACCGATAAAATACAGAAATTTCTATTCTTATTGAATGATTCGATGAAACAGGAGTAGAAACAAGTCAAGAGAAACTAAAAAAATAAAAAATAAAAATAGTAGGTCTATGTACAAAGTTTTTTCCTTTCGATAATTTGATGAATGGATACCACGGTAAACACAAAAATCCATGCCAATAATAACATCTTAAGCCTTAAAATGGACATGAGTTTCATTCAGTTTCACTGGATTCACAGCAACGTATTAAGACTGCTTGGATTCACAGGACCAAGAGACTGAAAACAGACAAAAAAAGACCTACTGCGCACGGTCAGAATAACTATATATATTTTAGGGTTTTAGAATAATAGTACGTTAGGTCAACATTGGTGAGGTAGGTCTAACGGGTATCCATTACTAACCGATTGAAGGTGTTTCTGACAATCCACCTGAACACGAAGAAAAAATATTCAACGATTAAGGAGCTAAGTATACTAAAAGCATGATATTACGAAATTAACTTCAAAATTGTCGTTTGACTATGCAACCCCGTTGTATTTGCTATAAGGAACAAAATAGGTTCTTTTTACTTTTTTCATATCTTATGTTGCAAAAGTACCAGGGGTTCCCAAAAATTGGGCAAAATAAAAATCTGAAATATTGGCCCAATTCTTCAAATTGATTTGTCACGCGGGTTGTATTTTTGTTGATATATCGAAGTTGACCGACCTTTAGCACCATTTTTGTTCCTCTGGTAGTCGAATAATAGTTTTAAATTATGTATCATAATGTCATACTTTTAGTATATCTAGCTCCTTAATAAGAACAGGACACGCGATTAAAGATATTTCACTTTTTGTCTTAAGTTTCACTATCAATTTTGAAAGTTTAGAGGCTTCTCTGCACACACCTTGTATTGTAAAATATCCAAACCCTGTGTCAATGGAAAATAAAAATTCATCTTTTCTTTTGTGCACCTTTCAAAAATTTAGAAAGCTAAAATAAACTAAAGATTGTTCAGTGTAGGCATTAAAGTAGGTCATCATCACCCCTTCTAGCTGCTAAAGAAATTATGATGTCATCAGCCCCTCCTCCAGCCGAAGTTTCTAAGTACAAAATTACCTATAACGTCATCATCCCTTCTAGTTGCTAAAATTTCCAATGATAAAATTTCCAAGTCCAAAATCATGACCAGGGGATTGTATTTTTCCTGACAAACCCCGCAATATCTTCAGACTTGAATACGTTAAAATTAAAGGTAATGGGTACTGTCTCAGGGGCAGGTGAATGGGCTGATGACGTCGTAATTTTGGCCTCGGAAGTTTGGGAGCATTATCAGTGATTTACAGGGTGTCCTGTTGAGGTTTTAGGTATTTATTTGTTTCATAAGATGTTTTCTGGAAATATCGTTAGAGTTTCTAACACTACCTACCAATTGTTTTTTTTCAACCGAATAAATGGAAATTTTGGGTCAAATGTGACACGGATGTTCAAATAATATCGAAATCATTTTGTATGAGAGAACTAAGCGTTTTAATTTTTATTAAAATTAAATTACATTTGTATGAAAAATGAAAAAAAAAAAAAAAAAAACGAAAAAGAAAAAAAAAAGAGAAGAAACATAAATATTGTAGATAGGTAGTTTAAAACTGGTTAAATTCATCACGTAGAATTACCATCGACAGCAAAGTAGGTACGCATCAGAAAATATAGCAATTTCTTACCTTTAATTATTTACAGTAATGTGTAGAAATTAATTTTGCTGGTTCATATGGTTTTCAGTCGTAAACATTATTTATTAGGCGGGAGTGTGTGTTTATTACGTAATTCGAGTAAAAGGAGTAATTGAAATATAAATTGAAATCTGAACGAACGGTTTTTAATTAAAAAGTAAAAACTAAGTGAAAAAAAAAAAAATGGGTCAAATTAATTTTTATTTTGTCATCAACTGTAATTGGGTACGTTGGACTTCCTAAATATTGTCGTTTAAACGACGAAAGCCATTTTATGATCTGAAGATTTGTTCGAAAGAATAAATAGGAAAATAAATGAAAAACATAAAGTGGAAAGAAGAATCAGGAAGTGCCAGTTAATGCTAGGTATCTGTTCTTGTTCTAATGCAATTCAGAGACGAAACAATGGAAGAGAATGGTTACCTACATGCTGTATTGGAAATATTATTGTTATATTTTGCAGAATGGTAAAATTTTCGTTTTGGAAGGCAGTTTTTTTAGGAAGAAATAGAAAAATTTCCAATTCATTTCCTTTCATTTTCGAGTTGACGACCTGATAGGGAGGAAATAAAAAATATGGTGTCATAAATAACTTACCTATTCTTGAAAAATACATTTAAAAAAAGTTTGCTAATATGCATTTGTCTTGAAAATGCGATTATATAAATGTTGTAGACCTACTAAATTAATGAAATCATCTGATTGTTACAGTGTCGTGTCCAACAAATTTTACTTGTAGTTCTCATAGTCTTGAAAATTTAATTTTTGAGTAATTGAGACTTCGTAAAATGGAGTGAACGAAAAAACCGAGTCAAATAAATCAATTAATGTGCTGTGAAAAATACGATGTCTGTAACGACTTCATTTCATCTTGAACTGGTGTTTAAAATTCATTTTATTAGTATTTCGAGATTACAATATTGCACTCGCAAATCGCCAAGAAATTCGCTAAAAAACGTAGATACTTTTTGAAAATCTGTAGTCACCTTCATAATATTTTAGATAAACAAATTTTCTGTAAGTACGAAAACTTTCAGGTTTGTACGTATTTTTGAGCCACAATTTTATTTTTTCAAAGAAAAACAAAAGGCCGTTATTCTCAAAACTAGTTTTCCCAACCGGAGTTTTCCAATAGATTTTTTTCTCAAACTAAATTTTTGTGCCGTAACCAATTAAAGACAACTAGGTGTCAACAGCGGGCCTTACCTTGGGTAACAATTTGATTTGACATTTATAATTCTCGTATTGACCTTATACAGAAAGAGAGATAGAGATGTTTTTCCTTATATTTTTTTTCTAGTTATCCTTTCATTTTCCAGTTTACAAACAATAAAGTATACTTGGAGGAAAATCTAAGAGTTTGAACTCATAGAGGCTACAGACTTCCCGGAAGCTTAAAACCTTCCTTGGGTAACCAACTTACTGAAAGTAAATAACTCCTTTACACAAAATAGCTTTCTTACCTCTCTTATTCTGCCCCTCTATTTTCTTCCTTCTCCCTTATTTCATTTTCAGACTATACACCTATATTTTTGTAGGGTGCTCCTTATGTCAAGAAGAAGGTTTCACAGAGGTATGAAATTTTGTGGACTTACCAATATTATCATTAAGGAAAATATGTTTATTGAAGGAAAAAATCCTCAAATATTTTTTGGAGGGAATGAGAGGGTCAAAATCCATAAGACACCTCAATGATGAAAATTGTTTCAACCTTTCTCTTTAACTTTGTGCCACAGAAAAAAAACCTTACAGAAACTAAGATGGCTGGATAGAAAGATTCTTTCAACATGAGGAATACAACTATAGATGTTACATTGTTTTTACCAATATAAATTAATGAAATACAATTTTTGTATTGCACACCTACCTACAATGTCATTATATATTTACAATTTATTCACAAAAAAAGAAATTTTCATGACCGATTGCTCTTGCGTAGGGGCAAATCTGGTAGTAGTTCGGTTCTTTCCCTTATGGAAGGAGATAGAAGATATATAGGATTATTTCTGTCTAAAAATTGTCAGAAAAGACGTAGAGATGTCAAAAAGGAAGAAAAAGGGAAAAATGGAAGATAGATAATAGATATTAAATAAAACCCTCAAGCCCCTTGTCCACCTCCATTCCTAAAATTTTCAAGTTCATAATTATGATATCGCCACCAGCTCCAGGCTCCCCTTGACACAGACCCTCACCAGAGTGATCATCAAACCCTTCGTCCATTTCTGACCATTTCATAGATGCCCCTCAAACCCATCAGCTTTCCTCTAAAGTTTCTATGTCCATAATTATGACATCATCAATTCTTCCAGTCTAAACAGATGTCTGTTCTTGACACAAAACGGTCGTTCAATTTTTGACTGATCCTCAGCCTGAAGACATAGAGATGTCGAAAATCTTTGGGGCCATGTCATTCAGAAAGGCACAGATTTTGCGCAAAAATAAGTTTGTATTGCAAGTATAATAAATGTACAGTCTGTAAATTTGTTAGTTAAAATTATTTCGCAGAATTATTTCTCGATATTATTTCACCAATTATTCCCTCATATTTGAGGCGCATGCATCACTACCTACACAGCCACACACAAACCAGAAGACAAAAAATATTTGTTGCTTTCTTCGAAATAACAAATTCTACAGTGTTACCTATAAGTATGCCAAAAAAAATCCACGGCTAGCGTAAGCCAAAGTGCGGCGCTTCAACGCTTGTAATAACTATACGTTTCTAGAATTTTTAATTTTGAAGTCATAGAATCTCCGTCATTTTGAAATTAAGTAGCGGATTTGGACTATCTTCAAACTAATTGAAACAAGATGTCAATTGTTTTGGGAAGGAAGTGGGAATATTTTTTAATTTCTTACGCTTTGCAGTTCGCATTTCGACTCGTGCACACGTTTAAATCGTAATGTTGCAATTAGAAATCGAACGGAAACCTGAAGAAGTACGAGACTTAGTTGACTGTCGCGCTAATTGCATACATGTAACTGTTAGGCGTAACTTTAAATCAACCTCGCATTCAGCAGGTTTTCAGGGATTTTCTTCGCCAGGACACGAGTACGAAATGAAAATCCGTTTAGAATTAACATTTATTCACCTATTTTTCGGAGAAATTTTTCATAAAACGTCAATTTGTGCATAGATGATTCTTTTAAAATGGATACAAATACCTCAAGTATTAATAGTTTTTTTTTTTTTTTTTTTTTGAAAACTTGTGCTAAAAAGTGAATATTTTTTATTGTCTTTAAAAATATAACATTATTTCAAATATTAGACGAAATACTGCGAAAATTTTGAAATTTTTTGTTTCAATTTTGATGATAAAAATTGGTTTTCTTGAAAATGGAGAAGCAGAAGTAGGCTCAGTAACGCTTGGGTCGTTTCCGTTGTTTTTTATTAGTTCCAACCGTAACTGTTCACCCTGGGCATCGATTTTGGGGTACTTTTATGAAATTGTGACGGATGATTTTATGATGGTCTTATTTTATTTTAATTTTTCGAATGAAAGACATAGTTTTTGAGGGAAAAAAAAAAGAAAACTATTCGTTTTGAAGAAAAAAGGAAGTTAATAAAATGTAAATGAAACAAAAATTTGATAAAACAATTTTAGTCAACTGAAAAAAATAGAAATATAGAATAATTTTAATGTCCTAAAAAGAGAGAAATGACTCTTTTAAAATTTCTTTGGCACCATCTACTGGAATTATTGAAGTTGGCGATAAATTAAAATATTTGGAAATAAAATTCGACAGAATTGTCATACAAGCCTACGAAAATAAGTGCTCCCAACCTCAATAATTCCAGTATAAAACATCGTGCTAAAGAAATTTTAAAATGGTAATTTTTCTCTCTTTGGCCAATTCTTATTTTTATTTATTCAAAATTGGCTAAATTTTTTGCAAAAAGTTTTTAAATGCAGTTAGTAGTTTATTTATTCATTAATATTATATTTTTTGATTGAAATTATTTTAATTACTTCCTGGAATGATAATTGTCTCAACCATCTTTTTCATAAGAAAGGGAGGTAAAGGTGGGTGCAAATATTCACCCAGGCCCCTTTTTCTCCACCAACCGGTTCACTTATTCAAATACGTCCTCAAATCAAATATACCCCACAGTGGGCAGCTTACAACAAATTTACAGACACAAACTTACCAATTACAAGGGCGAGTAGCCTGTACGAGTCCGCAAATCGTATATTATTCTCCATTTTGCAGCGTGTTAAAGGTAATCTTATCTTACGTGAAACGTTTTTCTTTTCGGTATCATCTGTAACACGACGAAGCAAAAGTAGACATTACTCAGGTATCAGTTCAGAAAAATGAAATTACAAACGTAAAGTGGTGCCGTATAAATAAAATATATATTACGCTACCACGTTCATTGCCTCAAACAAACATGAAATATCAGATGCGCAATGTGCTATATTCTTGTAACTGGGTCAATTAGAAGTTTATAAGAAGAAGAAGAGGTAGAAAAATAAGAAGAAAAAAAACGTGAGAAAAAATTGGCTTTGCCAACAGTAACAATCTGCCATTCTGTATGCCTTGTCTTTTTCTTTTTTTTTTTTACAATTATTGTACGCAATGTTGTTTTTTTTGTTTTGTTTTGTTTTTTTTTTTTCGTTTTTCTTTTGAGAACGTAAAACACCAATACGATTAATAAACGTATACCTACGACTGGAATTTGGTGTACTCTTACAAGTTGTACGCTGGAATTCCAGGTCATTCAATGAATGCAATCGTGAACACGCGGCCGTAGAAAATGAAGGAGAAAAAGAAGTTGCATCTTCGATGTGACTTTCAAAACGATATCCGATGGTTCGTGCATTTTGAGAAAAAAAAAGCGACTGTAAAAATTCTAAATTTCCGTTCCATGTCCTTCGTTTTTGCATTAATTTTATTTTTTTGCAGTTTATATTTCCTGATCGTGTGACCAATGTACATAATAGGTCGTGAAATGTTGAAAACTTTTTTTTTTTTTGAATTTAATTAGATAAATCTCGCGTAAATTAAAATTTACCGAATAAACATAGAAAAAATTACGTATTTCATATCTAACCATTCAAATAATTAAATTTTTGAAAAAAAATGAAATCGACTGCATGTAGGGACATAAAACATAATAGAACTAAAAGGTTGAAAACAAGTTTTCCAGGTTTTATAATAGTCTTTTTTTTGCAAAGTGGAATTACAACTAATGCAGTTGTTGGCAGAAATACCATTAGATGTTGTAAATATATAATGTAAGATTTTTGAATGAGGCGATGTAGATCCCTTCATATTAAATATTTCCCTGATCCAATTTTTTGTAAATTTAACATACATTTGAAAACCTTGAAATACAAAGCATTATTACATCTATTCAAAACATTAGTGGGTTTTATTTATTAACAATGTTTAAATTCCTTAAATGTGCTGTCAAAAACTCTCCACTGTCTGTTTGATTTCAATCAATTTCATATAAGGCTTAATGATAAGTACTTATGAAATCAACATTCATTTAAATATCGTTTATTGCACAATTTAAGCAGTGAGAACCAAACAGTATTGATTTTCATATTAATATCAAAAGGCATTTCTGTTTAGCTGTAATTTCACTTTGTATAAAAATTGCTATTATAAAACCTGAAAAACTTATTTTCAACATTTTAGTTCTATTATGTTTTATGTCTCTACATGCAGTCGGTTTCATTTTTTTTCAAAAATTTAATTATTTGAATAATTTTTTATGAAGTGCAAAATGAAAGTCTCTAGCAGTTTTTCACAATAAGAAGAATAAAATTTATTCTAGAAGTGACAGATAATTGTTGATATTTTTATATTTGGACAAAACTGAATTTGATTTTCAGCCTATTGTTGTTTTTTCAATTACGGCAATTCAAATTTATTCATTGGTCAACTACCAAATTCCAATCAGACCCAAGGAAAACAAATTCAAAGTTTAAAATCAATTTTAAATATTGTTAGATCTGCTATATTGAACTATATTAATAGTAACAGTAATAATTATTTAACAAAAAGGTATATTAAAAAATATATTCTATGATGTATCACATAAAAAAATGTGGAAACTCAAAATTGATCGCCTTTTGGGGCCCACTGGGGGTTGAGGAACGGGTCAAATGGAATAATGAATGCCAAATCCGGACTCAGCACCTCAAAATACATATTTTGTGATGTATTACCCATTAAAATGTGAAAACTCAAAATTAACCTCATTTTGGGGCCCATTGAGGGCTGAAGAATGGGTCAAATGGAGAAATGAACACCGAATTCGGACTCAGCACATCAAAAAATATAATTGGCGATGCATCACATAATAAAATGTGAAAACTCAAAATTGACTCCTTTTGGGGTCTACTGGGAGTTGAAAAATGAGTCAGATGGAAAAATGAACACCAAATTCGGACTCGGCGTCTCAAAAGACATACTTGGTGATGTATCAAACAGTAAAATGTCAAAACTAAAAATTTTGCTACTGAAATGTTCATATGCGCATAACTAAGGAGGGCTAATAGGTATAATACTGAGAAAATTGTGTTACTTGAAATATTTATATAACCACATGAAATACCGTATCCTAGACACTTTTGGGTGATCCAATCAGGATGCGTTATTCCGTTTTATTTGGAATCGGGACTTGTGATTGATAATCTTACTTTTTTGATAAAAAAATTTCCCAAATTTTGAACCTAATTTTTGGGTCATTTATTGGGATTTCTTGCCCAGTATTACTCACTGCAAAAATACCAATCTTTTGAACCATCATTCGAATTTTTAAAATGAACATTAAATGCTGCAGAGTGGCACAAAATTTCATTAGATTTCCAGAAAACGCGTCAAACACAATACCGCTTTCTGACGTAGTCGATAAAAAAAGTCTCATCTCGCACAAGTTAAGAAAGCGTCCTTTTTTTAATCTGACTTTCGTGAGTAAAGCAGTGAAGTTATGGCTCGTATGCGACAGGTTTGTTTCAATTACCACGCGGTGTCGACATTGGGTCGATACCGAGGGGTGCTGTTCCACTATTGCGAGATGAACGCACCGACTGAAGAATGGGAACGACTTAAATGTTGTAAAATAGTTTCCCTCGGTGTCATCCCGGTGTCATCCCGGTGTCATTTTGTTTGGAAAATAAAACAAAGCTCATGCGTAATCAAAGATTTGGACCCCTTCAGCTTCGGCTCCAGCGAATCTTTTGCGTTTTACGTTTTTTGTAAATTTTATACGAAATTTCAAATAAAAAGTATTACTCAATATACTCGTTTAATTTTCAAAGGAAAAATGATAAAGTTGATAGGTTGTTATCGAGGGCGTAAATGAGGGGGGTTAGAGGAGCTCGGAACCCCTCCTAGACAGGAAAACAGCGGTTTGACCTCTGAAATTTGTGTATTTTTGTCAGTTTTGGTGATTTTTTGTTGAAGGTCAAATGAGACCTCTGAGAATTCATGGACCCCCCCCTCTGCATACCCCTATACGTCGGAGCTATCGACGTCTTTGGTAGGTATTCGACAACTTTTATTAAAAAATAAAATAAAAATAAAAATGTTGATGTTCTTGAAAAATCTATAGTTTTTTTCGTTTAGTGTTGTGAGACTCGATGGAGAAAATATTATTATAATAGCCTCCATAAAACAACATAATTACTCAGTTAATGATCATTTGGTACGAGATTAAGTCCAAGTGAGTATAAAACAAATTGTAATCCTAAAGATAAGTAGTATTTTTTACTGACAAAGAATGGTCATTATCTGAACCAGTACAAGATTACAAGATCATTTGATTAGATTTGCTTTTGACAATTATTATCGCTATTTCAGTAAGATGTATATAGGTATCAGAATTTAGAGTTTTTAAGTTTGAATCAATGACAAGAATATCAACCACTGCGTACATCAGCGAAAGGAGTTGGCAGAGAAAAAATACCAATATTTTTGAGAAGAACCTGTTTTAGAATTGGGAGTTCTATAAAATCAGTTCAAACCAACCATCAATATTCTCTGGATGACCTGTCTCGATTTGAACGTAAATCAGGGTTAAAATTGACAGAAAATTTACGTTAAATTTTGAATTAGTAGAACTAATATAATTATACCTTTTACCAGTTATGCTGGCCAACGAATCAAAAGAAGATGAAAGAAGCTGAAGGCTGTTGTATGTGGTCGTAGATACATGATAGAGGAAAGGAATTATCTTCCAGAAGATAGGAATCAGTTGATTTAGTATATGCCCAATTTGTGGTCGTTCTACCGATATTTCAATAAAATGTAGAACACTGATCGAATTTCGAGACGATAAACAGTCAACTGTACATTTAGGTCTTTTAGCTGCTTTTAGAAGATGATATCTATATGAGACGTACCTAAACATACTGGTGTAGCTTATGTTTGATAAGAAATGACGAAGCAAAGTTCAGCAACTGAATCTCTTTCTTTATGCGGAAAAAATCACAAAAGAAATAATAAGCTCGTAATATTCGAAAGTCAGTTAGTAGGCCTGTTATTAAATTATATATATATATATATATATATATACGGTCTATTTCAAATGAGAAAGACATGACCTCACAGAGACAATCACATTTCACAGCTACGTGAAGCTAAAAATATTGGTGTGCTGTTCACAAAACTATTTTGGATGCAGCCAAGGCCAGCCGCAGGATTTCCTCGAAGAGGAGGTTTTGTTTTTTGCTACCTAAGTGTGAATTAAAATTTTTATTTTATGAACTCCCTGAAAATCATACCTTTGGATTTTTTTAAAAGATTTCCTCCTCAGATATGGATGTCCACCCTCATCGTAAGACAAATTATTTAAAAGAGTTTGAAAATGAAAATTGATCAAGTTAATTTGAAATTAAAAGTTTCATACATTTTTTAAAACAGTAAACGACGAGGTTTTTCTGAAATTAAATGCAATGATGGTTGAACTGCAGCGGCAGATCTGGTGCATTAAATTAGTCATAATTAAAAATAATACGTGAGATTACTTGGTACTAATTTTTATTTTTTTCATTTTTTTTTGGGTCATGGGGGGTTGAACCCCACCCTTCCATACGGCTAACCCTGGATAGAGCTTTCGTTAATTAAGATGAATCTCAACCAATTCCTTGCCCCCTTGTCCATCAGCTACAGAATATTAAATACAAGTTCATCTAAACGCTGCAACAAAAAATGGCACTACTTTCGAAGCTATTTATCCCCACTTCTTCGATATCAAATTCGAATTTCCTTGCCTTTCATTCAGGCCCATGGGCAAAAATCGGTAATTTTATTTTCAAATAATTTAATTAAATGAATGAATAAACATAATTATTAATTTAAAAATCATAATTATCACGAATTTCGTACATCAAAATGGGATTGAAAATTGTCGGTATTTTGAAATTGGACGATATTTTGATCGTGAAAGTGGTGCCGTTTTTTGTTTCGCATGCGCCCATCATCATATTTTTATTACTCTGTGCCATTAACTCGTATGACGTCATGTCTTTCTTATTCGGAATAGACTGTAGGCTATCTTGGTGGAAGATGGTCATTTTTTGTCGTGGAGTTGTTTTAAAAAGTTATAATTTCATTGTCTGAAGCAGGTTTTCTCACATTTGAATGTAAATTGTGATGAGAATTTTCTAATAAGAGGTTTGAAAGACTAAAATCTGTCGGACATAATGTTTGAGGAGAAAGAAAAAACGCTATTTAATAACGAATTGACTAAGCATAGTACAAAAAAAAAAGGGATAAAAATAATCACGCATGCTATATCATAAAGTAATATATTTAATAGGTACGAATAAAATGGTAAAAAAATTACGTATATGACATTAGCCTATAGCTACAAGCTTAAAACGTAATATTATTAATAAGGTTGTTGTTTTTTTTTGTTTTTTTTTTTTCTGTACTAAATTTAAAAATTATGTAAGCTGCAGGAAAATACTCGGTATTAGTGTATTTTACAAATTATTGCATTCAGTGCAATGGCGGGACATGGAGGCAGGGCCAGTGGACAAGCGCCGATCCTGAGTCGTAGATCATAAATATACAGGTCACTTATAGGTCACTCAAATTCTTCTGTAGACAATTAATATATATATATATATATATGTAACGGCCAAAAGAGGTGGTAATGTACCTAATTAAGACCACTTTCGGGAGTACACCATACACGAAATATCATGTACTTTAAAAGCAGTAATACTTCGAAAATAAATTCAAGTTTATCATCCACAGACTATCGTGGACCTTAACATTAATTAGAAACTCAATAATATTTCAAACACATGAGTGAGTTTACACATTTAATAAAATAATAATTTGTACAACACAGTACATAAATATACGTTAATAGTTACACATATACTATCACAATTCAACAAGCAAGACTATCTGTTCACCAGAGACTTCTACAAGAGAGGTTCCAGGTACTTAGAAGTAGCTGTCGAGGAACTGTGTCTTATTCCACTGAATCGAGGGATTATATACTCGTTCAGGGTATGAAAACGTACGTGTTGGATAGGTAAAGTGAGGTAGGGTGTTGTTATTATAGGGTTGTGCTGACTCGTCGAGTACTTGAGGGACAGGTACAACTAGGTCATGAATATACAGAAAGTATATCTATATTCATAAAATTAAATACGAGTAATTTAGTGGTTGTTTATAAAGAGTTATAGGATGATAATTGTTGATAAATATCTACGTTTTTGGTATTCAAAAATGAGTGAACGAATATGTTCGTCATTTCTAAAAATAGACGAAAATATACGTTACAATATATATGTTTCCAATTTTTGCTCATTTTGGCACTTTTTGGGAGTCTATGGAGCCTCCGCTGTTTGATCTATGACAATGAAACTGGGAATAGTGTTAGAAGCTTTTATGGGCTACACATTCGTGTTAAAGTTTTTGACATTCATTCCCTAGTTTTGGAGGAAAGGGTTCTCAAAGTGTTGCAAATCTACCATATTGTTATCACTATAACTCCCATAAATTTAACGATTTTGGATTGAAATTTGTATGACAGTTAGAGACTATATTAGGAACTGATTCTGTATTAAATTTGAGCAAAATCGGTCAACTAATTTTTGAGTGTCAGCCATTACAAAAATTTGACACTTTTTGAAAATACACACTTACCGCGGTTGATGCTGGGAAGAGATATTTTTTTCTTTCACAGAAAATGGGCTTTAACAAAACCTCCTTTCAATATCACCCGTTTTAAACCAAGTTTTCGCAATCAAATTTTTACACAAAAATCAAAATTTAGTCGCAGTTACTCTTATTTCCTACCATTTTCAGTATGAAAACGTCATTTTTCTGCGGCAAAACCAGCGGTAAGATGTTGGACACTTACTTTCTAAAAATTCTGATGTAACTTGTTTAAAGAAAATTCTAATTGATATATAATTTGAAATTTCAGAAATTTCCAGCACAGTTAGCTCCCCTAGAGAAGTAGGTCTTTAAAAGACATAAACACTTCAAAATTCTTAAGTAACAAGAGGAGATAAAAAAGTAAATTTTTAAAAAATCATGAAAATTTATTGACTCTTCGGAGTTACTGTGTTTCTTTGAACATAGAATGATAGAATTACATCCGGCTGTCAGTTAAACTTTCGTCGTAAGGTTAACTTTAATAACAGCGGCTTGAAAAAAAGCAAAGTGGACATATTTGCTCCTACTCCTCTTCGATACGCCGCTGCTTCGTGTCAACTTGGAAAATATATGACAAATGTGTTTTATTTCATTTACTATTTCACATTCCTTTCGGTTTTTTTTTTCTCGGGGAGGGGGTAGGTTACGTTATGCAGAGTTGGTCATTTACCCACCCCCCCTTTTACAGACTTGTATGCAGAAATTCCGTCTTCATTCTTTATTACAACTGCCGCTACATTATAGGTTCAGTCGTAACTTGAATTAGTTTTTGTTTGGGGCATGAGGGTCAAACCCAACACATCCTTTGCCACCGGTCCTGGTTGAGAATGGTATTTATCAAATCATCCTCATTAAAAGCGTTACTCCGATGGTCCAAAACCAGATTTTCGAAAAATTACATCATAAATTTTTGGTATTTCAATTTTTTCATCAAATGTAATGACAAACAAACCTAAGCCAGGCAATTATATAAATTTGAAAATATATGTATTCGACTACTTCCACATTTTTATGCGAATTAAGTCCATTGCGATTGACTGGTTGATTTTTTTTTTTTTTTTTTTCGTGCGTCTAGCTCAACAAGAAATTCGGCTGAAGTCCATCAGTGTATGGTAATTGATAAATTTGTAGGAGGGAGGAGTAATTTTACTTGCGGAAATGTATTGTCGAAAAGTGTTTTTTTTAGAAACGTTCATACGTGGGTTTATTTTCGAATACCTACGAGGTAAGAAATGAACGTCACTTCAAATGAGTGTCGATTATTGTGCGACCTCAAAAGAAGACGAAGAAATTGCATAGGTATACGGACCAAGAAGAGCAAAATGACGATTCCATAAAGATGGTCGAAGAAATGCGAAAGAAAAAGAGAGAGAAAAAAAGTTCACGTAACACCTATTAACAATATGATTACGGCCAGCAACAATCATAATATGTATTTATCGTAAAGTTTGTTTTTAATGGTTGCATATACACGTTAGATTCGGGCTGCAATTACATAATAATTTTTGAGCAGAAGGTTAAATTCTACGGCGACCGCAATATTGTTTTCTGGTTGTAGCAAATTTTTGTAGAAAAAAAAAAAAAAAAATCATACACACGTCATTAATGGCACGAAATAGGCTAATATAAAAAAAGAATATAAAAACCCAATTTGATTCGACGTTTGTTTGCTACATTGCCTACATTTTAATGTTACCTTTACATTATTTAAAACTGTCGGCTAATTATCGTGTGAACGACCATCACATACTTTTTGGTACCTGCAGCATCCGCAATATATTACACGCGAAGAAATGATAATTAAAACATATTTTGGTATGCGTGAATAAATATTTTGGTGTACGATAAAATATTTAGGCGAATGTACGGTAATATTTATGGGTTATATAACCTTTATTTACGCTGTTGTTAGGTCAAAATATCGATGAGCACAGGTATGGGCCCATGTCTCTTACAAACTGGTTAAGTGGTTAGTTTCAAAATTAAAAGTAATTATTGACATGATTTATTTATTTTATTTTTTTCATTGTTTTAAGATTTTGTTGAAGTTAGTCATCACTTAAAATAGTGGTTGAATGTAAAAAAATAAGTAAAGCAATAAATAAGTAAATTTTAAAAAAATTTACTGTCGTATTAAAACCAGTCGAAATATTTATGGCGAAAGTATAGATGCAGTGTTTTCATATAAAGTTTTTCAGTATATGAGAGAATGATTTTCACAAAATCTACGTTTGATATGGCGAAAAGTACGGCACTTACAATTAAAAAAAATTGATTTGATAAAAAAGAGCATATGATACAAACACGATATCTTTAGAAAAGAATAAATTCTACTGCACTTTTTCACCATATCGAATATTGGTGTATAGATGCTTTCAGTGAGAGGAGAGTGAGAGGAGGAGAGAATCGAGAGAGATATCTTCTTTAATTGATAATAAAACCTATCAGTGCGAATAGTGACCATAGGTACTTATATCTTAACATTTGAGTTTAGTAAGTGATTATCTGTATACCTATACTTATAAATTTGAATGTTTGTCTGTTTGTCTACCTGTATGCCCATCACTTTAGAACCGCTCAATTGATCGAGCTGAAATTTTTAGGACTTATTTGTGTTGTCCCAAGGGAGGTTTTAAGTTAAATTCGAGGTCTGCATCTCTTCTGGTGGTAAAGCTGTGGATTTTGACCCCATTTAACCCCAGAAAAGTTTTTAAGAATTTTTTTTTACAAAAACGTGTTGTATTCTATGAAATAAATATACCCTCAAAATTTCATGGTTCCATATTGCCTCCTTCTTGAGATATGGGGCTGCAAAAAGTTACAAAGTTTAAAACCAATACCTATACCTATTGTACCTACAGTAGTGTGAGAAAAATGCAATATATATTTTACAGAAAGAAAAATGGTTATTTAACTTCTTAGAGGCACAAAGGGAAATATATAGTGAGAAAGTGTGATGGAGAGAAAGAGATTAGCCAAAATAATATAGTTATCATAAATAATTTGTTATCTTGCATCAGCTGCTGCAGCATGTAGTCTCAGTGTGAGCTTGCCATATTGTGGGATGTGTTGGATTTGGTTCTCAGAGAAGGTATAATTTTTTTTTAAATTTTTTATAAATTTTTTAGTATATAGTGGGTTGTTAGGTGATGTGATGTAAATAAAAAAAATAAAAAAAGGGTGTTAAGGGGCAAAGCCCCCATTAAATAAAAATTTGAAATCAATGAAAACACACACACAAATCTCCACTGTGATGACGAAGAAATTTGCCCAAAAAAATTTGCCAAAAATATCTCCACCAAATGCAAGTATATATTTATAGGCATGAGAGAGAGAGAGAAAGAGAGAGAGAAAGAGAGAGAGAGAGATGCATTCTATACTTATGACAACGTTAATTATTTTTAACAAGTGGAACAATCAATTTTCGAGTTGTCTGCATCACTTAGAGCGTGCAGCTAGTGGTGTTTGAATTAGTTTTCAGTCAGGGCCTCAGAGAGAAATTTCAGGTCCAGAAGAAATAAACTGAAGGGCCCCTTTTAGCTCCAGCTGCAGGATTTTATAAATTCAGAAAACAATTTTGCTCGCTCTTCGCACAAAATAAATTTCTTAGATACGTTTTGTGTTCTAAAATATGTATTTTAGTGGTTCTTTTTTCAAACCTTCGGAAAATTTACTCCCAAAAACCTCATCATCCCTTTTTCACCGTCTATACCTAAAAATTAAAATTTATTTCCAACTTAAGCCCATTCTGGACACCCTAAAGATGTCCGGGCCCGGTACCTTTGATACCCTTTCCCCCCCTCAAAAGCCTTGTTTTCAGTGTTTCGTTACATTTATGTCTTGTTAGTTTTTTAACTGGGAGGGACTTTGCGTTATTTATTTCATTCCAGAAATACATGTTTTTTTTATCACGTTCGCTTAAAACTGTAACAATAAAATTTCGATAGATCTACATGTTTTTTAGATATCCATGATTATCGATAGTGTTTTACAATTTTTTCGCTCATTTGGAATTCAGGATTATTTGTTTAATTTTGTAAATGTAAATTGGTAAACTGAGTTTTTCTAGTGAAATATTCGTGCGACAGTTTTTTTATTCTTTTCAAATAATCAGAGGAGGGGCGAAGACACTCGGTTTGTGTTCTAAAACAAAGTTCAGTGAACAAGTGTGTACAGGTATAGGCCTGTACTGGCTACTAACAGCACGAAATGAACAAACTTATTCGAAAAATGTAATCTGTTCATTTAAATTAGTAGTATTTCCTACGAAGAACAAAAAATGTCCCCTTTGGTCTCATCCTATTTTGTTTACCATCAGACCAATTCGAAGAATTAGGTTAATGTACCTACTTACTACTGGCGTGAGGTTTTTTAGAACAAGTCTTAGAACTCCTGACACCTTCGATGTACAAGATTAGGAAAAAGTGAAAAGAACTTTTTTTGTTACTCGTGGCAAATACTACGTGTTTTCATGGTCAAATAACAATTTTAAATTAAAAATTCCTGATGTCACGCTTTTGGTATACCTAGCTCCTTTAACATTGAAAACGTGAAGCACGTTTTTCAAACGTTTTTCAAACGTTTTTCAAACGTTTTTCATTTGTCACGAGTGATGACGTCTAGTATCAGCGTATCAGCTGTTAATGTTGGGATTGCTTTTCAGAAAAGACCCTTTATAAGAAATTTTATGCACTGTTATTAAACTTTAGCTGGTGAATTATGAAGCAACTTACGATTTTCATCCATTTATTTTTCGTAAAAAATTTCCCCCTTTTCTTTGTTTTTATGTTGTTTTTTTTTTTGCTTAAAATTTTTCAAGTTTGTACGCAACAAAAAAGAGTAAAAATTTCATTTGTTGCAGCGTATATACAATTTAATTTGGCATTTCTGAACGATTTGTCAGTATCCAAACTGCCAGTTATTAATTATTGTGTGAACGGCCGTCTTAAAATGCCTCGAAACACCAGAAGCAACTCACAACTGGAACGTTTAATCCGAATAATCAATTTTGAAGATGTTTTGACGTATGTTTAAAATTTATCAAATGCGTTGATAAATGGCATCTGTAATTGTATTCAATTTTGGAATTTGTTTGGTAACCTTTTTACATTGTGGAAGATGGAGGACAAAACGAATTTAACGTAGTATGACCTATTCCTGACGATAAAAAAAAAAAAAAAAAAAAAATCGTGTGAAATAAACTACGTTTGTAATTTAGTGACCTTTGCAGAATACGGTGAGATTATAATCAATCATACTGGTTTCAGTGGAGACATATTGCTATATGTTTACTGTCTTTATAAACGAATGAAAAAAAAAAAAAAAAAAAAAAAAAAAGAAGAAAAAAAACAGTACCTACCTATAAGCCTGTATCCAATTAATAAGTCTGACACACGTTTTCAAGTTTTTTTTTTCTTCTTCTACTTTGCAGCCTAAGGAAATACGAGTTAAGCTTGAGGCACGCGCGATCAACGGCTATGGTTCACGTCAGTCAATAATTTATTAGTTTTTTAAATGAATTTTTACCTGAATGAATTTTAAAGAATGTTCGTATAGCGTAGCGCTCTTTTCTTCCCCAACAATAATTAGATTTTGTTTTTAAATTATCAGTTTCTAACAAGCGTGCAAATGAATTTGAGTTATGGCAAAAAAAGAAAACAGAAATAAAGAAGAAGCTTTAATAATGTTGAATTATTTGCAAACTACCGTATCTGTACCTAACGTATCCAAAAGGTATTAAGATGCTTACATGTGGGTATAAGGCTTATGAAATAGTTGAAAAAAATGTAGAATCAATAATCTTAATCATAGGGTTACAGGACTGGCCTTAAGAAAATACAAAAATTATCGAAACGTGTCGACGATAGTATTTATTTGTAAATGTCATGGGCGAAATTGAAGAAGGGAAAAGAGCGTTAACAGTGATTAAAGTAGGTCAGTAGAGTACAATTTTATTTTTCTTCTTTTAAATAGTTGTGGGTAGGTAATCTTAGAATTTCTATTATTTCATTTTGCTTGTTCATCAATAATGAAGGTAATGGGGCATTACCAAGAGCTGGATCACGAGCCTAAGTGATATTTTTCACAATTGTTATCAGAATTTAACCTTTTTGGGTAGGTGGAATAAAGTTTCGATTTTATTTGAATTTTTTTCATCAAGAAATTATTATTTATTTTCATTTTTGGCGCGCTTAGACTGATCTGATAATAATTAATGTTTTGGTAATATAATTTATGGCAAACTCCTGACATCAGTCGGTAGATTATAAGAACTTTATTCAAATGAGATAATTTTTTTGACTGTATAGTACTGGACCAGTAAGGCTCTATAAGACCAATGTACTTTTTAACAAGACATGTCGGCGAAAAAGTAGGGAACCTTAGCGTACCTTCTGCGTATTTTCGACGTTTTGCTTGAGATCACCAGTTTAGAATGCATCTGATAAAGAGATCCCTTAAATTCATAAGGATAGCATACATAAACACAAAGCAAAGAACGTCGAAAGATACCCTCTGATTGGCTATTTAGCGCCGACATATCTAACCAGAAATCTTTTTTTTTCTGATGCAGTACTATATAGTCAAAGGAAAATCTGAAAAACAGTTTGAACATTAGGTTTATATTATATGATCACAGAAAAAGCAACATAGTAGGTATTTTGAGGAGTAACATGAAGAAAAAGGAAAAAAAATTACAATCTAAGCAAGAAAATTTCATTAAGTGAAAAATGCGTTCCTTTCTTGCATATGTAAATGAAAATTTGGAGTTGCAATTTCATTCAGAAAAACAGTAAGTATTCATTTATTTTTCATGCAGTCAGGGATGAAAAAATAATGAGTCTTCTTTTCCTGCATACTAGAATTCTACTAACTTAAAACGGTTAAATTCTTATTATATTGAATTTTCTTAAAATTTTTAGTTAACTTTTGTTTAGACAAATGAAAACTCATGTTACGGGATTTTACTATCAAAATTTATTGAAAAATTTGAATTTAATATTTGAGGAATACTTTACATCGTGGAAGATATTCCAACAACAGAAGGTTTTCTACAGTTTCGTGTGTTCA
Organism: Ericerus pela; assembly: GCA_011428145.1. Lineage (NCBI taxonomy): Eukaryota > Metazoa > Arthropoda > Insecta > Hemiptera > Coccidae > Ericerus > Ericerus pela. Next base: position 110,361 of record WOFM01000464.1, read on the forward strand.
CCACAAATCATACATAAGGTATGGGGGAGTCAAGACCTTGGCAAACACCAGCAAATTTTTAGCTAATTTTGTGAGCTTATATACTGGCACCTTACATACACACATAGTCACATACGTATGAAATGCATACGTGTGTGTGATGATTAATTTCAATGTATTTTATCATTGCCATGGATATGGGGCAAATATGTCAAGTTCACTAATAAGCTGGATTGTAACATCATCCGAGATGTAATCTATCAATTTGTCATGGTCCAGGGTTATATCATACTTGCATAGTTTTGCAAGTACGAACAAACAAACATACAATGTATTTAACGTGCAGTGCACAAAATTAGTCGTCTTATGATGACGACTGTCGTCGAGAGGCCGAGCATCTAACCTCTTACAAGTTGTCTGATTCCCACAATGTTAAAATTTTAAAGAAAAATAGCTGCCTTCAAATTTTGAGTCATGTTGACACGATATGAGTAGGTATGCTTTTTGCAAGTACTTAAGCAATGTAGGTAAAGAGTTTTAAAATACACTGCTATAAGTTAAAACTTCGACATTGTTGGGGAATTTTATCCATATGACTCTATATTCGTTTATATGAATTGAAGAAATTTTGAAAGTTTAAATAAATTCACAGCTGAAATTTATCATCTGTGAAATTTTGAAACCTAGGGTGGCACAATATCAGTTCTCAGGATCTTTAGGATCTAGTACTACTAAATTAAATGAATTTTTCATACATTTTCCAATACGTGGTCTGTAAAAGATCTCGTTCTCAAAATTATTTCATTCCTTCAAAATTTGTTTTGAAATTTTTCATTTTTTTTTCAATTTTACAGCTCCATTGCTTTATTTTTTTTTTAATTTTCGTTAAATAGGTGCAACGAAGATTTTATATGAATAGATAAACAAGTTTAGTAATTCTATTTTGTAATATCACATTTTAGAAGTAGGAAAAAAATTACTTGATGGTTTTTTTTTGTTTGTATTGTTTATTATTTGTCATCAAAGGAACTTGGTTGGCTATGTGTACATTTTCTGTCATAAACTCAACGTTTTCATTAAAAACTTTCAATGGTCCAGAACAGTTTTCTCAAAATGGTAGACAAATAAGAGTTCTCGTAGATTGCCATTGTATTGGCAGTCTCTACTATTGTAATCTGTAGTTTTGAATTTTGTCTACTCTTAGGAAAACGAACAATATTTTAAATAATATAAATTCGCATTACGCCTTCATTTTCAGGCATTTGTTCATTTTGTTGTGGGTGAGCAATGAGTTTCTCAGTAATCTACAATTTACGGTATTTGAAAATTCTACTTTAAAGTGAGAGTTTTGCTTCCCAGCTGAAAGATATAAAGTTTTTCGCAGATTTACATATGATCTAAAATCTACAAATTCGTCTCATTATTTCCACTTCAAGAAATGATCAACTTCTTAGTACATCAAGGCATCGTGTAAAAATTTAATCTAAAACATTTTTAAAATAAAAAAAAGTTTTAAAAAAAAATCTTAATTTTTTCAATTTTTTGTAAACAATGCGTTACTCTCTCAATTTTTGGGTCACCTTTGAGAAAATCGACAGTAAAATTTCCCATTTGACATTCTCTTAAACGTCGAATCCAACGAGAAAATTTTCTAAGCTACAGACTTCCTTCGCTCACATTGATTCTGCCTCTTGTTAAGTTTCACAATTCATTGATACGTTGAAAAAAAAAAATTCGATGACAACCCATAAAGTTTCACCATCACCCTAAAGTATTCCGTCCCAACGATGGACCACAATCATTAATAAAGAAAGTACAAATAACTTGAATATAGGTTTGTTGATGGTGTATAATTTTATTTTTAGAAGCATTCGTTTCAAGTCTGGTGTCGTCCATCATGAAATGTACACTAGGGGAAAAAAAAAAAATCAAAAGACGGCAGCCTATTAATCGAAAGTTCACGAAAATGTGCATCTGCAAAGATACTTCAAAACGAACTCGTACGTTTTAGACTAATGTGTATATATATATATGTGGTTTGTTAGTTTTTTCCACTCTTTTACGAGACAATGGGCCAAACATTATTGTTTGCAGATAGTCGAACGAAGGCTTTAGGGTGCACCCTATTGACAAATATCTTCTTTCCCTGGTGAAATACCTACGTGCTTACTTCATGTACGACATAGGTGTATACTCTGTACACTCACTCAAAACAAAACCAAGGAGCGTCTCCGCATTTGCATACCTAATGCCTAACAAGCTGTTGTGTTACAAGTGTTTGTATCGTTTTACAAACGCGGATCACCGGACCATTGTTCGGTATTATGTAATTCTGTCATAGAAAATTTTCAAATAGTGTCCAACGTGATAAGAGACTTTTCAAATTAAAAATTTATACATATACAAATAAACTAATAGGTAGGTACCGTGACTTTTTGGCGTTATTCAAAGTCCACCATAAAAGTATTGTAATTCATAAATAAATAATCAATTTTAATGACGTTTCACGACGTGGGCGGTGAAAATTTTCTAGCTATTTGTTTAAGTAGTTGATGCACTTCGCAAAGAGTGCCAACTTTAAATGATTTATGAGGTTTAGACTACCTATCAGTGCAGTCCATACGTGACGGTCACTAAGAATAATGTGCAAGCAAAGACTCCACTTTAGCGGATCAATTTTAGCAATAAAATGAAATTTCACCATTGACTACTAAATTCAGAAAATGATAATTAATGAAAAAGTTTACGTCTCACAAAATTTAATCGTTTCTAGATAAATTCACTGGCTGTAGGTTCGGAGCTGAAACTTTCGAACTTCAATTAAAACTCTCAGAGTATAGACTTTGAAATGAAACTTGACAGAAACCATCTGAGGTAGTGGCAGGTTTTATTTAAGACATTTTATAGAAAAATTTACGCAACCAATCAAGTGCAATTAGATTACAATAGGTTCTATTAAAATATGTTTAATACTCATTTTAAGAAGATAAATTATGTAAATTTAACGCTTCTTTGACAAAGGGAGTAGTAAAATGGTATGTGTCGACTTTTTACCGGATGAGTTTATTTACTGTCATGACAATTTGAGCATTTTAGATACCTTCTTGACAAATTTGCGATGTAAGGATCCCGATCATTGAAAATAATTGAGACAACCAGCTTATTTATTTATAGGTACACTGGCTGTTATACCCAAGACGTCACCCATATCCTCACAGGCATTTAGAATTTGGTATTGCCACTAACCATCTTTTTTCATTCTATCGTTTCAGAGAAAATCTTTCTTCAGCTGAGAAATCATTGAGTGAACGAGGAGAGTTTTCTTTTTTTAATTCAAATGTTACGTTCAATTGAAATGGTAACTTGACAAATTTTTTCTCACCAATAACTCAGAAATGATTGAGGGCCAAATACAAGAATGATATTTGAGTAGTTAAGTAAGACAGTGAATAATTTTTACATTTTTTCTATCATCAAATATCAGTATAATAAACGTACAAGTCGTTAATTCGTTCCTTAAAATTACTTTACAAAATTATTTGTCCGATATTATTTTGCCAATTATTTTCTCATATTCGATGCGCAAACGCCACTACCTACACAAACATGAAGAAAAATGTTCGTTGCTTCTCTTTTTACAGCATTACCTATAAGTATGCCAGTAAAAAAACAGGGCTGGCTGGCATAAGCCAAAGGGCCACTGAGCAGCGCTGCAGGGCTTGTACGTACATAAACATGTAGGTAAGTAATTCTTAAGAAATTGTTGTTACGTAAGTATCGTTTTTTCATTTGGCTTTGAATAAATTTTAGAGTAGCTTCTTGATAAACCTGCCCCCGAACATGGTGATTAATTTCACAAAAGATTCATCGAAATCCGTCCGATGGTTCTCTAGTGACGTCTGGACAACCCTTTTTCATCCTATCACTTCATTCGTGTTGATAAAACAAGAGAATACCTATCTAAAACATTTCATTTTATCGAGATAACTGTTACTGATGGACCTACATCGATAACCTCCTCCAATTTTCCTTCGTTATATAATACCCGAAGTATCTTTCCGCATATTTGAGGCACATGGAAGCTTTCAAATTTGGTATCGTGCACTGTGAGAAGTATTATTCTGTGTATTTACGAGGCAAGGAACTACAATGCCAGCATGCATTTTTACTGGAGTTTTAAGATTTTTATAAAGATATATTTTGATGTAGGCTAGTCGATGTAACTGTAAATCAGTATCATTTCTATTAGTGATGTGTCAGTAGGGGAAAAGCCGGTAAGAGTACGCACTTAAGGTTTGACCTCATGTAACTGAGTCAAAACTTGAGGGATTTTGTTCAAATTTGGTGTAGCTATGCTGTGAACCTTTATTTACTTATTCCCTACCTTCAAAATTTTCAAGAGCCTCTCAAATTGTTTAGGGGGTAAAAGTATAAAAAAACCCAAATGCGTACTCTTACATGACATGGCATCTAAGAGTACGCATTTGAGTTTGTAAGAGTACGCAACTAATTTTTTTCATTGATTATGAGATATTGAATAGTCTGAAATATATATTTATTTCATACGAACGTCAACACAAATCACAAACAAATTTATTGATTCCCGAATAACTAGTGTAGGATTCATGCCACCAATGTTTACATTTGTCACACATAATCCAATCTTCTGCAGGCGGATCAGAAAAAAGTTCTTCACAGGCTGGGCATGAAATTTCCTCTTTTTTGGAGGTAAGTTTTTTAGCACTTGTCGTCTTTAGTTTTGCTTTTATTTCAATCCAGTTTTCTTTTGTGAAGAATAGTTTTTGTTTTGTGGACCTTTTTTCATAAGAAACAGATAAATTAGTAGTAGGAACAAAATGCGTACTCTTACGCACTTGTGAGTTTTACCAATAATATCAGTTTTACTAACTGATAACAAAATACATTGGTAACTAAAGATATATGAAAAGGTAGCAAAAAGTATGTAGTTTGAATAAATTAATATGATTATTTACTCAGTCATTTTCAATAATAGTCACTGAATCCTTATTCCGTGCTTTAAAAATATTATATCAGAAACCAAAAAATACAAAAATTTGTAATAAAAACGGAAATAATGATTATAAATTCATGTTTTTTGGCATGAAGGAGGAGTATTTGAAGTAGAACAACATAAAAGATGGAGCAGTGTTGCCAATCTTTCAGTTGCAGAAAAAAAAGTAATGCGTACTCTTACAGACTGCGTACTCTTACAGACTGCGTACTCTTACCGGCCTTTCCCCTAGTTCACTAACTAGTTCATTTGAACTGAATAATTCAATGACCTAAATGACCGAGACCTAAACTCCAAAAGAACTAGTTTGTGACCAATTTGAATTTTTAAAATGATAAGATACGTTGGAAACGATTCAACAAACAATGACAATCCGATATGTTTACGAGGAGACATCTTTTAAACATATAAATAGTTCGTCACTTCCCTTGAGAATGAGGTAAGAAAGGAATGGAAAGGAATAGGTATATATGTAATTGCACTAACTGTACTAGCAGACAAAACATATCTTTCTGTTCACAGTTTACAATAATACAATTTTCATATATTATTGAACTAGTTCATCATGACCTAAATGATAAGAATTAAGAAAATAATGGATAAATTATCATTCTTAATTCTTATCATTTAGGTCACGATGAACTAGTTCATTGAACTAGGTATTTTCATGACCAAGACCGAATGAACTATACTTCAAAAAAGACCTAAAATTCCCATCACTAATTTCTATTGATAAAAGCAAATAAAAATCTGTCGGACATAAATTTCAAAAACGTGCTCTAGTAAAATCATTTCAATGATAATAGTTATTTGTGATACGAGTGCAAAAAATAGATGATTTTGATACGAGTGTGAATTTTGCAAAACGAGCCGAAGGCGAATGCTGAGTGCTGCAAATCACACGAGTAACAGTGACATACTTTGTACGCGAGTCACACACTAGTATTTGCAACACACACCCCCCCCCCCCAAAAAAAAAGGCAAATATTGTTTGTTTTAGAGCCAAATAATAACAAATAATTCAATTCCAGAAAAAATTACTCAAAAATTTTTTTAGATCCAAATAATTAATTTATTAATTTTACTTTAGAAAAAAATAACAGAAAGCAATCGAAACATGCAAGAAAGAGATCGAGCCGCGTGCTAGAAAGTCAACTCAAAAATGCGCATGCGCCCAACAATATTTTCTCGCGTTTATTGAAATTCGCTACTTTTTGTTTAGTTATGGGGCATTAAAAAACGTATTTTTCGGTTAGGTGTTGTGAAAAACAACTTACAAAGACTAAAAAAATTAAATTTCTTGTTGTAGTAGCATCGAAATTTTGCTGATATAGAAATTTTGATCTCCTGACGAAATAGTTTTGCTTTCACTTAGGCGCTAGTTATCTAAAATATGAACCCATTAGTATTCAAACTTTTATTCATAGGCTTTACTATTGTGGCTACCTGTAATTCGTCTTCAAATCGACATGAAAGGAATACTTTTTTCTCTGGTGCGTCGTTTGCATTTCATTAATGTCGATCCTATTTTTAAATAAAAAATTTGTAATTTCAAAATTATCCGTTTTTCATTCAATTTTGTTTTATACTTCGATGAAAAAATAATTCTCCAAAAATAGACAATTAGAAACAGACAATACTTAACTAAATATATTCTAAAACATTTACTCGTGATTATTATTTCATAAAAATTGAGGAAAATTTAGTCTCCCTCCATCTTTTCAATGGATTTTTAAGCGAAGTTAGTAAAAATCGTAAACGTTTTTTCTTCTTTTTTTTCTAACAAATCCTAACCATCGCATGCCAGGTTGAGAATTAGGAGACAATTTCAGACGTTTTTATTTACAATCTATTACCGTCTTATGTAAAGGCCAACTGTACACACGTAGATACGGTTTGAACAAAGATGAAAGAAAAACGAAGAAAAGGAGAAGAAATGCCGAAAATTTGCACCTAAAAACATTCAAGACACTTTCGAGCGTTTCTGTTTCTTCGAAAATAAAGGTTGTCTTTTATCATCTGAAAAGTCTTACTGAAAAATTCAAAAAAGCTCTATTATTTGTAAAATTTATTTCTATGGCCTGCTAAATCCTTTCGCCCTTTGGCCTTGTTTTTCCTTTTCTTTGGATAAAGCGTTGTTGAAATAGACATCGTATCTTTTGCCCATTCTTGTGTTTCTGCTTTTCTGAAAATTTTTCAAAACATTTTAAATGTCACTGATGGGAAAATAATTCGTATTTTTCCTCAGTTATCCTGCTACTGGAAATGTCATCAAAATGAAAAAAAAAAAAAAAAACTGGAGAAAGTTCTTTTATATTCTGTTGTTTCAGAAATGTCTACAGCGATTCGAACAGTCGATTATTTTTACGTTCACGTAAGAAAGTAATGTCGAGAAAAAAAATGTACCTTCAGTATATATATACGTATAATCGTCGTTGTGGTGCCACCATGAAATGCCCTTTTACCTATTGACATCGGTTCACTGTGCGATTACCACATTCTCAAACGAGTTTTTAATTTTTTTTTCCTCCTTCTTTCTCCATTTTTTTCATTGGGTATACTCATACTTTACAAACCGCAGGATACTATGTAGGTATATATTTTCATTTTAAAATCATAACATTTTAACTCAAATATTTGCCCTTTTCGCGCTTCAATTTCCTTGACAAAAAAAAAAAAAGTGTTTCCAATATGGCGTCATTACCAACAAATGGTTATAACTTTTAGAGGAGCTAAAACAAAATCACCGCATGGATTTCTTCGTTCAAAATTTCTAATTTTTGATATTTTAAGGAGCCCTAGTGTCACTAATGGAGGCCTACCTATTTTTAAATATATACTTAGTAAGTATACGTTCTCAGCTCCGAGTGTAATAAAATGATGTATGGTAGGCTAGAAGTTGATTTTCTTCGTTTTTATTTCGTTCACTTATCTCTGTTGTCTCATTTTCATACAGATCTCCGAATTTGCTGTTCATGTTACTTGCTTTTTAATGTATCCGTTTCTACCATAAAAATCTGTTTTTCACCTTCTTCTTTCCTCGAAAAAAATAGCAACCAAATTCCTCACTTGAAATAAAATCGGCCATCAACAACATTTCGGTTCAATGAACATTTTGAGTGTTCTATATTTTGTAGGCTGCATATGTGTTGATTCATAGTGATGGTCGATTAATCGATAAGTATCAGCATTATCGATAACTCTGAGTGTCGAATAGTATTGATAACTGATTCCATTATCGATGAGATATCGAATATAGAATATTCTGATCTCTGTCTCAAATTGTAACTCTAAAAAAACATGAATTTGTGCCGGGACACACAGTTCAAGTGAAACTTTTGTGATATAATAAGTAGAAAGAAAAGAAAAAGAAACCATGCCTCTCTTCCCCGAATTCCAATACATTGACGACAAAGAATGTCATTCCTATCCCTACCCATATCGTTGTTGTTTTTTTCCCTTTTGCTTCTCCTTTTCTTCATCAGTCTAACACTGTTTCATCCCCTAATATGCAATAAAACGCTTTTACTACTCATGTATAACGTCCTTATAAAAGTTTCACTTCAATAAATTAAACTAACTTACACCAACCTATACTCATATGGATATTCCACAAATATTCAAGTAAAATTTGATGCAAAGTCATATAATATTCCTACATTTGTGGAATTACCCTCCTGGTGTAGGTTGGTGTAAGTTAGTGTATTCCTATCAAACAGAGCTACTGATAACACTCAAAACTCAAATCAAAGTTAAAAAAAAACTCAACTTGCTAAAAGTATCGATAATTATCGATATTATCGATACTTGACATCAAATTATTGATATTTATCGATACTATTTTTTATCGATATTTAACATAACTATTGATTCCCAAGAGTGCTTGTTTACATCAAAAGAAAAGGGTTAGTTGATTCCCATATATTTTAGAGAGATGTACGAATTTGTTCCTCACTTTTTCCGCCGATAGAGTTGTACAAATTGATTCCGAGGATAAGTATGAAAAAACTGCGTTTCAGTTACTGCGAAGAGGACTGAGGTCATATTCACAAACGTCACCTTAACCTCATCTCACTTAAATTTCACTATAAAAATGTTTATTGCACAATTTTGTACTTAAAAATGTAAGAACATTGTATCTTTAATGAGAGTTTCAATGTAAAAATAAAATGTTACTGTAGGACGTCGCAGTATGCGCAAGCGTACAACTACAGTTTGACCTTGTGTATGTGTGTGTGAGCCTTGCTCAGTATTAAATAAGATTAGTAGTGGTCAGCTACTAAACTGTGAACCAAAAACATGTTTGCTCTACATAATGTAGGGACATGCTACACGACCTACCAGAGAGTGCACAAGTACACTCATCACCACTGGTAGGAAGTTGCCATAGTTACCATACTCTTAAATACAAAATTGTACCAAAAGTCATTTTTAAGTGAAGTTTAATTGAAGGGAGGTTAAAGTTACGTTTGTGAATATGGGCCTGAATCATTTATTGTGGTACACATTCCTATTTTCGCAGCTGGTAACACTAGTTGAAACAACGAAATTTATTTTTTGACAGTGTTCGTGTGTTAAATACAATTAAATACTTTCGCCCACTAGAAAATTTTTCTTACTTCTCTTTTTCCTTCTATTATCTATTCTTGCGCCAAAATTTGCACTAAAACTTGCGCCAGATATTTTTCGAATATATTTTGAGATGTAACATCCTCCCTTCTGCGATCCTCAACTTTTAACGGACGAAAATTTTGATATTTTCTCACTAAAAGCAAAATTTTTCTAAAATAAGAACCTACCTATATACGAAATAAATTTGAACACCGACTCCCTAAATTGTGGATGTTGTCTTTTCATTTTAGGTAGGCAACGTCTAACAAATTAAAGCTTAATCCTTAAAAACAATTTGAGTGAATGGTCTTATATTCCAACCCTCTTCTCAAAAAAGTCATATTTTTTTGAACTCAATTAGTTCTGATCACTTTTTCCCAAAAATTGTTTTCCACCCCCAACTTAGGAGCAGCTTGATAGTGACACTCTTAGCAAAGTTCAATTTTCATTAAAAAATATTTTTCACTACCCCGTCATCTTTGTTGACGAAAAATTTCATGGTATACACAGTTGACACGTAAAATATACAATCAAGAAACTTCATGAAAGAATAATTTCTGCACATCTTCTGAAGACTAGCGAGCATTTGATATTTGACAACTTAATAGTATAGTTGAATGTGCATCAAATTCTGACTGTAACGTTGAATTGTCAAGCGCCAGTCAAATAAGTACAGTTAAAATTGTATGGGTCACGTGTTCATTCGTTATAAGTAATATTAAATTCAGTATATACGTATAAGTATAGGTATGAACATTTGAAAGGATGGTGTTTTTTTTCAGTTTTTCGTATTACTCGAAGATAACTGTTTTTGACGTACAGCGAACTCATTTCAAATGACCTGTTTCATTTTAAATGGGGTAATGGTAGCCCTAATATACAAGTTATTCGAGATAAATATACTTAGTTGAAATTTGACGAAGCATTAGTTTTTCTGGAGACGAAGAGACAAGAATGGCAGCTATATGCAGGGATGAAACAAAAATACTACCTAACCATTTATAATTCAACAAAATATCTACTTATCTATACTCGAGGTATAATTTTATTTTAGAAAAATATGTGTATTGCTTGTTTTTGTCAATCTTTAAAATCTCCAACAATATTTAACATTCATCATTGTTTAAAGAATACCAGAATCTTCATCACTATTGGCACACAATAGTTCTATTGTAGGTTTCGCAGAAAAAAAATTGCATAATTATCGTCATAGATGCTCCTTCTTAACAAAACAATTTCAAATCATTTAAAACTGAATAAACATAAATTTTTGGAGGTGAATGAGTCAAAGGTATTGTATTTGGTGGGGTTAAAAGAATGGTCTCGAAGCCAATAATGTCGGTATCGAGTATTAATAGCGAACACGTTTTTAGTTTAAAATTTAATAAGAGTTACCTAGGCACTTATATATGTTCAAGTAGGTACTCATCAACGAATAAAAAGAAACTTTTTAAACTTAATCTTTCGTAGAATGAAAACCTGTAAGATATTTTATTTGTTGGATGACCAGTGTGTTAGTAATTTATTTGTGGATGAATTCAGAAAAAATGTATAAATTTATATACTTAATTTAGATTTAATGGGTTTTCTGGTTTAGAAAGTCATTTCCTTACGAATTCGACTTATACCTGATTTCAACTGGAAATTAAAATGAGTAAGTATCGTATGTATAGAGAGTTATCTGTTTTTAGTCACAAAGATTAATTGGATCCAAAAATTCGTCTTAATGATGTTAATGTTTTGTTATATTGTAAATCCTCATGGAGTACCAGTTCGCCAGTTTCAAAGGGTGTAGTAGTCTCTACATGAATCTACAAAATATGAAAATTCGTGATAAAAAATATGTGTTTGGGAGAATTTCCGTTATGTAGAGCCAAAGAGATCGACACGGAGGGTAGGGGAATAATTTGGAATATTGAAAATAGGTTATCTGGCATGTAGGTAGATCTTTGGAAGAAAAAAAGATCTAGAGTGTCACAAACTACTTGATTATAGAAAGGTTTTCGAAAGATTTGAGTTCGGAAGGTTTCTACTTCATTTTGAACGTAGGTAAGCTGCAAATTCTGCCCTATGTAAGTTTTCTGACAAGACTTTAAAAGGTGACTGTGTTCGAGGCACTGTAATTGTATGTTTTTACCCATCGTTGCTGAAAATCTCTTGAATATGAGGTGGCAAAATATTTATTCGATAAAATGAAAAATAATAAATATTATCTGCTAGGTGTAGTCACATAAGCGTGGTACAGACTTCATCGATTTCCTGCAATCTATGGGCGTAGCCAAGGGTGGGCAGGGCGCGCGATTACCTCTCATAAATTTAGAAAAAATTATTATTATTTTTTTTAAACAAAACAAAAATTTTTCCCCTTAAAAAGATTTTTGATTACCTATGCTGTTATCCCCTTAGCAAGGTGGAACTACTGAATGCAGCAAAAAGATTTTGAAAATGGAACATTGAAAAAATAACTGTTTCGCAGAGATGGGAAATTTCTCACTAGTTGTAGGTAGATGCTACCCACACCAAGTTTATGGAACCAGGTAAAAAGCACTTTACATGTAGGGCGACCAATTATTTCTCGGTACTGGTAGCCAGCCAGTTTAAAAGCCTAACTGTATACAAAGCATACTTACTTGTTAGGGAAATCATCCAAAGGCACCATTGTACCATATACGGACCGCAACAAGTATTGTATCAGCGAGTACATACTATTTTACATACTCGCCTTTTCCATTTACCATTTGTTGGTAAACATAGAAACGTATCGTCTGTGTGAGTGCATACAGCAACGTATTTGTTTAAAGTGCAATGAACTAATAATTTGGGTTGCGGACTTTGATCTGCAACCAGTCTGTTGACGCAGGACTGAGCCCTATATGGAGGAGGTGAGGGAAACATCCCCACAATAGTGAAAAAGAAAGGGGCTCCGAAAAGAAAAAGTATTACTGACATTTTACAGCGAGAAAGATGATTAGCGAGAGTATTTATGATCATATACCATCCCACCTCTGCTTCTATGCTAAGTGTATTTTAGTTTTAAGAAAATAGGTAACATACTTAGATACTTTGGTACCTGCGCTCATTGTCAGTCAACTGAAAAAAAAACTTTAGAGCAGCAAGTGAAAAGTAATTTTGTGTACTCGAGCTTTTTGTTTTGTTTTTTTCACTTCAGCAAATTTTTTGTGGTTTCTTTATAGAATATAGATTTTGTGTCTGAGGTCCATATCCCTATCTGACAATGAAGTTTGTGGATTTTGACCTCCCTCACTTTCATTTTTTCTCTTAAAATTTTGTTTTTTTGTCTTTTTTTTATAACACTTTTATTCTAGTCCGATTGGGAACAGAATTTAGACTTTGTTTATCGCTTGTATATGAATGGAGTATAAAATAGTTATCAAATTTGCCGCTGGAGTGTTTAAGTTGCACATTTTTACTTCTCTTATCACTGTGGCTTTTTTCCGACTTAGAGCTGTAATTATATTTGAGCTCCTAAATTTTTTTCTTTATTTTGTGTAAGAGTGTCTCTATACTGCTAATAATACAATAGTAATTATCCTCACTCTTTTATATGTGTATCACTGACATGGTATGTAATAAAATCAAAAATTCCCTGAAACTAAAAAATAAAAAATAAAAAAGTAAAAAATAATTTTTAGGTAAACACTTTTATTCAAGTTAAGCGCCCTGAAAAGGAGAAAATAAAATTATTTTATTTTGTTTGTATCATCTAGAAATGGCATCAAATAAAAGCGTGGGGTGGACATAATGGCAAATTAGTATAAGAATTTAATGTCAGTAATGTGATGCTATTGTTTCAATATAGTTTATATTGATGGTAGTGAATAGCAGTGTTGCCAGGTTTTCGACACTGAAAAGCGTTAAAACTGTTTCCAAAAATCACCTGTATCACCTAACTGTATTTAATTCTAAAAATAACCGAGGCCATCTATTTTCCCTTCATGATATGATTATAAAGTACAATGAATTTCTTCTTTGCTGCCTTCTACTCACAGTTAGATATGAAGTAACGTAAATATGAATTTAAAACCTTATCATTATCATGTTCTTCGATATGTTTTACTGTCAACTATCGATACCGTGTTAACAAATACATGGATTTCCTCATAACTGTTTTATCAATGTTTAATGAAATATCGATATTTTAATGTGTCATGAGAAAGCTATGTAGTTTGTACCGATATATTATCGATAATCGGTGGAAAATTTAACAAGAAAAAACGACATCGAATGCTCCTAGTGGCGTGGCTTTAATTGTTTGAAATAGCCCAGGTAAGAGCCTACTCGCCCGTGGTCATTTTTAGGCGCCTGATGGGTTGCCCAAATCGTCCATTCGGTGATTTATCGCCTAACCTGGCAACACTGGTGAAGAGAGATGACTGATACAGGGCCATATTCTTAGTCAGTTTTTTACCTCAGGGAAAGCACTTAAGTAACCTTTCCCTTATAGGTACTTAAGTACTGAAACCACAGATCAAATATCACTGAAGTGGTATTTTATTTGAAAGCTGAGGATTGTCTAGTAATATGGCCCATTCTGATACGCATCAAAATTATATCGACCCCTCAGAGGCTTGTAATTATGTCCTCCTCCCAGGTTGAATTGAGTTTGTATGGAATGGCATGGATAAATTTGAATTCATTAAATTTGGGTATTGTTGTCCGCCCCACGCTTTTATTTGATGCCATTTCTAGATGATAAAAACAAAATAAAATTATTTTATTTTCTCCTTTTTAGGGCGCTTAACTTGAATAAAAGCGTTTAGCTAAAAATTATTTTTTACTTTTTTATTTCAGAATCTTTTTTTCTGGGGAGGAAAATCCACCCGAATCGGCCACTGTTTAATACGTACCTAGATCGTTTTCGAAAACCCGCCCATAAAAAGTAATAAATAGTTTCGGTCGCCTATGTGTACAGGAAGCTGCGTTTTGATTTCCACCGTTCAAATTAGCAAAATTTTATACGATTTTTTCCTCTTTCTTATTGCATTTTGGTAGCGTTAATTCGGATTAGCGTATTTCGTTAGACGTACTCGTAGTCAAATAACCGTAAACGATCTCATCGACATTAACGCCACCTACGCTCAATAAACGATAAAAAATTGGCAAAATAAATATAAAAAAAACGAAAAAAAAAAACATGATTTGAATTCGAGATAATCAAAAAGAAAGCACAAAAAAAAAACGAATTAGGTAGGTACTATGTAGGTACCCACAGTAAGGCACTTTCCAGGAAGCTCATATTATTGTGAAATTTCTCTGGATCACGTGTGCGCGCAGCTCTACGTAGTGTAAAATGCGCATTCTATGAGCATAAAATGCTGATTGCTGGGTATTTTTTGGGTTTCATGCTGTACCCAGCAGACATTCGTAAGTAAATATATCGACGCGCAGCCTCTCCTCTCGTTCGTTCTTTTTCGTGCAAACGAGAAAATAATAATTTTTCTTCGTCCCGAAATTTTGCCCATAAATCGTATTCGATTCGCATTAGTTGACACGTTGTACCATCGTTTAATCAGTCTGCGGCGCTAATTTTAAAATCATACTCCTAACATCCGTCTTGTAGGTATATACATATATATATATATATACTACATACCATATAGGTTTCTACTGCTGTATATTCTTAATGAGATATCGTAAATAAATGTTTCTTAATGTAAACCAAATCACAATCGAAAGTCCTTCGTAGAAAAAAAAACAAAAAAAAAAACAGATATATTATACATACCTATACATTTATAAACAAACGAATATATGGGTACAGTTCTCTTTTTTTCTTTTTTCTTTCTTTTTTCTTTTTCTTTCTTACTTCAACATAACGGCGGGCTGTTATAAACGATTCAGCTACACGAAGTCAAAGATTCCCACGTTTCGTTAAGGTCAGTCCTAGTGAAAGTACGACATCATGTATGACGAATAGATAAGGAATACTGAAGAAGATATATACCTAGGTGCTCTCTTCTTCAAACCTTTTTTGCTCTTTCTCTCTCTCTCTCTTTCTCTCTCTCTCTCTCTCTCTTTCTATCTCTCATTCTTATACATTTAAATGTAAGAAACGGGCGTTATTACACAATATTCGGATTCGGAGTTCATTTACCGGATGCTCCGAAAGGTATTTTACTGGGTAACTTTCAACAATAGATACTCTACAGTAGGTATAATGAATATAGTTTAATTATCCCAATTTTAACGTCTACGTGTCTGCATTTCACCGACTTCTAATCCGGTGATTAACAATTAACCAATACATGAATGGATTTTTTTTTTTTTTTTTGTGAAAATGTCTGCTATTTTTAAACGTTATGTGAGCATTTTTTGAGGGTACTTATAGTACAATAATTGTGGATAAACTATGCATTTCCGGATTCATATATATTATCCTGCCTGTAATTAATCATAGATCGTACTGAAAGCCAAAAAAAAAAAAATTAAATTAAAAAATGTGCATTGTCTGAAAAGTTTGTATTGTATTTATACGGTGATATAGAGCTGTTAAAAGGAAAAGAAAGGTGCTATTTGGATATCCTGTTTGGTAGGTTTTTAAAACAAAAAAACCTACTTATTTGAAACCACCCACATGGAGGGAGTTTGAGTTCGGATCTAAATAGTATTACGCTTCAATTTGGGAGAAACCCGAAAGCACCTAAAGGTCAAATTCTATTACGCTGCTCTCCAAGTGTCTTATATATGGCTCAAAACTAAGATTTTTTTTTTTTGTTAATCGGTAATAAGTCAACTCCAAGGTCGGAAACAAGGGTAGGTTTTTGGATTCGATCCTTAGGGAGGAACCGAGAAAGATGAAAAATATTTAGTTTTTTTATTATTTAATTTTGTTGAAAGATTTAGGTTCAGTGGTTTGCGATATTATATTATTTTATTTGCGAATTGCTGGCAGTGGCTTGATTATGTTACATTTTATGTAAGAGCTTGCTCACTCCAGCTCTTTTGAAAAGCAGCGCTCCAATTCGTTGTTTTTTTATTTTTGGAAAATAAGATAATAAGTTTGTTCATAGCTTCACACTTTCACAGGTAATATCAAAAACAGACAAATTTGTTCATTTTGAATTTTGATAATATCCACATTTTCTATTGGGTGATGACTTTTGAATTGATAGTTGATGTGATGAATGGTGTTGACAAAAAATACAAAATCAACAAATTTGTCGGTTTTTGATGGCGTCCAACCCAGTGGACCTAATAAATGGATCGAGACTTCTCATTTGGATCATTCATTAATAATGATGTATCAAGTCAGTTACATACACTTAGTTACTAACACATATATAAACAATACACAATTCACAAAGTAATGGAAAAGGAGCTGAATTCAGCTCACGCTTCCCCATGCTCACTTCAGCTCACATACCTTGCTAAATGGAGTTTGCTCATTCCAGCTCCTTAGATAATTGGCCTCGCTTCAGGGGCTGGAGCAAATTGAATTCTAATCCCCCCATATATGGTACGGAGTTTTCAATAAATGCGACCTCAGAGCTCAACAAACATGGTTGTCTTCAGCACTAAATTTTTTTTCTTTAGTGAGTAGGTAGCTCTATCCAGTTAGTGACTATAAAGTATAAATTCACATCTTCCGAACAAACCATAGTGAGTTAAATAAAAGCGTATAAAAAATGTTTTTAATTCAAAAAATGAAATTTATTTCTTCTACCTAATATAATTTCAAGTGTACTGCGTCTAATAGTAATTATATTTAGGACGCAAATGGTGTCTGCTATTTGAATTTTTATTATAGATATACCGAACTATTATTAGAAAAATTAGTTGTTTTTAAATTTTGACACTTTTCTCATAAATTTGTTGATTTAAGACATCTTTTAATGTAGATATCTTTAACTTTCTCAGGATCCAATGTTTCATGTTTTTGGGCAGTTTTATTTCTGGCAATTATTTGAAAAAAATTAAAAGGTATTTTTGGTACGTTCCATGTGGTAAACCAGAAAATTTACACCCCGTTAACCTTCTTACAAAAAATTAACATTATATTTAGGTAGTCTAAATGTTTTTGAGTGTTGGTAGCTCTGAGAAATTAATTACCGACTATTAAACTTCTTTGAAACACATTTGCAAATTTGAATATTCAATTTCTCTTCCATTGGTTACATTTTTTGTGGTAAAATTATGATAAATACTGCAATGACTTTTGAACAACAAACTGGGTGTTGATAGTAGACAAATGAAATATTACCAAGTCTATGATACATAATGACCTAATAGGACCAGTTTGTTCAAAAATTAAAGGGAAGTCAGTTTTGTCCACGGTACACGTGTTACATGGGTCACCCCTACGTGATTTTCAATCATTGGCTATAAAATTTAACTTAACCATTATTTATGATCTATTGTCCGTACATATAAAGTTGCCAATTTTTGTTGCAACTGGCTGGTTTTCGAAAACCTATATATTTTCTAATGGAGCAGTTGCTGTGCTAGAGTTTTTTTCATTTTTAATTTATTCAATATGTAGATAACTCACCAAGACTAAAAAATATTATTACATATCAAAAATTCAAAAACGGAATTCGTGTTTCTCAAAATGGCTTTAAACAATATTACTACCTTACTCAGATATCCTGGAAAAAAAAAAAAAAAAAAAAAAAAAAAACCAATATAGAAAAATAAAACGTGTAGCAAAAATTTTATCCATGCATATATATGACACTCTTTGGTAGCCTAAGTGTGCTACCAACTGACATTCGTGAAATAACAACTGATTCTTCATCTTTGATTCTTTGAAGTATGAAAAATTAGTCCCCAAATTTACGAAATCTGAGGCATGTAAGATTAAGGTTGAATTAAAATTTATCATGTTGCTCACCATAGAGACGTACTACCATTTGAAAACAAGCTCAAGAGTAGGGAAGACGTGTAGTTTAGGCTAAATAAACGCATGCATGCATTATGGCTATTTATGCAAATCGAAAAAGGAGTAGGCCTACTACACCATTTATAGTGAGTTCGACTCTATGATCGGTCTCGTAATTTTAGGCAATAAAAGTTGGCGAGTTATGTTGATTAATAAATACTATAATCGATGTAACGTTGGAGGTTAATGTAGGCATAGGTACACCTTTTTCATATTATAGTGACACGACAATCGGATTAATGTTACACATTAATTTTTAACGACATATAAATCGATCTACAGCATTCCAACCTTGAGGCATCCAACGGATCACTTTCAAGTGATAAAAAAAAAAGAAGTATTTTCTTAAGAACATATAGTACTTATCTTCGTTGTGTTTCTTCTTCTCATGTCTGTTTATTTCGTCTTCTAATTGTGAAATAACAAAAAAAAAAAGAAGAAAAAAAAAAGAGTCATGAACTAATGTTGCACATTTTAACGCGAGATCTAATCACCTCCAATAACATATATTATAGTCCAAGTGTTGGAACTGAAAAAAAGTAAGTTTTAAAGTCTTGGGAGAGCAGTGGTACATTTTGGTTTTAATTGCTTCATTGGTGCTGTATTCTCGTCGCCGACGAAGTTGCGAATGTTTTTTCAAATGAATTTTTAAAAATAAAAGTCACGTATTGTTTGTTAATTTTGAAGATAATAAAATCTGGATAGGAACGCATGTGTATCGACCTTTCTCAGTATATTTCAAGGAAAGATTCTCTCGCGAGTACACTCGAATTTGGAAGTAATTTCGTTTTTATTTTCTATATATGTATACACACACACACACATATATATAATATATATATATATATATACACACACACACACACACATCGTCGGGTGTTAACTGATGTAATGGATGTCAAGTACCGTAGGCTACTTTGGTGATGATTATTCTTAATTTTTTAGCTGAATTAGCCTAGTTATTTCGATTACCGCAGTCTACCGCTAAGGTCACAACGACATCGCATAAAATTACTGGGCTACTTTTTAAGTAGGTTTTCTGTGGAAATCTACTTATTAATCTAGGTGTCACGGAACGACCCGGTCGTGGGGTTAGGTACGTTTTCTCGTTTGGAAAGTTTTGGCACCAAAAAACTGAAATTCACATATACCTATAATTTACACATAAGCCAATTTCTTGTTACCACGGTACAGGTCGCGGTTTTCGTCCGATTGTCACAAAATTTGGCACGAACATTAGCAATAATTAAATGAACTAACCTATTGAATTTGGTGCGAGTCGACTGGACGGTATTTCCGGTACCGCTGTTATTTTCGTTTTCATGTTAGCTATAAAATCCTTAATTTTTGAACAATATCTACGAAATTTGAAACAAATATTCGTTAATATTTATTATAACTTGTTATCAATTTCGGTGCGGATCGCTACCGGTTAAACTATTTTTATTTTTATTTTTGCTATAAAATGTCTAATTTCATACAAATGGGAACGTAATTCAGAAAAAATATTTATTATGATCTGTTCTAACATGTAACTAATTTTGGCTCGAATCCACCGGACGGTTCATACGGCGCAGCTATTTTGGATATTATTTTGAATTTTGAACCGATAACTAAGAAATTTCCAAAAACTGTTAATTAAATATAATTTATTGAAATATGATAGCAATTCTGTTGCGGATCGACTCTGGCATATCGAAAAATCTGGTTTTGTTTCGATTTAAAAATAGCTGTAATCTTATACTATATCTTAATTTCTATTCTTACGTTTTTTTGTTTGTTTTTGTACTGTGACTCTAAGTTATTGAGAATGGCTGGACTGATTTTCAAGATTGAAGTTTTAAATTAGAGGTTTCATCATGTACATGTGCCATTAGAAGAGCAAAAGTCCATGGCCCCTGGAGGGAAAGAGCTGTGTATTATGACCCCCTCACTTGTGCAAAAAATTTTTACACATTTTTTCCTTTCTTAAACATATTTTTCTTACTATGTTAATAGATTTACAAAATTTCATACTGTTGTATCCCCTTTTCAAGATATGAAGCTTCAAAAAGTTACAAAATTTAAGTCTAGGCTATGTATATATACTGTATCTCCTGTATACATAGCCTAGTCAAATAAATGTTTCGAAAATGATATGAGAAAGAAGAAAGAAAACCGAGTAGGAGAGTGAGGGAAGGAGGAGAGCCATTTTATGTTAACGAGTTGGCTACCCTCAGGAAGTGGGTTTTTCTAAAGAAGGTTTTAAGCCTTAGTGGAAGTCTGCAGCTTCCTTGAGGGCAAATTTTCAGATTTTCCTCCAAGTACATCCCTCACTTCCTTACTGTTTGTAAACTGAAAAACTCAAAGAGAAAAAGAAGAAAAACATAAAAAAAAACTGCTCTATCTCTCTTTCTCCCTATGGTTCTCTCTCTCACTGAGGTTTTCTCTTAGTAGAATTATTAGTCACAAATCAAATTGCAATGCGAAGATTTTTAACTACGTAATTCTACATGGTCAATCCTTACAAAATTTAATACAATCATCAATCGTAATTTATTGGTAAATTTTAGCAACCAATTTTCTACTTTTCGAAAACCTACTTTTTTTAACGGAGCTGCTGTTGCGTTAGAGTTTTTCTCATTCAAAACAGGTAGAATTACACCGTCGCATTTTTGGCTACCAACAAATCAAGATGTTACCTTACTCGTTGAAAATTGCAGGTTTTTGCTGTTTATGGTCATAAAATATTTGTGATAATATTTCATTCCTGCAGTTAGCAATCGATTTTTACATTTTATTCGTATGATGCAGACAATGAAGCTGCATAAAATAGGATATTTGAAGAATCCACTCTTCACAGGTAAGGTACCTACTTACCCAATTGTATGAAACGTTTCAAATTTGCATGATTTTTATTTTTTTCACCCGTTTGTTTTCACCTTAACTCTCCATAAATTTCACAGAATTTTTTGGCGACCGCGAATAATATTGTTCAAGTTCTATATTTTTGAAATTTTTATTTCACATCACCAGGAAAGTAAGTTATTTCGGATCGGTGGCATAATTTCAGTGTTGAACTGACACAAGAAGGAATGAAAAACAGGGAGTGTGTCAATTTTGAAACGAGATTTTTTTCAAGCATAGATAGAATACTGACTATAAAAAAAAATAAAAAAAATATAGCCAAGCCTTTTGAAAATTAAATGCTGTATAGATATAAAATTCATGCAACTAAAATCTTAGTTTGAAAATTTGTTGGGAAAATTTTATTACTATTATGCATTCTGAAAACGTCAAACAATAATATTTGAAAATGGTGCAGAACTGTTTATGATTCTGTTAATTGTTCAGCTCTACAGTGCATTAAAAATTGACTTGACGATAGAATTTTGAAAATATAATTGAATATACAGAATGAAAATTGCAATGTTTACATTTTTACAGATTTTTGTAGCTCCATTAATTTTCAGTTAGGTTTCTTCGGGCCTGAATTTTACAAAATTTACGATGGTTTTTACATAGGCGTATATACGGGTTGTCCTGGGGGTTCAAAGACCCCTTTAGCTCCGAAAAAATTAGCTTGACCTAAAAAAATAATATATTTTTCTTGGTGATAATGGTGTTGTTCCAGGGGGAAGGGGTCAGAAGGGAAGGTCGTCAAGATGTGGAACCTTCCTTACAATCGAGCTACATACGTCTTCGGGTTTTTAAAAAATATAAAATAATGGTTTTGTTAAAGAAGTTTAAGCTCTATCAGCTGTGGTAAAATTCTAAGTTATTAAAATTCTATAAATTTGATTTTGTTACATAAGAATTTCGTCGAAAAAAATTTATAGTTAACTGTGGAAATATTCGAAAAAACAGATTTGAACAATAATTAGATATAATATTTACACAATGGTTATCGACTTTTGTACGAGCTGGGCGAAAGTGTAGAATATTGAGACGAAAAGTATTTGCTCATTCAGAAGTTTAATTACGGTTACCTAATCCATTTCAAGTCCACAATACCGCAAGTAGATGCCTCTTTTTTTAGTTTCTGGGGTTTCGTCATCAATCATTCTCATAAACCTGCGAACTATTTTCATAAGCAGGTGACAATTCTATGAATTTTCGACCGTCATACCGACATGGAATATTGCCCCTTCAACTTTGGAGATAGGTGGAGAAAATCATCATAAATTATTGTTTAATTTCAAAGAAGTAGCATCAACTTCCATTGATAATTATCAAAAATTAAATTAAACCAATATTTTCAATTTTTTTTCCTACTGCCGAATATCGCCGTAAATTTTTCAATTAGACTTTTAGCAATGCATAAGCATTTCAATTCCAATCATTATTATTGTGTAGGTTCAATGAAAATCTATATATTAATTTTGATCTCGTGAACCGACCGATGGGTGAGGGTGGGTGTAGGTGTTTTGTTTCAAGACCCATAAAGAAACTTTTTGCATTAAAAGCTCAAGTTCATATACGTACAGGTATAACTGCTACCATTGAATTTCTTAAGCTTATAATTTTTCACATAGAATTCACTTAGAGAAAATTATTGGAGGTAATTACATACCTAACACACAGTTGAATACTTTTCGTGAATAGGTATCTACACGTATATTATATTTTATTCTTATCAGAGTAAAGGCACAGGGCATAAAATATAAAAGAGGGCGCACATGACTTTAAAAATGAGACCACCTAACTACTATCCCCACTCCTTTGATATAAGTATTTAGATCACACCTCCTATTCTTTTCTTCAGTCATCTATTGTATTTAATGGTCTGTGATTGGTTCCCCACTCCTACAATACGAATAAATAGGCCACACCTTCGAAAATGAGGATAAAGTTTTCTTTCCTCTAGGATTATGCACTAAGTGCAACTTCAATTATATTTTATGCTCAATGGATATAGGCCAAAATTTTTGTCCAATAGTCACGATATTTTGTACGACCTTGGGCCACATTCTTGGTCGTTTGGTTCACTTATGTATACCCTTCATAAAATCCCTAAGGGAAAAATTAAGTGTACTTAACATTTTTGGTATTCTTAAGTTACTGTTATCACTTAAGTATGAATTCTGAGGGAAAAATTCAAGTCTGTTTAGGAGGTTACTTAAGTGAATTCATTTAGCTAAATGCCCTTAACGTTGAGTGAATTTAAATAACCACTAAGAATATGGTCTCATTAGTACCTACCTACCTTTTAAGACAAAAATTAGACCTATTGATTTTGGTGCGGATCAGGATGGTACGTTCATTTTTGTTCCTATTTTGGAGATTTTACAGTTCCAAAATGTGTAATCAATAGCTTCAAAATATGGAAGATATATTTAATACATATACATATAATCTATTCTAACATACTACCAATTTTATTGCAAATCAGCCGGATGTGGACGGTCGGAACTTCCTATAAATTTCATTTTATTCTGATTCTGAGTTTTAAAATAGATAATTTTCAAACAATAGCTACGAAAATTAGCAGAAATCATTATCTATTTATGAAATATTCTAACTTGTTGTCAATTTTGGTTGAAAGTTCCTGATTTTTGAAAACGTTCATTTTCTAGTGGAGCGGCTCTGCTGCGCTCTTGTTTTTTTTTTTTTTTTTTTTAAATTAAAACCATGGTAGATACAAAATACTGATTTGCATGCAAAAAACCAACATTTTGCGACTCCGAAATTTTTTTTCTAAATCGTTAGAAGAATCTACGAATTCTGCAGAAAAAACATGAGAGAATTTCATTCTCATCACGTTATAGTTGAATCCGGTCAAAATGCTAGGAATCTAATTTGTCGACAAGGCTATCCACTTTTTATTATCGCACCATTACATTATGTTGTGAATCATTAAGAAAATAATGTATTTATGTGAATATGTCCCCTCCGAGTAATTGTCTGATAAAAATTAAGAGAAATGTTATTACGCAAAGATAATTTATTGCTGTAATTTATTGAATCATCATCATCATCATCATCATCATCATAATACGAGAGTAGGTACCTACCTACCAACAGTCTGAATGGAATAATCAAGTTTTTGAACGGTTGAAAAATTAATATTTCATCGTTAATATTGTATGGATATACAACTTTCTTGCTACGATGGTCTTAAATGTTGGGCTAATATACGGAACTGATTAGAGCAACGATTTCCAAAAAATAGGTCTCGATGCATTTTCACGGCCATTAGTAAACAGGTACTGAAATATAACTGGGATCATCCGGAGCTGACAAACAGATCTTGACAATGACATCGTTCTATAACTTTTAGGGTTGTATCAGCTTTATGCAAGAACGACACTCATTCCATAAGAAATTCTTAAGAACTTGTCTAACCAGTACTTAGATATGTGGGTAAGTAGGTGTAATTCTTAAGGTAACATAGGTATAGGCACCTATATCGTTCCAGCATTCGGCCCTTAGCATGTTATGTTATCAGTCGACTAACTTATCACTTCCTGTATTGCCACTTACCTTGAAATATTTTGTCGGATCAAATAAAGCTTTCTTACTATGTTGCGTATTTCACTACACTGAAGTACTTTAATACGAGCTTTTATCTTATCTAACATTTTCAAGTTTCCGTTTCCCTTCACCGTTCAGGTGGTGCAATTTATAGCTTCCAAAAAAATACGTTTTCAAAACGCTATTCCATAAATTCATAGTTTTCTTTTTATTTTTTTTCATTACAGTGGTCTAACCATCGATAAATAATGATAATTCTATGACCAAAGATTACAAACAGTGAGGAAAAAAAAAAAAAAAAATTCGTTCGTCTTAGTAATTTATTGACCCGCCTTCGTTAAGTGTGTAAACTAGTCAAAACAAATTCGCATGAAGTATCTTAGACTGTGTAAATTTCATTTATTTCACGTACCTTTTATTTTATTTATTTTTTTTTTTTTGTATTTTATCTCTACTATAGCGTAATTTTTCAAAGCTCCAATATTGGGTAGGTAAAAAAAAAAATTAAGATTTAGTTTTTGTGATAAAGTCTCATTTACTGATGATTCTAAACGAATGAAAAAAATTAAAATAAAAATAAAAATAAAATAATAACAGTAATAAAATTAATTAAAAAAAAAGTACATTCTCCTAGTGGCGATACATTTGACAAACTGCTTCTCAATATAAGTCGCGTTTATCCTCGTGCGAATACGACCGCATAACCAATTAACCGAGAGACTCATTGGATTTAAAGGGAGTAAAAAAAAAAAAAAATGAAAAAAAATTCGTGTAGCTTTTTTTTTTATAAAGAAGCTCTTGCATATTACGTAGATATATATGCTGCATACTTACATAGGTACCGTCTTTACTGTTCCATCCTAATTATATAATAGATATACTCGCCGAACACTTCACACATGCAAACGCAAGTTCACAAATAAAACACACGCAAAAAAAAAAGAAAAAACCACACGCCTATTTATTACAGCATGTTTTGCAGGCCTTGTCTCAGGTCGATCGTTTGCCTCTGGTCTCTCTCCTTGCACGTACCATACACCTATAATACATTCCAACCAGATGAAGATGCTTCTAAGTTCAATCACTTTCTCTCAGTTTTACTCTTTTTTTTTGTTGCACTTTTCATTCTTCGTCTTCTATGCAGTTCTTTCATACACCCACGCATATAAGATCGTTTGAAAATATTTTTTAATCTTTTGACCTAAATATCAAGATACGCGTGACAAAGTACGTTCGTTAACTTTTAAAAAATTGCAAAAAATTTCTAAACAAAAAAACGTTTGATAGCTCGTTACAGCTTCGCCAGAAAAGAGAGAGTTTTAAAAAATCATGAGAATGTTAATAAAAAAATTAAATAAAATTATTAAAAAAAGAAAAAGGGAAACTTTAGTTAAAAAAATCCAGTTTTGTGTTTTTTTTTTTTTTTTTTTTTTCTAAACAATTGCTTAAAATAGTCCAATCAAATAAGATTCAAAAATGAGGTTGAAAAAGAAAGAATATCTTCGGCGACTGTGAGTACCCGAATTACATTCGCCTATAATGTCGGCCCCGTGGCGCCGTGGATAAGATGGTTCAATTTTATAGGTGGATGGAGTATATGTGATGCCGGTTCGAATCCCGCCCCCAAGCTGGCAGAACCTATAAGTGGTGACCCCAATGTGATACTGGGAACATAGCAAACAGCGCTATCTCTCGGACATGTTGGGAACTTACTTGTTGTCATACACCCTCGTCCTCCTTTTGCAACCTTCTGGAAATGGGTAGAGTGGGACGTGGACTGAGCGGTTGCAACTATGCACAAGGTTTGGCAGTCCCTTCAGATGCACACTCCACAGTTAGTTGCTCATTGGCAATCCTGCTTCTTGTACCATTGTTACTGGGGGATAGTGTGGCAACCATGAATACTCAAATTACATCCGCCTGTAATGACAGCACCGGGGATACGGTGGTCCAATTTTATAGGAGGATGGAATATAGCTGACGCCAGTTTTAATCCCCGAGCCGGCAGAACCTATAATATTTAATAAAAGTTTGACATCTGAAATATGGTCGTGGGGAGGGGGTAGCCTGCTGAATTAGTGAAAAAAATATTTAACTCTCATACAATGCGTTTTCTTCAGTGGAAGCTCAAAGATGTGATTAATTTTAGTTTTTTTGAATTTTTCTCAACAACTAAGCAATGTTTAATAAAAATACAAGACTGTATGCATATAAGAAAATGTGCATTAAATTAGAAATAAAAATGTGTTGATTAATTTTTTGAGTAAATATCATTCGAACTAAGATACAGAATGATAGAGAAGGGGATATTTTTCTTCAAAATCATAATAATTAATATAATTTTCTTATTATTGGGTCGCAGAAAATGAACATGTTATGTACCTACATGTATGAAGATGGGTAAAATAATTAGCATAATGAGATTTCCTATCGACATGTTTATCACACTTCATGCTTTCGCACACCTAATGTCCATAATAATGGAAATGGATCAACAGAAAGACTTTGAGAAGAACTGCAGTTGTTTTTATATGTAAGCTAAGTAGGCCAAATTCAAGAGTTGACTCAACTCAAAAAATAATTAGTCAGTCTTACTCAAAATTACTGAAGTTTTTATTTATGTAACTTCTAATGTTTGAATCAAATTTTATGATATTTTCTCAGTGGAGGGGGAAAAAATATAAACGTGGTTTTTGAAGGAAAATTTCAAAACCAAAATCTAATTATTATTTTTTTGAATTTGACTTTGACTACGAGGCAGTTTTTTCCGTATCTCGAGGAAATATTTGATGTTGGAGAAGAGGAAAGGATGATGGAAATCCGATGGTCATTGGTTTAATGGCATGAATTTTTTAATTACATACTGGAGCACTAATTAGAGATGCCAGGGTGTGCAGTAATTTTGAGTTTTTCCATGCAAAATACCTGTTTTAGGTGTTGCCGCCACTCAGGTTTGAACCTGGAATATAAAATCAGCAGTTTGTATTCATGTGGCCATGGTTGTTGCCTACTTGCCAACCAGTTAATTATAGTTGATATGTTTGCAATGATATACATTCCTTACAGCATTTTGCCCAGTTTATTCAAGTTGAATGGATGATACATTAACTGTAGTCATTGGGATTTATACAGAGAGAGCAAAGTAAGATGATATGTGGAGCATAGGTGAGTTCAGGGCATATTATAATAGCTACTACGATGTTCCCAAGCTGTACCAACCCATCTTCAACCCTTTGTAAACACAAGTGAGACCATCTAGTTACCAACCAATTGCAACGTTGAATTACCTTTACTGATGTAGGTGCTTGGGAGAGGATGAGGTGCAGTGTACTTTTTGCTTCGTTATCATGTCAATAGATGGCGTGTATTTACTTGACTCCATTTCTGAATTACATAGACATTTTACGCAGATCAGGCACACTATTCATGCATACAGACCCATTTAATTTTTGGTTAGCCCAGTTGTAGGGTATATGGGCTAGAGTGTATTTTAAATTCAATTTTTATTTTCTCAGAGGAATATGTTCTTAAAAGTTGGAGGTCATCAGTTTGTAGACGTTATCGTCACTAAGGTCTGAATCTGGCACATGTGCATGAGATCAAGCAAAAGCCGCTTGTTCACCAGTTAATGCAGGTTGATATGTTTGCGATGATACACATACTCTACACCTGTTTTTGTATATTGGAATTGGTATGCCAGGTACCAATAGAACTGAACTGAATACATAGCTATTTATTTTATAACCACACACGAAATATTTCATATACACACATACCAACCTACCTGATCGAAGTAGATTACATAAAAGGGCCTCCGAGCAAAAATGGATCAAGCCCACTTTTTATGATTTTTGATTAAAGGCTGGTTTTGTGTAGGTAGTCGAATATGTACAGTTTTCCTCGCAATTATGAACCAAGTTGCAAATAAATTTTCCACCAAAAGAATAAGTTCGACTTATTTTGTATAAATTTTCATAGAATCAATTGGGCAGAGTTAACTGAACTGATTTTTCTCAAAATAAGACTCGGTAGACTATGTCCACTTTTTTACCGAAGTTCTGAACCCCTTTCATCTGTGTATGTTTATAGAAGTATATGATATGATATTAATTTTTTACAATACCCTTCCTAAAAGTACGTTTTTTTTACACGCTTTGATGGAACAAAAAGTACCAAATTTCAATACAAAGTCAAAAAATTATCTTCTGCATATGCGCACTTATAACTTGAATTTTTTGCATGGCTTGGTTACTTTCTCACTTTTTATTATTTCTCGATAGGAACTAAATACCGTATTTTTCGAAAGCATTCTAAAAAGAAATAAATTGTGAAAAATTCAAAGGGAAATTGTTTGGTTTAAAAAAAATATCGCCTTTTTTGGTTGAAAGTGGGGAGGTGTTGCAAAAAAAATATGTGGCACACGTGCAAAGTAGGTGATTGATATTCGTGTGATCTGCAGCACTCGCTTTCGGCTCTAGCAGCAAAATTCTCACTCGTATTAAAATCACCTACTTTTTGCGCTTGTATCATAAATAACTATTATGATAACGATTGGTTCATTTTGACGTGAAACAAATAAATATCCAGGTCCCAGCTCAAACTTTTACCATGAGGTCAATTTCAATGTTTTTTGAAAACCTGCTAAAAAACCATAAATTATGCCAAATGCATTTCGTGAGATCCATTCAAACTACCTCTAATATTAGTCCATTTTTTAGCGTGTGAAAAATCGTAAATTTTTTGGCGCCATCGTTTTTTTTTCCATATTTTTTTCGTTTTCCATTTTGCGGTAAAAATATCAGGACTATAATTTTTATGACCATCGTCTTGAACTGTCGGAGCCTAAAGAGCTTTTTCGCGTTCAACTCGAGATAGTGAAAGGGATGTAAATCTGACTTTTGACCCATGGTTCAGGTAAATCCGATTATCGGATACGTAATGGAGTATAAATTCGAGTGCTTTACGGAAGAAGAAAAAAATACGAAATGGGAAGAGATAGAAAAAAATGCGAAAATTCTTCAGTATTTGTGATTTTTATGACAATAAAGTCTTCTGAAATGATGTAATGATGAATGTGTATATTTTGCTTTCATAATGAATCGATCGTTAAAGCTTAATGGGAAAACCATCGAAAATAAATTAGAAGCCAAAAGATGGAAAGTTGATATAGGAAACTGACAAATTGGTAAAGCGATGCATGCGTTAATGACAGCTGTTGATGAGGAAAACTACGTACCAACGCATGGGTTATGATATGCTGAAGAGTATTGAATAATTTTAGTATACATTATTTGCTGCGATAACATGGTTAATCATATAATATTAACGATGTTTATAAAATTCGTAATATATTATCTACTATGTCCATTCGATGTGTGAAAAAGTGTGGAAATTTTATTATTTAAAAAAAATATTCTGTTCGACTTGGAAAAGTGGGTCACCGTTCTCTGAAAATGTTGTTCGATTTTCTAGGGATAGAGCTCTAGAAAAAAACCCTAGCTGTTTTTTTTTTGTTTTTTTTTTGAAGTCTCGAATTTCCTAAACTTACTTCGTGAAAAAAATCTAAGGGAAAATTCTCTTCTAACGATATGTGATCGTATTTTTTGTATACTTAACAGGCCTTCGTGCCTTTTGTGTCTTATCATTTCCTTCATATTGAAGTAATTCTTCAAATTGGTCTATTTGAGATTAAAATGTTTTGAATATTTCCGCCTCGATCATAGAATTGACACAGAATTAAAACAATAAGACTGAACTGAGAATTACAGAACTCAAGTTTAGCCCTTTTTAAGAGGTTTTATACGAAAAACTACTTATTAATTTTGTACTCATGGACCTTTTTCTTTTCATGACCATAGGAAAGTTTTGGCACCATTTTCGAAAATTCAGACATATTTATATAATTATGTATATGCAGGTATCAGGTATGTATGAATGTATATTATGTATACATGTGCAATTCTTGTTAACAAGGCTGAGAACGTAATTTTTGTTCGATAGACAAAAAATTTGAACCAAATATTAATACTAAGTCCAAAATAACACCACTCAAATTTGGTGCATATTGATTTTGTAGTATGTCTGGTAGGTGCGATTATGTTGTATTTTTGGAAGTTCAATGGTTCTAAAATAAGAAATCCTTAAGAAATAATTACAATATTTGGAACCGACATTAATTTAAAACTATTCTAACATAATTTCAAATTAGGTTTTGATTGACTCTGGATCTGTTACAAGGGCAAATTTTTTATGTTAACTCAATAAGTGGTTGCATTTCTTGTCCAATAGTCACAAAACTTGGAGAAAACATTACCTTTAATTTAAGGACTAGACCTATCGATTTTGGTTTCAATTGGTCAATTTGATCCCAAGGTTTTAGTTATTTGATGTAATTTTATCTTTTTTCCCCTTCAGATAATAGTCGTGAAAAGTCTATTATTCAGGGTTGATTGAAAAAAACTCTCCTTTTAACCTAAAAATAATATGATACTCTCAAAAAGTCAAAAGA
The DNA here is from genome assembly GCA_011428145.1 of Ericerus pela. Taxonomy (NCBI): domain Eukaryota; kingdom Metazoa; phylum Arthropoda; class Insecta; order Hemiptera; family Coccidae; genus Ericerus; species Ericerus pela. The sequence goes on from WOFM01000464.1 coordinate 141,843, forward strand.
CCTACATTTTTAAGCAAAAGATGGCTAGATTTTTTTTTAAATATGTATCGAACACAGCAACTAACACTGTCGAATAACCTACACTATATTTTTATAATTTACCAAAATTTTCTGACTCACCTAAAAATGGAAGCTATGAGTCTGTTTATAGGCGGATAGTTTGAGTCCGAGTCATCTCATCGTCGTTGTTTTTCGGGAGTTAGCGGTCATTGTGGAAATTCAGTGAGAAATTAAATTATAGTACTGATAAAATCAAATATTCAGAAAATCTACAAAATATGTCTCTAAACGTGAATATGAGTCCGAGTCAGGAGTCAGAGCTAGATTTTCATAACGTGAATATGAGTCCGAGTCAGGAGTCAGAGCTAGATTTTCATTTTCAAAAAGTACTTTCCGTTGGTGCTGTAGCTACAATAGTAAGGGAAAAGAGGGCAAGTTGGCGAACGTAAGCTTCAATATTTTATAACACAGGCTGTAACATAGTTAGAGCGTTGTTTTTTGCAGCAAAAGTTAGTTTGAAATTTTGACTAAATTTTGGCCCAGAATTAGATTTTTATATTGATAATTAATGAGAGATTTTTGACAATTTCTGCAGTAGGTCAAATTTACTAACTTACCCGACATGTCAGGTAAGTTGGCAAATGCCTGAGGGTAAGTTGGCAAATGGAAATTTTTCTATTGAAATACATACAGAATGCAAAGGTTTCACATTTTCTTTATTCAAATAACGCTTTTCTACATGATTTATCTTTGAATCTTCTGAGAGTGGTTTTAGGTATTGCATATTTAATTGCTATACTGTTAACAGAAGCTCCTGTTCTTCGTCACTCTTCTAAAGCATCCTTTAGTTGATCCTGACTGTACGTCTTTTTCGGCTTTTCTTTATTCCTAATTTCAATTTTTTGGAAAAATCTAGTTTAAAAAAATAGTTAAAATTTTACTATTAACAATTCGCCAACTTGCCCTCCCATCGGAAATTTTTTTGAATAAGCCATTAAAAATTTAAGTTTGCACGTAGCGATCTGGTAATTGCATTAAATTATAGAAAATACTTACCTCTTTAGAATAACATCATCAAACATTGAGAAATTACAAATTAAAATTTTTAATTCCTTACCCCACAAATACAAAATATTATAGTGGCACCCCCCCAAAAAAAAAAAACTTTCAGCGATTATTATTTTTAAAATGGCTTTTTACAAAAACTTACTCGGTCATGATCCACTAACATACAAGGTCTATCAAATACTGAAATTTGGTGGCGCTATCTACTGTAGTTCTAGAGAAAACTGCAGTTCGCTAACTTACACTCCTCGCCAACTTGTACTCCTTTCCCCTAAGTACTAAAAGATCCTTCTATCTTAAAGGTGTGATGCATTCTAAATTCTCATCAGTCTTCAGTATGCCTACGCTTATCTAGGTAGAATGTACTTGTTACTGTATGCATTTAACCGTGAAGTGATAGGAATATTCAGCAGTTGCTCAACTATGTCGGTTAATATAGAATGCGTATTTTCGATATCCTTTGTCAAGTAAGATATGAACGCAGAAAGTATAGTAACCAAAATTTCATAAAAATATTTTTTCGTCGCATCTAACTAAAAAATACGTTTTCTAATGCCTCTTGACAAACAAAAAGTTAGAAAACTTCAATACATGCGAAAAAATACTGTTGGACGCATGCGCACTTTCGAGCTAACTTTCTCTCACGGCTCGACTACTTTCTCATTTTTTTGTTTTTTCTAAAGTAAAATTATTAGGTTACTAATTATCTGGTTGTAGGAAAAATTGTTCAAGTTATTTTTATTGGGGTTGGGGGGTGAAAGAGGTGCGGAGAGTTTTTGGTTAAAAAAAAACAAAATTATTGATTAATATTTGATTCTAAAAAAAAAACAAATTTTCGCCTTTTTATTTTTTATTTATTTATTTATTTATAAAATAGTGTGGGACACGTGTGCAAAGTAGGTGATTAATACTCGTGTCAAAATTCCCTACTTTCTGCACTTGTTTCACAAATAACTTACTATCTTATATATGCTTCAGTAGGTTTAAAAAAAAAAAAAAAAGTGGCGCTTTTCACATTTTACTAATGTTTAATTTCTTTAAGTGGGTAACTGATTTTTTAATTTTTTTTTAAATTTTTGATTTTCAATTTTTATTTAACAATATTTTGTGACTTCGATGACAAGCTATACCTATTCGGTTAAAGTACATAGCTAAATCACAATTTCATGCCCCGAAAATATTATAAAAAGAACCTCAGTTACAAGCACAACGAATTTCTCTGAAAATAGTATACAAAAATATTCAGTGGAACTTTTCATAAAATTTATTTCATAAATTTGATACTAAGCGCTGCGTAAACATTAAATCCATCTAGATACGTTATGCACTCGTAATTACTTTTTAAGTATAGACCTATATTATTTCGTTTTGATGCTTTGATGTAAAGTATAAGTAGGTATACCGTACCTCCGATCTAATCAACTTTGTAAATGCCAAACCTGAAAATTTGATCGATGAATTGGCGAAATTTGTTACGACTCGTCACTCGATCAACTTTTCCCAATTAAGTACAATGCCTAAAGTTCACACATAGGGCGGAAGTTACACGTTTTCATTTGATACTCTTGTCAAATGCGATGAAAGAATGAGAATGAAAGAGAGAAAAGAACAAAGATCGGCCACTAAAACTCGTTTTTCGGCTTTATTCCATTGATCAATGCGTTGTCATCTATTGCTCAAACAAAAATCGTTATGAGCGAAACAATTAATTTGAGTAGAAAGTGCCTACTCGCCATTTCATGAATAAAGTTAAAATAACATTGGATTTAAAAGAAAATTGGGCGTGTGGACTGCAGAAATATGCGAAGATTTCGATAGGTAGTTCTGCTGTAGGAGTACCAGAGATGAAAAACACTTTTTAGCTTTTGCGGCAAGGCCCGATTTTAAGGTTATGATCTAAAGTATAATCGCCTCTTATCGTCAAAAAAAAAAGGTCAATTTAAAACACAATTAATCGGTTTTTCAAATTTTACGTCTATGAAATACGTAAAAAAGTGTTGACACCTACCAGAAAAATTCATAAATATTATAAAATATGATTCCATCCCCACCCCCAGAAGAAGAAATCCTAAAACCGGGCCTGATCTGCGGTGTTTTGACCATCCCTTCAATGATTGACGGCGGGTGTCCTCTACATCGTCATACCATTAAAAACTATCTCACTATGCTTGACGCCATTTTCACCGTATTTAGTACGGGGCTCTCAACTGGAGTATTCTGTATAATCCGAATTTTTGGCTTTTGCTGTAAAGCCACCAAACTTCCTTAAAACAATGTTGTTGATAACTTATTGTGAGCAGGGCCGTAGAAAGGAAATTCGGGACCGAGAGAGAAAAAATTTACGAGGCACTTAAAAATTGAAAAATGCATCTATGTGCAGGTACAGTATCGGAGATGTATCTTTGGAGGGGGTTTTATAATACTCCGGAGCCTATTTCGTGAGCGGGGCGGGACAAAAAATTTTTTTAATGGTTTTACATTAGGTTTTTCCATGAAAATTTACTTATTTTTCTATTTTTGTTGAGAATGCCGGGCCCTTAAAAATCTCTGGCTTGAGGGAATCCACCCTTTCCCCCTCTCGCCAGGCATGGTTATGAGTACCTATCGGTAATTTCTAATGGAACATCGTTCGAGATCCATTTAATCTTGAATATAACTACAGAATACTCGGATTAAATCATCTTTATTAAATGAATAAATTAACGAATGAATAAAAAAAAATCACATTCTAATTAAACATATAAAACTTATCTTACAACCCATTATTTAAAATAAGACTCTTCTGCCTTCGTATCATTTTTTGCTTTTTTAAACAACCTTCCTATCGAGCTTTTCTCCATACCTCAGGTGAATTTCTTCCTACTTCATTTCCAGAAATCTCGAACTCCCAAAGAAATTATTCAAAAATATTTTTATGAAATTATTACTGGTTTTTTGCTCTTCCTTATTCAATGTTTTACAGATGACCAAAAACAGTGACTATACGTAACACCTTTGCTCTCTCTGGTGCAAATAATTTATTCGTCTTTAACTGAGTTCATATTCTTTCATATTGATCATTGATTGCCCAGAAATGGTTGCTATTTTCTTGCCTCTTTATGTAGTACTTAATCCATTATCTATCAGAACCATTTCAGTTCTCTAGTCTTCCCACTGAAAACTTTACCCCTACAAACCAGTTCCTTCAATAATCTTCTCCTTTTATAATTTTTTTCATCATATTCTAGATTACACCTTTTTTCTTTGTCCGAGTTCTCACCTGATATACAAAATTAACCTCTATTCAGTATTAAATATCAGTTGGTGTCAACTTTTCATCGTTTTTTGATCCAAAATCATGATGTATTTTCTTATCTACATGTACCCATAAGGCGATTTTTCAATCAAAATCGACCCGATAATTTGGTCGATTAAACGTAATTTTTGTCACAAAAATTGATCATTTCATGATAAGGGGAAATGGCACTATCCAAATCATCCTAAAGACTAAGAGGACTACTTACCCATGCGGTTATAAAAGTCTTAGAAAAAGTGATTATTGAAGTAAATAGACAAAACATTTCTGAAGACAATAATCCTAACGGGAGTGAAGCACTATGTGCAAATAAAAATAATCTTGTATTTTGGTAGAAATATATGAAGATATATACGAAAAGTATCTGCCGGGGTCAAATACATTATACCCGCTTATTTTAGTTTGCAAATGATCAACTTTGTGTTATTTTCTACTTTCAAAGTCACAAAATCAACTTTTTAAAAAAAAATATTAATTTTCAGTGTGGCGAGGGGTGATTGAGGCGAACAAATGTATTTACGCACTTATCGATCACCTAGAAGGCCAGTGGACGTGTAGTTCACAAACTTACTTTTTGTGCTCATGGCTTTACATTTTGTCTGTATTACCAAATTTCATACTGAGCTAAGCTCATACATATGCACATCTATGAAGAACACGCTCAGCCTTCCATTGTTGTGCGGTGTGCCATATTTGTATACGCACATTCCCATATTTAGGTTGAAACAGAATAAAATCAGCGTGTGTAAAATGAATAAAAAATGAACATCCTCTATTTATTGGACTCGCAACTGAATAAACAAAATGCTGAGGTCAATTTTCAGATATTTTTCAAAGTCGACTCAAACTACTGTCCCTTTCTGAAAATTTTATGTTGATTTTTTAATCGATATAATATTGACTTAAAATCGACGTTCAAAATGATTTATCTTTATCGGATAGCCACCGCGGAGTTCCTTAAAATAAAAGAGTCGGAATAGTTCCGAATGGTTAAAAAATGAAAAATCTCGGTTAAAAAAAAAAAGTGTAATTTTAAGTTTAAGATTAATTTAGTATTAAATTTAAAAAAAGGAGAAAATGATATTGTTTTGGTCTTTAAAAAAAGGTGAAAAAATGAAAAAAAAATTTTAGTAAATTTTAGAAAATTTGACCTTTCAAATTTTACTACTAGCAGGTAGATTATCAAATTTTCATCAATTTTCCTACTTAATCTAAGTTTATTATAGCGGCTAATTAGAAACCAGTTTTATTCTCAAGAAGTGGCAACTATCCATGGAACACACAACACTTCGCAAACTGTTTGTTAACAAACAACGGATTTTACTAAATCTTTCATCCAAGGAAGAGAAAATTATTTTTACAAGATCTGGGCATAACCACACATGTATAATTATGTTCTATCTTCTTTCCAACAATTTTTCCATTTGGCTATTCTTGTTCGAGTTACATTCCTTACATTTTCTATAGAACGCTTCTTATTTCTTGTCCTGCAATTTATTTACTTTGAATTCAAATAAATTTCCACGCCAGTTACCATCACCACCCTACAATGTCTTCTTTTCGATTGGAAACTTTATTCCTGCCTCAGACTATCTTTCATCATGACATAACTTTACTATTAAGTGGATATTGCCATATGAATAAAAAAAAAATTACATTGATATTTTCTTATACCTACAGGCCTAATCAAAACGAATAAATTAATTAACTCCGAAATTATATCTATCGAATTACTTGTTTACTGTTTACATTAAATAAGAAAATTTTCAGAGTTATATTCAAAAATGTAAATTTTAAAATACCTAAGTCACGTAATTTTTTTCTCCAAAACCATATCGCTGTCAATTGCCGAGGAGCTAAACCTTGAAATCCAGAAAAAAGAAGAAAACAAAAAAAAAAAGTTGATTTATTGCAATTTGATTAAGAAAAAAGCTATGCAAATTCTTTTTCAAATCCGGTAAACCAAAAAATACTATCTTATTATCTTCTTCACGAAGCTTATGTAAATGAATTTTCGAATGAAAGAGAAAAAAAATTATTAATGAAGTTGAATATCTTTCTCATTTCTTTTCTTTTTCCTTTTTTTTTTTTTTCGACCAGGTTGCAGGCAATATAACAAGTGCACCAATTCTCATGCCTTATTTATACAGAGATCACAAAAAAAAAAAATAATAATAATAAATGAGAAAAATAATAAATTTTCAAAATTATATCTTAACCAATGAAATGATGCTCGGATTCTGAATTATTCTACAAAAATGATGAAAATATTCGTATTTGAAAAGTTTCTAATTAAAGTTACACACAGCAGTGGTAAAATATAAGGAAACGTCTGGTTAGTCCCATTAACTTTTTTTTACATTATTAAACAAACTCGTGAGGTTTTAATTTTTGCCATTTACGAAAAACCTAATAGCGTTAATATTTTTTATTAAATAGACTTCTATGAGATGAAAAATTTTCGCGACATCTTCGTGTACCTACGTTTTAAGGAATACCATAGGGCATGGTAGAAATTACGAAATCGACTCGGTTCGATGATGAAAAAAGTTTTGAATAATAAACAAAAATAACAAAACTCGTGAAGCACAGTTTAACAAAGTGAAGTGACGAGGCAGGCGATTGTTCTTTTTGGGCGTACGCTTCGCAAAAATAAAATAAGTTTAAGTTAAAAACAAGTTTTTAAAAGAAAAGCTTTTATTTTTATTTTTTTTTTGGTTTTAGCTTCATGCGAAATAAACATATTTTTTTGCCGAAGTTTGGCTGCAGTATTGGTATATTTTAAAATCGCAGTAGTGAGTAGAATTAAAGCTTATAATAAGCATATTTTAGACATTGTCTAATCGAGGAGTACTTGAAAATTACGTCTAGAAGTTATTGAAAATCCAGAATGATTGGAAAAAATGCGTAGTATAAATTTATAACGTAGGAAAATAGAGTACTTATAAGGATGGTGGCGAACTGTTCATCGCCAATCCGCTGGCAACACTGATTGTCTCATTGGTTGTAATGAGACATTACATCCCCATACGTCGATTCAAAAAAGATCCACCCAAACGGGTTAGCATTTTGCTTCATGTACGATAGACCAGTCAATAGGTAAGTTTTCTTTCAAATTATTCGGGGAAGTTAATATTTTGAAAACGTGTCGAGTCTGAGGCTGGCATTAATGCCGTAATTTTTCACTTCAAAGCGTCGTAAAGGGGGTTAAAATGAATTTTTTGCCTATAACTCGTTTTGTATTGTTTAAACGTGAAAAATAGTAATGACAAAAATTATTTGAAAGAAAATTTACAATAAAACAACTCACATAAATTTTTTCCATACTTGCCATAGGGGCTGAGATAATGGGGATTAAAGGTGGTTAAAATGAGTTGTTTGACTATAACTGGTTTTGTATTGTCTCAATACTAAAAATTGTAGTGACAATTTATAACAAAAATCATAAGGACTCTGATATTTGAGGTTAAATTCAGTTTTTTCTCTATAATGTCTTATTTTGTATTGCCAAATATGAAAAATAATCATGACAAAAATTATTTCCCACCAAATTTGCAACGAAGTAAACCATATGAATTTGTACCATACCTTTATTGTCTTGACTGAACACATATTTCTCCCAATTTTATTTTCAGTCTGCACTCTTCCTGCAAAACTGTTTACAACATATGATTATTTTCATTTTTGGAAACACATCTAACCCAGTAGCTGCATGAACAAAATCATAGATCACTATTATATCAGTAATAAAGGATGTCTGGTCTGATGAAATTCTAGCAATATTTTGCTTGCAGAGAGTATGTAATAGAAAGAGATTGTTAATCATCCTTTTTTAATGTTATGTAATGTTCCGTACTAAAAAAAATGCCGATGACAAGTTAGTTGAAAAGATAGATCTATAGATGTCTGGACAAAATAAATTTTGTGCATTGTGGGTTGCGTTCAGTAGGAATTTTAAGAATTTTATATTGCAGTATAAAGCCAGTCCCACACGACGCATGTATTTGACGAATGTTATTCGGCAAGAATATTCGGCCCAAACATTTGCCTCACAGCTTTGCGGCTCCTACACTACACCACAAATATACAAACTTCACAATTCACAAATATTTGTTCACATGTGCCAAACAATTGTGCAGGGCAAGCATTCAATTACATACGACGAATATTCGTCATCCCTTTGACTCGTGTATTATTTACCAACAACTGCCAGAACCTGGACGAACATTCGCATTAACATTTCTCCCACACGGTGCGCAAATGCAGACAAATGTCGAATGTTCACCGAATACACGCGTTGTGTGGGACCGGCTTAATGAAAACTTCAATCAGCAGCTACCCCACCATTTGAAAACTATTGGGAGGATTTGGTTCATATTCAAATTTGACTGATATATGAACTCAAATATATACATGCGAAATTTCATTTCGATTTATTCAGAATTACACCTTCCAGATGGTTTACATATTTTACTAATATAATAGCATATTTTGCTACATGAGCGCAAAGTGAGCAATCTTGATGAGTTTGAGTTTGCACGGGGCTGCGTGGGTAGTGGCGCATGTGCAGGGAATAATTTGCGAAATAATATGGGGGAAATAATTAATGGCTTGTATGTTTATTATAGTGATTAAATAAATCCTTAGTAAAAATATATATATTTATGTATCTAATTTTTAATGTTATGAAGTTGAAAACTTAAAGTATTGCTGACGGCTTCAGACTCGATACATTTGCTAAATATTAACTTCTTCGAACAATTTGGAAATAAACTTGCTTATTGACTGGTCTGTCATAAATGAAGAAGAATGTACAACTTGTTTGGCTGCATCTTCATTGAATCGACATAGAGATATAATACTCGGCTGTGTTAATATTTCCACTACTACCAATAAGACACACAGTATGGCCAGCGGATTGACGATAAACAGTTTGTGACCATCCCTTAGTTTTATTTCCTTACTGGGAAATATAATATGTTTAAAAATTACTTACTTACCGAGTGAGAAATGAAAAGAATTAACGTATCATAAACGCGTTCTATTAAAATTTAAAAACTATACTACTCGAAAAAAATTACGTTAAATTATTTTGAAAAAGGCAAAATAGGATAAAATTTAGAGAAAGCTCTCGGGTAACATTTACTTGAAATTAAGTAGAAAATCCGTTCTAAATAGAACAAAATGTTATGCAAAGTTGAAAAAGTTTCAGTTTTTGTCAAAAACTTTTTTTTTTTTTCATTTACGAAATTATTCTCAGGTTCCAAACCAGTAAACAAGACCCCATTTTTAAGTAGATAGTTATGGGTTAGTTCTTCAAGAAGTCTCATTATTTTGATCTTAATAAATTTAAGAGGTACAATAAAGGAATTTTTATTATATTATTTTTTTTACAGAATCATTAAGGACATATTTTTTCTGTAAATGATAGGAATGGACCGCTATTATTTAAAAACAAAAACAACAATAAAAGGCAACAGTAAATTCTTAAAATCCTCGTACACAGAAAATATTTTTTCTGTTACATCCTTCAAATTATTTTATATTATTATGTTCGTAGGATTCAGATTTATAGGTATCTATACCTAATTTGTTTGTAGCCTGTTGATTTCGATTTCAATTTACCTGGGACTAACTCCGTTAAGGGAATCAGTAGTTATTTATGATGTGCGAAAAATAGATGATTGCTATGAATGTGATTTTTGCTGCATGAGCCTACGGCAAGTGGTGCAAACCACATAAGTAACAACCATCTACTTTGCACGTGTGTCACACAATATTTCCTGCGGACACCCACCCAAAAATATACTATCAAGACCCACTCCCAAAAAATATATACGCATATGTACAGGAGAAAGTATTGTATTATATGTGGCACCAAAATTCCTTTGGAATTTTCATACCATTAGTAAGAGCATTTAGAACACTACAAAAAGAGAGTAAATATAAAACTGAAAGGCATAATCTGAGATGAAGTCACTAGAAAAAAAATTGCGACTTATTTACAGAGGAAGTTGTAAAAAGTTACATTCACGTTGTGAAGTATCAAAACAGATAAATAACTGTCCCAAAATATGAAAAAGCCATCACATAAAAAAGTGTCACAACATAGGTCTAAAGCTTGCTCCACACATTTGTCGATTTGCCAAATACATCATTTGACAAATTAATCACTGCATGTGTGGTAGGCTTGCTGGGATGTGTTCGTATATTTGGCGAGCATTACTAAATACATATTGGATGTTCCCAATTGTTGTCCGTAAATTTTCACGAGTCAGAAGGGAACAAATAATGTAACTTGCTATGTCTATGAATTTGCCATAGATGTGTATCAGTGTGCTTGTCATTTGGCAGGCACAATGGCAAGCATACCCAATTATTTGTGCTTGGCAACTTTTGCCAAATAGACAAATGTGTGGAGCCGACTTAAAAATTACTTTTTCAGCCTGATTTTATTTGAATGTGTATGTAATCAATTTTTTCAAACTTGTTCGAGTCAAAGATCAAGTACAATTCACTGAGGGAATATTCTGACCCCAAACTTTTAAAACTAATTTATTCTTTTGTGATCCATACCATACTGGCCACCAGCAGAAGTACAAATTTGTTCCTTAAATTCCGTCAGTTTTTCGCAAAAATTTTATTTTATACGCATATTTACCCAGTCACTTTTTACAATAGCTCAATGTGAGACATTTTACAACACTCCCTCATTTGTCATTCAAATGCATGTCAATCATCTAAAAATAAACTTTTTTTAAAACTTATATCATTAAATACGGCTTTAAAAAGGCTTTCTTTTGATGCATTATGTTAATTCGTTAAATAAAATTTAAATTGAAAATAATAAGAAGTAAAACTAAAAAATTTCAACGTCTTACCACTGAAAACAATTACTGATGAAGGGAAATGAGTAATATTGATTTAACGTGGATCAATGAGTATGATATAATTATATCGATGCGTATTCAGTCCAGATTTTCTTGTACGGAGCTCAAGCGGTTCCTGAGATATTGTAGGTGTGACATTTTATAACATGGGATACAATACAACAGTTGTCCCTTTATTATATAATTGTCCCTGTTTATTTGAGTGAGAGACGTGTAAAAAGTAGAACAAAAAGTTGGTAAAATCAAAAGCACGCATGCGTAACCGAAACGAGTTCAAAAAGTAAAATAATTTGCAAGTACATATCCGCGAAGTCTTTTTTTTTCCACCGTTTCAAAATCCGCCTTTTCTTGCACACATTACGCCTATAAAAATGTCAAGTTTTCATTTGGGTGTTGTAACATATAATATTTTGCTACCAGAATGCAAAGGGAGCAAGATTACTCATGCTGCGCTTGATTTGCAAACAATTAATTTATGTTTTACGACACATGCATGGGCAACACACTTTCATAGTGCCAGTAAATATGTGTTTTATTCCAGCTATATAGCATTTTCACTCCCACTGTGGAATCAAGTTGCAAATTAGTCACTTCGCATATCTAAAACGATACTGTTTTCACCTATTTTGCATCCATGTAAGTATTACATAAAAGAATTTTCAACTGTTTATTATGGTTTGATCTTTGACTATATGTTGTGGAGTCATAAAATGAGATCCAACATCCTGAGTTATGAGAAGAAAAATTACATATTAAAGGAGTCTAAATTACGTAGTAACAGTCACAATTCAAAGACTAGTAAGTCGAGAGGGAAACAAGTCAGCAGAAACAGTATACATTACCAACCTACCAAAATAAACCAAGTAGCCTTCAATGGAACAGGCTAATGTTTTTATAAGTGAGAGAGGCAGAATTAGGCCAACTCATTATCACATGAATAATAATATACGAAAGATAACTTACAATTGTCGAATTCAGAAAGAAATATCATCGAGTCGTGCATTTCTAGTTATTTATTACATGATCTTCTTCATCGAGCCATCCATACAAATGGTGAACCAATAATCCCAATTACTGACAAGTCGTTGAGAATATTGAAAATCTCAAATCATAAAACAAAGTGCGATGTTTCTACTGTCAAGTGTTTATATTCGATTTTATAATGGTGAACTTAGTTTCCAAATCGGGAAACAAAATGACTTAGAGTGTTGAACCAAACTGTATAATCCGTGAACACTTTAATGTTCTTGGAAAATGGATACTTGTATATCAAATAAGGTAAAAAATGAGACTGACTGTTAACTGAGAAGTAACGAGAATTGTGAATAGTCTGGGGGAGAGAGATGACAAAGGGGAACCTTGAACATCATTGATTCACCGTAGGTATGTCAAAATCTACACATTACCATTGTGTATATAATATAAAAAATAGTTGAGTTAAATGTCCTTATCTTGCATAGAATGGGTATCACCAATGTAACATTGGTGATTGAGTTTGCTTTTGGCAAGTCTTATAACTAAACAATCTTAAAGTTTGTGAGCCGTTCCCTACTATTTATAAGTATGTAATATTTTGAGTCTTTCAAAGTATGGTAAAGCGTGTGGTGGCGGTAAGCCACCATCTTTTCACTTATATATATAATGTTCTATTTAACGTCCGAAGACTGTAAAATATTATCGTTGGCACACACCTTTTCATTCTCTATGCGTGACAACGAATGTGGCGACTGCCTCAGCCCAGTTACTTGCCTGTCTACATTACCTCGACAGGCAAATGTCCTTTGCACCCGCCAGGTGCGCTAGACTCGTGGGCTACACCCACGATAACGCGTAAAGACCATGCAAAGACCGTACGTTTTCAGATGTTTTAATGTATAGTACTGGACCAGTAAAGAACGATGATTTCTGATTAGACATTCCAGCGCTAAATAGGCAACCACAGCCTACCTTTTGACATACTTTTTGTTTATATATGCTATCCTTGTGAATTTAAGGGATGCCTTTGTCAGATACATTCTAAATTGGTAAACTTAAGCAAAACTTCAAAAATATGTAGAAGGTACTATCGGGTGGCCTACTTTTTTGCCGACATGTCACGACATTAAAAAGTACATTGGTCTTATGGAGCTTTACTGGTCCAGTACTATGTAGTCATAGGGTTCGATCCAACTGAAATGTGAAATAATAATGAAATCCTCAGCGATAAGACAATGGTCATTTTCACAACTGCGATAGAATTTATAAATCCATAAGAAGAAGCTATTGCAGGATTTTGTCAAGGATGATTCTGACTTTGGATGACAGTAAGCTGTGAGATGAAGATACTCAAGTTCTAATTCACACCAGAAATTATTTTTCACATTTCTTCAGTCTTCTTTCACTTAGAAATTCCTCTCTTCCATTTCCCCCTACCATCACTACAAAATATGCTCAGTCATAGCTTAAACTCTTTTCTCATTCGTTTTTGACCATGGAGATTGAACTCAAAAACCCCCTGCTATCAGTTATCAACAGTTTTGGTAGGAATAAAATGTCGCAAACAAAGTTTCAATTTCTATTTTTCCCTCATCTTGATTTTGAATAGAGTACAATTTAGGTGCGAATTTTTGCTCACCGAGCCGAGACGAAATCCTTAGCTTTTGTTATTTGACTTTCAATGAAATGTAACTTTCCAAGGTCATCGCCGCTTTCAAGTTCGGCAAAAAAATCCTGAGAAAATCCCATATATCTACTAATCTTTTCTGCTTCACTCTAAGAGTCAAATTGTCAAAAAAATGAACTCACCTTTCAGTTCTCGAATCCTAATGGATAATTTAGTTCTATAGCTCCAGGCCTTTATCGCATAACTCGGTTCAAAAGTAGCTAATCTTCGAAAATATTTATATTATTTATAATAAGCTTATATCGCGTGCATGATTCAATCAAAAGTTATTTACCATGATTATACCACTGTCGGCATATCCTTCAGCTTCAAGGAAAACAAAATATTAAACTCATCAAGCATTATTTCATCGCACAGCGGTAACCCTTTTCCGAGTGCATCGCATAAAATCTTATAGTTTTTTTTTTTATTAAAACTCAATAAGTAGGAACATGTGAAAAAGAAAAAGAAGTGCGACGATGGAAAAAAATAAAAAATGCAGGAATAATTTATACTTGTAAAGAGTATGTAATACACGAAGAATGCAATAAAAACTATATGCGCGATTGAAACAGGTGTGTAAATCGAAAATGAGAAACCCAGGAGGTGGTTCCCATTTATGCATGTGTTAATAGTCTCTGCGGTTCGAATAACATGTTCGTGACGTAATTTTATAAAATTTTTGTCGTTAATTCGCCAATTTTTGTGCGTCCGAGAAAAACTGAATCAAACGACACGAAGAAAGAAGCCAGTACCGGTACTATAATGAAAGAAGAAGAAAAAAAGTACCATCATCAAAATTAAAACATCTGCGTTATAAAATTACTTAGGTATATAGGTACTGAAATGTGAATCGTATACATATACCTACCTGCCTTGTAAATATTTGTTACGAACCAGTTCAGAATATATATACTCGAATTTAACATTTTTATCAATGGCAATGAGCCGAATTTTTTTTTTTTTTTTTTTTTTTCATGTTTAAGTAATGCAGATAGTAGAGAACTAATTTTTGTGTTGTGAATAATTATTATCATGATAGGTACGAAGAAAATAACCGCTGGACGATAGAGTAGATACATAATATCACAGATACGTAATATGAATGCGAAGCTGATGAAAAATTTACTTTTTGACTTGTACTAGCCATAGATTACACGAAAAATTCCAGTCAAAATTCTTCGTAATCCTTTGTCTATTTGGAAGAACAGGTTCTATTAGTAAATGGTAAAATTTATAAATAACTTAACATCTTATATATATTTATGTAGGTACCCTACGTTTAGGCTACCTGTCTATATTTTTTAAGAAGTTTTTTTTATTGGCTCCTATCGTTTAATTCATCATCTAACATATTATCGATATTTATTCTCGGTGAATATGTTATTGTGGTTGCAATAACACGTCATTTTTTTGAGAAATAACCATTAATAAATATTCAAGAAAAAATGTGGGCGGCTGCTATCAATCGAAGATCAATCACGAATGAGGATAGAGAAAATTTTTTAGCGCCTACGAAAAAGTTGGATAAAAGGCAGTGCAATACTAATCAATTATATCGTTGTAAATTTGTGAGAGGAATATCACAAGTATATTAGAAAAACCTACATACTGGACCACCAGTAAAGAACGAAGATTTCTGGTTAAGGATGGTTTATACTCGTTGTTTTATTCTCTATGATCTAATATGTAAAAAGTTCACTAAAGGAAAACACTGAATTATGGTTTACTGTTTCTCTTGGTTTATTATTTAAATGTTAAAATTTCCTAACTTTACAGAATATAGATTAGAGATTGGAGAATAGAGATGTGAGTTTAAACCCTGCTCAATTGGTGAACTTGAGCAAAATGTTAAAAATATGCAGAAAGTACTCTAGGGTTGTCTACTTTTACACCATAATGTCTTGACATTAAAAAATACATTGGTCTTAGTTAGCTTTACTAGTCCAGGACTATGTAGTTAAAGTAGAAATTCCATAAGAGAATATAGAGTTACTGTCCATTCTTGAATACAAAATTGTGCGAAAAGTCATTTTAAAGTGAGGCTTAAGTGAAAGGAGGTTAAAGTGACCTTCCTGAATATGGGTGAATATTTTTTTATCGTTTCACTGAGATGACACTAGCACAGTCTACAATGCTATTGCAAGTTTTCAACTGATAACGTCTTGTTTTAAGACAAAATAATGAAAATGTAGCATGCTTAACTCGATATTTAATGCTCGAGTATTTTAAGCATGAGCACATTCTGAGCAAACACCTGAGCATACTCAGCATTTGCAGATCAATAATAAATGCTCGAACATTTACTATCACTTCTTCAAATATTTATTTAATATGTAGGTATCAGGTGATGAACTAAAGTAAGATCAAGACTAAGGCCATGGTATTCTTGGTATTATTCTTGCACAGTCAGGTCTTGGTCTTTGTCTTGCATATATGTATATTTGGTCAAGTTTTAATTTTAGTCATGATTTTAGAAGCAAGATTTTTACTATTATTGAAACTTACCATCAGTGGGTTAAGAATTGGGTGTTTTCAGGTCAACCTCCCTCCTCACAATTTTTAGACTACCTTCCTCGATTTATAAAAATAATCTGTTATCAGGCTGCTAGCCAAAAAAATGTTTCTAATCCTCTACCATTTATGGCTATTCAAAATAAGAAAGAGAAAAATTGAACACCGAAGATTATTTAAATTATTGGGGACTCTCTCCCTTAAAACTTTCATTCAGTTGAAAAAATTGTGTCTGTTGTTAATTAGTTGGCAACATAATGTTAACTGAGCATTGTAGTTGGTGTGGTATAATGTTTAGAAAAATATAAAATTGCAACAGAAAATTTCAGGAGTCTTAGTTGGCAATTTTCAACTCCCTCTCCACAAAAAACACTTTCGCCGCGCCTCTGAGTGCCAGATCAAGAACAATATTCCTCATTACTACATTTGCTCCTTCATAGTTTGTGACGGAGGTTTGGAGGCTGTGATAATAACTTTTTTCCCTAGAACTTCTTCGGTCAGCATTTTCAGGTACTTGATACGAAGTTGTCGAAATGATGATGATGTGAAGCCAACACAGTTAAACTTCATACGAATTTTCGCTGTTTTCCCTCGGTATAATTGGGTGAGCTACTCCCTTCACCTAGCAGCTGGAGATGACTTCTGTTAACATTGCTTGAATACCTTATTCGACAAAAATGACAGTTTTCTTTCAAGATATATTCTTAAAGACAACGCAGTTACTCGATGGAAATTTCATTCAAAAAAGTCATAACTTACGTACAAAAATATGACGTAAGCACAAGTCTTAAATTAGCAAAAACAAACGTGACAATTGCTTTGACAGAAGCACTTGTGAGTGTTTTTTGATAAAATATAAATTCCTTATCTCTGAGGAGGTCCCCTTGACGGAGAAAAAGAAGAGTAACTTAGCTATGAAGTATAGGTACTTTATTTGTAAAAAGTTATGAATTTTAATCCAGGCTTTTAAAAATTTCATTTTTTCCACCTTCGGTTTTCTTAGGCTTCAGGTTTTTCATAAATTCCTTTTCATCTTTTCCTTAAAACAAAATAGTGGCGTCATTAGTTCACGTTGAAAAAATATTACAAATGAATCCTTCCTTTTTGTACGAAGACTGTTTTATCCTTAAAATTTAGATGTCTTCTTCAAACTGTTAATTACAAATTATTTGAAAATTATAGTAGACAAACGAAAAAACGGAAAGAGAAAGAAAGGGAGCATTGGTATTCTACAATGTGACAAGTTGCATAATTTACGAAATATGACCATTGACTTGAGAACTTTTTATAGCGATTCGTGGTTCCTGTATTTATGACACAGAAATCTATGAAACATCGTGTAACATAAAGTAGACAAGAAATATCCATTTAACAAAAATTTAAGATTTCCTTTCTTCTTACAGGCCAAATTTTTAAACTTACACGAAGTGCATTCTTCGTGAAGTAAACATTATAATTTCATGAAAATAGGCCGAAAACGGAAAACAAACGCTGAGAAATTGTCCAATTGTGACAATTTGAAAGTTGTTGATTTCTTAGCGTCCTAATTTTATTTTTTTCGTAATTTATGAGTTAGAAAATTAGTCATGTGAAGTGAAGAGTGATTAGCACTGGTTTGTGAAGATTTATAAATTAATGTAAATTCTCTTACTTTAAAAGTGTTTTAAGACGTGTGAAACAGGTGTGGTTTAGAAAAGATGTTTGTCAAGTTCAACAACCCGGAGCCAATGTGGTAAAGCAACATTTGGTGGTACGTCTTCGCCGTTTAAATTGATTGTAAAAAAAAGAGTTAAATTCTGAAAAAATATAAAATTTTCAGCCACCTACTATATCGTAACGAAACACGAATTTCCACGATTGCCTTACAGAAGTATCGACTTGGTGGAAATTCAAAACAATTTTCAGACAATTCTGTAGAGTATAAGTTTTTCCATGAGAAGAAATTGCCTCACAGCTGTGAAAATTAGTTGCACAAATGTACTTAGATGCCGATTCTCGATACAATATCTTTATACAGCCCAATTTTGAAAATAAGTACGTATATTCGAAAAAATGTGGAAAACAATTTTTAGATTTGAATTCTTGGAAAATTGCCTTTTTTTTAAATAAAAATTAATGGTAAATATTTATCATGGAAGACAATGAAAAGCAGACTAAATGGAGAATGTGTACATCGACTTACATTTTTAATGTTTTTGTAAACAGTGAACGTGTAAATATCGAGTCTGAAAAAGAGAGGCTGGTTGAGAATTTCAAGTTTATATTCCAAGTCTTCAGTTTCTTACGCACCCTTCAAGAATTAAAAAGCAATCTGATATCACTGGAGGGCTCATCAATATCATTTTTGGTTGAAAAAAAAAAAGTATTTTGTGTAGTATCTCATCCGTAAATAGAAATATATTAAATGCTAGGGAGAGTTTTTATGGTTTATTGCTGCGTCAAAATTCGAAAAAGACACAATTTATTTATTATTATAGAATCCTCAAGAATTTTATGAACTTCAAACCGTACAGAGGGTGAGGTTTTTGGGGAGGTGGCCTAAAAGTCATCTTCCGAAAGACGTAAGATTAGTGACTCGAAGCAGAAAATTGAAAAGAATCAACATCCTAACAAATAGGGTCGGTGGTAAGGGAAGGTTGCGGGGTTCGACCTCTTTGCCAAAACAAAAAACAAAAAAAAAAAACTGAAAATCTGAACTTATTCTAGAGTGACAATTGGAATGGAATAGAGGAATTTCGGTATGAGAGAAAACTGTAAGGAACGTGGAAATAAAACTGAACGAGGAGCAGAACCAGGATTGGCTAATTTACGTGTATCAAATTCTCTACAGTAAAAAATGTAGAGTATTAATTGAGAGAATGTAGGGAATGTAAAATATAATCTATAGAGAACGTAGATAATTGTTTAAAATGTAAAGTTTTTTGCAGTGGAAAGCCAAAAAAAATAACTCATTTGTAAAATTCTGAATAGATATTCTTTACATTCTCTCGGTACGCTATAATGTAAGTAGAGAATTCTACTCGTAAAATTTACACGTAAACAAATGTAATTAATATGTCAATTTAAATTTCTACGCGCCAGTCGTGATTAGAACATTAGAACATATAATGTATTTATATTTGAATCCCTTCGGTAGGAAATCCTGCTGGCAATTCTAAATAACAATGGGTAAATTTTCTCTTATAATGTGATTATCTCTGTAAAAAAGATTGTAGTTTTCGAGAAAACAAGGAAACAAAAAAGGGTTTTTAGTACTAAAACATCAATAGATCGAAAACTATGGATAGGGTTTCGTAATTTTTTTACCTTAAACCAACAATAAAGTACCAATTATATCAATTTTTGTCAGATATAGATATAACTGTCGATACAAATATCGATTGCTATGGATATTTTTCTATAATATTTTCGAGTTTTTGGAATTTAAATTTTTTTTTTTTTTAAATTATGCTTGAAAATTGGCAAACTAGGTTTTCTAGAGAAGTATTTTTGCGCTAGAGTTTTTTTTAGCAGTGTACTCGCATAAAATGAAATAAATTCTCGAAATTAAACTTTACATTACGTAAACAACGAGAAGAATTTGAGCCGAAAATAAACTTATCTTTATTTTTACTTAGGTACTTACTTATTTCTTTTTGTATTGGTCTCTGGTATGTTGACTATTTTTTTTTTTTTTATTTAGCATCTCGTGGACATTTAATGTCGAAGATAGGGGGCATGGTCAAGACTCAGTTTTCAACGGTCTTCTAGCGTGAATTGTGAATTTTTCATATTATACTTATGGGAGCACCGACTGAACCAAACTGAATATTCCGTCATTTTGAAGGTAAAATGCCAACATTACACGATCTACTACCTATTTTATCAGTTTTTCGTGGATGATTTATTTCGTAAGTGAATCGTTCTATCGGAAATTTCTCTTGCAATTTCATCGAGTCTTTTATTACGGTCTGAAAGAAACGGAAGTGAATCCGGAATACTCGCAAATATCTTTTTCTCGAAGTTATGAAACTTTTCCGCTTTTATAACCTACCTGTAGTAGCTACACGTCATTTTATGGAATCAAACAAAGGTAAATACATTTTATCCGCTCGACGGGACGTAATTTCATCATAAATTCTTCGCTACGTCAGTTTGATCAAATCAGCTAAAAGTGAATTTGTCAAACTTCGAAGTGGGTGTACCTACCTTCAATACCATAACCGCTGAATAATATAAGCGTCGATGATTTTAAAAATCTCTATCAATAAAAAATCAGTTTCGCATTTGCTATTAGTACCAACCTAACTTTTGTACGATTTTACAGTTTTCAAAAAGAAAAGGAAAAAAAAAAAAAATGCGTATCATCGAATGCAATACATTCCTTAAAAAAAAATACAAACTCCTCTTTCCCACAACCAACTCACTGGTGAAGTAATCCGTTCGCTAGGACGATGAAATGGCGACGACAATATTGTAGATAGTGTTACAAAACCCTTAAAAGGAATTCTGTTACCTACAATTGACCAACGTTACTCTATAGGCGAACAATATTCATTAAATTCAACAAACAATAACTTAACTGAATGTGGCTAATCTTAGAAGTTGGAAAAAAAAAAAAAGTACAAAATACAAATAAAAATATTAGATGGGAATTAGGCTATGTAGGTACAAGTGCTAATGCTATTGTTTTTTTTTTTTTTACATCGGATTTTAACCTATATTTTTTTTCCTTCTTATTCTCTTAGGCTGTATTTCCGTTTGTCTTTTCTTTCTTAAGTAGATACAGAATATCTATTAGAGAAATTCGAGCAGAAAGACAGAGGTGGAGAAAAAGGTAAGTACTAATTTTATACAAACGACTTCTTTCTGTTTGATTGATTGGTTTCATCAAATTAACATATTATAGGTTAGGCTATCGTATTTTTCATTATATTATTCGAAAATACTTTCGGAATGTTTCGGATAAAAGTATACCCAATTCAAAGTATTCTGAAATTAAATTCGTTAAATATTCTGTCGTAAATGTCGAATGGGCTACGTTATTTTTCATTGTTCTATTGTTTTTTTTTTTGTTTTTTTTTTAATGTTTCATTCTCTATAGCCTATATATATATATGTATATATATATGTATTTTATAACAAGAAAGTGAAGGAGGAGGCAAGAAATGTTGTACCTACGCATCGTTTATTGAGTATGCATAAACCTTATTCTCATTTTACACCGTTGAGCACACCAACGACGATTAAATAAATAAAAAATGATGTTCCTCGTGAAAAATAGTTATGGTACTCCACCATATAGCGAACTGTATACCTATACTGTGTAAAAAAATACTTTGTACCCATTAAAATGTGGAATGTGCAGCAGAGACCAC
Source organism: Ericerus pela (assembly GCA_011428145.1). Lineage (NCBI taxonomy): Eukaryota > Metazoa > Arthropoda > Insecta > Hemiptera > Coccidae > Ericerus > Ericerus pela. The sequence goes on from WOFM01000464.1 coordinate 163,605, forward strand.
GTTTGTTAAAAAGCCATTACATTATTATTAACGTAAATAATCTCTGTATAGATTGTAATCTTCATTGTGACGATTTTGCTCGAATACAGATAAACGTTTCGATATGATTTTGTAGCTGTGTAAGCACAAAAAAATTGAAGCTCTGCTGCATGGTTTACAAAATACTCTCATCTTTTTCTTTTTCTTCACCTTTTTTCTTTTTGTTCTTCAACCATTTGTAAACTTTCACTTTTACAGATCACAAAGAAGTATTCTTTTTTGTCCGAAAAAAAAAAAAAAAAGAAGGAAAGAGTAAGTTGATATATTATAGCCTGTAAAAACTTCGATTGCATTCTTTTAATGTCTTTAAGAAGTAACTTTTTTGTTTTTGTTTTGTTTTGTTTTTATTATTTACCTTACCGCAGACAAGCTGGTAGCTGTTAAATGTCGTTTTTTTTTTATTTCTTTTTAGGTTATTAGAGAATTGTTACGTGAAATAGAAGTATTTTAGTTGGTGCACGAGAACTTATAGGCTAACGATTCATGACATATGACACCTGTATACAAAGGTTAATGGATTACCTACCTACGATATTTATCATTATCGTAAATAATTATTGAATAAATGTAATAAAAATGAGGTTTATATCGGTTGGAAATAATAAAATGTGAAAAAAATTAAAACAAATTCAGCTTAATTGGTGTTGATTTTTTTTTTTTAACGTTACCTAATTCTATTGTGTGATAATTTAATATGCTCAAAAATATTTAAGTGGAAGCAAAAGCAAACACTTTATCGTAAAAAGTAGCCAAAGTAATCGTGTTTTTTAACAGACTTCAAAAAAAAGGTTATCAATTCGTTCCGTGTATATATATACATATATATATATATTTTATTCTTTATGTTTGTTCCAGCGTAACTTCTCAACCTGGGCACCGATTTTGATGAACTTCTTTTTAAATGAAAGAAAATGATCTTTTGGTGGCCTCATATTGAATTTTTTTTCTATTGCGGCTCATACTAGAAATGAAAAATAATTTAAAAAATTTCTTTCATCAAAGAATATAATCAACTTCAAAAAACAAAAAACGAATAAAAATGCTCTATAAAGAGAAAAACAATTTTTTTTTTTTAAATTTCTCCAGAAGAATCTAGTGGAATTAGAATAAAATGAAAAAGGATTATGGTAAATTAATAATTTTTTTTTGTAAATATAGAACCGATTTAAAAAAAAACAATAAAAATTGCGCTAAAAAGAGAAAAATAGTCCTTTTAAAATTTCTCCTGCAAGATGCGGGTCTATATGGACTGAAATTATTGTAGTCGGCGTTAATTAAAAAGCTCTGTCATAAAATTTGACGGAACTGACGTATAAAGCCTAGGTACATGGTACGGAAAAGAGCCGCCAGATCCAATAATTCCAGTCCATAGACCTGCATCTTGCTGGAGAAATTTTGAAAGGAATATTTTTCTCTTTTCATTGTTTTTTTTTCTTTTTAGTTTCAGGAAAAAGTAGCAGATTTGTCTCTGAAAACTTGCTAAAAACACCGAAATATAATTTGTTGATCAACATGTAGGCTATACCTATTTTAAAACGAAAATAATGAGGAAGGTGAACAATACATTCGTATATAGTCCCCTCAAAAATATTTTTGATACATTCTACCTTTGCCTTTTAAAAAAATTGAGTTTATCTTAATTTGGAGAAATGGAACATAGAACTATGATTGACAGACCATATAGTGCAAGTATATAGTTTAAACAGTCATACATATTATGGGGAGCGGGGTATAGTGAACAACTTTATTGCCTTTTATTCTTTGCTCGTTTTTGCACACTTTTTGTGTACCTATCAGTCATTATGGACCAATCAGTCAGTCACAAGTCATCCCATCGCTTCTCTAGAGGGAAACACAAACTTCATTGTTCGCAATTAACTGGTCAGGAGCGCTGCTATTATGAACGTCTTTGATATGCTATAAGGTCTGCTAAAAATCTATAAAATAGCAGAACTAACTGGTTCTGAACTTCTAAGCAACTGGTCTGGACCAGTTCTATATAGATCGCTTTATACTACCAGATAGGTTTTTAACTACTCTTTCATCCTCTATTCTAAACTTTCTAGTTTCACAATATCGCTCCAAGCCATACTACTACTCACAAATCCAAATACAATGGATGCCACTGCATAGTTACGATTTACAACTTACGCCTTACGCCATAACCAACAATATCTGGAGGAATAGGTAGGTAGGTAGATAATTTTTTATCTGTCGTCCTCATAGCATCATATCCAGGTATTGCAATTCAGTACAATTGGAAATTTAAATACACTGTGTACATAGAAGCAGAGCCAAGAGCTGGATAGGAACAGTATTTGCATTGTGGGAGCTTGTGGCTGAAATTTCCACACTGCTACTATCTATGTTATTTTGTGTAACTCACATTATTTAAGGGGGTTGTCATAGTGATTGGGGATTAATTGGAGAAAATCGATTATCGATTGGGTAATAATGAATTATTTTGAGGCGAGTGGACTAACCGATTATTTCTAAAATTTCTTGTTTGTTGTTTCGATGGTTTTTCACTGATAAGTGATATGACATCAACACGGCTCTTCATTTTCAGTTGATCAGCTATTAATTGACAAAAATCGATTACCTAATCCATTATTTTGAGGCAAGTCGACTAATTAATTAATCGATTTCCGCATTTTTCACTGATCAGAATTCGATTGTTTAGAATAACTGATTTTTTTACCATTACTAAGAGGTGAGAACCAGTTTAATTTTTTTAAAACAGTTTGTTCGATTGAGAAAAGTGGGGCACTAGTTCACTGAATAAATTTTTTGATTTTCCAGGATGGCACTGGAAAGAAAACTTTTCGTTTCAGAAAGTGATAAATTTCTCAACTTGACTCAGTCAGTAGGTTCTGATAATAAAAGGTTCACTTCTAAACATATGGGTGCATTAGTATCACACCCCCATCTTATCAATAGTATATTTTTCTACGAGAGCTTAAAGTGAGCGATCTTCGACGAGTTGCGATGTTTGCAGCACAACCCATAGGTGAGTGTTGCAATCACGTGAGTCAAGGTTTTTTACATTGCACTTGAGTTACAAACGCAATTTTTTACAATACATGCGCATGGGCAATTAGGGAAAGCGTCTGATTCGTTGATGGGAGGAGCCAAAAACTTTCATTCGAGCTAAAAAATTGTCGTTCCCTGTATCACTAGTTAGAAATTCTATGCGTTGGGCATTGAAAAGAAAGACGTAATCGTGTATTTTGCGGTGTGTGTTAAAAAAACATTTTTCTGTCACTAGCTGTTTTTTGTTTTATAACTATTATTAGTGTTAGTTACCAATTGGGATTTTCAAGCAAATAGATGGCGCCTACTATCGATCGCTAAAACAAAAGAAATAGGCGTGAAAAAATAACCAGAAAATAGATCAAGACAAGTGCAAACTCAATCAGCAGTAAATCAGCTACAGAAATGATAAGAATTAATTCTTTTTGTTTGAACTACATTAAAAATTCATCAGATGTTAGCTACTTTGCTCAAAAATCTCAATTGCATCTGCTTTTAAAAGTTCTTTTTTGTTTGAGTTATGCCATGTTTACAGAATTTAGGAAATTTGTAAAAAATTTTAAAGGATATTAAAATATTGCATTTTTTGATTTTTTTTTTCTGTTACATCAAAATTCTACTTGACATTCTGGATTGTTTGATTTGGTATGATGAATGCATTGTCTCACATTATTTATTATTTCTGTAATAAAAAATCATAATTCACTATTTAGATATCTACTCATCCCTAAAGGGTTAAATTGTCATTGCTATAAATTTCACTATATTAATCACTTTAGGCTGCTATATTGACTTAATTTTATTGTTTTTTTCTAATTAAGCTGAGCTTCTTTTTTTTTAATGTTTTCCCTCCATTGTACCCATACTAACAAATGTGGATAGTGTAACGAACATATTCGTCATGTTATAATATATTATAATATAGACGTATACACTGGGCTATACAAAAAAATGTATTTTATTCAGTACATTTGTCCCTTTTAAAATTATACAGTTTCCTGGCAGAAGTACAGTTACTTCCTACCAGCACTCACAACACATTGTTCAACAGAATATTCGGTGATCTTGATGTACTGGTCCCTCAAATATTTTTAAATAAATAAATCCCTTTAATCAGCATATCCCTACTTCATACCTAATACCATGTAAAATCGTATACCCTGACAGGGTATATAAACTCATGTTTAAAATAAAATAATCGTACTGTACTATACATTGTCTCAGTCTTAGTACTGTCATTTATCAAGTTGTCTTGAACATTGTACTGTTGTGTATAAAAATTATTTCTTTAATAGATTGTTGAATGTTACTGTGTATTTGAATTTTATTTAAAGTCTCTCTTTATGTTAAGGTCCACAATAGTGGTGGATAATGAACTTATTAATTCAATTTAATACTCGAGTAATAATAACATTCCTTTGAATATTGTTTTACTTGAAGGAAGTGTAACCACACCAAAAGAGGTTAATTTCCAGTACTTTAACACTTCTTTTGGCCGTTACAGATAGTTTACTAAGCTTTATAATTATTATTTTCCACAATTATACCTTGTAGATATCCGTTTATATAACTTCATTCACACCACATATATACAGGCATAAACATGGTGAGTACCGATATCATTTCGTTTAATTACTGTAATTCTCATTTGTGCAAAGCAAAATCTGAATAACTCTCATTACAAGAATGGCTAGCTCATTATATAGGCTAACAGGAACCCATCTCAAAAGCAGAGTGCCATTATGAAATCAGGAACTATGACGAACTTGACAGGGCATTCGTTGTAAATGGTAAAAAAAAGTAATACAATTTTCTTGGCTCGGACGTGTAAAATAGAAATACAATTTTTAATATTTCAATTAACGAAATTATCGCCAGTTCTAACGAATAATGGCATTAACAAAAATTTGTAAAGAGAAAAATATATCGTGAATTATCAATTTATAATCTAATTACTTGAAAAATTTCTCTCTCTCGGCTCTTACGATAGCAAATTACCATATTCACTCAACGTACGAATGCTATAGAAGAAAAAGTTTAATTTAAATTTGCCGACAGATGAGAGGATTAAATTTTTGTTAAGTAAAAAATTTAGTCGTTATAAATTATAGTATAGATTTTTCTTTGTACCTTGATTCAAGTCACAGAAGGTATGAAAAAAAAAAAATGTAAGACAAAAAAAAAGCTTATACTTTCCGTTCTAAAAAAATGTACTTAGTTTCCTATTTTTTTTTCAACTTAATTTTTTTATATAGGTAGAACACAATGTCATAACAGATCGTTAAAATGAAATATTTTGGTATACTCGTTACCCATCGATCATACGTCGAATTTAATTACGTATTGAACTGCGTTTAACCCTACTAACCTTTCACAAATTATTGAAAAAAAAAAAGAAAGAAGAAAGAAAAGAACGCCTTCGTTAAATGTGATTTTTTACGTTGGGAAAAATCATTAAATCGTAATCTAAGCCGGAATTTATTCTCCGTAATTTTTTTTCACGAGTTGTTTTTATTATTTTTTATTTTTATTTTTTTGTCAAAAAAAAATGAAACCGGTTTCTTCGATGACACCACGAACGTGTAAATTATTCGAAATGTAAAAAGACGATGAAAAGGAAGGAGACAAAAAATATGTCGTAATTTAAGGTGAAAGATCGGAGAGTGTTTTGGGTAAAATTTGCGACCTATTTCCTAAGTAAACTTATTTCAGTCGAGGAGAGGCATAAGTCAGTTGTTAAAACTAATTATATGTTCTGGATAGGTAGATATACCAAATTGATGGGTGGATTCGGTGCTGGTGCATGTAAAGACACTCCTTCTAATTCAAGGTAAATTTTCGATTTTACGAAATATAATCGACAAAGTATCGATCTATCGACGAATAATTTGAAAATTATTGTAGGAGTGTGGTATTCGAGTTTGTACATTTAAATACAATATTATATAGGTTGGGAGTAGGTATAACTTATTCCTAATGTTGGCTCACAGTGAGAGATTTGGAGAAATTTTTTCCAATGTACGATCATACTCGTAATTTTTTTTTTTAAGCGAAAAAGACAAAAATTGAGGAAAAATAGAAAGTAATATTTTACTATTAAGTATGAGGCAATGTCGTTAACGGCACTATTCTTATCAGTAATTTCACTGGGTTGCTAAATATTCATAAAAAGCATTGAAATGCATGAAAATATAAGAATTTTTGATCCTGTTTGTCTTAAAACAAGAGATAGCTACTTGTTCGAAATAAATGAAATTATAGAGGAAGCATTCAAGAAATAAAGTAAGCAGAAGAACAAGAAATTTGAGTCGTTAGGAGCTGCGAAAATGATTTAATTTGACGTTACCGTTGTAATTAACCACGAAGACGACTAATAATACCGCTCAAAAACACCGATTTGAAGCACGATTTCGTGTTCTTTTTTTTTAATTCTCTCCTCTTCTAGGGACTCAAATTTCTTGATCTTTGGCTTATTTTATTCGTTGAAGTCATCTTTAAAATTTCATTCAAGTCGAATAAGCAGCTATTACTTACTTGTTTCAAGATAATTGTGACCAAAAATTTGAATATTCACTATGCTTTTCGTGTGTTTCAGCCACCCAGTGAGATAAAACTTTCAGTTGTGACATCACGCGGCATTGCTTTATTATTTTATTCTTAAATCCATATTAAAATAAAAATTTGCCTCAAGTAATTCTGATTTCAACTTACACGTTGTTGGCTGAGCAAAAATCTCATTAGCGCAACACATTCGTACGACTTCATAAATTCTTCTGGTGATTTTATCGTTGATCTTGTCGAGGCGTGTGAACTGAGTTTGTATGGTTCACTAATCACCCAAAAAGAGGTGTCCGCACGAAGGTAGATTGCATGTAGGCCCTCAATTATTGCAACTTCTGCGTGTGATTTAACCTACTTAGGTATAGTTTTTGGAAAAAATGTTAAGATTACTTGTTGAGAGAAAAAAAAAAAAAAATTGTTGGTAATTCTGATTTCTATCGATTGATATTTAAAAATTTATATGACTAAGATTTATATTTATTTTCACTACAATATGGTTTTAGCAATTACTTTCACACGAGGAGGTTCGCAAACAAATAAATAGACGTAAATAAGCAATAAAAATTCTAATAAAAATGAGAACCGATTAACTGAATTTATTTCAGCAGTTCATTATTTTTAGTAAAAATTACGAATTTCTAATTTTTTTTGGATGATTTTAGCATCAGGGTCATTTTGTCTAACGTTTCAAATATTCTCAAGAAGATATGGTTGGTCAAGTTTGGTTGGAATTTATGGTCCTTACTTAGAAATGTAGTCGGGTTTTTTTCAAATCAAATATTGATTGACGAAATAGATCGAATACCAGTGGGTACTAATTCAATTTATTATAGATTTTCGAAATGTTCGTCCGTAGCCAGAGGCGTAATAACATTTTTCACTAGGAGGGGGTACAAGTACACAAGTTCGAAAATCCATAAAAGGAAAGAAGCCAAAAATAAAGAATGGTGGTAGATTACGTACATTATCAGCAATACCTACATGAGTTTATCATGAATTGAAAAAAAAAATTTTCTTGCGATGGGGTTTATTGTGCACCTACATCCCCCTGTTGTTACGCCACTGTCTGCAGCCGTGGCTCCTTTCCTCGTTTAAAAAAGAAAATTATGTAAGGTATTGTTTTGTTTCATGTATCATTCATTTGAATCAGGGAAAATAATTTTACCACGGATAGAAATTTTTGTTTACATTTAAATTTGCAGAATTTTCCAACGATTCTTGGAACGGAGACGGTATGTTTTAAATTGAAAAAAATTTTAGGCCTATAAATGTATGCGTAACTTTGTAAACAATAACATTATATTTTATACCCACTGGCAATATAAAGTTTGAACTTCCAGCTTTAGATTATTCAGAAACAGAAACGGGAAGCATTGATAATGCCTCCGTATTTATGCTTCTTGGATTTTGATGTTTTTCTCTTTCCATACCCAATTGGATACTGTAGCGAAATTGCTAGGGAATTCAGAACAGGTACTTATTAAAACAACCGGCGAGAAAACTTATATATCATGCCTGAATCCCTAGGATTATTTGACTTTCAACTAGTGACGTATTCTACACCAGAGAGGGGGTCTCGCAGCTCCAAAAAATACCTATCCACTTTCGAAGTTTTCCTTCAGAACATCTTCCAGCTATTAAAATTCTCATATTTTTGCCTGGAATTTACTATCATCTGCGAAAAAACACTATAATAATTTTTCAAGTTTTCTGAAAATAATTTTTCCTTTTTCAAGTTTCAAATTATTATTTTTGATACCTATTTTAACTTTCATAGTTTTCGAGTCATTTGTCAACTATCTATTCCCCTATCCGTCAAACAAGAAGCCTAAGTTACATCTCTGTGTTTGATATATATATATATATTTTTTTTTTTTTGTGAATTTTGTACAAAATTTTAGGTAAAATGCAAATTTTTACAGAAATTTTAACGAAAATTTACGCCGAAATATAAGTGGCTGAAGGTGAAAGAACCGTGAATTCGCGTCAAATATAATCGTTTTTTACTTATCCTCCGTTTATTCCGACCAGATGCATAAAATTACTTTGGTTTCAAAACAATATTTTTTTACATTACGTTAGGCATAGGCTTATGCACTATACGATTGTCTTTCGAAATCTTGTGGAATGTGTGATAGTCTTTCGAAACCTATAGCCTATCGAAAAACTTTTGAAGTGGTTATATTGTTTTTCAGGTTATGAATGAGAATGCATGAGTAAATATTAGCACATACAAAATTGAAATAAGTCACAAACTTTTTTTTTAAACAAATCAACGAAAAATCCTTCATACACATTTTATCCGTTCTGCAACCATTTTCACAATGTAAAAATGAATTGTCATTGGAACGAAATTGATTTTTTATTTTAAAATAAAATTTGTATTTTTCTCAATTTTGTGTCTTTGACATCTAATTTTTATTCTCGGAATCAAACTCGTTCGATTTCTTTGACCTTCTGAGGTTTAGATAACAGTAGTACCGGTATTGATGACCAAAAACTTCTCTGCATAAATTACAAGAATCGAAAAAACTGGAGCGAGGAGAGTAGAAACGAATTTCCACCTTTATGCGTCTTATAGTAATAGCTATCGAAGTTTACTAAAAGAGCACCACAGCGCAGAAGACGATTGTAACAGTAGTTATAATTCATTTTCAAAATCCGAAATACTGATAGACTGTAGCCTATATGATTGATAGTACGAGGGTTGTGCCAAAAGTGTGGTCTGCGGCAGTTTACCATTTGTAATCAGGGCATACGTTCGTGACAAACGTGTTCATCGTGTTCTGTGAAGTTTTATGAAAATTTTCATATATCAGAATAATATATTTTGTGTGTTTTAACTACCTATGTCTGGGAGTATGGAAGAGGAGGTGTCTCTGTCTTTGGGTCAGGTAACACGAGTGAAGCAACGTGCGTATATTCGTATTGAAGTATTGCGTGGTAAATCGAGTCGAGAAATTCACATCAGTCTCACTGAAGCGTGTGGTACGAGTGCAGTAGGATTCACAACAGTGAAAGAAAAAACGTCCACAAAAAGTTTGTCGGCAACAAAGTAAAGTGAAGCAGATGCTCATTTTGGCCTATGATTGCAAGGGCATTATTGGATCATAGGATGCTAGTGTCAATGCGGCAATGTACAAAGATTATTTGTAAAATACTTTGCGCCCTAAAATCCGAAAAAATCATCCTGGCATGCTAGAGAATAGGGTAATCATTCTGCATGACAATTGCCGTGTTTATGTAGCCAGGATCATCGTCGAGCTTTTAGACAAATATGGCTGGGAAATCCTTCCTCACCCATCCTATAGCCCTGATATAAGTCCCTGTGACTACGATCTTAACACTAAGCTCAAAGATCTGATGCGTGGGGTCCGTTTCCAGGACATTGACAAGCTGATGGCAAGAGTGACCCAAGAAATCCGAAGAATTAACAGAACCATGGTTTTGGATGGCATTCAGAAGCTGCCGACATGTTGGCAGAAGTGCATTGAATTGGAGGGGGATTATATTGAAGGTTTTTAATATCATTTTGCGTTAACTAATAAATTTGAATAGTCTTATTGCGTGTGGACTATTACTTTTGGAACAACCCTTGTAAGTCGCGTACTGTTTCTTTCCAGTCATATGCAGTGTTTCAAAATTTTGTTAACATACCGATGAAATATTTTTTGCAAGAAAAAAATGCAAGTATAAGAACTTTTTACTTTCATTCATTTTATTTACTAGGCTTTGGCTACGTGGCTACTTTACCAAGTTTGGATAATATACTCTCCATATGACCAGATTCCATGGTCAGTGGTCTAAAAATATGAATTTTTCAGTAACATACTGGAAAGCGTTCAGAATAAATCCTCTCCGTTAGATCTTACCCCCTCGAGAATTCGCATTGGTTACCTTTGGTTTGTTTCGGTTTGTTTGGTTTCTCTACTTTTATTCTGAACTGTTTGGTATAACCATAATTTGTGTAACAACTACGATTTGATTGGTTCAGGTCCTGATGACAAATTTATATCTTCCAACCAATTTACTCGAATATGTAAACAACTATTTAGGTAACGATTAACCATTTTGAGAGTGTGTTGCAAATTTGTACCTGAGTTGAAGAAGTAAGCATTGGTGGCAAATTATACGTAGCCAGTGTAGCCACTTGCTACACTCGAGAAAATTTGACTACATGTGAAATAATGATACAAAAATTCATTTTCAGAGACTTTCGCAATGTTAAATCAATAATGTTTCATGTTAACTTCTCACATTATCAACAACTTTTTGTAATTTCCGAAACTGCAAAAATCACAATTATGACAGACTACTTTTCACATTGTGACTATAGAATGACATTCATATGGGAAATATTGGATAAAATTTCATAGTATTCTCACAATACAATAATCATAAAGTTACACAAGTGTCATCTTGTTTCTGATTACAATAAAATTGTGTCACATTGATGCCACAAAATACGTCATTTTTCCCAATCGCATTTGTGTCACTTTTTGCAGATCGGGAATTTTTATACTTTTTTTTAATAATTAATACAAACTTTTTTTTTCTTCAGGACCTTTTTTCTTTCTGCTACACCTGGTGAAAATCTAAGCTGCCCCCACTGGAAGTAGGTATGTTTATTCTGAATCTGACAAGTGCTGCAACCAGATAAACAACTTTCTAATTCTGAATGGTTTGGGTGTGCTTTGTGTGCTTGGGTTGTTATTTGGGTGTTTATTCCGAACACGTTCCTGCAGCACCAATAGAACTGAACCAAATACACTGTCATTATTTTGTGTTGCGAACGTGACAGTGGATGGTTTTGAACTAGCAACCTTTTGGTCATAAGCTAAGCATCTAAAAACATTATATCAGACACACCCCATTCAAACAGTCATTCGATCTTCTTCATTGATACAGATTATAGTTGCATGTTATAAGTTTAGGAAAAAGAGGGGGCTTCATTCAGTTGGTATATTACTTTCACCACCCCTCACCTCACAGCGGTGAACAAAATTTAGCAAATTTTTATATTTAATAATTGATAACAAAGTTACCTAAATTTTAGTCAATAAAAGCCTATAGTCTCTCCAATTTTTTTTTATTTTTTTTTTTTAAATGAGGAAAACATTTTATTTTGTGTCGAAAAAGTTATGTTTTCTCAGAAATTTTATGAGCGTATAAAATTCAAAAAACTCGTGAAGTTCAGTTTGTTGGTGAAAAATTTGACTAGGTATTTAAACTGGTTTCATAACTTGTGGATTGTTGATTGTGGTGGGAAATTAGAAGGTTAATGAACCTCTTCTAGTGACTGCTCCACAAAGATACAGCCCTCCTTTTACTGAATCATAATTTTCAATTGGCTGTGTCATATATTTTCTGTGAAGAATTTTTTTTTAAATTAAAGAATTGAAAATTGTTCTTTCCAATACAAAAATTATGGGTACAAGGATAAAACAAAGAAAAAAAAAACAAAAAACAAAAATAATTGATTTTTAATAGGTTTTAACGAATATTTGCTATTTAATTTTAATTGTTTTTTTTTTACTAAAAATTTTTTCATTAGTTTCACATACCTATCTAACGAAACAGGAGTGTAAAAACTTCTTTCAGACCTGCTCCCATACAATAACTATCTTTTTCAAAAATTTCAGCCCTATCTGTTCGATAGTTTTCTCAAAACCGTGAACACAAAATTTTTTCTAGAAATCTTTCTTCTCCAGTTTTCTCGGAAACTACTGAATTAATAGACACCAAAATTCTAAGAAACTTGCAACAACATAAGTAAAGTTTATCGTGAAAATTTTAGCCCGATCTGTTTGGTCATTTTTTCAGAATCCCGGAAAAACGACTTTTCCATGAATTTTTTGTTTAAATTTTTTTTGGAAACTAATGAACCGATAGGCAAAAAACTTCGTTCAGATCTGTTCTAATATAAGAACTATCTCTCTTAAAAATTTCAGATCTATCTACTTGGTAGTTTTCTCAGAACCATGAACACAAAATTTTGGGCGATACATGGATATGTATATACATATATATATATGTATATGCGTATATACATATATATATGTGTATATGCGTATATACATATATATATATGTGTATATGCGTATATACATATATATATGTGTATATGCGTATATACATATATATTATGTAAATATACATGAAAAAAATTTGATCAAAATGAAAAAATGGTACCAATCATTTTGTCCTATACTATAATACGAGCAATAATTGTATGTATGTATATATGTATGTATGTATGTAAACGCGTTCATAAGAACTAGACCAACAAAGTAAATGAAATTCACAGGATAGCTGTTTTTGAGTATGAAAATACGATTGAGGTGGGTCTCAAGTTTGAGAAAATTTGATGAACAGAGATACGAGAATTTCTATTTATTCATCAGCGCAGTAAGCGATAACAACAAACTATAACGAATGATGAAAAATTTGGCTGGCTAAAAATAACGGGTAGGTAAGGTTTTATTAGCAAACTTTGGTAAGCTTAGGCAACGTATGATCATTATGATTTACGACTAATGAAGTACCTAATGAGTTTATGGTTGTAGTCTTTAATTTTATTCTCCAGAATCGAGATATGTCATAAAAATATATTTATGAAATTTGTCAGCTTGAATTAAATTAACAAAATTTTTTCTAATTTCCACATCCAAGCAAAGCTCGATGAACCAGGTACTACTATAATACGAGCAGTAATTGTATGAGGGTATGTGTGTATGTAAATGCTATGAAGAACCAGACTGACAATGTTCCTGAAAATTACAGTAGAGAGGTATTTGGGTATGAAAAAATGATCTAGATAGGTCTCAAGTTTGAGAAAATTTGTTGAACAGATATATGAACATCTCAGTCTATCCATCAACAGCAAGTGATAACAAGTAACAACGAAAATTGGAAAACTGATTAGCCCTAAAAGTAACAAATGAGAAAGGTTTTATTAGCGAATTTTGTTAGGCCTAAACAGCGTATGATTATTATGATTTATGACTGATGACTTAATACGAGTTAAATAATGAAATCTTAATTCTCGAGATGTACGATATACGATAATACCGAAGGATGTACCTAATATTGCTGAAATTCTTCAGCTTGATTAAAATTAACAAAATTTTCTTCTTTTCCACATCCGAGCAAAGCTCGGTGAACCAGGTACTACAATTTTATATATTCTGTAGGTGGCAACAAATTCATGGCAAAAAATTAAAATAATACACGAGTTTTTTTTTTAAATTGGGACCTATCTATGATTATGCACCACTTCCATCACTTCCTCATAACCAAACCTTCAAAAAATATAAATCAATAAACAAACTTGAGATTTTAGAATTTAAAAGTGGCTTCCGAGCAACGCTCGGTCAACCAGCTAGTTTTCTCATGAAACAGATAATTTTCATCATCCCCAGCCCTAACCCCTCCATGAGGTCAATTTTAGCTTTGACTTGTGCCAGCCTTGGAATTTTTGCTAGTATATGGGTAACAAGAATTTGTTGTTTGGGTGGAAGCAATGAAAAAAAAATTTTTTTTTAGAGTGTGTGTGTGGCTATGTGGGTATAAGTGGGGCATGTACATCGAATATGAAGGAGTATATTGGCAAAATAATATTGTGAAATAATTTTAACAAACCAAAATTAATTTTGGCCAGCTTGTACGTTTATTATAGTGATATATATATTCTTTAAAACACAGTACACATCATTATTTCCATCTGATAGACTTGAAATTTAGTATACTTATTTGAATCTAGACAAGGATGAGATCTATTGTTTTTGGTCCAGATCAGTTGGATGGTGCGTTCGATATATCCTATTATGTTACATTTTTGGGGCTTAAATGTTTATAAAATGCGTAATTTTCAAGCAATAAGTACAAAATTTTGTACTGATATATTATATGTTATATTCTAATAGGTATTATGCGAAATTTGACTGAACAGTTAATCTGTAGAAGTGATTTGAAAAAATCTCAAATTACTATTAAGAAGAGATGATAAAATTCCAGATGAACCAACGAAGCTAATTGGAAAGCAGATGTGCTGTTATTTTGTTTGCTAAACAATCATTTAACAACTGGTGTTTGTATTTTATAACTTCACAATACAATTCATAATGAATCTCCCTGATACTTCATTTTAAACAAAATGTTTACTTAGCATTCAGCCAAATAATTTTGATATTTTAATTTTTTTTACTGTATCTATTTTATTTATTCATTTATATTTTACTAAGTTTTAGCATTGGAAATGTTTAATCTGAGGTACATAGTAAAAAGATAACATCAGCTGCAATGAAAAGTAAAAAATATAAATAAAATGAAAAAACCATGATTGTCTTGTGTGTGTGTGTGTGTGTGTGTGTGCGCGTGTGCATACGCGCGCTTGATTGTATTCATAATTCAACACACGCATATGCATACTAACGTAAAACCAAATTTGTGTTTTCCCAAACTCAATTTGAATTTAGCAGTGTTACCCTCTTCGACCATACATATAATGGACTGCTAATACAGATAAGATTTATGTTGGTTAAATGCAGAGCTTCTGAAGGCGTAAACACTAAATGTACAATCAGGGCAGGCAACTTTTCATTTTCCTATGTGTATAGAAAAAAAAAATTTTTTGGAGCAAAATTTTACACAGAAAAAAGAGTAATTGTTTGTAAATGTAATTATTTCCCATGTGTAGCAAAAACCACTTGAGAATTTCTCATGTGTAGCGATTACTACACACGCTACACAAAACTTTCTGGCCCTGCATACATTGGTTCAAATTTTCTTTTTTTTACTGAAATTTGTGCAAAGAAACTGTAAATACGACTGATTTTAACGGCATTTCAAGTAAATACCACAGATTTTAACGGCGTTTTCGCCTTTCATCATGGAATTGAATTTCAAATGATGGCTATTTATGGCTTATGATCGCCATTATTTATGACAATTTCAATAAACGATCATTTTTCAGCGTATTTAAATCAATTCTGATGTGAATTTTTGAAGAAAAAAAAAGGTGAAGCTATATATGAGGGGTCAATTTTGTATGATTGTACGGTTCATTTGTTTACCTTCAACTTTTTCTTAGCAGTCCATTATATATATGGTCGAAGCCCTAGCGAGAAAAATTAAATGTGTACGTTTATTTAACAAAATAAAAATTAAACACACAAAAAACCTAACAATGCAGCAGCTCCAGCTCCGTTGGACAAAGTAGGTTTTTGAAAATTATAAAATTAGGTAGTCACTAAAAAGTTATTAATAGATGGTAATAAATATTTGTTCCGAATTACGTTCCTATTTTATAGCCAAAATAAAAATGAGAATAGTGTTACCGGAAGTACCGTACGAGCGATCCACACCAAAATTTATAGCAAGTTATAATGAGTAATAGTGAATATATGTTTCAAATTTCGTAGTTATTGGTCGAAAATTGAAAATTTTATATCCAAAACAAAAATGAAAAAAGCCATACCGGAAATACCTTATGGCCGATTTAAAATAAAATCAATAAATCAGGTTTTTGGCTTAGTACTAATGTTCGTTTCAAATTGCATGCTTATCGGATAAAAATTGGAACCTGTACCGTGGTAACAAGAAATTGGCTTATATATATATATATGTGTGTGTGTGTATATAGGAATTTGAGTTATTAGGACCAAAATTTTGTTTGCGTTATGAAACGAAAACCGTATCCACTCCCACCCCCAAATTGTTCCATGACACCAATTGATTAATAAGTAGATTTTCAACAGAAAACCTACTTAAAAATCATTTCCAACGTATCCTCGACTGTGCAATAAATGCAAAATCATGACGTAAATTTTTCTTTTGGTTAAGAAAACCTACGTTTTCTAGCGTAGTTTGCTGCGTTTTTTTTTGTTTTTTTTTTTTTATGAAGTCAGTTTGTAAGAGAAATTTAAAAAATAAAAATCTTTCGTGAATGTTTGATTTTTTTGTTTTCTGTTGGTTCTTCTTTCCATATACGTAGGTACTTCCATTTATCTTTTCGCTCCTTTGCTGCACGACTAAACATTCGAAAAAGTAAATATATCGAAACCAAAACGAAGATATTTCTTCGCAGAAGGATGTTAATTTATTTTTTGGGACGAAAATCGTGCCCATTACTCTTACTTTTTCTGTGTCACTTGGTTTGGCGTTTAGTGTTTATTTTTTCTGCATTTTAAAATAAAGCTTCGACGATTCATTATTTTCATTTGCGTGTACGTTTTCGTGAAAAAATACCGAAGCCAAAAAAAAAAAAAAGAAAAAAAGAAAAAAGCCAATTAGCTGGGCGCTGGAAAGAAACAAACGTTCGTAGTTAATTAATCGAAATAAACTACCAACCAATTGTGTACGAGCGTATCGCGTAAGCATTATTAGCTTTTGTGGAAATCGCAGTTTAATTTATTGTTTCTAATTTTAATTTCAATTATATCAAAAGACGGAGAAAAAAGTAAGAACAAAAAAACAAGAACAAAAAAAAAGCAAAAACGAAACTATCTTCTCGTTTTCGTAAATAACCAACGACATTTCATTTTACTCTCTCAAAAATCAATTAAAAGACCTTAATCCGATGACGCTGGTATTTGGCTTTTCCAACAACGTTTTATTTCTATTTACTCGTTCAGGATGTACATAAAAATGTATAAATATACACGTATGTAGGAAACCTATTTATTTATCTGTATTAGAACTGGTTTTCACATTCTCAAATTTATAGAACTATCAACCACTATTGAAACATTGGTGGTCGAGGCCTACCAAAAATGTTACGTAATTTGTCGCCTAATTTATATACAAACGACCCGAATGTTTTTGACACCATGCTGATGAAAATGGCGATGAATAAAAAGTTGAACTTTTTCTAACGAATGGCACAAAAAAAAAACCAAAAAAAAAAACCAAAAAAAAAAACCAAACTTCTTATCGTACCTATATATAGGTATAAACCTAACCTAATATGGATCTTACACAGAATTTACTGGCGTTTAAACTTCCTCCGGTCAGAATTATTTGTTTTGTCTTTCCCGACTTGGTGTAATAATTGAAATTTGCGGTGGGAAACTTTTTGCTAAATGCGATAAGATTAGAAAATTTATTTGGTTTTGTTGTACCATTTTTCTTTTCTTTTTCGGAGTGTTTTTTTTTTTTTTTTTTTTTTTTTTGTTTGTGATGTGAACGTCGCCAGGTAACGAAAGTTATATTAAGCTTGGTAGGCAAAATAAATGTTTAGTAAAA
Organism: Ericerus pela; assembly: GCA_011428145.1. Lineage (NCBI taxonomy): Eukaryota > Metazoa > Arthropoda > Insecta > Hemiptera > Coccidae > Ericerus > Ericerus pela. The sequence goes on from WOFM01000464.1 coordinate 181,482, forward strand.
GAGAAGTTCCACGGCTATGCTACATTTTTGCGTTAAAAAAAACTGGATGAAAGTTTATAGGTATGGCTGAGTCTGAAATGAAAACTTACGCACTTCTTTTCTCACACTTGTATTTTGTTTTTTCTCTCTTTTTTTTTTTTTTTTTTTTACTTTTGCTTCCCTTTTCTTTTACATTCGAGGAAAAATTAATTTAACTCGTTGGCGCCTTCGTCGAGAGAGAATTTCGAGTGAAAACGTCGTATTTAACGATTAACACGATGAAATGGCGATGCCGCAAAGTTTCACATGGCGTAAAATTATATTTTCGATTCGTTTTACAACCATCGGAATAATGTCGCCTGCGTGAATGCCAAAATATAAGTCCATGACGTACACGATGACAAACTCAGCCAGTCGCTTTACGACGCTTATAATATTATTCTCACCATATGCGCGTCTATAGTCGCTTGAAACGCGAAAAAGCTTAACGATTACTTATGCCAAAAAATGACAACAACAATATAATATTTTTCAGCCGGTACTTACAAAATTTTTCAACTGCAAACGACGATATATCGCGGCAATAATCTTCGCTCTAAAGATGGAATATGTGAGAAAAATAACTTCGTGTAAAATAAAATGACAAAGAAAAAAACCAAAAAAAAACCAAAAAAAAAAACCAAAAAAAAACTTAACTAAAAAACCAAAAATATAAAAACTTAGTGCGCACTGCGTAAGGTAAAAATTACCTATGAGAACCGGTTCACGAAATATTGAACGTGCGCGCAGTAAGGTAATAAAAAACTAACGTATTCAATTTAGTAACCGATGAGTTCTAATCTTCTTTTTCACTTTCTGCGAACCGTGGCTCTGATTTTTTCTTCTTCCATCTCCTCTTCACTTTCTGTGCATTACATCCCGCGCTTTACGTAAGATTTATCTGCAAAGTTCTCTTCCGTGTTACGAGAGAATTTCGCATATGAGACGCAACTTTTCGCTGGAGTAGGAGTATAATGAGTGCGAATTTCAAGTATATACCCATAGGGACCGCGACTCGCCATGTCTCGACGCGTATCATTTTAGGCTTTTGGCTTTTCGATGTGAACATTTCGATATAAATTCAGCCACGAACTCTTTTTAAACGAGGGTAGATCTCGAGTTGATCGTGAGTTTTTGCAAAAAAAAAAAAACTAAGTTAGGTAACACTAGTACCTATAAGTCTTCATTTCGACGTTCAATATTCGACATTTTGTATTCTTCAAGAACGGATTGAATCGGCTAAATGCCATATTAAAATATAAGCTTTGTTTGGATGTTACCAGCAGTACCAGTGGATGCTGGCTCAGTATTGCCACGAAAAGGTTCCCACGCTTATTACTGATAAACAGTTAGCTGTTCGCATGCTGCCAGCTGATTTACAGGAACCAGTGACTGCTGTTACAGTAACCAGGAACCCAAAGCTCCTGGGCACTGGAATAGCAGCGACTGACGAAGCTCCGGGTTTTGAACCAGCAAAAATATGTTTGATATGTAAACATATTGGCAATTGTCTATATACTCTAGTAAGGGCTAAAACAATAATTACAATCGTAACTCGTACGTCTTACAAGTTACATTGTAACTGTTAGCATGTAGCTATGTAGTTGTGTGTGTGTGCAGCATATGTTTACGCATCAATCCTTCGTGAGTCCCCGTTGGGACTCGCGCCTTTTTTTTGTTTTTGTTCACGATTGACTTGACTTATCTCTTCCAGTACCAAAAAATAAACAACAGCTGAAAAAATCTATCATCGACGCTGACTTTACAAAATGCACTTAAAATTAAAATTATGATAAAATAGATCAAAAATTTGAAAATAGTGAACATTTGAAAGTACTAGTAAACAAATTAAATCACATTGAGCATTTCATTCAACTTTGCTGTGTTATTCATTAATCATCATACCTCATTTCACTTATTTTTTAGTAGAGAGTGCACTTTTTCAATCAAAAACCAAAAAACTGTTAGAATGTTATACAGGCTAGTTTTTATAGATGCCCAAGAAACCGTACTCAGGAAACTGGCACTTTCCAGTCCACTGGTGGCATCCGAATAAAGCTAATGGCTACCTACTTGAATATTATTCATCGAATAAGATACAGTAATATCTGACTGAAAATAATGGGCTATTTGGCAATTGAAATATGATGCGTAGGAATAATCATGAGCAAAATCAAAACCAATACTACGATAGTGCTTAGTTGTGGTCTTACACAACCAGTTGTTCGTTTCACATTAGTTTCAATCTTGAATACCTACCCGATTTTCAACACTATTATATTAATCGGTTGATGGCTAAAATAAACATTACCATACCATTCATGGTTTTCTAAAATAAACAAGAACCTTAAATTACCATAAACTAGTTATGGGAAATATCAATATTTTTTTGAACATGTTTTGACTGAGCATAGGTAATCTTGGCCCAGAGATCATTTATAACATTGGCAAGTCCTTCTACAGTTGAATATGGTCCATATTTGTAAATCACAGATGAAATGTGAACAAAAAAATATCCAACAAATTGAGACCAGGAACCACAATTATCTGTGGTCAATTAGAGCGTGTTTAGGTAGAGTTTACTGATGACTGAGGGTATCGAGTTATGGTTAGTAGCAGTTATTTTGAATTATTTTGTTGAAAACCTTCATTTTACATTGTGACATCTGAAAACTCATGGCCTTCCCTTCATGTCACCACCGAATCTCAGTTACTTATATACTACTAGGGAATGGCTCACAAATTCTAAGATTATATTAACACTAAGTCACAGACAAATACTTCGAGTTCAACATGAAAATAACTTCCCATTCTACGAGGTAATACGACACATTAATAGATTACTATTATATACCTTTGTGGTGATGTGTATCTTAGAATCCAATCATTGGTGAACCAACAGTTTATCTTTCTCAACTGTTCACGATTTTGATTCAACTGTAAACAGTCAGTCTCATTTCATACGTTAATTATTTCCGTTCATCGTGAATACTTAGTAATATTCACAACATACTACAGCTTTTGTTTCGACATCAAGTCACCCTTTTTCAAGTTGTTTTTACCAAAACTTTTCAAAATGTGAACGCCGTTAGCAGAACTGTTACCAGTCTGTCTTTAAACTGTTTTCAATTCCAACAACAAACACACTTAGTTGAAATCTGTTGGTTCACCGGACATTGAGAATCCATGAGGCAAATGATCTTTAACAACTGTACGACAAGATATTTTTCATGTTCGACTGTAAGTAACTTTTACTGTAATAAAAATGTGAATTGTACAAATGGGTCGGCCAACTTATTTTATTCTCATACTTGAAATTGCCCAACGTACCACGTAGGCCTTGGGAGCTTTCACTGGTAGGCTGGTGGCCTAACTGTTTGAGCTGACTTGTGGTCTCAACTCTATGATTTCTCCAGACTCGCTGATATATTTCGAATTGTGATATCAAACCCCTATACTCGGGATATAGTTACGTCATTTTTGGACGTCACAACATATTAATGTTAATAAACTATTTTAATTCCTTAATAATTGTGTATTTTGTTATTTTATTCCAGTATTTTACTTTTGAATTTTGGTGTAATGTAAATGACGAATCATATGACAATTACTTTGCTTATTCATTTTATCGCGCACCACAATGTTAATTTCCTATGGTGTGTGATTACATGAGTTATCCTGAATCTCAAAACTATTGGTGCATTAAAATGGACTTTTTTCCAGGAATTTTTAAAAATATTCTCTAAATGCCTAAAATATTACAAAACATTTTTCGACAAACCCAGCCGATGACAATATCTGTGTCACTTTGAAGGTCTTTATGCTTTGTAAACTCTGTACGTTACGACCCACTCTAAACAAATTCATTTGTTTTTCTTTTGTTCCAAAATTTATCCTCTCTGTTTAATCGACATATGCTGTTTCCAACTTTGAATGACTGAAAATGAATAAGCTTTTCTGCACGTTTGAAAATGAGAAGAAATTGCGAATTACAAAAATAAAGAAATGATAAGCAGTACCTAAAAAATTTAGATAAAAATGACGTGCGATTTTTTGAAAGAAAGAAGTCATAAAAAATACTAAATTATGTAAAAATATACTGCAACGTAAGGAGCTTATTTCTTTTAGAATGACGTTAAACAAAAAATTAAAATGAGTAAGCCATTCAAAGTGGAAATTTCTGTAGGAAAAAAAAATTAAATTTCCTAAAGAATTTGTGATTAAGAAAAATTTTTCTCTTTTCACTCTCGCAGGATTTTGGCCTGTGGAAATCGGCCAAGAACTTCATATAATATTGTTTTGACATGTATAATGGAATTCTTGCAATCATAAAAACTTTTACTGCTCCTGTATTAAAATGACAAACAATTGTAAATAAAAAAAAACCACATTTTCATAATTTGTTTTAAACCCACGCAGATAGAACCTAATGTCGTATTGAGTAATAACTTAAAAAGACGCTCTCACTCTCTCTTTGTTTTGTGAAAAGGATTTTATACCTATCGATGTATTCATGGAAATCGTATTGTAACCAACTCGTAAATTACTTGAAAATTTTATTTCTATTCTCCGAAACCAATAACATTTTTCATGATTAGTAACACGCGTATCTTGAAAACGAAATCTTTGAAAAGATACCGAAGTCAATTACATTCATGTTTCTTACCTACTTTTGTGTTTTATTTTTATTTATTTTTCACATCGTTGATATCTTCGCGAATTATATAAGACTGGAAAGATTATCGATCTTCGCAAAAAGCCGTATTTGAGGTCATACCTACTATCCTCTTTGCTATTTGTATGTCAGATAAGTTACTTCCAAAAAAAATGAAAAGACAAGAAGCCATTTTGATGCATGTAACCAAGTGCAGTTTTGTGATTTTTCAATCGAAAGAAATTAAGTTCAATTTGATAAGCCTTTGTATATTTAGGATAAAAAATATTTTTATACTCGTTTGAAGGCTACATTGGAAAAGAGTTTTTTCATTTCTTGTAATGGTTTCCAATGGATGGAACATCAACATGAAATTTCCCTTTTGCTGAAAAAGTAAAGTATTTATGAAACAATTTTCTTTCAAGACATTTCTTATTAGGTTTTGTAGGAAAAATTTAGTGATTCGATCAATTTTTTGACTCGAACTTGTGTAACTTGGGACAAGTAAAACTGAAATGTAATTTAATGGTAAAATTCGTTTGATTTTATTTATTAAGAGGAAAAAAAAAATTATTTATGATACAAGCATCAATCAACTACTACATACACGCATGTAACACTCTATTTTTTACAACAACCCACCAACCAAAACAAAAAATTGAAAAAATCAGATACAGATAAATGAAGTGTAAAATAGGCATAAAGACAAATGTATACATCTAAAGTAACGCATATGCACAAGCAATGCATAAAGTAAAAACCGATGCATGAAGAATTTACAGACAGTACATAAGAGTAACTCATGGGCACAAGATGTTGCAGAAAGTAAAACATAATGCATAAAGAATTTATATTATGCATTGTTTTAACAATTGTCTACTATAGCTATATACGATTAAGGTGCATATATTGTTTACCAGCAGGTGTTGCAAAATCCAAGGTTCAAAAGTGAGCGTTTACATATGAGGAAAAGTTCACAAAAGGAGCGCAGCGAGTGAGCAGTTTCAAAGTCATGTAAACTCACTTTTGAACCTTGTTGAGGAAGATATTTTATATAACTAAAGATTAGAAAGGGACAAAATGTTAAAATTCTATCATAATAAGTCTTGCACAAAAATTATAAAAAATGGAACAAAATATCAACCTCCTCATTGTGGCAGATTTAACGTTTCATTTAGAAAGTGTAACCCTCTACCTCTGTAAACTGAATGTACCTTCATGTAATGTGAATGTGCCTCCATATAAAAAGATGCTTCACATTTTTACATGGAGGCACGTTCACTTTACATCGAGGTTACATTCACCAATGATAAGTGTGGTTTACACTTGGCTAGTTTTCATGATACTAGCCAGCTACTTGGCGTATTATTCTGTTAACACCTTAACAACTGATGTCAATTTCAACCAATTAAAATCAACTTAAACTCAGCAGATCGTAATGTAAGATTATAATGAGATTCTTATAGGACTATTCATAAAGTTAAAGTTAGGTTAAAGTTGATTTAAATGGCTAAAATGGCCCCCAACTAGCTGGCTAGTGGCTAAAAAACGAAAAAAAAAACTAGTCAAGTGTGAATCATGCTCTGAGAGCTACTTTTCACTGGCAAAATACCAGCCTAAATATTGCATTTCTGATCATCTATTATAAAAAAATATTTTTATTTTATTTTTTAAATGCTTCCGTCCACTTCCGTCAATTAAAACTGAAAAAAAACTGAGGAAGAATTAATTTGATTTAAAAACAATATATTGTTATCCTCAGAAAGAGTGTAAGAACGATAATTTTGTTCCAATAAATTAATTTTATATACAACCATAAATACTTTCAGTCACTCACTCGCTTCTCACATTCAGCTTTTACAAGAGTAATAAAATGGACTCGAGTTTTATTGTTGCCTCATGAAGATTTTGTTTTCTCAGAAACCTTAATTTTCTCATTAGGTAGGTATTCACCATACTACAGGTAGGTGCTATATCATTAATTTAAAATGTCAAAATAATAATTTTTTTTATTTATAAAAATTTACTGGAAATCATAGCGCAAGTTATATTATAGATTACAAACAGTTTAAAAAAAAAAGTCACAATTTAATATTAAGTATTTCGCGTGAAGTAAATTATAAGTTAAGACGATAAATTTTATAAAAATTCAGCCACAAAAATCATTAGCAAATCGCAGTGCAAATTTGAAACATTCTCGAATACCTAGCCTAAGTTACCGCCGAAAATCTCCAACAGTAGTTAGACCATTTACCTGGTGCAAGTGCATATTTCCAACAAAAAACAACAACCGTCTGCTTTCAGCTGTTACGAGATCTGCCAAACATGATTTCAAATAAATCCTGAAAAACGTCCACAATACCACCCACAGCAATCACAACTATTCCGGGACGGTCTGACTGTTGTGACGGAATTGAGGCCATTCTCCACGGTGCGGAATGTGGTCGCGTTTCCGAATCAGGCCTTTGCACGAGATCAGGTGCAGCTGCAGTTCGTGCGACGCAAAAGCATGCAGAAAAAATGAAAAATATTAAAAACAAATTGCGATTCATATCGACTGCCTAACTGACAATCTGAGTAAAACGATGCAACAACAAATGCGGGCGTATCTCAACCGATTAACCGAACACTTTTGAAATTTTCCAACTTCAACGAAAATCGACGTATAATTTTATTATGTACCCTTATCTATATATTATGTGGACCTTCACCCAGTTTTCATATCCTCCTCCAGTTGGATGATTCCAAACGGAAGCAACTCGTTACCTGTTACTGTTGTCCTTCGCAATTAAAAAATATTTATTATATTTTGGTACAATGAGAACTCAGCCGTACAGTCTCATAAATTACCTACGGATCATTATTATTGGCCTATAACGGTTTTAGAATTTTCTATGAAGCGTAGGCTACTTAATATAGGTGGGTTACGATTTTCGAGACATTAATTAGGTAAAGTTATTCTTCCTTATAGTTGTTAATTTATTGCTGGAGACAGTTTTATTTGCTAAACGATAAATACACGAAACCATTGCCTACTGGCCATTTGTTTCATACACCTAAGTTGTAAAGATGCTGAAAAGAATAGTACCGAGCGAATTGTATTTTGGGGGTTTGGAAGTTTGCATTTTTAAAAGTTGACTTCGCATTCCACTGGTGGCTCGAAGGTCGGATAGATCGGTAGGTAATATTATTCGGTTGTAGTATGCGTACAATCATATTTTCAGTACCGTTGGTCTCATAAATGAGAAACATTTACAAATTAGCCCGAAATTAATAACTGAGCTGCCTACCGAACATTTGGCCCATTCTTGTAGGGTGTGAGTCGTATATTTTCACTTATTTTAGAGGATATATTTTTTTTCTCATAATTGTTTGTATTTTCTAATGTCTAGCAGTGTTACTGTGACACGGAAGCCACTCAAGTTAGCTGTCGACAAGATGCCTGGACCGACAGCTTCTTTGGCCTTCTCTAAATTTTTATTTCTGTTTTTACGTCTATTTTTCGTTTACTAAATGTCGTAGCAAAATTTATTCGCTTTTTATTAAGTAGGTAATAGTTTCTTGAGAAAATCTACTTATTACGCTTGGTGCCGTATTAGCCCCATGGTTGGGGGTGTGTACGTTTTTCGTTTCATAACCTCAGAAAAATTTTGGCACCGATAACTCAAATTTCTTCCGGTACCGCTTAATTTATTGTAGCACGCTACCGATTTTAGTGCGGATCGACCGGACGGTACTTCCGGTAAAGTTTTTTTTTCATCCTTTTTTTTTTCTAATTTGCATAAACTTTTCCTTTTACAAAAATTATACCAGTCGTTAATGTTTTATTTTTTTCATTTCATATTTTTATTATATTTATTTGGTTTTATTTGAAATTATATGATTATTCATCATATTTTATCAACTCAATTAGTTTTTTATTTTTTCAAGAAATAATGCTTTTAAATTTCACATTGTCTAATATTTTGCCAGCAGCTAACATATTTCATATAATTATAACATACGATTAACGCATAACGCATATAAATCTACAGACAATTAATGTGACCATCAAAATTCATAATTCTTTTTCTCGGAACCTACTTTTTCTAGCGAGGCTTGCTGCGCTAGATTTTTTTTCTTTTAAATTAGGATTTCTGTATTTGATATTATGCAATATTTTTTCAGTTTTCGGAAGTTAGTCGATTCTTCCATGCTACGCAGAGAGCTGATTTCTTATGAATGACATAGAATATTGTTGGAATCTTTGTATTTTGGGCTCAGTGCTTGTAGAATTTAATGATGTATTTTAAACGATTTGATTTTCTTTACTTTTTTTACCCAGTTTTCTTGCAAAATGGGTGTTAAAATTGACCTCGAAAAAGGTTTGGGGGTAGGGATGATGAAAATTATCCGTTCCATGAAAAAAGAAAACGATTGGTACCATTGTCCCATTTTAACCTAATTTATTTTTATGCATATACATATACAAAAAGTTAGCAAACTGGGTTTTCCGGCGAAGTCTTGCTCAATTAGAGTTAATTTTATTTAAAGGAATTCCATCCTATACTGGATGATTAAAGGACGTGAAGGAAAATGTAAGGGATAAGAACAATCACTTTTAAATTTAGGCATATTCAAATTATTACATTTATTGAAGCTTTGAAGGTTCTTACATAAACATGATGAGCATAGCCCATATGAGTGTATGTCAAACTTCAAATCAGTGTCTCTCCGTCTCTTATTTTATTTGTCAATAATTATTTTCAGACAAAATTCTGACAGAAGGTTTTTTCAGATGGTACCGAAAATGTGTGTGCTAATTTTTTCGAAAATTATTCTAGAATTTTATTAAACGGTACCTACTTCGCAATAATTAGCGTAGAAGTTTTTTATTGTAGCATAGTTAGTCATGCGCCAATAAAATTTTGAAAGATGTTCGTAGAATATGTTGACAAAGTTCCACGATAATGCCTAAAATTTAAATAAACTTCACTTATTTTTTTGACATGGAAATTGATGGGAGCTGGTTTGTGATCAAATAATAATCCTAAAAATCATGATGTTTAGCTAACTATTTGTAATTTTGAGGTGAAAATTGAGTTTTATAGCTGAAATTGATAAATGAGTTTGTGAAAATAGGTAATGTGGGGACTCAACCGTATGAGGTAAAGGGGCTTGGACCCCTCGACGATAGTCGCCGCCCCAAAGGGCAGGCTAATAATCCTCCTCGTGACGTTAAACCACACACAAAATACGTTCGATCGTAATTACCTGCAAGTACATGCAGGTAATGTACGAGTACCGAATTGTGACATCACCAAACAATGTCACGATCCGTACACGAACCGGCCAGCCATCTCTTATCATGATAGGGGATGATGCGACCTGGCCGCTCTCACCGACGTACGTATTACCTTACGTACGTGTGTTTGTGTGCGTGCAAATAAGCCGTATATAAACCACCCAAACCGGCTCTAAAATTGCCAGTGTTCACCTTGGTTTTGGCTTACCCATACTTGTGTATGAAGTGGCTGAGCACGCTTAAATTCTGTTGAATTTCCTTCTGGTGAGAATATCTCTCACAACAAGGTATTCCACAGGTAATTTTGTTGCTGTATTTTTTATTAGTACAATACCTAAACTAAATAATACTGAAATACCTCTGATGAACAGAATTTAGTAACATGGATTTTTTTCCGAAATTATTTCCTAAATCAACGACAAAGATTTGACTTGTACTTTTTTTTTTTGAAAAACAAATTTTTGACAGAACCACTCAGTGAATGTCATTCTCTCACAATTAACTGCAGATGAGCTTAAAAATTTTAAATGAAATCTGATGTACCTCTACCAGCACAACAATGATAATGGTAACTTACGTGTAAATGTTTTAGCCTACCTCAATGACGGCCAGGCGCTTTTCTGGAAATGTGCTCTAGATTTTCTTCAATTCCTCTACGACTTTTATTGACGCAACCCTTCGGTTTATGATTGATGAGAAATAAGTTAGGCTTTCTATGTTCGATACGGCACAAAAATGCTACACTTTAATTTGTAATTCTCGACAAGTTCAATTGAAAGAGCGTTCTCAGTCCTTAGCTCTTCGAAACAATTTAGCCAATGGTGTTAAAATTCCTAATTTAGCCAACGATTTTACAAGAAAATTACTAACTTTAAGAAAATAGAAAAATCAAATAACCCGCTTCAGTGCCCATAAGCATTAAGTGCACTCAGTCCTTCAATCATTTAGTTCTGGATACCCAGACAAACACGCAAATTCGTGCCAACGATATTGATCTAAAGCCGTAAAATGGACATCAGTTTCACTCGATTTCACTGGATTCGAAGTAAAGAATTTATATAGCTTTAAATTCGCAGGACAATGAGACTGAAAATAGACGAAAAAAGATCTACTGCACATGTGCAGTAAACCGATGTCCATTTTTTGGCTTAGAATTATGATACGTTCATATGCGTCAACTTAGAGTCACATGAGGTACAACTGCAACACGGAAAATTCATTCTCCCAACCTTAAAATTATTTTTTCCATTCTAATTAGGTTTCCACTCATTTAAAAATTACAATTACAAAATTTGGCAACACTGAAAAAAAAAAAGAAGTGGCGAGTATGGACACATTTTGTTAACATTGGGGAGATAAGGCGGCTGGGTTTCCAGTAGTAAATGACCGAGGACTGAATCATTTAATGTGGTGCATGTTCCTATTTTTGTTTTGTGGCTGGTAACACTGTATAGTTTGTTGTTTCTACCAAAACAATAAAAGTTTGTTTTAGAAGTGTCTCATTGAAGTATAGGAATAATGAAATGAGCACTATGTTACATAGTTGCAGGAACATGTTAGAAAGAGAGAGAGTTACATCAAAGTATTGCTATCTCTCTTTCACTCATCGCCAATTTATCAAAATCAGATTAAATGCAGCAAAAAAATAATTCATGTGGTTTTCAAAACTTTTTTTCATATGATTTTAATAAGTTTGAAAGACATAATTATGAACGAATAAAGAATAACCTGTAAGACTGAAAAAATTACTAGGTAATAAATCACTATTTTTACATCTGATTACATTTTCCACAATAAGTGGAAGAGAGACAGCACTACCTTCTTCTTAGCTCTTTGTCTTTTTAACAGGTCTGCCACTTTGTTTACATTTTTAGCTTTAAGGTAGTGGTCGTTCCATTATCCCTATACTTCGATACAGCGTCTGCATTCAGTCAAAGAGAATATTTTTATTTGCCTTATCAAAGGTTATAATAGGTGTTTTTAGGGTAATGTTGTATGTATTTTTGTTTAAATCAACAATTCTGCAAGCTTCTCCTCGGCTCTATGCTAATGACCTGAACTGTCACCTCTATAACCTGTGTTCAAATCTTTGTGATATTACTGAAAATTTTTTTTGTAATTTTATTTTTTCATTATTAATTTTTTGTTTTATTTTTACATTGCATCTGTCAGAGTGGATTAGCCAGATTAATTTTTTATTTAAAAAAAAAAATCCCAAACTGCCGGAGATCTTTATTTTATTTTCTCGAATATTTTTTGTCTGCAATCTATTTGTGGATGCAACGGGAAACATCCAAAAAAAACATCAGTTTTGTCTGATGGCAGGCACTTGTGTTGATTTTTTGATAACGCGTCTGTGTTGAATACAATCAAATACACATGCACTCTAAAAAATTTTTTTTCCTCTCACTTCCCTTCTTCCAAATTTGCACCAAAACTTGCACCGATACTTGTAACAGCTGTCTTCACCTTACAGTTTTTATCCCGGTAATGAAAATAGAAATGTGTAGGTACCAAATTAATAAACAAGAATCAAAAAAAAAAAATGTCATCATTTAGCATAATTTTTCCAACTGAGATTGAGCCAGGGGGTGAAACAACCTCCATAACTTCCTGTTCGAAGAGCGCTCCTGTTCTTAGTTTAGTCCTTTGATTTTAGTTCTGGGTTAGCTCTGCTTGAACTGGCAGAACTCAAAAAATACTGATATCTCAAAAAGAAGGATGAAAAAAGATTTTTTTGACAATAAGGAAATTATAAGACTTATAAGGCATTTGATAAAAATACCATCGCACTTGTAGAACAGAACTTTTTATCGGAACTTATACTCACCGAGAAACCGAGTGGGTCAAGGTTATTGAAAAGTGGTAATAAACCCGTATTGTTTTCCATCTTGAAACGATATGCTGCTGATTACGTTTCAATGAAAAATGACTCTTTCGAATTAAACATTTTTATTAATAGAAAAATACAAAAATAATTTTTTTGCGGGAATTTTACCAGCACTACCTGGAGCTTTACAGATAGACAATAACGAGCACCACTAACGTCGAAAATAAAATTGACTTCGGAATTCTGATTCGGGTGAAAAAAATATTCTTATTTGAAATTCGCTTTACGCAAAAGGCCCATTAAATACCGTGCGCACAGTTTTGTATAACAAATCAGCCGCTCTGAAGCACCATTTGTACATCCAGTTCCAAGCTTCAATGACTCCTCCGAAAGCCTCAACTGCAGGATTCCCTGGAAACTGTGGAAACGATCTTTTTTCTCTTTCTGTAACGTTCATTTCACCATTAACAAATACTGCACACAGACATACGATAATCACAATGCACAAAATTTTGAAAGACATGATGATCAAGTATGGCACATATAATGTTGTGTTGTGGCGATTAACCACATGTACCTATACGAAATCCGACTGACGGTTGCTAATAATAATTATTTTCAGTAAAAATTTTGGTTTTCATAAAAATGTTTCATTGTTGCGTAAATATGGTCGCTCGTTTTTTTTTGTTTTTTTTTTTTCGTAAATGTTTGACCTTCTTCTGCCGAATGATCGTTCAATAAATTTCTGGTTTTATGGTCGTGAATAAGTTGTACAAAACACGTTGACGAGTAGGTAAATAAAACTCAATGTTTCAAAACTTTTTTATAAGACGTCATGGAAGTATTTTTGGGAACAAAGTTTGAGCATTGCTTCACTTAGACAATATATTTTTAGATAGCCTAGATACCAATGAAGACATTTGTTTTTAAAACTCAATTTATGTATAGGATGATTTAATTATTCACTATCATGCAATAAAACAAGTAGGTGTGAATTGTAAAAACCAAGTAAAATACCTGCTATAAATTTATAGCCTTCTTAACACGTTTATGATTGCTATTAGCTCAGGTACTTTGTATAAAAAAGAGCATTTATTAGGTTCACAAAATTGGTACCCAATTTATTTGTTCTCGAATGAGTTGGAATGAATCTCAAAAAATACCTGTTTTTGATACCGCAAAAAAGTGCTGCACTTAAAGTTCTGGTTTTGGATAAGTTCTGTTAAAATTAAATACGAGTAGCCTACCTACTTTAGTTTCAATTAAATTCGAAAAAGAGAAAAACTCGAAGCAATTTGATAGCTCAAATAACTTAGAACAATATAAAGAAATATTTTAGTCTGCTGAAAAATGTTTTTTCAATTCGAAACGTACTGTTGTGTGGTCGAATTTTAAACACTTCGGATGTTTCTACCACAAAATATAGCAACCAGTTCCGGAAATGTTTCCAGAATAATACAGTTTTAGGTGCCGATATTTTGCCATTATTATCGGCAAAACAAATTTGAAGAAAAAAAACTGATACATTAGCAACAAAGGTTGACGAACAATAACCTTCTCAAACAATTATTTGTATTTTTGTGAAGAATCGTAGGTACTTTATCACCTTTTTTATCAAATTCTCATTTAATTTCTATTTTTCAGTGTATTTTCCAAAGGAAAATACAATTATTGCATTCAGTGCAGTGACGGGAACTGGGGGCAGGACCTGTGGAAAAACGCCGATCCTGAGTCGTAGATTACGAATATATAGGTCACTTAAATTCTTCTGAACACAATATGAATAATATAATTATATATATTTCCACTTTTTGCTAATTTTGGCACTTTATGGGAGTCTATGGAGACTCCGCTGTTTGACCTATATGGCAATGAAACTTGGGACAATGTTAGAAGCATTCATGAGCTACACATTTGTCATAAAATTTTGGAAATTTATCGGCTAGTTTCGGAGGAAGGGACTCTCAAACTGTTGCAAATCCACCATGTTGTCATCACGATAATTCTCGTAAATTATAAGATTTTAGCTTGAAATTTTTATGGCAGTTGGAAACTATGGTATTGAATTTAAGCGAAATCAATCCACCAGTTTTCAAATGGCAGTCATCACAAATTTTGATACTTTTGGAACATACACACTTACCGTGGTCGATGCGTGCCAGAGCTATTTTTTTAAATAAAAAATAGAATGAAAATAATTTTTTAAATCATCCCATCAGTGGAACTTAAGTTGGCCCCTTATACCTCAACTCTTCACAAATTTCTACCTTATTTGACTAAAATAGCGACCTCTATCGTGTTTACAAAAAATCTTAGGTATGAGTACATATATACATAAAAGACGTGCGAGGGTCCCCCTCACATATTTAATGTGTAAACATTCAGCTGAAACACGATAAGTATGTATCTAATGTATGTGTGTGTGCATGTATTGCGCCGCCAGCTTGCCATGGATGTCTAATTGTGAGTGTGTGTGTGTTATGTGACAAATAGAATTCAAAACTGGACAGTGCGCCGTGCAGTTTTTTATGCAATCTCAACTTTTTTGTATCTAATATTTTTTTACATCCAGGAGGAAGGGGACTAGAGAATAAGAATGTTTACACATTAAAAGTACATGAATATTGCTTAGATGGTAGGTACTTATATATTTATTAAGTACCAAGTCCAAAATGTTGGCCCTGGTAAGTACAAGTTTTCTTGTACTATCTTAAGGTAGTACAGACGTTTTGTACAAAGTTGTATTTTTGATAAACATTGTACGAGATTAATTGTACCAAGTTCGAATTAATCGCAATAGCCTACATTGTTTTTAATGTGTAAACATTCTTGCTCACCATAGGGTGTAAAAAAAATTTGTGAAATATGTCGCGTAATTGCCTACCCTATAGTACAGCGCTGTATGAAAATTCGTACGTACCTGGTTTGACAAAATCTGAGTGTGACACTGTCACCAGAGTCACAAATGTGCCACACTCCAAGTTCCTAACTTCACCACCATGTAAACTATAGATTGCGACGCAAATTGAAATCTTGCAGACATAAATATGGTAACTATCACTTTAAATGCCACCATGTCACAAATGTACCATTATTGTCATGACAAAATCACCTAATAGTCACATATGGGTCACCTTTGCCACGACAACGAATTTTTTTTTTATATGCAGAATGTTCACACATTAGATATTCGAGGATACTATCCTCACAAAACCATTTTTTTTTCTTCTAAAATTAATCTATTTTATTATACTATATTACGAATTGAAGTTGCTTTTTTTTGTCCCACCATCACGCCCGCTATACCCTTACCTAGTTGACAAATTTTCAAAAACTTTTATTTCAAAGTAAATGCAGCCTATCCTTTGATAGTTTCTGCGAACTTTTGTTTTGAAAGCTTTATTCTGAGAGCTGTAATTAAATTTGAAAAATTTGAGTTTTGAACTTGTTCTTTTTGAAGTTGGTTTTCAGTTCTACTTCAGAGTTTTGTGTCAGCTCTGAGAAGTGAAAACTCGAAACTTCAAAGTTCAATTGCCGCTCTTCATCAAATCAAATAAGCAATTAAAAACAAAAAAAGCTAACAAAATTGTTATCCTCTATTCACTAACTATATAGAAAGAGCTGAAGAGATGAAGGCTATCTTCTGCAGGAAATGTTACGAATAATGATCACAACTAATCTTGTACAAAGCTGATCAAAAATACAACTTTCTACAAAATGTAGGACTTGGTACGTAACATAATACAGCGTACATGCGGATACATGTTATACATACCTATGCCATATTATCATATAAGTATATAGAAAGATATGTATAAATTTATGACTTTTTACGCCAAAAATCATGTTTCATGAAACAGAAACTATCTTCGTCCTAGCCCCAACTTTGATAATCGGCATGATTTTAAATACAACAGTTTGAAAAAGATTTATAAATAAATTAATTTCATTTAAAATAACCTATAAGGCAATGTCCTTTAAGTCCTTCGACCACATACCTACTAGATAGACACGCCCTGTACAATCCTGTACAATGCTTCCCATTGAAGCACTAATACATAGGGAGTGTGACGTCATATTGGCGCAAGAAGTTATTTTACCCATGTTATACTGCTGTTATTTTCAGGTTTTTGAAGTTGAGTTTAGCCAGGTCGGAGTTTTTTTTTTTTTTAAATTGTACATATAATCATTTCTCTTTTTTTATATTAAAAAATTCATTTTAGAAGAAAAAATGAACTTTTTTTAATTTTTTTTCTTCAAAAAATCCGTATGGGATTTAACATGCATTTGCCCTATTGTGACGACATTTATGTGTGCTTCAATTTTCCATTGACATAGCGTGTCTGTCTAGTATATAGTCGAAGTTAACGTCACAATTCTTATCAGTAATCTCACTGTGCTGTTAAATATTCATGGAAAGCATTGAAAATCTTGGCAATATAGGAATTTGTAATCCTAATTGTCTTAAAACAAGAGATTGCTACTTGTTCGAAATAAATGAAATTATAGAGGAAGCTTCAAGGTATAAAATAAGCTAAGTAACAAGAAATTTGGGCAGTTAGAAGCTGAGAAAATGATTTAATTTGATGTTATCAGCGCAATTAACCCTGAAGACAACTAATAGTACCATTCAAAAACACAAATTTGGGGTACGATTTCGTGTTCTTTTGAATTCTCTCGGCTTGTAAGGGCTTAGATTTCTTACTTTTTACCTTATTTTATTCGTTGAAACTTCCTCTAAAATTTCATTAGTGTCGAATAAGTACCTATTACTT
Organism: Ericerus pela; assembly: GCA_011428145.1. Classification (NCBI taxonomy): domain Eukaryota; kingdom Metazoa; phylum Arthropoda; class Insecta; order Hemiptera; family Coccidae; genus Ericerus; species Ericerus pela. Next base: position 199,043 of record WOFM01000464.1, read on the forward strand.
GATTTAACATAATTATGACCAAAAATTAGAATATTCACAATACTTTTCATGTGTTTTAGCAAACCAGTCTGATAAAACTTCCAGTTATGACGTTACGCAACATTGCTTTATACACGTATTTATATGTATAAGTAGAGGTAGGTACCTAACGACTTAAGAAAACATGAAATAAACGAGTAAATTAATGTTTGTAACTTTAACTTTAACCTATTAATGATACAAATAATATTGAAATCACAAGAAAACCATTAAAAATAAGAAAATCAAATCTCTACCGAACACTTTTCATTTCCACATTAGAGTAGACCAATTGTGTGAAAAATTGTGAATATTCATGTTGATGTTTTGCTTTTCAATGTTTCAACCTAAAGTATAACTATACCTACACATTTTATTTGCCAATGAGAAGATTGTTGTGAAAATTTGTAGCAATTTTCACGCAGTAAAAATAATTAAAAACGTTTGTAAAGATCTTGTAATCGATTTGGATTGTACAAAAACTTTTAGTATCCTTAAAAATTAAGAAAAAGAAAAAAAAAGACGAAATAAAACTTAATACCTACGATTTTACCATTTTTGACCACAAAAATGCAACTTCATCCAATCTCGTATCTACCTGAATGTTTATCCAACGAGACATAATTATTCGACGCGAAGTATTCTCAAAACTTGAGATAGGTATTCTTCGAGAGTTTCGATGAAAAGAAGCGTTATTTTCTGTTTCTTAATTAATTTTGCGCGCGTTTCAAACTGCAAATCTCGAATACGCAACGACATAAACTTCGTTATGTCATCAATTCATAAAAAGTTTATCTGAGGAAAAGCTTTTGTCTTATCGAAAGCTGGTCGTTTTCGTTCTTTTGTAAAATTAATCTACGTCTTCTGCTGTTGATTTCTCCGTTCGAGAGGATTTTATAATTAAATGAATACCCGTATATAGAGGAGGGCCACAATTTTCATTGCAATCAACAAAATGAAATTAGATTGTTGAAAAATTATTTTCTTCGCTATCATTTCAGTGAAATAAAACAAAACAAAAGGGTAAAAAGATATACCTACGGTAATCCGCAGAGGACTTTGTTATGTTAAAAAACGAGCATATTCCTAGGTTTTCACAAAAAAAAAAAAAAATCTGCAATATTTCTTCTTCCTTTCAATGTTTAAATGAAAATTATAAATTACATTTTATCGAAGAAGAAATCTGAGAAATTACTCAGGTCATCTCAATGACCATATAACATGAAAAAAAAAAGCTAAAAATTTACTTTTTAATAATTACGTATTAATATATTTTATAAGCAATGAACGAAAACGGCCATTGAGCAAAACAATTGATCAAAATGCGTTGTTGTATCATAAAAATAGCCGTTACCCAAAATTCGAGTTGTGGCCTACAAAATATTGCTCAAAACCCATACTCGTCATGAAGAAAAAGCCACAAATGGTCATTCGGGTTGTGGCTAATTTGTAAAAATTGACCTAACAAAAGGGTCAAGGGTGAGGATGATGAAAATTATCCCATTCATGAGAAAAGAAACCGATTGGTACCATTTTTTCATTTTGATCTAATTTTTTATGTATATATAATATATCCTGTGTGTGTGTGTGTGTGTGTGTGTGTGTGTGTATCATCCAAAATTTTGTGTTCTCTATTCTGTGAAAACTTTCCGGTGGATAGGGCTGAAATTTTTACGAGAGATAATTCTCATATTGGAGACTATCGTTCAATTAGTTTCTGAGAAAACTGGAAAACAAAAAATTCCTGGAAAAGTCATTTTTGTGGTATTCTGAGAAAATGACAAAAGAGATCGGGCTGAAATTTTCACGATAGACTTTCCTTATGTTTGTGCAAATTTCTTAGAAGTTTGGTGGCCTATTAATTCAGTAATTTTTGAGAAAACTGGAGAAGAAAAATTGCTAGAAAAAATTTTGTGTTTGCTCTGTTGCAAAAATTACCAAATAGGGCTGAAATTTTTACAAAAGATGGCTATTGTATGGGAACAGTTTTGAAAGAAGTTTGACGCTGATCAGTTCAGTAGTTCTTGAGAAAACTGGAAACAGAAAATCTCTGGAAAAGCGGTTTTTAGCGATAAAACATCGATAGATCGATATTTTTTATAGAAATTGTGGATCGATGCAGCAGAGTAATTGTGTAAAAGAAATAAAGTGTACTCAAAGTAACATCTCAGAAGTGTGTAATTGCAGCAAAGATGTAAATCATGTACATGGTATGAAGTGTAATTGGTAAACAAATATGCACGGAGGTAAACGAATGATCAATGGACTGATATATCAGTGTAGCCATGAGAAAAGGTATAAACGTATATATGTAAAGATAGTTGAATGTTTGCAGGAGTGTGATGGGAGGAGAATTGACAGTCCCAACACCCTGCTACAATCCTTTGAACCAAGCACAATTGCGAGAGATTTAAAGGTTGTTTACATTTACATTACATTTTGAATATTGAAAAAAAAATTTGTATCATTGCTGCAAATAAATAATCATATGGTAACTATATGTGAGACAATGACAATAAAGGTAACTTGATTAATTATTCACAATTAATTATATGTATAAATGAATAAATATTAATTACATGCAATATATATATATATATATATATATATATATATATTTCAGGTAAATGAAATTGATGATGGAATGAAATCATTGAATGTTAAGAATAGGTTACATTTGGATATGATGATTCGATTATTATTATGTATATTATATTCAAGCAAAACTAATTAAAGAATTTGGTGATTCAGGTTATGGGTAGACTTATGGAGTTCATGAATTTATCAAGGATTGATATCTGGATACTAGAATTTGGTTTGTGAAGGAGATGTGCTGTTTACCAGATAATGCTTTGGTAAGTAAATCAGCGAGTTGATCTTCTGTTGGTAACTATTTGTCTAAATTCAAAGATTTTTTCCCGGTATGCTTGGGCTAAACCATAGCATTTGATTGTTAATGCATGAAGACATTTTTGACCACCTCTAGAGATAACATGTATAAAAAAATATTATGTTCGAATACTTGAACAGGAATGTCTAAGAAGCCATGCTACTTCAATGTCTTAGAAGGCATCATGTAGTGCTATCAATTCAGCAGTGGTAGATAAAGATGCATGTATATTTTGGTGATGAATGCCCCAGTTTACTAGATCACTGTACATTTTTATCAAATATCCTGAAATCAACTTGACTTTTTCTAATTTAGTCATTTTTATCGGTTCATCATCAATATCAGGAGTGTAGGAGAAGTCAATGAAAGCGGAGATTCCTTCTGAGTTAGAACAATAAACTAGCTCAATGTCAATGGTGGATTTTAGATATTGGATGAGGAGTCACATATGATTTTTCTTAATATCATAAGAACAATTCGGGAATCTGGAAAGGTAATTCACAAAGAATGATATATATCTGGTTTAATCCCTCTAGATACGGATAATAAAGTGCCTATCATAATTCTGTATTCTTTATCATCTATGCCATTTGATTTACTCAGTTTCAGGCTTGTCTTCTTAGATGTTTTGGAAGGATTAGAATCATAGAGCTGGAATTGCTGAAGAATCTTTTTAATTTGTGATTTTTGAGGGAGTTTGATTACTTGTGATTCTCTGTTATACAATAAATTTTCTAAACATACAAAGTGAGTTGGGTTTTCAATTTCTTTCGTTGTGAAACAAAATTCAAAATGATTTGTTGTTTCTATTATCCATTCAGGATGATTTGTTGATAATAGTATGTCATCAACATAAATTATCATGAAGGCTAATCCTTCAGAATCATCTTTACAGATGTACACACATCTGTCGACTTTTGATTTAGTAAAATTGCAATTCAAAAGGTGAAAATCTAATAATTCAATTCAATTTTGACTTGAAGTTTTTAAACCATAAATAGGTTTTTCTAATTTCGATATTTTTGTTTTGTGTGAATCTATCAGTTTGACATGTGGGGACAATCTACAGCTTTTCAGACTTCAAGATCAGACATGGATTGAAGATTGTCATTAACAGTTTTAAGCCACTCATCCTTGAACAGATTGTTAAAGATGTCACTAAATATTACTAGCATACAGTGTTCTAGGAATTGAGGATTTCAAACCGAGGCATTTTTGATTACGTTTACTCTATATATTGCCTCAGTTTCTTCAACAAGGGGCTTAACTTGTAATTCTTCTGGTTTATCGGTGAGGTCGACTAACTTTTTCATTTCATCAAATTTAACATCGCATGATTTGTATAACATCATCTTGACAGGATCCAGTACTAGATAACCAACATTGGTAAACCCAACGAGTATCATTTTTAAAGCACGAGGGAGAAATTTTGGGTCTAAATGGGTCTAAATGTTCCTGTTTATTCTTCTTTGCTTTTACAGCTGTTTGCTGTCACTGTTCAATGGGAACATGCTTGTATGCACTATGCCCACTGAGATATTGGCAAAGATTTTTACATTTACTTGGGTATCCAGTACTTACTAAATGATTGAAGGGTCTGAATGAAATGTTAAATACAGATGTCGATATTTTGTTCCATTTTTTGTAATTTTCATGAAAAACTCATCATGACAGAATTTTAACATTTCGTTGCTTTTTGATCATAAATTATGTAAAATATCTTCCTTAACAATGTACAAAAGTGAGTTTACAAGACTCAGGAATCGCTCACTTGCTGGGCTCATTTTGCAAACTTCCTTCACATGTAAACACTCACTATTGAACCTTAGTGTGTAATATACTATTACATATTTTGTGCATCCAAATTCTTTGAAGTAGAGTGTAAAATTATCATCAGCAAGGTTTGTATTTGCAGTCCAAATATTTTTTCTTTTATGTACACTATAACTACACCTATATATAAAGTTCAATTTTTTTTTATATACTGCAAAAAAGAAGTTTTCGGCATATTCATTATTGTTGACATATGTAATATTAAAAGAATCGTTGATAATGGTATACTGTTAAAGCACAAGTGTAAGATAAATTTAAAAATAAATTGAAAAGTATAAGTGTTCATAAATTTTGATTAGTACCTACACACCTACTGATTTTATTTTGGTAACAAAAGTCAGCTAAATAAAAAATTGAAAAATAAATCGAATAAACATTTGATAAAATTTAGCGATTAAGTTTGTAGATTCTGATTGAAAAGTTTGGTAATTCTAGTCAAGGTAGTGGCCAAAAAAATTATAACTGACCAACAAATTGGGAACCAGGGGAAAGTCTGGTTTTATTTTTTAACAATATAAAACAATTCCCTTATAAATGCAATAAAAAAAAAAAAATATGTACTTATATAAAATTGTGTAGACGTATTATAGATAAACTAGAAATTAATTACAATAAGATGTGATCCAAGCGAGAACTGCGTCAAACAGTTATCTTTAGAATCTACCATTGGTGAATAAATCTGTCATCGAGCCTAACATGCGGCCTAAAAATCCGAATACATTACCGTTAATTGGTGCCAACATGTTTGTCATTGGTGCCCCAAGTGGTCCAAGTTTTCCAAATAGATTTTTAATCATACCGTATCCCACACATCTGCCCACATAGGCATTGCGATTAGCTTGCGAATAGTTTGGAATGAAATACGGATTGAATTTGGTGCCACTGAACCCTCCAAGAACGCCCCCTAAAAGGGCATACGGCTGTTTCATTGCTGAACTAAGTATCGGTGAAAGCATCGGCGTCATTAATGGAATTTTCTGTGCTATTCCATGCCCCATTCTGCTACCAGCTTCTCCATTAACATGAGCGAATGCAGCTCCTCCCGGAATATACGGGGGAGGAAGTGGCGCGGCGATAATTACGCGCGAAAAGCACACCAAACCAAGAGCTACAAAAATGAACATTTTCAGACACATTATGGTACGTAATTCGAGCTTTCGAATGCCACCAATTTTGCAAACGTATTGCCTATTGCCAATGTAAAAAAAAAAAAAAAAAATATCGTAAAATCGAAATAAGTAAATTATATTTGTGCGCGTGGAACTTTGGGGAGGATAGGTTTGAACTAAAAACCAATAGGAACGGATTACCTCATTGGTTCTGAAATTTTTACAACTTTCTGATGTTCATAAATACCGATATACATACCTAATTTATTTTAACACTTTATTGATGAAAATGAGTGAATAGGAAGTTTATGTTAAAAACGAAAATTTAAAAGATAAGGTTTTATTTTATTTTTATTTTTTTGGGTTTAACGTCATGCAAAATAAATAATAACTTTGTTTGATAGGACTACACCAACTTACACCAACCTACCCCAGGAGGGCGATTCCACAAATGTAGGAATGTTTTATAATATCGGAGCTAGTAAAAACGTTACAAAAACGAGAGATAAAAATAGATAAGTTAGGTGGCATATGCATCGATACAAAAGAGTGAAGCTACGTGAACATTACTCCCCCCAGCTAAGGGAGTTTTCTTCCTCAGATAAAATCAATTTCACAAGTCGAACAACTGATTGATTGTAGGTTCCAGATGATGTTTGGACAGCAACATTACAAACCAAACCTACTCCATCTGGGAAAACTGAAATTATTCTCCCCATTGGTTAATGTAAAACAGCTACATTATCCTCTCTGATGAGAACAATGTCATCTATTTTGAAGTTACATAGAGGATTGTACCATCTGTTTCTGCATTGGAGGGTGTTCAAATAGGTTTTACGCCATTCATGCCAAAATGAACGAATTACAGCTTGTGATGTATTTAGACGAGTTTTTAAGTCGCAGGACATATCAACTTGATCAGTTGGAGTGGCGAGTAAGTGAGTACCAACCCAAAAATGTCCAGGAGTGAGGACACCAAAGGTTTCATCGCGTTCTTTATGATAGCATAATGGACGAGAATTCAAGATACTTTCGACTTGACAAAGTATGGTCTGAAGTTCTTCGTAGGTGAGTGTTCTGGTCCAAGTAGCATTGACAAGTAGCAATTTTCCTGAATTTATGGCAGATTCCCATAATCCACCTTGATGGGGTGTACAAGGTGTGATAAAGTGCCAATCGATACCTTCATCTGAAGCAAATTGAGTTAGTTTAGATCGATCACAAAATAATTGGTTGTTAGCACCAACAAAGTTTTTTCCATTGTTGCTGTAGACATGCTTTGGTAAACCACAACGAGCAACAAATCTACGTAGAGCTTCGAGGAATTTCTCTGATGACAGGTCTGACACAATTTTGATATGGACTGCATGAGTACAAAAACAAATGAAGAATGCAGCATACAATTTGTTATGTTTAAGAGATCGATGCCCAAGACAGCAAACAGTGAATGGTTCGCAAAAATCAATACCGACATTAGCAAATGGTCGAGAAGGTGTAACACGATGTGCAGGAAGCTGACCCATAATCTGAAAATCAATATGAGCACGAAGATGGATACGAAAAATACAATTACGAATTACTTTTTTGATAGTAGGTATTATTGATACCACCGAGAATCCAATATTTATTTTCTAAATAAGAGTAAATTAAAGCTCTTGAACAGTGGAAATACTTTTCATGCAAATGTGTAACAAGTAATCGAACAAAGTTACATTTAGAGTTTAGAATAATAAGATGTCTTTTATCAAAAGGAAGTTGTGAGTTTTTAAGTCGACCTCCAACTCTCATTATTTTTTTATTATCCAAAAATGGGTCTAAGATTTTTAAACTACTTTTTTTACTTACGTTAGTTTTACTCGACAAGTATTTTAATTATTTAGAATAATAGTTACGTTGGGATAAACGAATTATATAATTTAAAGCATGATTACGTTCAGTAGTGTTTAATTCAGTTGTTTCGTACTTGATATTTGACTTTTGAGAGTTGTTGAAAAAGCGAATGATGTAACCAATTATGTTAATAAGTTTGTTGTATGACGAATAATTAGACAAAAATGAGACATCTACTGTAGATATAAGCGAATAAGTTTTAGAGGTACGAATCTCTGGAAGGTTTTCCTTAATTTAAAAGTTTACGTTTATAAAATCTTCAAAATTTGACTTTAACCACTTAGGACCATTTAACCATAATGAGTTATCTAAAAATTTCATGACATCCATACTCTGGGTTGCGAGATCAGCAGGATTGGATTTAGTTTCTACGTAATTCCATTTCTTTACAGATACAATTTTTAAAATTTTATCAACATGATTCGAGACATATGTTTTAAGTTGTTCGATAGGATGTCCTAGCCAGCAAAGTACAGTAGTAGAGTCTGAGAAAGCCAAAATGTTACGAGTTTCAATTTCAAGGTTACAAGCAACATGATCAATTAGTTGGGATAATAATGGAGCAGCTTGTAATTCTAGTCTAGTTTTTGTTAATGCCTTAAGAGGAGCAATTTTATTTTTAACACAAATAAAATTAACAGAATGTTGTGAAAATTCATCAATACAATGAAAATATACAATAGAGCAACAGGCTTTGCGAGAGGCATCACAAAAACCAACGATCTGCTTAGATTTAATGTTATTTAAATTAGTGTAACAACAAGGTATTCTAAAGTGTTTTAATAGTAACAATTCATTTCGATATTCGGTAAATTTAGTTTGTAAATGATCGCTGACAGAGTTATCCCACTTCAAGCTTTCTCGCCACAAATCTTGTAAAATTATTTTTGCACGTACAGTTATGGGAGACAAAATACCAAGTACATCGAATATAAGAGACACATCTGACAAAATAATACGTTTTGATATGGTTTTAGGCAAAGGATTAATATTTAAGGCAATACGAAATACATCTAGGCACCTACCAAATTAGTCCTAAAATATTGACAAATTTATCATCTTCGAAGGAATGAGATTCTATGTTTTTGATAATCAAGTTATTTATACAATTCAAAAATTCAACCGAGTTACTTTGATATTTGCGCAATGGAAAACCAAATTTTAATAATGTTGAGTGTAGAGTTCTTTGAAGTTCTAACGCACTTTCCACTGAGTTGGGGCCAGTTATGAGATCGTCCATGTAGAAGTCATTTCAAATGTCAATGGCAGCATAAGCATTTAATTTTTCTACCGATTGAGCAACAATTTTGAAGCACTTTGTAGCTAGTTATGAAGCAGGTGTAGTGCCATAGGTTATGGTACCAAGTTCAAAGGTTGATACAGGTTTAGTTGAATCTTGTTGCCACAAGATACATTGAAATTTACAATCATCTGGGTGTACGACAACTTGCCAGTACATTTTTTCAATGTCAGTGCAAAATGAAATTTTGTGTACACGAAATTTAACAATCGTGTCAAAGAGTTCGGGCTGCAACGTTGGGCCAACCATTAAATGATCATTGAGCAAAGTCCCAGATTGATCATTCGATGAAGCATTAAATACAACTCGATATTTAGTAGTAGTATTAGTCTGTTTTTTACAATTTGATGTGGGATTTAGTATTTTGGAATATGGGTTTCAGCTGTGGTGAGTCGTCTCTAGTGGCCCAGTTGTTCATACTCAGTCATGAAACTGACGTATTCTTCACAAATATCGGGTGATGAAAAACATTCAGATTTTTTCAGGATACCGATTGCTTTAAGGAATGAACCTCGTAGGCAATCAATGCTCGGCTTTATAGGAAGACGAATGACAAATCTACCAGTGTCATCACGAGTGTAGGTTTTTTCAAAATGGTTTTCAATCCTTTGATGTTCAGTGATAACGTCTTGGTTGGATAGTTTGGCTACGTTAGTAGCCTCTTCAATTTCCCAAAACCTTTTGAGTTAGGTATCGACATCAATTTTAATCAAACCACAGTACGATTTTGATGTTAGTAGTGAAGATTTCTCATTGTCACAACCTGAAATAACGTAACCAAACTTTGTTTCTCAAAGGTGCAAATTTTCAATGAAGTAGCGTTTTTCTTCTACTAGGAATTCGTAGTATTCAGCTCCAATCACAATATCAACATTTGAATGGGGGAGTTTACATTTGGCAAGGGGTAGGTTGATAAACTCATTTTTCAATTTCAGCATCATATTGGTGTTGACCTTGGGAATAACTTCTGCACAAATTTCAAATTTGAATTTAGAGTGTTGAGAGTGAAGAGTTATTTTAGCCATCAAATCTAAAACTTGACTGGCACCATCAATTATACCTCCCAGGGAAGTGAGTTTGTCTGATTTGAATGTTGGAATGTTGTTGGCCTGTACAAACAATTGTGATACAAGGTTGGGTTGGGAGCAGTTGTCGAGAAGGAGACGAGCAAGAACATTTTTTTAACCAATCGTAACAATGGCTACCGCAGTTGGGAGGATGACAGGTTTTTTTGACCCAGTGACTGATATAGAAGTTTTGGGAACAGCTGAGCTTGAGTTAGTCGAAGGTGTTTGTGGAGTAGGTTGCAGTGTTGTTGTTGTCAAGGATTCAGTTTTAGTCGGCTGCTTTGTTACAATGGAGGTAGACCGTTCAAAATGTAGTAGTTGGCTGTGGTTGCCATTACATTTACCACAGTTTGGGCAAGTGCAATCAGATACACCATGAAATGAATTGAAGCATTTAATACACAGTTTGTTCCTTTTGACAATTTCAAAACGATCCATAACAGATTTTGCCAAAAATACCTTACACTGATTAAGATAGCGTGAGTGAGAGGAAACAACACAGACAATTTTACTGATAACAAACAATTTTTTATCAACTCCCGATTTAGGTTTTTTGGACAAAAATTTCTTTACTGTTACTCTTAATAAGTTGTCAGCTTGGTTTTCTTCAACTGAGAACAAACAAACTTGGAGAAATATGCTTAGGTCATCAAAGGTTGGAAAGGAATCACACAATGGAATGGAATTTTCCCAGTTTTGAAGTGTTACTGAATCTAGACACAAACTGAAAGTGAAAGCGATGTAACAAAAAAAGTTCTCATTAATTTTTTCACCTGCGATCTTTAACCCACAAATTAGTGAGTTAGTTACATCGAGCAGCTTATGAATTTTAATTTCAGATTTAATGGACTGTAGGTTTTTTTGTTCACAAAAATAACAACGAACGATAGCTCTTTTGTTTTCATAGCAAGATAAAAAATGGGACCAAGCTTCTGGGTATGACGAATCCTTCAGCTTGAAGTCTCTGACGATGTAGGATGCTGGATCAACGAGTGACTGCTTTAAGTAGTATAGCTTTTGCACATTGGTCAGTTCAGAGTTTGAATGTACTAGGTTATAAAACAGGTTTTTGAAGTTGTAGAAATTTTTCAATTCTCCATCAAACGTAGGCACATCAATTTTTTTTAGTTTGGGTTGGCAAGAGGATGACGATGACAAGAACGAACGGTTTAAATCAGATGTCTGAGCAATTAACAATTCGCGAGATTTTTCACTACTCAAGAGATGATGAAAGGTTTTAATTTTACCTTTAATGGTGACTCAATACTTACAATGTTCATTGATCTCTCCATTGGTTTTTTTTTTTTGGCAATTTGAGAAGTTGGTCACAAACACGAATAATATTTAATTGAATTACACCCCTTTATTTCTTAAAAGTATCCATGTTAACGAGTTAGCGAATTTACAAATTTAAAATACTAATAAGAACAAGACTTGCAAAAATGAAATATTAATTGCCTGGATAATGATATCCGACCCGAAGGACCATAAAATAGTTGTATAAAATAGTTTGAGAGATTTGGTTTAAATAAAAATGGTGACAAAATTTAGCAAGAGAGTTAATATCAACGAAGTTTATTAAACGAATGTACACGAGAAAACTATCAAAAAAAACGGTACAATATCAAGAGTACAGCTTATAATATCGGAGCAAGTAAAAACGTAACAAAAACGAGATATAAAAATAGATAAGTTAGGTGGCATATGCATGTTGGCGATATATCGATACAAAAGGAGTGAAGCTATGTGAACATGGGGCTTTGCGCCAAGTTTTACTTGAATATTTGTGGAATATCTCTACTGGTATAAGTTGTAGTGGCTTTAGCCCTAATTTCGTTTATAGTCCGAGAGACTAATAAAATAACATAGTCACACTCCTCCTCACCGAAGCGCAACTGCTTGGTGACTGCCACAACACCAGTACAGACAGTCAGCGTACTATACGCTGTTGCCAAACCTCTGCGCCCTGTAGGTGCGCAGTGGATCGTGTCATATCACGATACTGGGGGCAGTGTACACCAATCTGACATCTATGGTCAGTTTATCAGTTGTTGCTGTTCTGAAAGAAAATTACCTTGTTAGAGGTAATGACATACATATAATATTAAACAAGTTTATTAAACGAAAAATTCAAATAAAACAAGAAACAATATTATGACTAAGACTAGTTACAAGGAAAGTCATAAAGGAACATAAACGTAAAAAATTATAAAAAAAAAAACGTGAAAAAGTAAAAAACTTATGAAATTTTTATTTTATTGTTTCTTTTTTGACTGCTTGTCCACAAATTGCCGGACATTGTCTTCGGGTGTAGGACAAGAGTTTTGGCCATATATTAGGAATTCTGTGAAGGAAGAATGGGAAATTAGCAAATTTGTATAAGGTTTATTATATGCGTTATTAAAATATAATAAATCTTATTATTGTTAGGTACCTACTGACACTTATCACCCGCTTACACTTTTAAAAAGCGGCTGGACGGTGGTAATGAGTAATGAATAAAATTCTTAACTCTAAAGTCAGTTAAATAGGAATTGAATATATGGTGCCAATTTCCATTGTTTCAATTTCTATGTGCTTAGTCGAGTATGTCTAGTTTTCAGAACAGTTATAGAGTTTCAACTTGAGGTTGTTGGAATTCTATCATCACTGTTTAATTTTAATGGGGCAAGAAACTTTATTGGTCTACTTATTACATTAGAATTAGGCAGTAATACATCTGCGTGAAGAACTTTACCATCACGAGAGGGGTGCAACATAACAATCTTGGCAATTTTGTATACGCCTGGTTTTGTCATATAGTCCAAGACATGGACTATGTCCCCAATTTTAGGTTCAAAGGGTACATTTCTGTAAACATTATCTACACCTTTTTGAACTTTATCTCTTAAAAAGGGGAGGTATAAATTTTTCCAAGTTGTCCATAACTTAATTAAATTTATTTTATCTATTTCCCACAATTTTTTTAGGGATTTAGTCATTGGAGTAGATTCATCCAAGGGCTTATTTAGATCTAACATAAACGTTCTAAAGTTTGCGTGCAAGAAATGAGCTGGAATGAGGGTCCATTGCTCAGCATTATCTACCACAGGGCATAAGGGTCTCTCATTAAGTACAACTTGAATATTTTTCAAAGAAATTTGAAAATCATGTTGATGATGAGGGTCTGCTCCCATTACGCGATAGAACATAGGTTTAAATATGCCTTTTATCCTCTCGAAAGAGGCTCCATACCATGGGGCTTTAGAAGGTGTAAAGTACCAAGATATTCCTTTTTTGAGTAATTGATTGCTTACTTCATTGTTTGTAATAAACGTATCCCAAAAGTTAGGGAGAAGTGTTGCGATCAATGCGAATTGGGCTGCATTATCTGAAAGTATAACTTTCGGTCTTCCCCTATCTGCGAAGAAAGTTTGGAACGCTACCCAAATTTCATTTGTCCTATGTGAGGAAAGAGAGACAAAATAAACAGCCCTTGTGGAAAGGCATGTGAAAATTAGAACCCATTTTTTATATTTTGGTGACATTGGTGTTCTTTAACATTCTTTTTCTTTTTCAAGAATTCATCAAAAATTAAAAATGGTCCAAATACATCCACTCCTGTATAGGTAAATGGATGTAAAAACGGCATTAACCTGAAATCAGGTAAAGCCGAATGAGTTGGTTGCTCATACTGTTTATTAGAATGTTTTTTACAGACTAAGCAGGCTTGTTTCAAAATTTCAGGCATGAGTTGCATTGCTTTAGGTGTAAAATAACTACGTCTGAAAGCAGCCATAGTATATTTTACTCCTGCATGACAATGCATTTCATGTACATTTAACAAAATTAATTTTGTTAAGTGTGATTTTGGATATAGTAAGACAGGAGATAACACATCTTCTGTAAAAGGTGTTATTGGTAAATAATTTTTGAGTCTGAGAATTCCTGACTCATCTATTACTATATGAAATTTGTTGTAACTTATATATTCAGGGGGGTTAGGTCCCAAGAATGTATTATACAGTTCAGGGAAGTATTTTCTCTGGTCTGTATATATGAAACATAGCAACCCAAACTGATATGTGTTGGGTAAGATTGCATAAGGTTTCATTGACCTATTAAGTTTAAGTCTTTTCTGAGAAAACTTTCTTATTGCGTTTAGGCAAGTAAAAAAGGTTTTTTATAATTTTGTTAAAGAGTTAAACTTTTCTGGGTCAATATTAAAAGGAGATGTCATAGTTCCCTGCATGAAGTATTCGTATGGGAAAGAGTGTCTGTTACTTCCAAATTCTGAGTTTGTTTTGGAATAACATTTTGTGTGGCATATGATTTCACTTGACACATAAATGTTTCTTTTTCCATAATAAACTTAGGTATTTGTCATTTTTTAGATTTAAGTTTTCTTTTTAACTTAGCCGGTTTGCGGTTGTCAAATACGTCATCCAATGATTTAGGGATTAAACCTGAATATTTATCAGAGACTAAAAATGATTCCCTTAATGTTTGTGTTACAGGAGAAGATTTCTCTTCTTCTGTCAATTCTGGTAATGACTGAATAATGTGGAGATCAGTAATAGGCCAGGTGTCTGGGCTATAATTGAGCCAATTTGGTCCTGACCACCACGTAGTTTTAAACAATTCAGTTATTTCTATTCCCCTGGATCCAACATCCACTGGATTCTCTTGTGTGGGAACGTACCTAAATTCAATGTTGGGAGTGTTTTTTATATCTTCAACACGATTTTGTACAAATTGCGTTAAGACTTTACGTTCCAACATCCATGTAAGTACACATTTGCTGTCCGACCAAATATAGGTTGGGTTGGCAGCAATGTCTAATGGTTTCCGAATATTTCGGATTCCTCTTGTCCCAATGAGTGCCGCTAACAATTCCAGTTGTGGAATGGTCATAGGCTTCATTGGGGCAATTCTGGATTTTCCCATTACAAAACAAACATTTGCTTTGTCATTTTCTGGATTATGGAAACGTAAAAACGCTACCATGCAGTATGCTGTTTTAGATGTGTCTACGAACACATGGAACTGGCATTTATTTGGATTGAACGTCCCTGAAAAAATTTGTCGGGGCAAACAATAATTTGTACAGAGTGATAAATCTTTAACCAATTCATTCGCTATTGGTTGAAGAGCCTCTGGAATAATCTCATCCCATTTATACCCTTCGTTCCACAATTGTTTTATGAATACTCTTGATGGGATGAAAGCTGGTGCAAACCAGCCATGTGGGTCGAAATACTGAGATATAACTTTTAAAAATTTTCTTTTTGACCAGTTATCATATTCAATCTGTTTCTTTGGATCGCTTATAAAGATTATATCCTTATCCATGTCCCAAGTTAGGCCTAAAACTTTAATTTGAGGTTTACTTAGGGCATCTATCGGATTAAAGTCCTTTCTCAATGGAATACAATTTATCCCCCATTGGGAAAGTTCCATGGAGATATCCATTATCAATTTGTTTGCACGGTCATGAAGATTTTTCATGTCTTGATATGTGGGTAATGAAGTTACTAGATTATCCACATATAAATGATTAGCAAATTTTTCATAGAATTCTGGGTCAGTTACCTTGAAATGGTGCATCAATATAGCTGCTAATAAGAATTGAGCAGATATTATGCCAAAAGGAACCCTTTGAAATCTATATACCACCATATTACTCCTAGTTAACGGTTTAAGAGGATCTTTTACCCATAAAAATCGTGTAACATCCCTATCATCGGGGTGGAGTCCTATTTGGTGAAATGCTTTCTTGATATCCGCAATGATAGCAAATCTATCCTTGCGGAAAGTAAGAAGTATTTGAACCAAATCTGGTAAAAGATTTGCACCTTTAAACATGCAATCATTAATAGAATGTTTAGAAAGTTTAGTTTTGGCAGAGCCATCAAAAACAACTCTTAACGGGGTGCTTTTGGTTAAATCTAATACGCCTTTGTGTGGCATATAATGAATCAATCCCAGTTTTGCGTTATGGTCTACATATTCGATCATTTCCAATTCGATTAATAAATCAAAATATTCAGTATATTTTGTGAATAACTCTGGTGATTTCCGTAATTTTAGTAACTGGTTTTCCAGTCTTTTATAACAGAGATTATAATGATCGGATAGAGGTGGTGGATTGTTTCGATAAAGCCATCTAACTTGGTACCTATTATTAACCATTTTGATGTCTTTATAAAATAATTCAAGAGCTTCGGCATCTGCTTTGGCTTCTTGTAAATTATTCGACTCGATGCCTATAGCGTCGAGTTTCCACAAATTTTCAACTTTGTGTGGGTCAGCAAAAAATGTTGGGGAGAAAGTTTCATTAATTAACTCACTATCTTCTAAAAGATCACCTAACATATAACCAAATTTGGTATTGATAAGTGTCAGAGAGGTAGAAATATGATTTAATTCAGTAACAAAATACCACATATAGTCATTTCCTAAAAGTAATTGAATCATATGTTTTTCATCCAAAGATGCAAATTCGATATTTGCATAATCAGGAAAACTTTCTCAAAATTTTGACAAATCCGGTTGCTTTAGATCATGGGTTATGTGATCTAAAGTCAAACCGTGATTGGTACTATATTTCCACTTGGAGTGAAAAGATTAAAATCAACTGAGTGAGACTTAGTTGGTTTTGCATTCAAGTATTGTAAACTTCCCAAAGATAACCATTCCTGATCATATCCCTTACATTTTAATTTACTGTAAGCATAATTTTTGGTTATAAAAGTATCTATGCTTCCACAATAGAAAAAACCTTGAATTTTTATAGGCTCTTTTATGTGTTTGGATGAAGCATATGATTCAAAAACTAAAAAAGTTGAAGATTTTTTAGATTTACTAAGAGATGCAAAACACTTACTATTTACAGGTAACGCCTTTTGTTGATGAGATGTCAACTGTGGTGTTGATGCAATCGGCTTAATGCTTCTTGTATCCAACTTGTTCTGTAAATTAGAAGGGTTTTCTTGTAAAGTTTGTATTGACTTTTCATTTTTAAAGTCAATGTTAAACTTACTCAGAAGTTCTCTTCTGTCCTTCAAGGTCGCGATCCAGTTATCGACCTTTCCTGCCGTGATTGGATAGTCAGCGGTAGGACAAAGATTTAAGTGATGGTCTTTTGCCAGACACAACCACCATTTACAATTTTTTGGCGGTTTTTTCAGACAATCCGTGCCAGGATGCGATTCTGCACATAGGTCGCATAATATATTCTCGTTGTAAAACTCCATACGCTTCTCAAGCGTATTATAGGCGCGGTGCGTGCATAAGAAAGCGTGGTGTTTTCCTTTGCAGAAAATGCACTGCCTATCCTGCGGGTGAGGTGTGTTAATTACTCCTAACGGAGTATTTTGCGCTTGGCGCAAACTCGCCCGCTTCTGCTCCTCTGAAACAGAAGAAGATAAAGAATTGTTTTTTTTATTAGATTTTTCTTTATTAATTTGTTTTTTATTTGAAGGATTAGAGTTATCTTTTCCTTTCTTTTTATTTTTATTGTCCATTTTTTCAAACGTGACAGCCACAAAAGCAGGTTTGCCTTTAGGCTTACCTCTATTGTTTCATTTTTATTTGGGGGGTTATTTTTATTTTTACTCCCAAAATCCTTTTATGGAGGAGCATCTCTGTCCTCAATTAACTCGAAAATTTTAATAAATTTGCGAATTGCCGAAAAAAGGTGAGAGACGTGTCTCTCGCAACTTTTTAAATTATTAATGTAGGATCGTTGTGGGAATTTTTTGACCGCTACGTTAAATATTTGCTCTTCATCGACAATATTGGAGGATATCCTATATCTGTCGATGAGAATAGCCAGTCCATCCATACTATCTTGGATGGAGGAGATGTTGTCTAAAGCTGTAGGAAAAGCTGTGATCTGATACCAGATCTCAGCCTTTACTTTCGACAAATCTCCAAAACGATCGTGTAAGAATTGCAAACGTTGATCGTACCCTACTTTATCTGGTGCAAAATGGTTGAATTTTTTGACCAAATCCTTTGGCATTGCGTCTTGCATGATTTTAATTTTATGGGGTATGCCAATATCTGCACGTAAATGTACGTACATTTTAAAACTTCTTATCCAACCTGGATAAGTTAAAATTTTGCCATCCCATTTATCTAAACAGTATTTAGGTGTTTTAATATTGAGTGGGATGTCATCCATGTTATTGGATGGATCCAATTCCCAACACTTAGGAATTGGATCTAAATCCTCAGATAATTGAGAATTTACCGTGTTAAATTGGTCGCCAATAGTTTTAGGGACTAATGCCGTTAAAGAATTTTGAATGTGAGAAGCATTTTTAGAAAATCTTTGCTGATTAGGATTTATACGAGTTGAATCAGTACATAATTTCTTATGTACCGGTTCATTTCGTGTTTGGTTATAAGATGGAGTTGATCGTTTTGCGGATGTATCCAAATTATCATTAGTATTAGTAGGAGTAAATTGCTTGCCTCTATGAAGTGGTCGTGATACGTATGTGTTGTGAAAATCGTGATAGTTAGTGTGGAAAACTTGTTCGACAGCCTCCTTCATTTCCTGAAGGTGCTCCTTTTGTGATTGCAAGTTACGTTCTGCATCTTGAATATTGGCCATTTCTTGGGCAATTTCAGTAGCGATGGAATGTTTCTTGTTCTCCAACGCAATTTGCTCTTCCAAACGCTGTTGTCTTGCACAAATGCGTTGTTCGGCCAGTCTATCCAATTCCTCTTCTGTGAAGTTTTGGAGATTGGGGCTGGGGGCTGGCGAGACAACATTTTGTTTGGCAGGAACAGAGTCCGGAAGCGACTTTCGTGAAACTGAACCATCGTCAACGTCCATCCTGGGAGCTGTATTTACTGCGGGTTGGAGAACCAGAAAACGTTCCTCAATTTCTCCTTCCAGGCAGAGTAGTTCCCGGATAACGCTGCGAGATTCTTTTGTCTCCATTAGTGGAGCACCACGTGGAATATGGCAAAGTTCTTCAACTTGAAAGCGAATTGCCTTCAACTGCCGACGTGCTTGGGTGGAAGAGAGGTCTGGTGATTCGAGCATTGTATTGAGTTCTTTGCAATAATCTCCAGCAGTGAATACTGCTTGCAAAAATTGCAAGAGTTCTTGTTGGTCCCAGGAACTGACACTGCCCATATCGACATCTGGCGGTTGTGGGATCGTATTGAAGAATCCTGGGGGCGGCCCAATACTGTCTCTGGAGGTACCAGGTATTGGTTGGATGGACCTTCTTGCTTCGTCAATTCTTGGTTGGACCAAGAACGCAGGTTTCTTCAATTTTACCCGGTTTAACTCGTCCAGCTGCTCCTGGGTATATTCCATAACCCTGTTTTTTTCCGCAATTTCCAACAGGGGGAAACCAGGTGGAGGAGGTGGAGTCGGGAGGTTTTCCTCAGCAACTGTCGAGTTTCCAGAGGTTATCGAGTGCTGTGATCACTCAGAGGTATGAGACATTATACTGTATGTTAGACAAATCACACCAATAGGGGTATATATAAGACTACAGTATTATTGATAATAAAAATTTATTGAATTTTGAAAATTTCGAAAAATTTTATGTAATATTTATTAATTATTTAGAAAATATTACGTCCAAATTAATTGATTGGGCGTGATGTTTAAGCATAATGAAGATTTATTTCATTATATAAAAAATAATAAGTGTTAAATTACGAGTTGTAGCCAAAGAAAATTTGAGCATGACCTATAAGCGCAATGATGTTTTAATTTCATTACATACAAGAAATATAATAAAAATAATTATTATTTATTACGAGTCATGTCCAAAGAAAATTTGGGCATGACCCGCAAGCGCAATGAATTTTCAATTATGCGAAACATATACATTCGTATTTTTGAGACTCAGAAACCATATATGTTTTTACCTTGGGTCACACAAAAAAAATTTTTGGCGTTACCCAGGGGCGCAATGAGGTTTCCAATGTCACAAAAATACATAAATAATAATGCACATAATAAGAATAACAAAATATAAATTTTGTTATGGGCATACTGCCCATAATACGTAATCAATTAATTTTTTCAAATTAATTGTTTGCGTTATTAGGATGCCATAAATATTATTCGAGAGTACATAATATAATAAATGGCATAATAAAATAATGAAAAGAAATTAATTATTTTAACATTTTTATAAGACTTACGTAGCACATGAGTATTATACGGGTAGGATCGGTAGATACGATTGTGTAGAGCAGGAATTCTCTGGTACGTATTTGGTAAAGGAACGGGTTGCGGTACGATAATTGGAAGTACAAGTTGCGACCTGTTGAAATATAAAGGGAATTAGTATCACGAAAACCTTTTATATGAATATTGGCATAATTATATTAATATAATTAATTATTTTTGTTATAGGCTTACGTTTAGATGAAAGTTTATTAAAGTTCGAACCTACAAATTCGTACAAAAATGATTCTTTCCTCCGTTTTTTGTTGAAACACTAAACGAATTAACGGATCAAATTCTTACAAAAAACTAAATAATTTTTATAAAATGTACATAAAATGGCATTTTATTAAGCATAATTAATGGAAATATTAATTATTTGAAAGGCAAAGAGTAAAACTTACGTAAATGCGTAATTATTATTCTTTAAGATGATCGAAATTTTTTCATCGCACGTCGTTGTTAATGGCAGAAATCAAATGAGAATTGCGATGTATTATAAAATAATTAAGGGTTTTATCAAAAACTATAGTCCTTAATTCACGACAACTGCATAATTAATGATGATAAAATTAATTATTGTATAAACTTACGGAATTGCGTAATTTTATTCTGCAGATATCTTTACAAATTTTGATGATTGAACAGTGTGAACTCCCGATTTGAAGATCGAAACACAGGTTGACACTGTAATAAAATGTTGAATTTAAAACACATTTTATGATAATAAATTAATCCGAACTTTAATTTATGAATAGTGATTTACCAAATAGTTTTTGAAAAAATTTCAATTTACTCTAGTAGAGTACGAAATTTTTAAACACAGAATAAAATCACTATAAAACAGCGTTTTGAGGTTCGTACTAGTACAAAAATGTTTTCAGATGCTTAATTATTAAATTTAAAATAAAATTTAATTAAAAATACACAAACAAACTCACTTTTTTAGAGAAAAAACAGTAAAACAAACGGGAGCACAAATTTCGCATGGCATCTTCTTCAACCTGATGTCGTAGAAAATGTCATCGTTCGTTCACTGTGTTTGTGTGTGTAACAATTATACTGTCACCTTTATTAAGTGTGATAGTATTGGTATATAATACGATGCGTATTATATTGTATGATTGCATGGATTTGCAAGCATGCACCGGCCAGTGAAGTCAATACTTTGACCTTCGACCTATACCATTTTTCACCTTATCTACATGATCGATGTAGATGAGACGTGAAATCGTATATTTTTCGTCATTTATAAGAATTGGTCTAATTTCCTATGAGTGCGAGGGAGAGAGAATATTATTTCTTTCTCTCTTGCTCACGTATATTTTTGTTTTTTATGAAGACAAAAAAATATTTCTGGGCGGAAGGATTTCTCAGAAATCTTCCTTGTATTTGGTCGTTGTTTTAACGGCTAAATTCTTTTTGCGTACTTTCGTGTGTGGCAGCCATATTAGTTTTAGTAATATTTTTGCCGCCATTTATGAAAGTGACTGTAGATGGACACTATATGCTGGGGGCGGCTATAAAAATTTCACATTGGTGGAATTTTTTAGCCATCTTTTTACATAGTCGTGTGTGAATAATAATTTTGATTGTCATTATTATGTATGTATTAATTACTGGGGGTGGCAAATTTATTTGGTCGTCCCTAGTTCTTGATGGAAATTATTCTTTATTAATAGGTAATCTTCACGAAATATTTATTTGTAAAATAAATTATATATTATGATGTTTTCATAATATTACAGAGTATATTCAAGTACTTTATTCCTTGAACGGTGGAAGCGATTTTTTTTTTTTTTATATGAAGAATTATTTTGTTTTTTCTTACAAAAAAAGAAGATAGAATATAATTTTTCATTTTATTGGAATTAATGTTTCGTGATTAGCGTTAATTAATTTCAATTCTAGTTGTGTATAAGGTTTCTTTTGAGGGAAATCTTATTATAGGGAGGAGGTTAATTGCTCCTACTACCATGTAGTGGCCTTAGCCCTAACTTCGTTTATAGTCCGAGAGACTAATAAAATAACGTAGTCACACTCCTCCTCACCAAAGTGCAACTGCTTGGCAACCGCCACAACACCAGTACAGACAGTCAACGTACTATACGCTGTTGCCAAACCTCTGCGCCCTGTGGGTGCGCAGTGGATCGTGTCATATCACGATATAAGTTGGTGTAAGTTAGTGTAATCCTATTAAACAGAGCTATTATTTCGTTGTGTAAGGTTGGCTGATCGCAGTAGTGAGTAAAATAAAAGCTTATAAAAAGCTTATAATAAATATAACTTCTTATGCGAATGTTTCATTGTTGTCCTTTGGATTTATTTACGTCATGTATATATTGGTACATATAATTACATAAGTTTGAGTTTTTAGCTCTAAAATTTTCCTCGAGCTATGAAATGAAAAACATACCTATCATCCCATAAACTCACCAAGATTACCATAATAAGTAGGTAGATTTTTATAAAAAAAACCTTGGTACCAACTTGAAAAGAAGTGGCCTACTTTCAAATTTACAAATAAAATTACAAAAGAGAATAAAATGTTTCTGCAGATTTACTATAAGTATTTAATAGTACATTACTATACAAGGCAAGAAAGTAAGTGATTGCGGATGAGTTGCAAAGTTGTGGCATGAGACAAAGGCGAGTGGCAATCTCTTACTTTTCGACTCTGTATAGTAAGGTATATTACCATATAGGTGAATGAAAAAATATTTTGATTCATTAATTTTTGAATTATTCAAGTTATTTTTGTTTTATAAATTATAAAATAGCCATGCCAGAAATGTGTTTGGTACCGATATGTGGTACCAATTACAAAAAACAAAAAAGTTAATAAGGAGAATGTGATAAAATTTTAACAATATGTACCAGTTTTTGAATTTTCTCATTGGCTCATCACTGTTATTTGAACAACGTGAAAATAGTCATCCTCAAACAGGGAAACAAATAATTTTTTCCCTGTTCGTGTATTTTTTTTAGTTTGGTTATTTTTTTGTCTGTTGCCAAGCCTCGTCAGTAAAACTTTGTACTTTCACCATCAATCTCATTCATAAAGTTGCATTTTTCATTCACCTATATAGTAAATGAAATAAAATGGTATAGAGAAAAATTTTTTATTTTGTTCCTATTTTTATAATATTAAATATAATTTTATTAAAAAATTAAATTGGTTTTCAAAATTAACAAAAAAAAAAAAATATCTTACCAAATTAAAAAGTGAATATCATACCTATTTTTGTTTGCCAAACATTTCTTATAATAATTTACAAAAAAGTAGTTACAAAGAAAAAAAAAGTGAGGCCGTTTAAAGACGAAATTTTTGTTCATCTTCGTATTATTGTGATGAATCATAAAACGGGAGTAAATAATATATATATATATACACCTAAATGGTGGTTTTCCAAAAATTTTTCTCCACACTTGTAATATTCATATCTCACGAATCCATCATCAGCCAACGACCCGAAACAGTAAATCCAGAAAATTTGTGGCGCCAGCGAATACATAATTCAATGCTTCCGAATTGTGCGGCGGTAATGGTTTTTGGGGCGATGGCAAAAACTGGACATGGAATGGAAGTCCTTTTGGCGGATTTTGCTCAGATTTCTGCGCGGAGGCCACCGCATGAATGAAAATATTCGCGACGACGACGACGACGACAATAAAAACGTACATCACCGAACGCATAATTTTTTAATTTTTCAAATAGGTACCTATTGTAAAAGTTCTTGAAATTTTTCAATGCACTTACAACACCTTGGCTTCGTGAAAACTGGACGAATGAGTTGAAATTTCTCTTCAGCATGTACTCCTTCGGAGGTTTGTGACCTATTTTCTGTTTATCAAGGCACATAAATTTTCATCGCAGTAGCTGGAAGTCGTTTTTTAATTTTATTATGGTATAACAGTATTGTCTGGCTGGAGAGGATATTGTTTTTTGAAAATTACCAACGAAATTAGGTCAGGTATTTGAAAATATGGCTTTACAATCTGGGAAATTTGCGGGTGTAGGTACCTACGTTTGAAAATTGCGTATCTTATCGTACTTATTCCTACACTTCATTAAAAATGGGGACAGGTAATGCAGCCCCTCGTGAATCATGAGTGTTGACGACAATAAAATTTGATACAACATGATGAGATGTTTACAAGTGAATCTTCAATGGGTAGATTAATGTGAGAAAGCTCCTCGTTTAGTTTAATGTAGGCAATAATGAATACTGAATTCATAGGCAAGTGCATGTACTTCACAATTTATTCACATTGAAGCTGAAGATACTCGGAGAGTTATTACCAGTTTACTTGCAAATGGAGTATTAAAATTGACCTCACAAAAGTGTTGGGGGTGAGGATGATGAAAATTATCCCATTCATGAGAAAAGAAAATGATTGGTTCCATTTTTTCATTTTGACCTAATTTTATATATATATATATATATGTATGTATGTGTGTGTGTGTATGTATGTATGTTTGTATTGTCCAAAATTTTATGTTTGCAGTTTTGAGAAAATTACCAAACAGATAGAGCTTAAATTTTTACAAAAGATAGCTATTATATGGGAGGAGGTCTGAACGAAGTTTGGCCCTCATCAGTTCAGTAGTTTTCGAGAAAACTGGAAACAAAAAATCTCTGGAAAAGCAGTTTTTAGTGATAAAATATCGATAGATTGGTATTTTTAAGACATGGATAACTGCCGATAGTTTTTTGTAATTTCTTAACCTGAAAGTAGCAATGAAATATCGATTAATGTACATATAAATATTATAGAGGTTGTGGATTGATGCAGCAGAGTAAATGTGTAAAAGAAATAAAGCTGTACTCAAAGTAACGTTTCAGAAGTATGTGTAATTGCAGCAGAGCTATGGATTATGTACATGGTATAAAGTGTAATTGGTAAATAAACATGTAGGGAGATAAACGAATGAGTGGAGGAATAGTGTAATTGTGTAGCTGCGAGTAAAGGTACAAAACTGAGTATATAAGTAAAGATAGTCAAGTGTTCGCAGTAGTAGGAGGGGAGGAGAATTGGTGGTCCCAACAAATATAGATTACTATACTGATATTATTTTGCAAATTTTTCAATTAAGCCTCTCCATCTCTATCTCCATCTCCATCTCATTTCCATCTGTATCTCTATCTCCGTCTCTATCTGCATTTTTATCTCTATCTCTGTCTCCATTTCCCATCTCTATCTCCATCCCCATCTTTATCTATATTTCCATCTGCAAACTGGGTTTTCTAGCGAAGCATTGCTACACTAATTTTTTTTTTCATCAGCCTTTGGAAATAGTTCTTAGCGAATCGACCTTACATTCTCCCATCTAATAATATGTTATTAAGGAAAGTAATTGCCTATTCGATCATTCGGCAGGTACTATTTTTTCTTTTAACGTGGGATTACAACTTGGTCCTCACTTTCTTCATAAAAATTATTCCAACAATGCGACACAAAAGTTTGTCACGAAAATTCGTCAAAAGCCCATTTTTTTAGATTAGGCACCTTGCACCGTCGACCACTTAGTATTGGATACGTAGTAGCCCTATCTCACTAATGTTAACAAAACATGCCATCATTGCAATACTCGAAACCCCTAAAATGGACACAGGTTTTCTGAGAATGTGCAGTAGGTCTTTTTTCGTCTGTTTTCAGTATCTTGATCCTGTGAATTTAAAGCTCGGTACCTAAATACGTTACTGTAGATCCAGTAAAATCGAGTGAAACTCATGTCTATTTTAGGGCTTTAGATATTATTGCTGGCGCTGGTTTGTGTGTTTTTCTGGGTATCCGATACTGAATGATCGAAGCCTTGCAACTCACACCTCGCTGGAACCTCCTCGAATTCACTAAACATGTATGTAGATAAATGGTTGCTATTAAGAGAGTTTAGGTGGTTGAACCTCCTTGGTGAGGGAAAGGATTATTAAGGCCAGAACCTCAGGACGAGGCCGGGAAATTGGGGCGAAGCGACGAGTTTTTTTCATCATTTTATTGAAGGACGTTTTTGAAATTCACGACCGACAGATTTTTATCACAATTTTTCGAGAGAAATGATATTAATATACGAGTATATAATATATATCAGTATAGAAGTAAATTGTCTTTATTTATTGAATGAGATATTTTGGTGGCCGAAACAGGTACGTACACCAAGGATCTCAATTATCGATAAAAAAAAGTAATTTTCATTAAATTACTAATTTTTCTTTTTAATTTTGGGAAGGTAGTTGATGGTTTTAAATTCCTAAAACTACGTCCATATGACTTCGTATCCGACTTGAAAGTGAACGAATTACTGTAAAATGA
Source organism: Ericerus pela (assembly GCA_011428145.1). NCBI lineage: Eukaryota > Metazoa > Arthropoda > Insecta > Hemiptera > Coccidae > Ericerus > Ericerus pela. Next base: position 225,651 of record WOFM01000464.1, read on the forward strand.
TATTACAAAATATGATCGTTGTATAAAAATATTCGTAAACTAGCAAGCTGAAGAAACCTTAATTTGTCTAACTGAAACTTCTCTGTCAATATTTTGCAAGTTTCTATATTATTTTGGCTTAAATAGTGCATAAAAAGGAAAAAAACCTGATCGATATAAGCCTCCAGCTGAAATAAAAATAAAACAAACCTAATTCTAAAAAAAAGTAAAGACTGAAAATATATTTAGAAATAAATAAATAAAAACAAACCAAAAAAAAAAAAAATTTGAAGTAGGTAGTCGTATTTGTTGAGGCGCAAACGTGATTGATTAGTTAGTAAAGGGATCGACAGTAAGGAAAAAATAAATGCTCTGAATCTGCAAAACCGTAACCATTCATACCATCTTAAATATCGATTTGTCAACGTCCCCGTTTGAAAAACGTTATTCACAATTTTTTGAAAGATTCACAGTCTCTATGTTCTTGAATAAAAAAGAAAAAAAGTTTCATCTTTCGTTGGTACTTTTTCAGCAATTGTGATTACAAAAATTAATTACATTTATTATTATGAAAAATTGCGAGAGCGCTGGAAAAATACTTATCCTGCTCTTACTTTTTTTTTTTTTTTTTTTTAGGGGTGAAAAAACAATACCTAAAACAAAGATAATACACTTAATAACCTAAACGTCCGACAAAATTTCGTTTTCATAGCCAACTTTCGTAATCGGAAATTTCCCAAGGAGATGGTTGTACGGTCCGCACTTCCCATCGAGTAAAGTTGCAGCCTCATTTTTATCTTAAGCAGTTTCTGAAATTCAAATGTTAAAACATTTACCACAAAATAAATACCGTTAACATTAAATTGGTTCGAAACAAATTTTTCTCAATATTTTCTCCACGCCTAAGAGTGGGTCAATTCATTCTCCTTTGCTTCAGGTTTACCTAAAGTCTATAGTAAAAAACGTAATCGAAACTTTTAGTCGTTCTACAAAATCACGTATACAATAAGATATATATTTCGTATATGAAAAAAGTGTGCATTGTCAGGGAGGGGGTTGAGACGCCCCAAGAAGTAGACCAAGATAAAGATAGGTAGGTGTAGTCTTAGAAATGCAATAAGAAATAAAATCATCGTACTAGCGTCAAAACTTGTCAAACTGAGGACGTTATCATGAATGAGTCATAAGGGAAATTACAATAGCACATTACAATTGATATGGTTCGACAGTGTTACCACATTACAAGTCTTAAAAAATATAAGTAGTATGCGCGTCTCCGCAGGAATGGAAAAAGTATAATCGAAAATAGAAAGTTCGAGGTGTGGAGCATTGGTATGACCAAACAATTTTGATGGCTGAAGATTTTATTCGAACATGTGTGGAATTCCTCGTTAAAGTCTGTTCTAAAACATTTTGTTGAGGTGAAGTTTCACCATTAGGGTACACGTCATATCAACATAATTAACGTCAACCAGCAACAACTTCAAACCAGTGAAACTAAACGTAGGTGAATATACACACCACTGCAAAATTCTGTATAGCAGTAAATTTCATGTGGAGTATGAAGACAAGCATTTACAGCCTATGTCCTTTAAAATAATGAATATTTTTTGTATTTTCATAGCGACTGTTTCAGTTGACTCTACCGTTTTAATTTTATGTCAGTTTTATGAAGTGAGAAATCTCAAGCGGTATTTATTTCATCCCTCTTTAGGATACACATTTTCAGCAATAACGATGACACATTACCCACTTACAATATCATTTATCGAGGCACATTAATCGGTCATTCTATTACTAATTCTCTTACCTACAGTACCTAACATATCTCCTAATTATTTTTTTTTGTAAATTAATCGTGCAATACATATTTTATTTAAAGTATAATTTTATTATGGTAACTCGTGTCGTGTTCAACTAATTTTATTGTGATTAACCTGAGTTATCCTCACACATAAGATTCACATTATGTCAAGATCTTGATTTTGTATTTATGATTTGTAAATGAGTACCTATTTACCTATTCCTGGACACAGTAAAATAGTTTTTCACGAAAGTTTCAAGAACAGATTGCAAGAAATTGTTTTTTATTTATTAAAGTCGAGTTTCTAGACCTCTAAGACCAGTATAGATACATTAAAGAGACACAATTATTCCAAAATAGTATTTTACGCAGCTAGTTTGCAAAACGAATGATTGTTGATGAGTTGTGAAGTTGGCTGCCCGAGCTGTAAGAATATGCGCAAATTTCTGGAGTAGTGAGCTGCTGCTACACCAGTGATCAGTTGCATAGTGGAACAAAACTCTCGAAAACTTAGCCCAAACTCTAAATATGAAAATTTCTCAAATGGGTTGATTTAATAAAAACTGATATCTAGTAAAAAATTCTTGCCACACTTATGAAAAACATAAATCAGCGCCTATACAGCCATAGATGAATGCTATAATTGCATAAGCCATCCCAAAACATGGTTCACTATTATTGTGTTCGATCAATTTCTTGACTTTACTGAATAAATCCTCCCTTATAAAGAGAACTGAATAGGTAATATACCAAATTATTATCAGTAGCAAATAAAAAACAAATAGTAGTTAAGCAAGAACTCATTTTTTCATTAGTGAAGAAATGACATTTTTTTTCACTGTTTCAAATTGATTTGGAAACCTCTCACTTAGTTATAACTAAAATTGATTATATAATATTAATCTATCTTTGGAGTATGAGATGTAAAAAATAACTTAAGTACCTACGCTTCCCTCAAATCACTTTAATAGTACCAATAGACCTATTGTGTGACAATTGTGTAATGTAGGCTATTTTTTTTTACCGATTTTGAAGAGTTTGCAAACTTCACACGAGTTAAAATAGCCCATTAGCACTTATCGCACACCATATTTTTTGCAATTAATGCAAAAAAAATTTCAAAAAGTTTTTCAAATGGTTCTTAAGTGTATGTACTCAAAAAGTACAAAAACTGCATATTTTCCATTATTTTGTATTTTTTCGTTCATTTATTTTCAAACAGCTTTGAACGATTGAAAAATTAGCCTAAGTACGTATAAAGAAAATCAGTAAAGTTTTAAGCAAATTGTTTCCTCTTTCCAGCAATACCGGCCCTCTGAGGAATTATTGAGTGGAAGAGAGGTTTCTAGACTTCGAAAAACACAAATTTTCCATTAATTTGAGTTTTATTTGTTTGTTTATTTTCTAATAACTAAAGATAATTAAAAAATTTTATCAAAAATAGATTCTGGTAAATTTTCTTCTCCTTCCATAAATAGAAACTCCAGTTGTCCTAGCACCTGAGGAATCATTGAGTGATAGGAGATTTTTCTCGATTCCAAAAAATTACAATTTTGAAAAATCTGTGAAGTTTTTTGTTTGTTTATTTTCAAATAGCTAGGTATAACAAAAATTATGCAACAATAAAGAAATGTAAATTTTATCTTCTTTCAAACGCTAACAATCACCACTCTCTAGCTCAAATAGTGGCTGAGAAATCTTTGAGTGATGTAAGAGACTTTTCAAAATTGAATTGTATTTAAATATTGATACGAAAATTTGAGAAACAGATTTTTGTGAATTCAGGAACTGAGATGGTGCTTTTGAAACATGGCTGTCTGTAGTGGAGTGTGTAAAATATTTTATAAAATACACAATCAGAAAGGCAAATTTTGAAGCTGGTATTTTGTGAGTGGAAAGTAGTTCTTATCATTGATGAATGTAATCTCGATGTAAAGTGAATGTGCCTCCAAGTAAAAATGTGAAATATCTTTTTACATGGAAACATATTCACTTTATATCGAGGTAGAGGTCATACCTTTGATCATTTAGTACTGGATACCCATCAGCCTTACCTCACCAATGTTAATGAAACCTTTTATCATTTTAAAGCTGAATAATGGACATGGGTTTACTGCACAAGTGCAGTAGGTCTTTTCTCATCTGTTTTTGAAGCTGTCACTGATTCACAATACCAATAGAAAGAAAACAGATGCAAAAATAACTATACTGTACATGTGCAGTAAACCTATGCCAACTGAGATGTCGGCATGGATTTTTGCATTTACCTAGGTATCCAGCACTAAATAATTGAAGGGCCTGATGTCGATATTTTGTTCCATTTTTTGTAATTTTCATGAAAATCTCATTATGATAGAATATTAACGTTTCATTGCTTTTTGATCATAAATTATGTAAAATATCTTCCTCAACAATGTTCAAAAGTGTGTTTACATGATTCAAAAATTGCTCACTAGCTGAGCTCATTTTGCAAACTTCCTTCACATGTAAACACTCACTATTGAACCTTAGTGTGTAATATACTATTACACATTTTGTGCATCCAAATTCTTTCAAGTAGAGTGTAAAATTATCATCAGCAAGGTTTGTATTTGCAGTCCAAAAATTTGTTTCTTTATGTACGCTATACACGCATATATAAAGTTCATGTTTTTTTGTACATGCTGCAAAAAAGAAGTTTTTGGCATATTCTTTATTGATGGTATATGTAATATTAAAAGAATCGTTGATAATGGTATACAGTTAAAGCCCAAGTTTCAGATAAATTTAAAAATAAAATGAAAAGTATAAGTGTTAATAAATTTTTATTAGTACCTACACACCTACTGATTTTATTTTGGTAACAAAAGTCGGCTAAAAAAAAATTGAGAAATAAATCGAATAAAATGTTTGATAAAATTTAGCGATTAAGTTTGCAGATTCTGACTGAAAAGTTTGGTAATGCTAGTCAAGGTAGTGGCCAAAAAAATTATAACTGACCAACGAATTGGGAACCAGGGGAAAGTCTGGTTTTATTTTTTAACAATATAAAACAATTCCCTTATAAATGCAATAAAAAAAAAAATATGTACCTTTATAAAATTGTGTAGACGTATTATAGATAAACTACAAATTAATTACACTAAGATGTGATCCAAGCGAGAACTGCGTCAAACAGTTATCTTTAGAATCTACCATTGGTGAATAAATCTGTCATCGAGCCTAACATGCGGCCTAAAAATCCGAATACATTACCGTTAATTGGTGCCAACATGTTTGTCATTGGTGCCCCAAGTGGTCCAAGTTTTCCAAATAGATTTTTAATCATACCGTATCCCACACATCTGCCCACATAGGCATTGCGATTAGCTTGCGAATAGTTTGGAATGAAATACGGATTGAATTTGGTGCCACTGAACCCTCCAAGAACGCCCCCTAAAAGGGCATACGGCTGTTTCATTGCTGAACTAAGTATCGGTGAAAGCATCGGCGACATTAATGGAATTTTCTGTGCTATTCCATGCCCCATTCTGCTACCAGCTTCTCCATTAACATGAGCGAATGCAGCTCCTCCCGGAATATACGGGGGAGGAAGTGGCGCGGCGATAATTACGCGCGAAAAGCACACCAAACCAAGAGCTACAAAAATGAACATTTTCAGACACATTATGGTACGTGATTCGAGCTTTCGAATGCCACCAATTTTGCAAACGTATTGCCTATTGCCAATGTAAAAAAAAAATAAAAAAATATCGTAAAATCGAAATAAGTAAATTATATTTGTGCGCGTGGAACTTTGGGGAGGATAGGTTTGAACTAAAAACCGATAGGAACGGATTACCTCATTGGTTCTGAAATTTTTACAACTTTCTGATGTTCATAAATACCGATATACTTACGTTTTAGATGCGATAATTTCGTTCGAATTACGTTAAAAATTTATTTTGAATTTATTTTAACGTATTTTATTGATGAAAATGCGTAAATAGGAAATTTACGTTAAAACAATTTTTTTAAAAGATAAGGTTTTATTTTATTTTTATTTTTTTGAGTTTAGCGTCATGCGAAATAAATATTATTTCGTTGCGGAAGACTGGCTGCAGTATTGGTATATTTTAAAATCGTAGTAGTGAGTAAAATAAAACTTATAATAAACATGACTTATTATGAATGTTTCATTTTTCTGTCCTTTGGATTTATTTATGTCGTATTTTACAGCATTGGTATCAGTATATTGTACATAAATGTAATTATCAAACATAGAACATGTAAGGATGTGTGAATTGTTATCAAATTAATTATGAAAACATATTATTGTTACTTAATTTCCTTCAAATAGGAAATGAAAATTTTGTGGCTCGAGAATCATATTAAGTACCAGCTCTTAAGCGGTGTTTGGCTTGTTCCGGCTCTAAATTTTTTCTGACATACCTATAGATAACACTATAGAATTCGTTGTTTCGGAGGAAGTAACAAACATTTTTTTCCATTTCTTTTTGTTGCTCCGTGAAACAAAATTCATCGAATGTATCAAAAAAAAATTTTTTAGGTAACTTAAAAAAAGTATTAATCTTTTAAATTAAATACAGGTTAAACCATCTAAAAATATAGTTAAAATATAACATTAATTTGTCAAATTAAAATAAAACAATTTTTATATTACTTAAATAATACCTAACATGTGAATTATAATAAATATATGCACATTTATCATAATAATAATAAATATAAAATATTATTACTACTTTTAAATCACCAATACCTAATAAAATTAATATAAAAATTAAATGTTTTAAATTTTAATAATAAATTTATTAAACATTTTTGATCCAGATATTATATTTATGCCAGCAAATTTAATATTCAGAACTATATTAATAATTATTATTCCTAAAAAATTTTGAATTAAAAATAATTATAGATATAAAATAATAATAAAATTAAATAATTTCATGCTAAAAATATGGCTTGTAACCACAACCATAATCTGATTTAATAACCACTAAAAACCCGAAAATATTGACAACATTAATTTGAATACTGATAATCAAAACAAAAAAATTTCTCATAACCAATAACCAATTCTCACAAAATGTTAAAACCATTAGCTAGAACGATAACCAGAATGAATCAGTTTTTAAGAAATATCAATATTATTGATTATTTTTTTCACAAATTACCTACCAATTATTTCCTGGAAAATTATTAATTATTGATAATTTGATCTGGAGAAAACTTATTTTGTCTATTTTACCACAAATTTTGTCTCAACTAATAACCAGTAACCACAACTGATAACCAGAAATGTTGTTTTGGTTACCCAGAACAATAACCTGTAACCAAATAATTACATATTTTTTTTTTACCAAGTGTGGAAAAATTGCAAATGAGCTAAAGGAGAGGGCTGCAAATTTCATACGAGTTAAAATAGCCCACTAGCACATGTAGCCCACTATATTTTTTATAACAAGTGTAGAGAATGCTGGGTTTGAGATATTATTTGAGAAAAAAAACTGTTCCTCTGTGGTGAGAAATGTGTGAAAAAAAGTTCATTCACAACATATCATTGTAAATTTACATCATCCCGTCAATAAGAGAAGCGTGTATGTTCAAAGAAGATATTTTTATTTGAGTTATTATAGGTTGTAGTAGGTGTTTTTAGGGTGGTGTTATGAGTAGTAATGTTTGAAACAGTAATTTGACAAGCTACTCTGTGGCGATTTGATATATGACTTGGCCTGACACCCCAGCAACCCGTAATCAAATTCTTATGATAATGAAATTTTTTTTTATAATTTTATTTTTTAATCATTATTCCTTTGTTTTATTTGCACCTTGTATCTTTCAGAGTGGATTAGTCAGATTGTTTATTATATTGAAAAAAAAAAAAAAAAAAACCTGATTAATAGGCAGAAGTCTTGTCTGTTTAATTCTCTCAAGTACTTTACTTCCACTGTTTACAAATCTAACTAGAAACACCAGAAAGGACATCCTCTTTGTCTGATCTGAGATGATTGAATCAATCAGCACTCGTGGCGCAGTTGGTAGGTTGATAGCCTTCACTATCACGCTGAAGACCCAGGTTCAGATCCCAGCCGAAGAGAAAATTTTATAAAAGAAATTCAACTTGCAAAAAATAATAAAAATAGTTAAGAAATGGAAATTTGAGCATTCCTTGACAAAAAGAAGGTTTAAGAAAACTTGAGGAACTATAATGAGGTGTAATACAAAGTATAGATAAATGAAAAAGTGAAATGAGAATAGGAATGAGAAAATGAGAAGTTCTAAAATCGGCCACTTTAGATACGCCACACAGCCTTGAAAAACTATAGTATTTACATGCACATGTTACAAAAATAAAAATTTTATTATAATTTCTGTGGAATACCTTGTCGTTAGAGATATTCACACAAGAAGGTCTTCAACAGAGTTTGTGTGTTTTGCCACTTCGTACTGTAAAGTACGGGAGAGCCAAATCCTCTGCAAACACTGGTGATTTTGTAGCCAATTTCGAGAGTTTATATACCAAATTTGGCACACGCACACAGACACACATACATACGTATATGTACATAATTATGTCATACGTTACGTCGTTTCTTGCCTCTGTTGAGGTGATAAGAAACGACGTAACACGTTTGGTACTGGGCCGTGACATCACTGAGATCATTATCAGGTAATTGATCACAGCTCGTGCAATGTATCTTACCTGTACGTACGTACAGGTACGAACATACAAACACACAAGTATGTTTATGTTTCAAAGTCATAGAGACGATTATTGCCAGCCTTTGGGCGGCAACTGTTGTCAAGGGGTGCGAGCCTCTATTACCTCATACAAGTGATGTCCCCACAATTTCTTTTCTTTTTTTTTTTTACAATTTATTTTCATAAATTAAAAGGATTTTTTTGATAAGAAGGAAGTTATAAGATACGTAGACACGTGATACAAACACGATGACATCTTTATAGAACAGAACTTTAGTCAGAACTTTCTCTTATAATTGGGTCGCTGGAAGCTGGCACTTCTTGAGAACTGAAGTTCTTTTATAATTTTCTGCAAGACCACATCAACAACTTCTTTAATTATAAAAAACTAGTCTCGCACTCTTCAACATAGAACAACCCGTTATTAAAACGTGCTTAAAGTTCCGCACAAAAAATTGTTATTATCACGGCTCATTATTTTTCGGATTTTCGTAAAAAGTTTTGGTACATTTAACGATCTTTCGTATTAGTCCAGTCAACGAACGCTCAAAAAGGCGTTCTGTAGGGAAATTTTGGACAAATTTTTTTAACTATGGAGATTTTTTGGAGGTGTTGGAGACGATACTAAAAGTCTCGGAATCTCCAATGCGGGCTAAATCCCGGGCAACCAAAAGTGTTCACATTGTTTCGGTTTTTTGTAAATATTTCGCGAATGGTTGGTTGCAGGCCAAATACATTTTACAAACGTGCAGTCTATTGAATTTTTTACAATAACGTTGAAATTCGTTTTTTCTTTGGGAATAACAGCATTAGAACTTTTAGTCATTTTACAAAACTATACGTATAATATAATGATTATGGTACTCTGTATGGAAAAAGTGTGCAGTGTCGTGGGATGAGATGGTCCAAGAAGTAGACTAAACAAAAAGCATTCGAAGAAGTGCAGTGAATAAGAAACATAATTCAGTCAGTGTACAAGCAACAACATTTGAGAAGTGTCTACATTCGGTCAAAGAGGATATTTTCATTTGCGTTATCATTGGTTAGCGTAAGTTTTTTTTAGGGTGGTGTTGTCTGAAGTGGTGTTTAAATCAGCAAATTTTGAAGATTTTCCGTAGCTCCTTACTATATATTATATGGCATGGACTGTCACCCGCTTAAATCTGTATGTGAATAAAAAATTTTTGTATTTTAATTTTTTCAGTATTATTTTTTGTTTTATTTTCAAGTAGCATCTAATTCAGAATGGATTAGCCAGATTATATATTGTATTAAAAAAAAAAAAAAAAAAGCCAAAAAAGGAGTAAGTCTTATTTCTCTCTTCTCGTACACTTTTTCTGAAATCCTCTTTGTCTGATCTCAGACGCTTGTTAAAATTTTGTCAAATGGATAAGATCATCACAAATGAGTAAAGATGGAATATGGTACATGACAATTGATATAACTCGACAATGATACCACATTTCGAATGTTACAAATAAGTTCATAGTAGGTATGTGCGAGTATGCTGTAATGCAAAAAGTATACTATCAAAAAAAGAAGGGGTGTGGTGTGCAGAATTAGTATGACCCAACACTTTTATCGACTGCCGGTTTTATCAGTGAAAAATGTGGAACCAGCTCCCTGAAAAGAGTACTCTAAAACATTATGTTATACTGAGGTTTCACTCTTGATTTACACGTGCAGCCTAAATGACCAATAGTAAGTAGCAATAGCAACTTCAAACTAGTGAAAACAAAAGTGGGTGTTTATACACTCCACAAAAAAATTCAGCTTAGGAGAAATAATTTGATGTGGGGTATGAAGAGATGTACCTACTTCTTTTTGAATTACAACTACTTTCCATATTTTTATCACTACTGATTCACCTAAAATTGTAGTTAGCTTACTTGCTGTTCAGCAAGTGTTTTTTTGCTGTTGGGCTGTAAACTCTCACACAGACAATGCTGAGGAGGAATGAGGAGAGGTTCTTCTTAAATTATTTTGAAAGTTGGAAAAATTGACAAGTTGCCACGTATAGCTGGAAAATTGTGGAATTTTATGAACTTCTTTTTCTAGGAAATTTCAAAATTTTAAACCAGTTGGCAATTTTGGAGTAGGAAAAATTGTCAGTTGTAAATACTGGTTGGAAAATCGTGCTAGTTAATGACTTTTTTTTTTTTTTTTAATAAGTTTATGCTTCTACTTAACTTCTTTTGGGAACAGAATTTGGACTTTGTTTTTGGTTCATGTGTGGATAGACCCTTAAATAGTTACAGAGTTTGCCACTAGAGCATTAAGAAAACGATAGGATCGCAGTTGCAAGTTAGGTTACTTGTTTCTGTGTGAGTGCAATAGAGTTTGCTAGGTTTCACCACCCACGTTTTACACTTATAAAAAGCATATTTATAAAAATTCATTTTTGCAACACCTGTCGATAAAGTAGACGAGTATATGCGCCTTGACTATATAAACGGGGACGATTGTAGTGCAATGCATAATGTACATTCTTTATGCACAGTCTTGTGCACGTGCGTTACTATACCGAGTGAATCGTTTTGACACGCACCATACGAAAACCAACCCCGTTTGGTGCGTGCTAAAATGATTCACAATGTAAAACTGTATAGGTGAGATAAATGTATTTGCATCAGAACATTTTACGAACATTTTACAAAAATATTTAGGATTCAAACAAACTTATATCATCATCACAAACCTCTGTAAATTCCCATATGAATACGAAAAATGTGAAGAAATGACAAATTTCCAAAGAACAATAAGGCAGAAAGCTAATCATATTATTCAGAGGATCCATAGGCTATCGGTGTAACAATTATTAATATAATTTCTACATAATCCTCAGCCCATAAAAATGATCTTTCACTTTTCTTACTGAATAAAATAGATGAGTGAAATTGTTCAAACCCGTTTCAACTGTTAACGACATAATGACATAAACCCGTGACTGAAAAAATTCTGTACAATAGAAGGCCATAACATGTTCTTGAGAAAATGTGGAAAATAATTAATTTTATACCTGAAAAAAAATGCAATGTGTTTGAGCGAGAAATAAACCATGTGTCACAATATGTTTGGGCAAACAGTTTTATCATGGTTATGGTAACTAAGTGAAAAGGGTGCCTCACTGAACATTTAAGAATAAAAGTACGTTTTTTTTCTGTGGTGCAAACACATTCATCTCATCTGTACAGTTTTACATTGTGAATCATTTTAGCACCAAATGGGGTTTTCATATGGTGCGTGTCAAAACGATTCACCCGGTATACGTTTTAAGGGATTTCTAAAGACAGAAAAAAGGGTCACCAATGGGATTCGAACATAGATTTTATGATATTTATTTCTACACAGATTACGGAAGAATGTCGTTACGGCATTTATCAATATCACCAACTTTATATACATGCTGTATCACAAATAACTATTTCAACATTGTTTTTTTTTTTTTTGGCTTTTGGAAATTTTAAACATTTAAGTTGGAAACTTTCGTTTTTCTCCCTACCCCCTAAAAAAGGTTTTCGCTACGTCTCCATCATCCCGCATGGACGTAATCTACAAAAAATTTCATCTTCAATCAGATGAGCGAACTTTTAATCCCACACATAATGTACCTTGGAACGGAGTTAAAATAATTTCACAAGTTACATTTATGCAAGTTATCTGCTAATGAGTCAATACTTCGACCAACTGCACCGTAGGTATAATTTATCCAACAAAAGTTCTGATGGTTTCGTCACTGGTACTCCAGTGGGGCCCAATATTCTGGTCAGTTTCGTCCTGGTATCGTATTCATTATTTTGAACAATGTAGAAATTTCGCACTCCTTGTGGACACTTTAGAATGAAGAATGAATTGAATCGAGCAGCACTCAGGCATCCAAGAGTGTAAGAAAGAATAGCGAATGTTGGTTTCGTGGTTCTACACAAAGTAGGCGACAGGAAAGGCAACAGGGGCGGAGCAACCTTTCCTGATTCTGCGCCTATTTTGTAACCTGTCTCTGCAGCAACTTTTTCGGCTGCATTCGCTCCCGGAACAGATGCAGAGCTGGCTGAGATTATTAACATATGAAACCCAAAAAACTCAAGGTGGTAATGATAGGTAGGTACTGTTATCATTTCACTGTCAATTACCAACAAATAGAAACAGATAACTATACCTAGGTACCTACTAATACGATGCTCGAGTAACGCAGATATTACCAAAAATCTTAAATACCTACTATATTTTTCGTTTATTAGCTGTCATTTGTCAATTTAAAGCAAATTAGAGACGTCATCGCGTAAAGTACGTTGTTAAATATGCACTGCAGTATAGGTAATTTACTGTAAAATATTGGTTCGAAAAATTTATAAATTGCGTTGGTACCTACCCCGAGTTTTTTGATTTATACTTATGAATTGAAGGTAATAATAGAGTCTCGTATACCCTATGATAGTATAATTCGTATAATATCGTCAACCTGTAGTATGGAGTAGACTGTACTCTAGTGATAACTATAACTATACACTATGATAATTTATTCGCAGGAGATAAATTATCGTGATAGACTATCATACTGTGCATTATCGGCTTAAGAGTTTATTACTAGGTACTAATCTGGCACGTTAATTTTGTGAGTGCATGAAACAGTCAAATTTTCAGTTGTATTGCATTATTTTAAGTCAATGAATATAATTTCAAATTATAATAGTTCTATTTGTTAATGTTCAGACACACAAAGAGGAGGACGCAGTTATATTAGTTTCTACAGTAGGGGAGAGTGCTGTACCTGGGTCCAAAAAAAAACAAAAAGTGGTATTTTCAGCAGTCGTGTTTAACCCAGGAACCTCAAATTTTAATCACAAATAACCCATAACTATGCCAATATTTCACCCAACTTTCATTAAAATATATTAACAAGCTGTTTTTGCACCTTCGTAGAAAAAATAATGAAAAACAAGAAGGATTATCAGGTTTCTTGAAGAAGGGCAAAGACGACAAATCAATAATTAACATAATAGATCAATAATTTACAATTAGGAAATATAGAATAATAATAAAATAATAAAATTACCCAAAGCAAGATAGTCCACTTACATGCAATTATTGAATTGACCAAGTATATGAGTACATTCAAGTTCAAGCAACTGATTTTTGAACTCGAACTAATTTCACACGTGATGAAATTTACTTAAATGGATAAGACAAAACAATGGATAAACTAATGACGAAATAATTAATTACTTATTTCAACTTTTCCACGGAACAAAATTTAAAATCGTATGAAAAAAGAAAAAAAAAGAAAAGAATTGGTGATTGTAATAGGTTACTTCATGCTACCCAAATTCATTTTTATTTCTTTTACAACGAAATAAAACTAAAAAGATTTCCACCAAAATTTCAGTTTTTTACAAGCAATGGTTCTCTTGTAATTGCATTTGGTAATTCTGATCGCATAGTTCAATCCCATAAAATTTTATATGATGAAGGGCTTGTTTCTTTGGCCCATCTATCTCTCAGGTGAAAGTGGATTTCAAGTGAAACAGTGAAAAATATTTATGAAAGTAAAAACAAAAATCTAAAACCATAAAATTTCTTAAATTTAACATAAATATCAAGAATTCACTTATTAGCTGTAGGATACAAAATGATGTATTGCCGGACTCGTGTCTGTAGGGCTTTATGGACGGGTTCTGTTAAAATTTACCCAACAGTTATAGTTTTATCTTTTAATATCAGTTCTGTGAAGTGAAAAAACTCAAAAAATTTGTAAGTCTAAAATTAAAACAGTTTTATAGTAGGAAGGAAATCACAAGACACATTGGGTATGCGATACAAATACAACCACATCTTTAGAATAAAGTTGCCATGCTAGAGAGCCTCTAAGACTAGTACACGCATGCTCCATTATTTTCATTTCCTGGGAAAACTATATGTAATTTTGTCTTTTGGTCACATTTATCAATTTAAATTCAATATTCCACTGAGAAATTATTTTTATTTATTACCTAAATAGTTTATTTCTTGTAATTAAAAGAATTTATGATCAATAAAAATGATTTTGTGTTCAGCCAGCATCCATTGAAATCGTTGACTGAATATATATGAGACTGACAAACCTAATAGAGAAGTTTTCCTCTAAAAATATATTTCTTTTTTAAAACACGATGGTGCGTTAGTAGTACAGATCTTTTCTTTTTCACAAATATTTCTTCAACTATAGGTCCTTTTTTCTTATTAGGTATCATAAAAAACCTATACACTGAAGAGTTGGCTGCTACAGATAATATAAATCAAAACGCTTTTAAAAAGGGGTTGTTTACTGCACACAAAAGAAAATGTGAATGGTCATGTATTTTTTTTGTTCTTTTTCAAAACTCTAATCCCCACAACAGCAGCAAAACCTGTATGTGGGATCCATTTCTCGGATCTAAGTTTGGTGAAAAAAAATTTAACATTGGTTTGTCAGTCTGGTTATGATAATATATATAGTGAATGATTGAAATAAAATATGAGTATATATGTATGCAAAGTAAAAATCAAAATTGGTAGGTATGCGTTACTCGTCTTAGAGGTTCTTTAGCTTTACCACATTTCATCAGTTTCGAACGTTGGTCTTTGGTTGTCTCATTTAAAAAATTGTGACAAATTTGAGAAGAAAATTTACAAAGTTAAGATAGACGTAGTATGTTTGGTAAAAACTACATCTATGTACTCCACTTCCAAGAAAAGTACAATTTACATCATTATGAGACTACTGTCAGTTCATAAATTGGAATGGGAAAACAATGTTCACTCTCGAAGTTATTTTGACAGTAATTCCTGGAGCTCCAGCTTATTACTCCAAAAAAATCCTTATTAGGAAGAAGCCTGAAAGGAAGTAGAAATCAGTTAAAAAGATACATATGGAAAATATGGGTTAGTAAAAAAAAAAAACTTGCATAAATACAGTTACAATTTTATTATACATATAAGATTATTACAATAATGAGTTGATGAAATGGAATTATGTGATTCAGTATATGCTTTAGATTTTCAATTTCGCTTCTAATCATGAAAATTAAAACTTTTGATTTTTGCTTTTGACTTTTCCAACATTTATTTTGCTTTTTATTTTTCAAATTTTCAAGCTTTCCACTTTTTTCCATAAAAATAAATCAAGAACACCTCAGCTTTTCAATTTTGTATGCGACCTTCAAAAATGAAACTTTGCTTATTGCTTTTCCGATATTTACCTATATCGCTTTCCAATTCTTTCAGTATTTATCTATTTCCACTTCCACTTTTGCTTTATACTTTTCAAATTATCAAACTTTTTGCTTTTCAGTTTCTTTTAACTTATGCTTCTAGAGCAACTGTTGGGAAATAGTTATTTGTGATACAAGTAAGCGCAGAAAGTTGGTGATTTTGATACAAGTGTGAATTTTTTGCAGCACCCTCATTCAGCTTTAACAGAAAAAATCGCACTTGTATTAAAATCACCTGCTCAACACAGGTGTCACGCAATATTTTTTGCAACAGACCTCTTCTGACAAAAAAGGCAATTGGTTGAAGAAATTTCTACTGGTGGTGGCTAACTCAGGCGTGATTTTCATTTGATAGAGCTGAAAGTAGGTTTTTTCTCTCCATTTTTCTAGTTGTCATTATTGAGGTTTTCTGGTGGAGCTTGGTGCATTTATTGTAGTTTTGAATCGTTAGAAATGCTCCAAGTACGGCAGGTGGTAGGTATAGCCTAATTCGTTATTTTCCCATTTTATACAGAAAAAATAAAAATATTTCGCAGATTTGGTTATTTAGAATTCACACAATTTCTTCATTTTTACGAAAAATATTGTGTTTTTTGACTTGTACATACGGTTTAGCCTCCAAACATAAACAATGTACACTTCATGCTTCAAGGTTTCAGATTTGCTGTCAATTCATTATCCCAAAAGATAATCGTCAGTCGAGTTTCAATAGATCGGACAAACGCAATTCTGGACCTATTGTGAGTAAAAATGCTGCGAGAAAGGATTAAGAATTGTCGAAAGTCACTATCAAAATATTCGTATGCTTCTTTCTCCTCGAAGCTTTCCTTTTCAACCCTTTCAGCTAGAATGTATTCAACGGCTAAAAGATATCCCTGGTACGATAGACGTCGTAGCCTAAAATAAGCGGTGTGTACGTATCCATGGTTACGACAGTTCTTTAGCGTGAATTTCCATTGAAACGTATTTCGTAGATTTTATGATGAGTTAAGGAGAAAATTTACTTTTTTATCAGCAACAATTATCAACAACTCGCGTACAATATCTTTGTACGGTTAGTGCTTGGAAGTAGGAAGAAATATTCTAATTTTCATTCAGTTCAAAATATCATCACATAACGAGTTTTTCATAGGGCGAAAAACAAAGAGGAAAAAAAAGTTTTTTGTGTTTTCAGCAGTAAAATACTAAAACTTATTTTTAAAAAATTTTTTTCTTCAAAAAATAGAACAGACTTAAAAAAAAAACAATAAAAAATACATTAAAAAATGAAAAATAATTATTTTAAAATTTCTTCAGAAAGATCTAGGTTAAGGGATTGAAATTATTGAAGTTGGCGCTAATTATAAAGTTTTGTGATAAAATTGGAAGTAATTGGTAGGTATAATAAAGCCTACATGGTAAAGGAAAAGGACGCAGACTTCAATAATTCCAGTGTAGGATGCGACCATCCTCTAAAATTCAAAATTTAAAACTTTTCGTATTTTTTCCCCAATAATAAAATTAAATAAATTTAAAATCAAACTCACGCACTTAAAAACGCCGTGAGCGTCTTCGGCTAGGCTAAACTCTTAGCCTAGCCACGTAGCCTAAACGTTTTTCCCTCTCTTTTAACTTTCGATCTTTTTCTTACCACCGTCTTATTTTTAGTGGTGGTAATGACACTATACAACCTTGGTTGTTGGAAATTCCCCTGCTTTTTTTTTCTAAATTATATTTTTTTCTGTCTGTACTCAGTAATATTATTATGAACTCTGTAGATTTCATCCTTCGTTTTGTCATCGGCCATTGAGGTCGATTTATTTTTCGACTTCATTTTTTTTTTTTTTGTAAAGACAAACTTTTAATATATTTTTTTTTATAATGGTTTAATTTTATATTTGCGGGCATCGGGCCCGCTCGAGGCAATTAATTGAGGTAAACTCATGCTGCTCTTTTTGAAAAAGACGCCTTCTTGGACACTCAGCTATAAGGTAAATTCTTTTAATTCACTTTTTTTTTTCTTCCCTGTTGCATGGTATAAAGTGGTTCAATCGATCTCTTGGCTAGGTGAGCAGGTCTTGGGGCCCTTAACTCGCATCTTCACGGAATTCTGTTGGTGGAGATGCTCTTGGAACATTCAGTTGAGTGGTTTTTTAATTAATGGGAAATTATGTTAGGTTTTGCATTGGGTTGGATTGAGCCACCCAGGGTCGCATACCACATATTTTTTTCCCACATACAATGATATTGATGTTTTTTCGAGCATAGTTAATCCCTAATTCTTTTATCAATGGTCTTGATCGAGAAGGAATAAATTATTAGTTCCCTTCTTTAAAAATTCGTTTTTTAAAAATTACATCTCGCCTCACATGATCCAAGATTCCTTCCATGACCTGATTTTTGATACTCCACCTGTGGTCTGTCTGGTTTCAAGGTGACGTGATATTTTTAAACCAATAACCCCTTTCAAAAACTGGCGCCCAAACAGGGACCCGCCCATGCAACAGAAGTAGTGATAGCTGAAAATCTAGGCGGTGTTAAAGTGTTTTTATCCACACACCTAGGTACAACTTTTTGAATTGCATTCTCTCCTGAGCATGGTGGCTACCCATAATTTTAAAAATACCCTAGGACATTAATAATAACGTAATGTTTCCATTTTAATTTCGGAAAAGCCATCCGCCATGAAAATTTTCTGCCATTTTTTGATCAAAAATGTGCAGAAAATGGATGCCAGGGCGTGAATAGGCTAATGTTCAGTTTTTATTAATTTTTTGAACACATCTACCTGAGTCCTACCAGCCAATACAATTTGAGATAAAACCCTCCATAGGAAATAAGAAAATTTTTAAAATAACGTAACTTTCTTATAAGGGGAAAAATAAAATTTCCGAAGCTACGTCATATAAACAAAAAGGACGTACATTTCTTTTATTTAAAAATGGAAATGACCCTCCGAGGAGGATTGTCTTTAGTAGATTAGAAAAACCTGAATACCTCTTTTGAAATCCCATGCGGCCCAGCCCCACTTCTCGATTAAAACAGATTCACTTTTGAAATTCTGTTTTTGGTAAAATTTCCCATCGTCTATTAACCTTTTAATTTTCATAGAGGCTGGAAATTTTATTGTTTTTTTTCTTTTTTAACGGTACCTTACTCCCGTCTGAGGAGGAACCCGATAATAATCATATTAATACCATTTTTATTTTTATTTTTATATTTTTATGATGTAAATGGGTATTTCGCTTTGCCCAAATATATGTGCTCCGAGGATGTTTTCTCAAATAACGTAAGTATTTTCGAAAAATAATTTTTCACTCGGACATAGAAAATTTTTAATTGTACAAAACGTTGGATATCCTTCTTCGCTCCAACTCCTTTTCAACGTGGAAAAGACGAGGTTCTCCATGAGGATAGGATCTTACTACCCTTTTCAATCCCTACACATCATACTGTAACGGCCAAAAGAGGTGGTAATGTACCTAATTAGAACCACTTTCGATGTTACACCATACACGAAATATCACGCACTAAAAGCATTAATACTTCTAAAAAATAATTCAAGTTTATTATCCACAAACTATAGTGGACCTTAACATCTAATAGAGACTCAATAATATTTTAAAACACACGAGTGAGTTTATACATTTAATAAAATAATAATTTGTACATCAGTACTTATATTCATACGTTAATATTTATACATATACAATCACAATTCAACACGCAAGACTGTCTGTTCACCAGAGACTTCTACTAGAGAGGTTCCAGGTATTTAGAAGTAGCTGTCGAGGAACTATGTCTTTTTCCACTGAATCGAGGGATTATATACTCGTTCAGGGCATGAAAACATACGTGTTGGATAGGCTAAGTGAGGTAGGGTGTTGTTATTATAGGATTGTGCTGACTCGTCAAGTACTCGAGGGACAGGCACAAGTAGGTCATGAATATACAGGTAGTATATCTATATTCATAAAATTGAATACGGGTAATTTAGTGGTTGTTTATAAAGAGTTATAGGATGATTATTGTTGATAAATATCTACGTTTTTGGTGTTTGAAAATGTGTGGACAAATATGTTCGTCATTTCTAAAAATAGACGAAAATATACGTTACACATACCATCATCTCATTCTTCTGAGTCCTTGAGTGAATGTACAGGCTCAGTCCGTGGTCTGATTTTGAGGACCGTGCCAAGAGTGAGGACTCTAGTGTGAGGGGCGGCTCGGCATTTTGACCATAAAGTTGCGAAACCGTACAGTTCCAGTCCTGAGGCCGATATATCAAAAAGCCAGGGGGGCCAGACAACGTTCCCACAAATCTAAATCAGTGGAGGCTATCATCACAAACACAACCACGAATATGAGTACCTCAGGAGATGAATTCTCACAGGACGGGGGCTCAAATAACGTATTAATTCCACCAGGCAAAGGGGAGGAATTTCCCCGCATAGACACCAGTGCCTTTCAGAATAGATTAAACAGGCAGGATGAGGCCATGAGGGATCTTCACAAACGTCTAAATGCCGTATCAAATGCTGTAGACCAAAAAGTTGGTGCCCTGGACCAAACAGTGGGTCAAATGAACGAAAAAATCTAGATTGTGACCACCGAGGTGGCAAAAATGGAAGACGTCACGAAAAGCTTAAGCTGTATTCATGCTATGTTAAACAAAATTCACGCTAAAACCCATCCGCCTACTCTACCACCACCGCCACAAAACACTAATAATCAACTGCAAAATATTAACCCCCGACTATCAATTGCATCCGAGGTTGCAAGCATTGCCCCATTGGAGAAAAAACGTTACAAAATCGAACCTTGGGTGGGGCCAACTGATCCCCGTACACCACAAATGCTCGTGGACAGATACGAGAAAATGTTACAAAACCATCCTTTCGCAAGCCACTGGAAAGCCGCAAGTTTTAGGCTAGCCATTAAAAAATATTGTAAGTGGGTGGAAAACAAGGATCCAGATCTCGATTACAACACTTTAAAGAAAGAATTCCTCACGAGAGAGTGGGACTCCAAAGCCCGAAGAAGGGTTGTTTTAGAATTCGAACCCATAGCCCGATATTCCAGTGGCTTCGATAATTTTAGAGACTTTTATGAATTCTGGATGCGCCAACTCCATGGGTGCAACTACCATGACGAGGACATCATCAACATCTTCTACAGAGCCATGTCCCTTAAGGCTGGTTGCGAATTCTTAAGGCGCAACATAACTTCGTTGGCCAAATTTGACGATTTAGTCACAAATTTAACACAAAGGGCAGTCGTATGGCGCAAAGCACCCTTCAAACTCCAATACAAATGCTTCTACATCAAAAACCACCGAGGCTATCACAGATAGGCCTCAACCAAATTACAAAAGATATGCCCCTAAGGTGAATCACATTCAACCCATAGAGAATCCACGAGGGTTGGACATGATACCTAGCGACCATGAGGGCGAAGAGCAGAACACATACATGCTAGAATACAGTCAGGCGCCTCAAAAACTGGAGCCAATGTTAAACTAGCAACTCCGTCCTTTCAGAGCAACCGAAGGATGGAGACTCAAAAACCCAGGTTGCTAACTTCTCAAGATCACCGTCCCTTGTATTTGATGTACCTCGATTATCTAATCATCGGGGACAAGCTGACACTAATGATTTTCAAAAATAGTCTAACAGAACATAACACCCTCAATTGCTCAAAGACCGACGACCTTTTCTGTCAAGAGGGCAACACCCTGAAATCGGTCCTCGATAATATTCATAAATTCCCGAGGAATGTGAAAAAAGCGATAATCATTATGGGTATTGAGGAACATCAAAATGCAGGGTTGCACGTTGAAGTCTTTGATAATCAATACGAAAAGCTGATCAAAAAACTAAAAGAATATGCAGTTTGAGATATAGTTGTCACGAAGGTTCCTCCTAGTTCCACAGACCTTGGGAGCCTAACCTATTGGAACACTTTAAATAACATCAACGCCAACATACATAATATGGCTCAAAGATTTGGCCTTAAATTTGTCAATTTAGATCACGTGGTTCTGTCCTTTGATCATAGTCGATCTTACAAAGTAAATAATTATTATTTCGACAGGGATGCCAAATTATGTCTCCTAATAAAAGAGAAAATGTTTAAGGATGACAAACAGTTTAGCACCAAAGCATTGAGCCTAATGGCTGATAAAATAGATGGGGTCAGAAAATCTGAGGCCCCCACAATAAACAAAACTATTAACACTCCAGCAGGGAGACCAACCACAATTAAACCTCCTTCAACCCCGGTTGAAAATAAAACTGAAAACACACCGAGGGTCTCGATAGTTGTCCCTGAGGCATATGATCCATTATCATGCGCGGGATTTGCAAATTTGTTGGACAATGAGATTGAAGGTGGTGAGGTTGTGTTACATGCAAGGGTGCCTGATTACATAAAAGCACCATACATCTTGTCCAAGGTTAATAATCACTTTTTTCCTAAATTGGGTGATACAGGGTCCCCTTGGACATTCGCTGAGAAAAATGTATTCGCTTCAATTCTGAAACTATGTCCAGACCTGGTTTACAAGGAAATTCCTACATCGGGTCTGACAGTTAAAGCAGTGATTGGGAAGAAAGTGACCAAGGTCACACGCTTGGTCTTAGTCACATAGTACCTATATGACCACAAAACAGAAAGAAGAATCCCCGTGCGTTTGGTCATGCCCATTGTCGAGGGTTTCAATATACCTATGATACTCGGTCGCAAATTTTTTGTGGCCTATCATGCGGCTATTGGTTTTGGAAAACAGAAGGGCCTAACTTTTACAACCCCCGATTTGAAGGATCATACGATAGCCATCTACGCCTATGATGAAGTTAGAGACATGGTCTCCAAGGGAGAGGTCCAGGACTCTCTCCATTATCTCAGGGATTGTCCAATCGCACTTGTGCAAGATGAGACAGTAAGTGGAATAGGAAAGGAGAATATGGCATCGTTCTATAATCTAGAACAACACAACAGTGCCTCTCATCCCTTACAGCCATCTACATGGGAATTAGTGCGCCCCTCATTGGAGGACATCCTTGAGTTATCCACGCAGATCAATGAGGAGGAGTTTGAATCCAAAGAAGAAGAATTACCTCTCGACACTCAACCATTATTAACAAACCTCACCAACCGATACGCGGACCTTCCACCTGTCCCCTCAGTTGGAGCTATTCTATCTTACCAGGAAGATGAAAATATAGAAAATTCCTAATGTATAGCAAACATCATGGCTATTTTAAAAGATAATATACACATACCTGAATTCACAGACGCTGAAGAAGACGAAACAGCAGTTAGTACAATTTTCCCCAATCCTGCCAGAATTGAGGAAAACAAAATACATTCTCTGGGACCCGACCACGAAAATGTGTCCCTAAACCCTTACGATATTGGCCTATACGACCTTTCCCCAATTTTGGCTAACGGAGCCGTCAAAAACAAGATTCAAAAGCTCTCAACTCAGAAAAATTACGATCCCAAATTCAAAAAATTAAGGGATGAATTCGATGATATTTTCCACCTAGAACCAGGAGCGTGTAATCTGTATAGACATCACTTAAAGGTAAAGGTGGAATATAAACCCACAATGTGCAAAACTTACCCTGTGCTCAGGCACAAATGAGAAAAAATAAGGGTCAAGATTCAAGAATATTTGGACAAGGGAATAATCAAAGGTTCCAAATCTTCATACAGGGTGCCCCTCGTCGCAGTTCCAAAAAAGGATGGCACATATCGTCCTTGTGGAGATTTTAGACAACTGAACAAATATCTCGATGTGCAGGGTGATGAAGTCCCTCATATTGAATAATTAAAAACTGAATTTGCCGGATCCCGTTTATTTTCATCGTTAGATTTTCGTGAGGGATTCCTACAAATATTGTTGGATGAGGAATTGCGCCAATATTGCGCTTTTGTCTTTGAAGGGGTGCCATACAAATTCACAAGGATACCCTTCGGCACCAAAGATAGCATGCAGGCATTCCTCTCAGCTATACCAGAAGTTTTTAAAGGAACGGAGAAATTTATAGCAGCCTACGTGAATGATATCTTGGTCCACTCAAAAACTCGTGAGGAATATCTAAAACATCTAAAATTAATCTTTCAACGTGTCAGGGACGCCCATATGACTCTGAATGAAGATAAATGCGATTTTCTTTTAAACGAGGTCAAGTTCATAGGCCATCACATCGGGGAGGATGGAATACAGCCCCTAGAAGAAAGGACAGCGATAATAAGAGATTTTCCTACCGATAGAAATCAAAAGGCTGTCCAATCCTTTCTTGGGATAGTGAATTTCTATCGAGGATTCATCCCCAGATGCGCAGAAATAGGCCGACCCTTATATCGGCTATGTGGCAATGTCCCCTTCGAATGGAATGAGGAGACGCAAAAGGCATTTGACACCCTCAAAAAAGAAATATCGAGATGTATATTAGAAGCCCACCCACAATATGATCGTCCATTTTTTATCATGGCGGACGCATCAGGCTACGGCATTGGGGGCTTTATCTACCAATTAACAGACGATAATCAGCCAAAAATAATTAGAATGATCAGCAGGCTCCTTTCGCAAGCCGAAATGAATTACATGACCTATGAAAGAGAATTATTGGCCATAATCTATACCCTGAAAAAATGCTATTTCATGATACTCGGGTATGAACTGATCGTCTTTACTGATCACTAAAGCCTCTCAATGCTACGAAACGAAAAATGGTATTGCTCACCAAGGATAGGGAGATGGATCACCACCCTTGAAGAATTCAACATAAAAGGCATCAACCATATCTCTGGTTCAAAAAATGAAATCACAGATGCCCTTTCAAGGTACCACAAGACATATATCTGTCACGAGGATAATTTTGTGGTTCCTAACAGTACATGTCAAGCCCCAGAACTGATAGTTGGCCCCATACACCCTATACCCGAGGATGCGGAAATTACCTTGAAAAATTTCACCCAATGGTATAATGAGATTGCTGAGTTACAAAAAGAAGATTTGGAGATTTCTCTCGCTTTCAACCACCAATCTCAACGCCATGTCACCTTCGAGGATGGCTTATTCTACATCCAGGGGAGAGATGGGAAGAGGAGAGTTTACCTTCCGGTTAAAAAGAGAAAACAGTGCATCACATACTATCACTTGGATGCACAACACCCTGGCATAAATAAAACAGTCACCATCATTCACAGCTTTTTCAACTGGCCAAGGTGTAAGGGTGATGTCATAGATCACATGAAGCAATGCAGAAAATGCATAACCAGTAAGAAAGATCTCTTCACCCCTTATGACGAAATGAAAAATGTCATCGCAAAAGAAAAAAATGATTTAATTGCGGTAGATTATTTCGGCCCTCTGCCCCAAGGTCGAGGTTCCGTACAGAAAATACTGGTGGTCCTCGACATCTTTAAGAAACCCGTGAAATTATATCCAGTGAAAATAATGAACACTGAAAGTACCATAGATAGGATGGAACGCTACATAGCTGAATTTGGGAAGCCCAAAAACATCCTGTCGGACAATGGTCCACAATTTTCGTCATCAAAATGGACGGAACATTGGAAATTGCAGGGCATCAATACCAGGTTCACCTCTATCTACCATCCTGCTTCGAATCTTGGGGAACGGGTCATGCAGACCCTCGCGGAATGTTTGAGGATACACCATGAAAATAAATCAAAACACTCCAAATGGAAAGACCACATAAAAGACGTGGAAAGAAAAATAAACACGACTGAACACATGGTCACTGGAGTGCCCACCGTCCTTTTACACCTCCGGATGCGCCCCACAGTACAAGGAAGCGCCAAAATGGAAAAAATCTCTGAGGAAGAGTATTTGAAAATATTAAAATTGGTGCAGGAAAGAGTAAAAAAGAAATTAGAAGAAAGAAAAAAATACTTCAATAAATCTTATCCTCGCCCAATACAACTAAAATATGGGGACATTGTATATGTCAAACAGCATAAAGAGAAAAAATTCGCAAAAAAGCTGGCCCCCATCTACAAAGGTCCATTCCTGGTAGTTCAAGAAAAGGGCAGAAACTCACATCCTGGAAAGTCTCGAAAATGGGAACCAGGAGCAACACCACATAAACAAACTGAAATACTAGGCTTGCATAGTGTAAAATCTCGAGGGTGAGAGAAATACTTTTATTTTGTAAACACCCTTCTGAAAAAACAAAAAAAAAAGGAAAAATAATAATATAAAAAAGAAAAACTTAAAATACACGAAAATAATATAAAGAAAAAGAATTATAACACAAAAAAAAAAAAGATATATAAATATATAGTAAAGAAATAACACGAAATAAAATCAAAAAAATGAAATAAATAAACACACAGAAGGGTGTATAATAATTTGGAAAGGAAAACAAATTTTTTTGTATTTCAGGCCCAGGTCTGAGCCACCAAAACAGGCGAAAATATTAATTTTTTGTATATAGCCTCGGCGCGCGTAATATAGAAAGCTAGGCCGCCTAATTTTCGTATTTTCTCTCGTAGCCTAACATTTTCTAATAGCGTATTTCCAGGCGGAAAAATAATTTGGCGCTCGAGGGCACTATGAGGCGTTACAGGACGCTACGAGAATTGCACCCCACATAAAATTCAGCGCCGATGCCTAACACGTTTTAGAAGAGAGAATGTTAGTGTGCGTGTTTTTACAGCAAGCCTTATCTCTATCACATCACACCACTTTACTATTAACTGCATCTTGTATGCCTTATCTCTATAACTGAACAATGAAACACATTTTCACTGGACTTCTTCAAGACGATCATTTCAAACACAAATTCACTCTTACTTTTCTGCTCTACTGTTAAACATCGAATTTATTTTATCTCTCATTTTTTGTGTACTTTATGTTTCCTTGCATTTTTTCTGTACTTGTATTTTTTCCATTCATTCATTCATTCATCTTATTTTCTTTATATTTTTTTATTCATAATTCGAGGTCTAGGTCTTCTCAAAAACACGTTTTTGAGAAGCCTAACCACTCAAGGAAAAATAATTTTGGAATTCGCCGTTCATTTCACCTTTATTTTTATTTTTTTTATTTTTTTTATTTTTTTCTACTTTCTTTTTCACTATTTTTCACCTGACCTCGTGGTCAGAATCCGTACAGCCTTTGATCGCCTTGAAGTTCTTCCCAGCTACTAATACGTAAGTAATTGTGTTTTTTTCCACCCGCCTTATTTCTTATTTTCTTGATTTTTTCATTTTTTTTATATTTTTTTTTACATACATTTTTTTCTTTCTTTTTTTCTCTCGCCTCACGCATTGTGTCGTTGTCATTTTCACCGTATTTTTCGTGTGTCGCATAAAAATAATAATTTAAAATATTTTTTTTCCCATTATAAAAATTTTTTAGCATGTTGGTCAAGTCTTTCGTCGACGTAATTTATTCGTCCTTGGCAAAATACCAAGACAAATTACGTCGACTGGCCGACCCCGGGTTTTTGGCCAAAATACCGGCACACAAGCGCTTGGTTATTCGTGCAGACATTTTGGCCGCACACCAATGGCTGAATTTCCTTCTTGAGGAAACATTCGTGCTGGCCAAACTGGCAATTGAGGCCATGCTGTCCGTCTACAATTTGCCCCTGCCCAACATCGCCGACCAATCCGAAACCTCGGACGTAACCAAGATGCGCCAGGAGGACTGCCACAACCTAGTTACGCCAGAGAGGTGTGAGGCAGATTCGACAAACAGGCCAAAACGCAGGGCAAAGCGTTCAACACCCCACGCTGCCATCCCTCCCTCATCCAGTGATTTGTCAATCGTCGACGTGGTGAGGGCTATTTCACCCTCATCGCCTATGAAGGACTCCACGTCAGAGACCATTTCTCTGCTGGAGGACTTCGAGTCGACGTTGGTGTCTCTCGTTGTGGGCCTGTCGGCTTTGGAGGGTGCTGAGTTGGTCTCAACCACTCTCGGCAATTCTCCCCTCTTCCAGTCAGATACCACCCTTGAGGCAACAGTCTCCCCGATGACATCTCTTGTTTCCACCCTAGACACTGCCACCATTGAGGAGGGGACCAACACCAACGACGTCATCATCATCACCGAGGACCAGCACCAGGAAGAGTCAGCCCAACCACCGCCACCAACCACGCGTTCCATCGTGGCTTCAGCTGCTTTTGGGACGCCATTTGCGACGCCAGACACCATAGTCCGGGAGACTGCTGCAGCTGAAAAGTTTGTAGCCTTCATGGCTGCAATTTTGTCCCCCAATCAAATGATGACAACAACAACAACTACCAACGACGACGACACCATCGTGGAGCCCTACTCCCCTGGATTTGTCATCCATCCCTCTATGGTGGATACCATCAATGGGATCATCGATGCAGTATGGACTCCAGCAGGAAAGGAGAAACTCAGTCTTAAGGTTTCCATCCCACTGGAGAAACTTGGTGCCAACTTCCCAAAGGCCCCATCCACCGCCAAAACCACCACCATAGAGTCCCCCATCATTATCTCCGACAACGATGACAGCGATCAGCCCAGCCAGGCGACAACTATCTCCGAGGACGAGGAAATTTGGGTGAGGCAAAAAATACCGCCCCCCATTTCCCAAGCCTTCTCCATCTCCACGCCTATTGCGCGTTTTGGCAATATTGTAAACGTTACCGCCTCGGCGGTTGGCGTATCCACTGTGACACAGGTCATCACTTGTGTAACCACCAGTACTGTCGTCACAACCTCCGGTGATTTGCGTGTGATGCTTCATCCTATAGACCCTGCAATAACTCCTTGTGAGGTTGGTGCAGAGACTTAGACCAAAGTTGACAGTGGTCCAAAGGAACCCACCCCCTCCAAGCCTCGGATATCAGTCCCCGAGACTGAGGGAACAAAAAAGAAGGGGTCAGCGGAGTGTAAGAGACCCTCAAAACCTAGGGGAAGGGGGTTAACTATGGCGAGTTTTGCTGGTTCTGACCCCAAGTGCGCCAACCAATCCTTTAATCCCCCAACGAGAATTTCCGACATAGCTCCGAGGTCTTCTGAGACCTCAACGACTCAGACAGACTGGGTTAGGCCAATCTTGAAGCCCCGAGGTTCTCGTTTGTCAAGTTTAACTGTAGCTGGATCGACATCCAGGGATGTCCCTATGGCAAAATCGAGGCGTGCCCCCATTCCTGATTCTTCTATAGGATTCACACCCCAACCTACAAAGGACACACCTATTGGGGACATACTTTATTTGAACGGAGAGTTGTCCCCCAATCAAGTCAATAATTTTGTAAAAACAAGTGGGTCAGGTGACCCACCTCTCATGGGTCCCTGTCCCCCTAAAACTGATCTGTTTTATTGTGGCCCTGTGGCCATGCCAAAATTCACTATTCCAAAACTTTCACAGGTGGCAACGACAGTTCCAATCACCATCCCTTCATCCGTTGTCACCATCCTCTATCCAAATTCCTCAACGACCTGAACCACTTCTCGGTCTGAAGAATACTGCTCGTCGACACGAGCATCCCAAAATGCTCCAAGGTCTGGTAACCCCGGTTACTTAACATGGAGTTCCCCATCATCTGGTTCCCTTCTTTCAAACCTACCCCCCTACAGGCGAGGGCTACCTCGTCGATACGCGACAGATCGGCAAACAGTAGAGGCGGAGATGAACCCCTGTTTGTCTCTAGACCCTCTACCCTACACTCTACCGATCCTGACCGTTTTGACCCCCCTCCTTATCATGAAGTTGAGGAAGAAGCCCTTCCAGCCTATAATAGTATTGATTTCTCAATACAAGATGGACCAGAGGAAAGACCCCCATCCCCCTCCTTTTGCTCTAAACTCCCTGGTCCACAACTCCTTAGGGAGTTGACACTACCCCTCTCCAGGCCAATTGTGTTTCGTTGTCGTGTTGAAAGGGACATTCAGCGCCGTCTGATTTACTTTGACAACCAACAGGCTGTGTCCATATACGGAGAGGAGCCATTTACTTCATCCATCCTGGCACAAAGGCACAAATTGTGTGATACACAATATATTAGAATTCGGTGGAAGATTCGCGGGTCAAAACCTTACTGGTTTGATTCCACGGCCCTGCTGAATTTACACCTTCCCTCAGGACAGTACGTGGGTATGAAGGCTGGGCTTGTTTCGAGCCACGGAAATTCAGTCAATTTGGGCAGCAATTTTGCCGCCCTACACGAGGTCGATGTCTAAATCCCGCAGGGGAGGGACAGAGGCATTGTGTACATTAACGGTGAAGGTTTTCCTTGCCATTACATGTTTGCGGAGTTCTCTGATCCACCCGCTCGGAATTCTGGCCCTCAACCCTCATGTCTCCCTAACCAACGGGGATGAGGTGTCTCTCAGAAATGTTCCTGCTCCCCTTCTTCCCCAATTTTGACATACTCCCGATCTTGTCTTTCTATCCCATCTTGTGTTTAAAATTAAAAAATAAATAATAACGTAAAATTTTTCTCTCTCAAAAATACAAGATGGGTTACCCAACGTAAAACACCCTCTGTAATTGGCCGAGGCAACATTACGAGGTAATGACCTTTTTATTTTTATCTATTTTACGAAGTTTTTTGGCAGGCCCCTCGGTGGCAAATGTCCTTTCTTCGGTTGTTTTTACTTCATTTTAATTTGTTGATTTTTTATGACTTTAAATTTTTATGTATTGGTTTTTTATTGGCCTATTTTTGTTGCCTCATGGTAACTTTCATTATTTTTTGTTATGTTTGGCCACTCATGAAGTCATTTTTTTATGTCACAAAACTGAAGGACCTATCTAAAAACTTCTCTTTTTTCTAAATTTAATGTAAAATCCACCCCACATCCACCTTCTTCTAGTCCCCGTCTCTTCTCTAGAGAATGCGACATGGTCTGGGGGGAGCGTGTAGGATGTGACCATCCCCTAAAATTCAAAATTTAAAACTTTTTGTATTTTTTCCCCAATAATAAAATTAAATAAATTTAAAATCAAACTCACGCACTTAAAAATGCCGTGAGCGTCTTTGGCTAGGCTAAACTCTTAGCCTAGCCACGTAGCCTAAACGTTTTTCCCTCTCTTTTCACTTTCGATCTTTTTCTTACCACCATCTTATTTTTAGTGGTGGTAATGACACTATACAACCTCGGTTGTTGGAAATTCCCCAGCCTTTTTTTTCTAAATTATATTTTTTTCTGTCTGTACTCTGTAATAATATTATGAACTCTGTAGATTTCATCCTTCGTTTTGTCATCGGCCATTGAGGTCGATTTATTTTTCCTCTTCATTTTTGTTTTTGTAAAGACTTAAACTTTTAATATATATTTTTTTTTATAATGGTTTAATTTTATATTTGCGGGCATCGGGCCTGCTCGGACACTCAGCTATGAGGTAAATTCTTTTAATTCACTTTTTTTTTTCTTCCCTGTTGCATGGTATAAAGCGGTTCAATCGATCACCTGGCTAGCTGAGCAGGTCTTGGGGCCCTTAACTCACATCTTCACCGAATTCTGTTGGTGGAGATGCTCTCGGAACACTCAGTTGAGTGGTTTTTTAATTAATGGGAAATTATGTTAGGTTTTGCATTGGGTTGGATTGAGCCACCCAGGGTCGCATACCACACCAGTCCCTAGACTTAAATCTTGCTAGAAAAATTTTAAAAGAATTATTTTTCACTTTTAGTACATTTTTTATTGTTTTTTAAGTTGGATTTCTATATTTTGAAAAAAAAATTTTTCAATTATTTTGTTGTGAGCTTTAGCGGAAATATTTCTTTAAAACTAATGGTTTTTGTATTTTAAGATAACTTCAAAACTACTGTGGAATACCTTACATTGTGGAAGATATTCTTACAACAGAAGGTTTTCTGCAGTTTTACATGTTCACAACAAATTATATATGAGATATGGGGAAGCTAAGATCTCAGTAAACACTGGAAATTTTGTAGCTAATTTTGTGAACTTATATACTGGCTCCTTACACACGCACATAGACACATGCGTAAGGAATACATATGTGTGATGGCTAATTGCCACATATTTTATCGTTGCCATGGCTATGGGGAAAATTTGGTACATACACTGATAAGCCAGATTGTGACATCACCTGAAATGTAATCTATTGATTCGTCATGGTCCAGATGTTGCATCATGCTGGCATAGTTTTTCAAGTACATACAAACAAACATACAATGTGTTTAACATGCAGAGCCAAAAATTACTCATCTTATGATGACAAATGTCATCAAGAGGCCAAGCCTCTAACCTCTTACAAGTAGTCTAATTCCCATGACTACTCCCACAGTTTTTGTCTGGTGGATTAGTCGGAGTTTTACCTCTATTTTTGGTCCCTCTCCCATTTCACTAGCATATAGCTGATGGCTACTCCAACGCATTTGTACAATTGCATGTGTTAGGCCGATCGGTTTAAATAATTTTTGTGGCTGCAATATCCCCTAACCATAGGTGGTCTAAATTGAGTCCATTTATAATGATGGTATTGAGGTTTTGATTGTGTGATGGAGAGGTAAAGATTTATGTGTCCTTGCGCTGTTCATAATGGCAAATTCGAGTTTTCAGTAACCATATATTGATGTTTATGGATGGTCAAAGTTGAAGGAGGAGGAGGTACTGCAAAAGAGGGTCCTTGTCAGCAAACAAGAATCTTGCCTGTCCCACATCATCTTCTGAGGGGTTGCCATATTTCGGGTCTCCAAATTTAGTTTCCACTGTTTGGGTGTTCTGGGAGGAGTGACAAGTGGTAGAAGTTTAGAAGTCATTTTAGAAATAAGGTTTTCTACAGGTTTCATGTCCATATCCACCAGCAATTCTTACTCAGTCTTGGCTAACTCTCAGTTTGAGAAATTATGTTGGATAAAACATAAAAAAAAGAACATATATGGATCAAATTAATAACATCCCGTTTTTATCTTTTTTTGTTTTTTCAAAGTTGATTCAAAACAGTGGAATATGAGTTATACATTTTTCAAAGAAGTGTACATTCAAAAATTTTAGGTCATTCAAAATAAGAATAAAAGAATTTCTAATTTCCATTAATTTGGATAAGTTAGTCTTTCCTTCAGTCCTCCTAATTCTTTTCGTTTCTTTTAATCCAAATCCTTCGACTTTCATGCTCAAGAATGATGAAAAAAGTTTTTTCTCAACTCATACACCAAAAAGAGGTTATTATTAAATCGATTTTGATTAGCAAATTACCAGATTTCGGAAGTAGTTTGGAACATCGAAAATGGTTTTCATTTCTTCATTAAAAGTAGATCTAGCGCAGAAATGTGGTTTTTCTCAACTGTTTGTTGTTTATTTTTTTACAGCACCGTTTACACGTACGCAAGTTGCAAATCATTACAATGAAAAAGAGCCCTTATACATTGTGATGCTTAAACGAATAACCAAGCACACTTCTCGATATTTAATTATATCTAAAATTCTATCTGGGTACGAAGTTTACCTGTTTAATCGAATATATAATGACCTCTTTTTAGTGTATTCATTGAAAAAAATATCGCACTCAACTAGTTAGCTGCTCGTGATAATCAACTCATTGCACTCACAGCACTCGCCAGTGGCTAGTGGTGCAACTACGCAAATCGTTGCATTTTGCTAACTAGTTGAGTAAAATACTATTTTTTCATTGCTCATTTATATTGTGAATAATACAGCTGACATCCAGAGGTCTAATCACATCAAATACCATACTACTATTAGAAAACAAGTTGAAAATTTCTGGAGAAAAAAGAAATGAATTGCTAGTGGAGGAACACCGTCTTGTCTCCAGATAATAAAAGCTAAAGGTAATGAAAAGACATACAGTTAATATAAGAGAGAAAAATTTCTGTGTTATTAATTCAAAAACAATGAACGAACCGAAACCAATTTTGACGGATTATAGAAATTCATTACTTATGTTATGAATATTGATCCTTTTCGCTGTCTTCGTATTAACTTGCTAATCTGTTAGATATTTGTACACGGTAGGTAGGTATTTAATCCTCACGAACGGCATAGGTACATTGTCAGTGATTTTACCAAACAGAAGAATACATTATTTCGTATTTACATAAAATTTTATTTTACAATTTATTTTTTTCATTTTTCTTTCACGTTATGTTGATATGTAAAAATGACAAATATTTTCAAGCGGGATGGAAGAAAAACAATACAAAAAATAGTTCTCGTTTTATTATTTAAAAAAAATATTATTCCCATAAGCTTTACGTTTAATGTTTCAAAATATACGAATATATAATGTAGACTGTATATGTGGATACAGTGGACTAAAATATAGTAAATCAATTTGACTACAAAAGGATTGTGAAAAAAATATAATAAAAATAAAAACGTACGTACATAATATCTAACAAATAAAAAAAAAAAAACATACAATAAAACAACATTTTTTTTTAATATCATTAAAATTTTTTTTTTTAAATTGGTAAGTAAATAAAATACGCACGGCGTGTTAAATGGCTTTTTTTTTAAAAATCTGTTTAAAAATGATTTATGGTTGTTTTAAAAATTTAATTATGTGCGCGTTAAATCGCGTGTGAAAAATTTAATATATATATATATTTTTTTTTATTAATTTTGCTCTTTTTTGGTATTTTTGTATTTTTTTTAAAACTTCTTCAGTTTTTTACGAAACTATATATCATCAAAGTCATTGGCTGGCTTAACTAAAAAAAAAAAAAAAAGTTCAAACAAAACAAAACAAAAAATAATAAAAATGCCCCTGAATGAGATCCATACTGAGAATATAAATTTTTATAATATACTTGTGTACGTGTGTATAGACGCAGCTCGAGAAGCTTTTTACTGTAATTGCATGGTCACCCATACGACGATACGTGGATGCATTAAACCTCCAATTTCGCAATTAACAGTTCGCGTTTCGCCGTTAACTACGAATAAAGCTTCGTCTGCGGGTGTAACTAAAAAATGGCCAAAAATACCGGATGCGACGATGGGCCTGTTACTGTTACCCCACTGCGACAGAGATGGGTTCATCGCTTTTCCAACGCCCGTTATCATCTCCACTTTCCCTGCGGGTGCAATAAAATACGTGAAAATACAACCCAACGTAGAGCAGGGAATAATAATATACCGTATAGTATAATGACGAAAAGGTTTGGTGAGTGGGCGGAGGATGTCGCGGTCGGAGAAGCTGGGCGAAGGGGAGGGTGGTGTGCGTTAAGGTTGCACAGTATAGGGTGCTTTCGCAACGTGTATACCCCATATAGTCTCGCGTCATCGAAATCTAAAATGTAAATGCGTTTCGGTTGCTCACCGCTTTCCAGATTTAAAAACAAAATATCCTCTTTATTGGCGGCGCTGGCGTAAACGTCGTAGCCGTGAGTGGTTCTCGACGGATAAAACGTAATGTCGCTGATATTTAACGTCGTTTTTACATCGAATACGAATTTCAGCCCTACTTCTGCGAGGCAAAAAAAAATACAAAAAATTAGATAATTCCATATACGATTCCAATAAAAACCGAAAAAAAAAGAAAAAAAAGACATTTTTTACGTTACTAAACACTTTACATCCTTTTTCACCCTCTTTTTAAGTAGGTTTTCAATGAAAATCTACTTATTAACCTTGGTGTGACGGAACGACCTGTGGTGTGGGGGTAGGTACGTTTTTCGTTTCGTAACTCAAGGAAAATAATACGTATGGAAGCCAATTTCTTATTACCACGTTACAGGTCGTAATTTTTGTCCGATAGTCACAAAATTTGGAACGAACATCGGTATTAAGCCAAGGGCGTCAGTCAGTAGCAAATCAATTAAAAATGGATCGATTGCGCGCAAGAAGTTGAGGCCTGATAGTAGAAGATAAGTTTTAAGTCTATCCATTGCGCACAATGTTCCTAAACTCAAAATATATTGATAGCCCGCCACTCCGCAGCTAACAGGCTGTCAGATTTAGAAATGTGATGCATTAGATGGGACAAAAAGTAAACTTGTTCTTCTAAATATGCCATTGTGTTTGTATAACATAGCCCCAGTGTATGGCAAAACGTAGCTCTCTCGCATGAACACTAGAAGTAGCTCGCAAAGTACACATTATGTGGTACCTGCGGCATCACAATTTCTATTACATTCAAGATTTCACCTCCAGGTAATGGTTTTTGGAAATATTTATCGAATGATGATAGGCCTAAATTTTAGCCTATCTTATCTTGTTCAAAACATTTATTCTCTATTGTATATAAAGTTTTGGCTTGAAATAGCTCACGACCTATATTTAATATTAAAAGTAGCTCAGTTACTGTGGAAGTTTGGCTACCACTGACATCACTAAAATAAACGTACAAGCCATTAATTATTTCATGAAATTATTTCCCCGATATTATTTGGCCAATTATTCTCTCGATGCACATGCCCCACTACTCACACAGCCATACACAGCCACAAAAAAAAATTTTCATTGTCTTCTCCGAAATAACGAATTCTACAGTGTTACCACAAAAAATCCAGAGTTTGTAGCATAAAAGCCTACCAAAAAAAAGAAAAAAAGAAAAAAGAAAACCAGTTTTATACTGGAAAAGTACATAACCATTTCCCCTCACAACTGAAGTAGGCACGTACTGTTCTCATAATACTTAGACTAATATAAAATGGCGCACTATTGACAATGCGTTACTACATTGATCTACATTGACCGCTGCTCAATCAACACTCTTCCCATGTGGGAACAAGCCCGCTACTGATGACTTGATTGTGCGCTATCGATTCATTGTCTGTAGGGGGCTAAGACAACTTGCCTCCCAAGCCATCAACTTGACTTATTGGCAGTACGGTACTTCCGGTGACATTAATTTTGTTTTTATTTTGGGTATAAAATTATTAATTTTGAACCAATAGCAACGAAATTTGGAACAAATATTTATTAAAATATATTATAACTTGCTGTTCAATTTTGGTATGGATCAGTCGGATGGTACTTCCTGTAACACTATTTTTGTTTTTAGTTTGGTTATAAAATGCCTAATTTTGGAGAAATAGCAATGTACCTAATTAAAAAAAAATATTTATTATGGTTCATTCTACCATGTTACAGATTTTGGCGCGGATCGACTGGACGGTATTTACGGTGCAGCTATTTTTGATGTTATTTTGGCTATAAAATTCTTGATTTTGAACCGATAACCTAGAAATTTGCAAAAAATATCAACTATAATTTATTTCGACGTGCAATCAATTCTGGTGCGGATTGACCGGAAGGTACTTCCAAAAAATATACTTTTGTTTCATCGTAACTTTAGGTCAACAGTTGCAAAATTGAATACAATTAATAATTATGATCTTAACTTTTCAGTAACCGATTTCGAAACCTTACTTTTCTTAACGGAGCTGTTGCTGCGAAGTTTTTATTCTTATTCTACACGCAGTAGTCTCCTTGTTAACCTACATATTCCTCATCGGATTTCAAACGAATTCTACCCACAACCCCATCCCAATTATTAGACGTATTGTTCCAATATTATTGCTTTTTGAAAAAATAGTCGAGTATAAAATAACAGTGGCTACTCTTGTTTTTTCGTATTTTACTTAATTTTCCAAACTGAAGTCTCTTTAATTTCTGAATTTTCTTGGTAATCTTTAGATGGCTTTTCGTACTGATCTTTCTTTTTCCACCTGTTTTCACTTGAAAACCACTACCATTCTATTTCAAACCCTTTCTGCCACTTTTATCATATTTTTGAACGCTGATTTTGTTTTTGTTTTTTAAATTATTATTGTAAAATCAGAATATGCTTTTTTTTTTACTTTTTCACCTGGCCCAAGTGTACCCACCCATTTATTCTTTTACGAACTGGTTTTTTATGAAAATTTTCAGTAAAGCAACACTTCGTCTCATTAAAAATATTGTTTTTTTTTTTTTTTTTAATATGCATATACAGCTGCAAGGTAGGCTTACCAAATGTATATTTACGATTGTAGCCAATAGATCCTTGGACACGATCGAATCTAAGAATGTATTTATCTCTCATTGGTCAGATGTTTCATGTTTTTTTTTTTTTTTTTAATTAATTACAGGAAGTCTAATCCGAAATGAACCAACGTTTCGGTAAACATTGAATAATTATACGACACTTCTTGAATTGAAAATTTTTTCGACGGTAAGTATTTTGAAGTAAAACTTCCGTTTTCTATTTTTAATAGAACCCCCTCCAAACAAAAAGCCTAATCACTCTCATCAAATCTCTTAATTCACTCTTTTTCTGCGATAATATGTCGGTTTTTCTATATGAAAATTTTCAGATCCTAATTCTTTCTTTTTTGTGAAAATTTCAGGGACACCATTGCGCAGATTCTTCCTTACTATTTTTGTTAGTTTTTTTCAATAATAACACCCACTTCAACAGATTTACTTCTTTTTCAAAGAAATTTAAGGGTAAAATTTTCAGAAATTCTACCTGTTGTAAGTTTAAACAACAGAAAATTTTTTGTTAGAGCTC
Organism: Ericerus pela; assembly: GCA_011428145.1. NCBI lineage: Eukaryota > Metazoa > Arthropoda > Insecta > Hemiptera > Coccidae > Ericerus > Ericerus pela. The sequence continues at coordinate 263,777 of WOFM01000464.1, forward strand.
CTGCCAAAAGAATAAACCAGATTACACAGTTAATATTTTAGTTAATGTTTTCCTGTACAGCTATTTCTGTATGGTTTCCCATAATTCTTTAACAACCTATACATCTATAAATTATACTTTTTTTATTATGAACGAAGTTAACTTCTCGTCAATCATGATTAAATACCTTCATCCGAATTGTCTCTAAAATGTTAATATTAGCATCAAACGTTAATGGGCTTTTCTTCTAATAAAGGTAATGACTTAAACAGCTAATCTTCCCCCTCCCTCTCTAAAAAAAATAAAATAAAATCTCCTACATTTATCACAATTTCAACATTTGAAACGCTAAAATCGAATATGTTCAGGGTTTGATATAGGATTTTATGAAAAAAATATATTCACGTTCATATTTTTCACTCAGTTTACGAACCTGTTACTTGCTGTACGATCAAACCGACTCCTTCTCTTGATCGGTCTAATGTCACAACCATTCGACTATTCGGCGACACGAAAGGACGCCCAAATAAATTAGGTTTTTGCATAATTACTGTGTCTGTTAAATAATCCAACAACACTTGTCCAGTTGGACGACTAGTAACTGGTTCTTCACATTCTAATATAACGAAGCCATCTAGAGGAGAAAAAAATGGGTATTAAATTTTGGTATTATTTATTGTGTATCTATATATACCTTCTAAAAGGCACGGTGATAATAAATAATCGCACAGAGTGCATTAAGAGGTACTACGAAAATACGAAATTGAACGAGGAGGCCGTTTTTTCCTCTTCTCTGGCCGAATTTCACTTACATAGAGCTGAAAATTGTATCGAACGTGGAACGCAGTTGTATGGTGCCAGGTCAATGCTCCGAATGTATCTCAAGTTGGCTAAATCTAATTTATATAATCCTCGTTGATTTTTGTGACTAACGTATCCGTATTTGAACATTTGATTCATATCCTGCGTTAGATAAATCAGGAGAAAAACAAATAGTACAAATGTTTAACTGGTTTGACATAATACGCTTGCTCTTGCTACGTAGACGCGTTTTAATACCTTGTAACCTAGAAAATTTTTGTTTCGTAAGTTACTAACAGGAAAAAGCACCCCATACTAAATGGTACAAAACCTCATAACCTTCAAGCCGATGGTTTTCTGATAATTTATATTAGTGTGGTAAATTAATTCTTTTTTTTTTTGGTAATTTTGCAATCGATATTAAGAACATATGAGGCCTACTTTGTAAATGGAAATATTTATCTTTGAGGGAATCCAGTTAATTTAAAATAAAATATTTAACACGAATTTAAGCGAATTTTCCAAACAGTTATTTGCATTTCAAAAAACACTGAACTTCAACACTTTATGGATTACTATACAGGTATTAAAACAAGTACATCGATCGGTTCTTGTAGGATTTAGAATAAAACGCCACACCTGAATCGGTGGCATAAACAGATCTTTGACTAGATCAAAATGTCCGTCAATTGGTTCAGGATGAACAGTGTGATGTTTACGTTTTTGTGACGCGTCTCGTATTACTTGTATCGTTTTGACGCCTTGATCTCGTGTACTTCGCCAGTTCAGCACCCAAACCTGGTCCAAGTGTGGTACATAGTGTAAGGCAACTGGATTATTGTCCGTAATCACAACCTACAATCCATACAGAATGTTATTATTAGTCTTTCGTTGAAAAAAAAAAAAAAAAAAAAATGAAGGCTTTCTTTTCAGCTACATCCATTTGTCTTACTCTTCACAGTCCACTAAAATTCTCTATAAACCCTCGATTAGTGGTTCTAACATTTACTTATATATGTAGTCGTGGAAAAAATACAGGAAACTTTATTAAGATTGTTTTAAAAGGGACTTGGATATAGTGATTTATTCATTAGGTCTATTTACTTTTCAAAAGTTAGTACATGCGATAATGCTGGTATTGCTGACTTTCAACTAACCAAGTAATAGACCATAATCCCAAAAGAAGAAAGTTTGTGCCCGAACTGTGTTCTTAAAAAAATAGAATCATAAAGTAGAGTGTGGAATACCTTGTTGTGAGAGATATTCACACTAGAAGGTCTTCAACAGTATTTGCGTGTTCTGCCACTTCATACGATTAAGTATGGGAGAGCCAAATCCTCGGCGAACACTGGCGATTTTTGAGCCGGTTCTGAGAATTTATATACAGGATTTGGTACACGCACACAGACACACATGCATACGTATATGTACGTAATTATGTCATGCGTTACGTCGTTTCTTGTCTCCGTTGAGGTGATAAGAAACAACGCAGTGCGTTTGGTACCGGGTTGTGACATTACCGAGATCGTTATCAGGTAATTGATCTTGGCCCGTACAATGTATCTTACCTGTACGTACGTACAGGTATGAACATACAAATGCACCAGTGTAAATTCGTTTAACGTCATAAAGACGATTATTGCCAGCCCAAGGGGTGCAAGCCCCTTTTACCTCATACGAGTAATGTCCCCACATAGAGATCATGGCTGGAGAGAAAAAATCTGCCCCCAGGGGTCATGCCAGTAGCCATGTTTTGAAAAAAGTTTTGAGAGGGAACTTTGTTTTTTTTTTTTTTTTAATTACTAATAAAACAATTGTTCAGGTGTTTTTTGTATTTTAGAACATTCATATATGATATATAACGGTGTTTTCGTTTTTCAAAATTTCTCGAGAGATACTGCATATACTCCAGTTTGGAACACCCATGTATGAACAGAGGCAGATTTATAAATTTAGCGCCTACAGGCCAGGTAAATTTTAGGCCCTAATTTGGGGTTGCCAGCTAAGAAGAATGTAAAAGATCGTTGAAAAATACAACGCTGCCAATTTGAAACATACAAAAAAATTAATTTTGCGCTCTTTTGCCTTTGCACCTGTAGGCCGCAGCCCCAATGGCTTCCTGGTAAATCTGCCACTGTGCATGTATCTAAGTATATTTTAGCCAGGGACATACAGCTCAGGGGATGTCCAATGTCCAATCAAAAACATGTCAAAGATAGAATGTTTTAAAACGTTTTAAATTCCAATATTTGTTACTGCGCATGTGTTGTAGCTTTATAATGTGTATATATTGGTACAGAGATGTCTGTTTTCAGTATGAAATATGCGCGGCTTAGTACGAAATATGCGCAGTTTTGTACATACAGAACGTATAATTTAAATTTTTTATTTTCTATTTTTCGCATATTTCTAAACCACAATTTGCATATGGAGCGTTGGACATCTCTTTAGTTGTATGTCTCTGATTTTAGAAAATAATCATTCAATTATTTTTTATTAGGTATTTTTAGCCCTCTCAAAAAAGTTTGGCTCTGGGGGAAAATTCAATGCAGACTAAGGTGGCTGACAGGATTTGAATAAGGAGGGGGTTCAGATGTAGTTGTAATTCGCAACTGAAATTTTTGTTTTAACCTTCCTTTCTGTTTTCTCTCATATAGGCATACCCTTTCCATTCTTTTACCCCTACTGTCACTACAAAATAGATTTAGTAGTAGCTTGCAATTTGTTTTTCTACTTTTTCTTTCGACATGAAAGGAGGATCGAATCCAAAAACCCCTCCCTGCCACCAGCCATGATTCAGACAAGACAAAAATGATGATAGGTGTATGTTCATATAATTTCATCGAAAATTTAATTATTATACATCTTTCATGCAGAAATTAATATTTCATCATACGTATTTGAATGGTGGCTGTTGTTTTCAAAAATTATTTTGGATCATCTAAAAGATATTGAGAGTTTTGCACATTTTTGTTTTGCAGACATAATAATACGTAATAATTGTCATAATCCTCAGACGGGATGATTCCTAGGGACGTTGCTAAAGGGAGATGGGGAGGCTCTCGCAAAATATTTTTAGAGTAAAAACAATCGACTAGTTTTATGTATAGTTGGAAAATCGTAAAATTTGATGACTTCTTTTTTTTTTTTTATAAAATTAAAAAATTTAGCAATAGTTGGCAATTTTGGAGTTGGAAAATAGGCAGTAGTAAAATATAGATAATAGTTGGAAAATCATGACGGATGATAATCTTTTTCGTTAGCTGTTTTCATTTGGCAATTTTCGTTTTTCTCCCTCCCTTTTTCGGATGAAAATAGAATTTAACTAAATCACAGTGAAAATTTTCAATAAAGAATCAGCTTGAAAAAAATTAATACTTTGGAGAAAAATAAAATATTTTATAAAATATTTCAAGCAATTTGTAGCACTGCCATAAGGATTTGGCCCCTCAATTTATTGATAATCCTGAATTTGCTACAGCAAGTTATGCGTCTCGATTATATTATGTCCATTACAGGACATATATTAATAGGTGCCACTCTAAATCCTTTTCGCTGCCTGTTTACGAAAGAAAAAAGTTGAATTTAGACAAACTAATAATCAACGGATCACCTAATATGGAGATAAAATTATAATTAAGGCATTTCAGTCAATAATTCGTCAGAGTTTCACGATCTGCACAATCAAAAACAAAATGCACTCATATATACTTACATCAACAACGACCATTTGAATTTTGCTAATAACTAAAACACGATCTTTGAGCGGTTGACTAACATAAATGTAACGATTGGCGACATTAATAGCTTGTCCCCAGCTACAGTTCACACCTTTATTGCCGCACACGTACTCCTACACAATTTCCATACGCAGAAACAAAACAACAATTAGGCTACCTTACCTAATAAAACAGCGAGTGCAGTTTGAACGAATTTACATGATAAACCTTACGACAATGTTATACAAACCTGAGTGCCTGGTATAATATCGGTTGATTGTATTTGATGGTACAGTCTGCACGCATTTGGCTCATAAACTGCAACACCCCAGTCGTGAAAAGCGAAAAAACGACGTTCTTCGGAGGGAGCGGCTATTAGTTAAAAAAAAAAAAAAAAAAAAAATCATACCGCATTATAATACGAGTAGTTAGTTAATATTGTTGTTATGTAAACCTAAAATGCAGTTTCGATAAAAGAAAAAATAAAAATAATAAATAAGTTTAGATTAAAAACGAATTTTTGAAACATAAGCTTTTATATTTTTTTTGGTTTTAGCTTCGTGCGAAATGAACATTATTTCGTTGCGGAAGGTTGGCTGCAGTATTGGTAGATTTTTAAAATAACAGTAGCGAGTAGAATAAAAGCTTATAATAATTACTTGGCGTCGGCTCCTCTTGGACGATGAGCGACGAAATATCCCTTGTGAGTCCACCAATATTTGCAGCCTGACACATATACGCTCCCGTATCGGCGTATTCTATATTGTGTACCTTTAATTCGGTTCCGTTGCCGACGATGTTGTATTTTCGTATTAAATCCAACCTGAATGGTTCGTCATTTTTTAACCATTCAACCTGTCGCAGTTTGGAAATGAGTAACGTACATATTTGCTTAAATTACGAATACCACCAAAGTCAACTTTTCTAATCAAGCCGAGGGATACAAATCGCATCGTCGCAAAAATCAGTCATCAATACGTATTTTTTGGGAATTCCGATGTTTTCTAGAGTTTATTTTTAAATTCATTCCTTATTTCAAAAAATGTAATTCGACATAAATTTACGATCATTTTCATCATTCTTTCTCTAGTTATGACGTTATGATGGGGTAAAAGTAAAAATCGGTCCCCCATACAGTTGCCAGCTTCATTATTTTAGCTCAACTTCGTGGCTTAATAAGTGAAGTTGTCTTTTGGTATCATCTATCTTGTTCGAACGCGTTTGCCAAAACCAAACAAATAAAAGCGTACGCACTTTAGGAAACGGTTCTCCAATTACGTGACAAAACATGGACGCTTCTTCACCTGGACGTCTCGATTGTATTCTAGGGGTGACCTTAACTTCTGGAATGGCTAAAGCAAATACGAAAAATTTCGAATTAAAAACGATAAATTTTTTAGAATCTGGTTCAAGTAATTGAATCATCGTTTTCTTTGGGTGCAGTGGATGCTGATGATAAGAGAAAATTAAGAGGGTGTCAGTTGAAAATTCATCCGCCATTTTTGCTCTATCCCTTGCAATGTCCTCAGTTGAACTACTTTTACATTTTTCTTTCTTATTCCATTCTTTTAAAATGGTCTAGGGTACGTGTAGATGGAGTGAAAAGCAAGAGCGTAAATAGTTAGATACGTTGTAAGGGGAAGAGTCCACATATTGTTACTGGGCTCTTCGGACTCATCATAAAACAAATCACCATAATCACACTATTTTTATATGCCAAGCCTTTTTTTTAATGTGTAAACATATTACCACTCGGTGTACAGTAGGGGCTAAACGAGAATTACAACTGTCAGATTTGCATAACTTGTAACTCTCATTTATGTGCATTTTATGATATGTAGGTGTGTGATTGTGTGCGTGTACAACGTGTACACTCACAACCACACTATTATGTTTCACATCAATCCATCATGAGAATAGCCCCAGCGGAACTCACAGCATTTTTTTCTAAGCTAAAGAAGTCTAGACCTCAGGATCCCTCTTATAGCCCTCCAAAAAAAAATGTCTCCGTTTAAAACTTTTAAGGAACTACCTATCGGAAAAGTTTTGAGGCTGAGAAAAAAGCTATGTTTATCACATAATCTTAGTTTTTTACATTATTTTCAATTTTCAATTAATATTTTGAGTTTCTCAAACCAACCAGAGAAAAAATATCGAATCACCTCCAAAAGTGGAAAGAAGAAGATTTTTGTAAGTGTGAGTGGGGGAGGGGCCAGGCCACGGTCACATCCCAGAAAATCCATGAAAACTTTTTACCGAGTAATCCTCTTGGTATATATTTTTTCAAGGATGGAGAGGAAATTTTTGCAGCCCCAGCCCCTAATTTCGACTACGCGATCACTTTTCTACTTCAGTTATCTGATTCATAGCTGCATGCTCCAATGCAAAACAATTTTAAGTTCATTTAAAAAATAAATTTTTTAAATCATTTTTCAGATTCCTGAGCGTAAATATTTTTATTTATTTTTTTAATAGGTATTCAATTAACAATATTTCAATTACTAATTTGATTGACAAAATTCGTCAAGGGTTCTAACATGAGAAATTATAGGGTTTAAAGAAGTATTAACTTGAGACACGACGTAGCTAAGAGGTCCAAGAGTGCCACGAAGCCTAAGCCCATTAGAATAGTTTTTATCACACTTTGGGAAGCATTTAAGTTTGGCTTCATATTGTAAGATGAGGAAAAAATCATCTACCAAAAAATCTATCCTCGGAGGAAGATTTGATTATAAAATACTGAGAAGGATAAAAACGATTTTTCCAAAGCAGAATTCAGTGTTAGCGATTGAATTAGACGAACTTATTCAAAGGACACGAGTAAAAGAACAATTATTTTTTTAATGAGGACTACCTCAAAATATTCATATTTTGGTACAAAAAAGAAATTGAAAAATTCTCAACAGCTTTGAAGTGAAAATAATTTGAGTTTAATGATAAACGAAAAATTATGGAAGTTCAATTTTTCGCAATCAAACATCGCAGCTTGTATTTCGTATTATCGCCAAATACTGTCAGCAACGAAAATATTTTCCCACAAACTTTCACAACTGTAAGGAAAAGTTGGAAAAATGCCACGGTTATCGACGAGAAAATTGGAACTACCTATATCTCATTTCTGAAAAATTAATTTACGACGTCGCGTCTTTTGTGTTTTTCATTCATAAATAATTGAAAGTGAATCACGTGCGCATATTTTTTACCCCTATTTCTTTTTTCTTTTTTTTTTTTTTTTTTCTTTTTTTTCTTTTTTTGTTTTGGCTCATTTTCGTAAAATATCTCGCTCTCGAAAATACGTTAGGGGAGAGGTTGATGAAGGGGAAAACCGGGAAACAAATATTGCAAAATGAAAACGACGTCGTCAACAATTTCAGAAACCGACTGAAAGAAACATCAAATGGGCGGACATTTGTATCTTGAAAGCACAAACGATGAGAAGAATCTCCTGCGCTTTATTTGGTCTTTATATCTCACACGTATACACATGGCTAGAAATTAAGGTAAAGCTACCTTCAGATGTTTCATATAATGCATGATACGTATTTCGTGCCAGAAGAAGATATTATACACGTATAGAAGGTGAAATGAAAGAGTTGTTTTGACTTGCAATACGATAAATTACTTGCATTTGATACCGATAAAAATTCATACAATTTGACGACATTGTGGGTGGTGGAAAATTTAATGAATTGCATAACAAATTTTTTCTCGGCAAAAGGGGACATTTTCATGTTTTAGTACAATATTAAGTTTACTTTGTGTAAAAGGAGGTGGATAAATAGTGACCATTTTTCGCCTACAACACATACACACAAAGAAATAAATCCAGTAAACTTATTTTTACTATAGGTACTGTATACTTGAATATGTACACTTTACATCTATCATCTATGTAACTTTTATTTAGTAAATATTCTGGTAAGTACCATTTGTGGACATTCACAGGTAGATAGGTTGCCATGTTCACCAAATTTTTGGGATTATACGAGAATATTTGTAATTTTTTCCATAAAAAAGACCGAATAAACCATCATGAATCGCAGTTTCTACATGTTTCGATATTTAGTCATTATAGGTACTCGTTTGGTTTCATATGATTATAGAATTACTTTGGTTCACTGGGTCCTTTTAAGTGAAAAAAATACATATACTGTGTCCTATGACAAAGACGCGGGGTTTTGGGCATGATAATGTGTGCCTGTGTAGCAAAAAAAATTCACAAACTAAACTGGTATTCGCTATCATATCAGTTTTATTTGCTAGCCTATTTATTTGCGAACAAAATGAAACTAGAATATGTCGAATTATTTGCCTGTTTCACTCAAAATAAAATGTTAAAGGGGCACTTTTAGCCATATACACCGAAAAACATAAGAAAAATTATTGAAAACTATTGACAGTTATCGATAAGGTGGACAAAAATATCATTAGTTAGCCTATCTAACGATGTTCTATAGCTAAAGTTTCAGCAATTTTCAATTTTTTTTTTTTTGTGAAGATTATTTGAGTAATAGTTACGAAATTTTCACCAGGCTTGCTTCAATATACAGACTATCTCCCACCAGAATTTCATCTTCTTCCTTTCAGTAGTTTGTACAGAATTCCGAAAAAAAGTTGAACATTTTCAACGTTTACGCAGCAACTTATTTATAGAAACAAACTTGAATTCACATCACACCACTTTAATTTGTTGGTCGATCTGTTTTCAAACGAATGAAGACTAGAATATTTTAAATAAGTAGGTGAACTGATTGAATTTACAGACTAAACCTTTCAAAATGTACAGGGTGCATTTTTTATCTCAAGCGTGAGACCCCTGTGGGGAAAGGTTGCATCATGGGGCTAAATTTATGATTGGAGCATGTAGTCAGTGTTTCAACTATAGGTACATAATTATGTAAAGGCTAACTATCGCTTATAATTTGCCAAAAAAAAATTGCATTTGAATCGAAGTCCCTTCTTATTGAAAACGGTATTTTATGCAACTAGTTTGCAAAATGAGCAATTATCATTGAGTTACAAAGTTTGCTGCACAAGCCGCGGGTGAGAGCTGTAATTGCATGAGTCGACTATATCGCGAGTATATGAACAAGTAGGGTACAGTATTTTTTGCAACATATATTCCAAACAAAGTTCATTATTGTACTTGATCAATTTTTTGAAGTTCCTGATAAATTGACCCACGATAATCCAACCCATCCGATTAATAAAATCGAATAATATATTTAATTATTACACCAATACTTGGTGAAGAAATAAACACAAAAAGAGGATGGTTGAAAAAAAAAATTTTTTTTACACTAATGAAGAAATTAATTTTTTTCAACACTTGCTGATAAACTACATTTTTATAGGCATCTTAACGATTTATGAAACAGGTAATTTTAGAACTATTTAGAACCGATGTATAAAGTCTTTTACTTTATAAACATCGGTCTTTACTTCATACACTGTCTTGGGCGCACGCCTTACTTTATACACCGGTCCTTCTGTACATAGCCTACGTCATTTTCTTTATTTATTGTTTTTAAATACAAGTTTTTCAGCTTCGAGGATTCAAATCACTGACATCTGGGTGTATAAACTAGTACTGTAACCACTATGCCACAAGATTTGGTAGTGTAGAAGGTGGTAGTTTGTGCTTATATATTTGTCAATTGCCAAAATATTTATTTATCAAAATTTGTTTTGTTTTTTAGGGGAAAGGGGTGTAGCAAAAAATAGCGTTTGACCCACGTGTATACAGTATGTGATTGATACTCGTATGATCTGCATCGCTCGCCTTCAGCTCATGCTGTAAGAATCACACTCGGATCAAAATCACCTACTTTATATACTTATATCACAGATAACTACATATTTTCTTTCACTGTTCCAAATAGATTTGGAAATCTCTCACTTTGCTAAGAAAATTCGATTCAATATAAACCTATTAATGTTTTATAAGTGATGAGAAGTTATTTTCATTGTTCTTCAGTATTTGGATGTAGTTTATCAATGTTGTGAATTTTTGACGCCGCAGAATTCACGCAAAATCAAAACCTGATGTTTGAATTAAGAATTCGGCTTCAACAGAACTTGTCAAGAACCTAAGAACCTGAGTGTGTGAGAGAAAAAGCTCCTAGTATACATTTATATTTCTAAACATATATTTTCGATCAATAGTCCGCATATAAGTTCCACGCTCTTTAATACACACGTGAAATAAACTCCTTCCCTCCAAAAAATACATCCTCTGGGTCATGAAGCAAAAACTACAACAAAAATAGAGAAAAAGTATACGTACTATGCACGGTAAGAACATGTGTCTGTATGACATCTGTATTGCGTTGTGCGTGACACGTGTAATTACCAGCGTGGACTAATTGAATCCGTGTTAAATAAAGTGCTCCATCACTGAATACCCTAACTTCATCTTCGCCCAACAATGCCAAATCGGCGGCATTTCTACGCCAAACAATAGGCGGAGGTGGAGTTCCAGTGACGTCGCATTTTATCTCGACATTATCTCCAACCCTCGCTGATAAATGATTTACCTCCAACGCTTTGTCTAAGGAAACTACGGACAGACCTACAAAAACGAACATACAAAAAAAAAAAAAAAACAACAACAAAAAAACAAGAAAAATAAAGTATAATCCAACCTAAACTTCCGTCGGTTGTGTGTAAGCAAAAGGAAAATGTGATTTTCATCCACGAGTAGGCCTACTTGCCTACCTAAAACATTTTTTTTTTTTTTACCACAACATAGTATATACGCACAACCAGGAAAAGAAAAGAACACACGTGGAACGATAAAAAAAAGTGGTTACTTTTTTCATCTTGTTCGACGATATAAGACCGAAATAAAGGAAAAAAAAAAGACAAAAATAAATAAATAAATGGAAAAAAAAAGTAATACTTACTGTATAATTTACTAAAGGCCGCGTAAAATTCGTTCGTTCCTAAACGATTGTCTTTATCGATGTCTTCTTTCTTTATTAAATTTTTTAATTTACATTTTTCTGAAATACTGTGCAAATTCTCTCGTTTAGCGATCTGTAAAAACGTTTACACGAACGTGCGTATTTTCACTTTGATAATTTACCAACTTTTTTCCTACCCTCTTTATTTTTTATGTTGGGTATTTTATTTCCGCCAGAGGACATTATGAACTACCCAATATTTGCAGCGACTATATTAAGTATTGTTTTTTTATTAATTTTTTTATGACCCTAGTCTACTGAAGAGTGGTGTAAAAAATAGCCGAATCAGATTACAAATAAGGTTGAAATGGAATTAATATACATATAGGTATGAAAGGCTTTACGCTTGAAATTAGGTGGGGGTAAGCAGTTGAATGAGTGATAAAAACGCTTCATCCCAATATCTTTTGATGCTACAAGAGGGCGGTAAAAAGTTTTAATTTTACTCGACAATAAGTGATATACAACAAAAATATTGATGTTCAAAAATAATTTACATAAAATTTGAAACAAAAAAGTTTCCGTACTTTTTTTCAGAACTATCACAGAGGCTGAGATACAGGGAGGTAAAGAAGAGTATTCTTTTAAATCATAATAATCAACATTATTTTCTTATTATTCGAATACTAAAAATGAGTAAAGCCATTAAGATGGTTACAGAAACCAACGTATTGAAATTTCCTGTCAAATTAATGTAGTCTAAACATTATATTTCATGGACGTACTTACATGGTGTCCCCAATAACGAAAATAACCCATCATAAAAATAGTGAAAAAAACTATAGTTCCATTAAATCCATTTACAGTCGTCACATTATTTCTCTGATTGTTCATTTCCATTACACGAACACCATGTATCTACAAGCATGGAATATTATATACAGCTGTAGACTATATATATAGATGGGAAATTTCAATATTCTAATTTCTCAAGCCATACTTATTTCTATATACATTTTCAGCTTTCCAATAATAGGAAAATAAGACGTAGTGCTCGGCGCCAAATAAGTTGAGCTCTGAAGTTTAAGGCGCATTAATGCAAAGTTGTTTCTAATTGATCATTCAATAATATGTCATCTTCTTTGGCCATTAAATGTTTGTATGTCATATTGACTATCTTCTTCAAAGCTCAATTTATTTGGTGCCAAGTAGGTGGGTATGGGTATTATTATGATTTTGAAAAATACCTTCTTCGACACCTTGTATCTTAGCTTCTATGGCAGTTATGACAAAAGTGTATGAATATTTTTTGTTTCAAATTTTATGCGAGTTAATTATTTCCGCATGGAAATATTTTTCTTAAACAGCGTTTATTTATGAAGGAAAATTAAAAAAAATTAAAAGTAGTTATACGTTTGAGCACCCCCCTCCAATGGAAACACGTGCGTTTGGGGTGAAACTTTTATACCTATTACTCATTCAGGAGCCTACCTACCGCTTAAAAGCAGCGGTACATATCAATTCCTTTTACAATCTTCATTTTACTGGGCAACAAAAAATAAAATAAAATAAAATAAAATAAAACGATAAAACAAAAAATTTACCGAAAAAATATTTTAATACCGTACTACTTAAGCTTACTTTATTGAGTTCGTCAGACGTTAAAAGGCCATTATTGTCGATATCGAGGTATTTAAATAAGGCACTGACGATGTACTCCTTACCACCAGTCCATGCCTCTTGGTGCATATATTTGACCTGATTTACCAACAGTAAATTGTCCTGGTATAACAGAAAAGCGGAAAATGTGCGCAATTATGGTTTTGTTGGTTTCGGAAAAATAATTGCCAAGTAAAATGAAGGAAAATCGGCACGTAGGATTTCTAGGTCGCCGGTATAACATAATCGGTAAATGAAAACTTTTAGCTTCTTGAAGATATATATTGGCGTAAAACTTTTACGACAACGTAGGCTACCCCTTAATCGAGTAACTAATTTTTCTTTTCGACTCACAATAAAAATGTCAGTAAATGCTGAATAAGTTATACAGAGAAAATAGCGTCGTTACTTTTGAAAACTCGTGTCGTATATTGGTTAGCGCAAAATCGTATTTCTGAACATTTTCAAAGGCGTCTAACCGTTAAAAAAAATACCATATAATGGGAGTTTCATAAAAGTATGAACATTTTTTGTTTTTTTGTTTGTTTTATACTATATAAAGATATTGCATCGTAACTTAGGTACATACCTACAGTATAGGTCTATATGCTTTTTTAAATCATTAAATTGTTTTTATTCTGCACATTTATATTATATCAAATGAAACGGATAGAAAAAAAAAAAAAAATACAATCACAACTTAAAGATATTACCCTTTCCTCGTCCATTTTACACGAAAAAAAAATCAAAACCGAAGTCAAGTCGAAATCAAAATGTCAAAAGTGAAAATGAAAGTGAGATTCGACCAAGAATGGCAAGTTGTGAATTGGGATTGTAATTGGAGCGCAATTAATGTAGGGAGGTGTGGGCTTAAAGTTAAGTAATATGGGAGGCAAGAAAAAACAAAATAATTTCAGCTGAACGTTTTTAAATAAATACAATGGAAACCTCTTAAAAGGGACACACCAATTTTGGTGATGTTGAGTGTTGAAATTGTAACGGTGAAAAAAACAATTATTTTCGTTTTTTTCAATCAGCTTCTACAGATTAAAAGGCCTATATCAAAATAACATTACAATTGAGCCCCTGCGTGCTAGAGAGGCGGATATCGATATCTCCCCGTTTTAGTATTATTGTTTAATTTGGTAGAGCAGAGCTTCTACTGTCTTGATGAAACTAGTACCTACATCAGACTTTCCATTCCTAAGTTATTTTAAATTAAGTTTACCACCCTAATTCTTGGAATTACTACATTTTTTTGGATGATATAACAAATCTTATCGATTTTTTATGACTTACTGAAAAAATTTGCCGCTACACCTTATTGTTTTATCTTGTTTGATCCTTGTTTAATCATTATTTGCTTAAAATATAGAGAAAATTTAGGAAAGAAAAATCATGAAAAATAATTAATATTAAAAGTAGAGGACAAGAAGACAATATGGTAAGGCTTCTCTTCTGGTGTACAAGTTCCTAGTTTTCAAAATTGAATATGATATTTAGAAAGCTATTGGTACATTCTAGTTAAATAATTCATCGGGGATAAATATTTGATAAGAAATTTTTCAGCAGACTGTTTTAAAGTGAAGAAAACGTGAAAAAAAAAGTGATTATATCAAGAAGGGTGGATGAGTAAAATTTTTCAGAGGAGTATGAAAAAAACTTCAGGGGTTATATACTTCGAGGAATGTTTGAACTTGAATCTAGAGGGTTGCAGCTTAATAGTAAAACAAACCTGGTGACGGTACCTACAGAGAGACGAAAGCTGCAAGTGAATCAATATTTCAAATGTGTTTTTCTGAAAAAATATTTTTGGTCAGCCGTCCTTCTTGCACGCACAGGCTCAACTGCTCAAAAGAAAAAAATGAGTTATTCGATTTGAGAGAAGAAAAAAATCAGTTGAATTTATTTTCTTTCTTGGTGAGGTAGTAGCCTTTAACCTTCGATCATATATAGATAAATAGATACTCAGTGAGAGATGGCAAATGTCTAAAAATTACGTTATCTATATCAAAAAACTATCAATACTATCGATAGTTATGATAGTGTCCTATCTTCATTACTTTTGTTTAAACCAGAGATAAACAGCTAAAGATATCCCTGACAAGCTGATCAAAAACATGTCAAAAATGAAGGGTTTTCAATCGGATATTTTTTTATTACGCATGCGCGTCGCGTAGCTCTAATGATGTGAAAACAGATATCCCAAAAAATTCAATGATAAATTCCATGAAATGTGCATGGCTTTAGATGCGCATAATGTAAAACTCTGATAACTCTGTTCTCATCTTTGAACTATTTTTGTACCACAGCGGGCATCAGATACAGCTAAAAAGATGTCCAATCTTAGCTCAAAAACATGTCAAAGATAGAACCTTGATAGAACATTCCAAATTTGAAGATTTGTTACTGCCCATGCGTTGTAGTTTGATAGTGTGCGTGTATTAGTATAGAGATGTCTATTTTCATAATGAAATATGCACAGTTTTAGATGAGCAAAACATACACCTTGAACTGCTTCCTTTCTATCTTTCACATGTTTTTAAACCACATATCATACGGAGCATTGGACATATCTTTAGCTGTATGTCTCTGGTTTAAACACGCAGAAAAATGTAACTAAAAAAGAGTAAAAACACATATGAAAAAGCTAAAAACAAGTCATTAATTGGTAGGTTACAGAGTAAAACAAAAAAGGTCAACAGTTGAAAAGTTTGGTTTAAGTGCCATATAAACTATCAAAAGAAAAACTACTGAAAAAGAAAATTCCATATTATCAATAGTTTTCAACATTGTACCATCTATATATTCAGTTGCTCTCTCACATCAACGATAATTGAATCCATCATCATTTTAAAACCTCAAATGAGAAATTACGTATTTGTACATGCTTCATAGGTCTTTTTTGTCTATTTTTAGAATCCTCTCTCTCCATGAAAGTTATTTCCTTCTTTTTTGTTCTGTGAATTTCAAATTTATCAGTAATGAAAGAATTATTTTATCATTGAAATAGATGGAAACACACCTAATCTTGTGTAGAAACATTCTTACAACTTCATGATTTTTAAATTATGTCCCCAATTTTCGTGTTTACCAAGATATCCACACACGCTATATGATCTATATTATGATCGAAGCCTTCAACCCACTGTCACAATAAATGACCTGGGTGAACATATATTTTCAAACTCGAATTGGGGCGAATTTCACAAAGAAAATCTAACTTTGATGGGAAAATTCTGTAATTAGTAGTTTGAAGAATCAAAGGAATATCATAGTTTAGGAAACACAATCACTACTGAACTAAAACAAGGTTAATATCTCTTTCAATAACAAAGTTCAAGAGTAATGTTTCCTCATTCATCAACTGCAGTAGTCGTCCTAATAAACTGATAAGCTGTCCCCAGTAAGCAGTTTAATTTCAATAAATTGGTTCATGACTTTTTGAAGTTGAGCCACTTTCTGAATTTATACCAAACAAGAGGTTATTACCTTGATGCTGCAAGCCAACTAAGCGGTTTCCACTGCATCTCCATTTTCAATAATGTTTTTGAAGCAATATTAAAACACAAAAAATGAATCAATTTAGTTCTCAAAGAAATAAAAATTTGCTTTAACCTGGTTTTCTTTTTGTCCAAAACTTTTAATTTTTTAAACTATACCAAAAAACAGATTCCAGACTTGAATAACTATAAAGCTATAGCTAGAAAACCCACTGCAAGACCTGAAAATTGGTAGATTTATTTTAAATTTTATCGAGCAGGTTATACTTTAGTGAGTCTGTTTGTTAAAAATGCTTTTTTTTTTTTTTTTTTTTTATTATGTTTGAATGAGTTGAAATATCTCCATCCGTAATTGGCTAATTCGGCTATCAGTTGGGATTATTTAAAATAAATAAGTATGAAAATAAATTAGTAAACTGACGTCATTATTTCTATTAGCTACAAAATTATTAAAAAAAATTTCTTTAAAAATAAACATTTATATGGGTCCAAAGTATGTTTAAAAAGAGGCAAATTTCTTCGTAGTGTAAATAAGTAAGAATTCGTACATCAGCATCTTACAAATTATTTTTTGCACATCTCTCACTCATACAAAAAAGTAGGCTACTTACTAACTTTTTTTTTCTCTTTGTTTCTCCATTTTTATGTTTCTTTTTTTTTTTGGTGTGTAGGTATTACCAAAAAAATGGTACATGATACACGCGCAAAGTAAATGATTGCCACAAATGTGATTTGCAGCATTCTCCTTCGGTTAGTGCTGTGATAATCACATTCATAGCAATCACCTACTTTTAGCACTTGTATCATAAACAGGGACATAAAGCTAAAGAGATGTCCAATCAAAAACAAATTAAAGGTGGAATACTACAAAACATTTCAAATTCCAGTATCTGTTATTGCGCATATGTCGTAGCTTGATAGTGTGTGTGTGTGTGTTTGTGTGTGTAAATTGGTATAGAGATGTCAGTTTTCATAACGAAATATGTGCGGCTTTGGATATGCAAAAGGTATAACTCAAATTGTTTATTTTTTATCTTTCATATATTTTTAAACCACAGCTCATATAGACCATTGGACATCTCTTTGGCTGTATGTATCTGATCACAAATAACTACAATGGAGCCTTGATATAACGAACATAAATATAACTAAAGTTATATAGACTATTTAGACAAGTTGACGCACTCGCATGAAGCCAATTTATAAAATTGGCATTAGTTTATCGAATTTGGACAAATTATCCCACTGAGTAAGCACTAATATCATTTGTGATTCAAAGTGAAGGGAATAGAATCGCAAACGACACTAGCTCTTACTTAGTGGGATAAAATTTTCCAAATGAATTTTGAAACCATTTCTTATCAGAGTGCATCAACTTGTCTAATGGTATGTGTAACTTTAGATATAATATTAAATTGCTCCAATATAGCGGATTGTGGTCCTGGGACATTCCTATGCTTACTAGTGGTGCGAAATATCGATATTTTTTCATGTAACTATGTATTACATAATATTATATTCCATAAAATTCTTTTTACCATTGGAAATATGTTTTTCGTTAATACAATACATTCAAACCATTTCAAATGAAAAAGTTCGCCGGTTTTGATACTGAAATATGGGTTCTCAAACATCTAAAACTTTTTTTCAGTAAAACAAAAAAAAATTAAACATTAATTTGAAAAAACCATGAGAATAGCAACTTTTCTTTTAAACCATATCTCACTTCACTTAAATTGAACAAAAAAAGAAATGGTCTGAAATTTGGAGACTATTTTAATGCAACATAATGAATACTAAAAATGTGAATCTTATTCTGAAATATTCAACCCATAATATCGAAAAAAAAAAAGTCCATTCCGTCCTTCGAATGAAACTTAAATAACACAAAAAATCTTCAACATTATTGTTGTTTCGCTTCCATTAAAAACTAGACTCGTGATATTGTAAAAAATTTCAAAAGGACAGTTGAAGAAAAAGCTTTTTAGTTGTAAATCGTATTATAAATGAGGGAAAGACGAAATACGACCCCCAAAAGAGAAAAAAAAAACCCTACAGACCTAAGTAACTCACTTTGCAAAGGCATCGGCTTAAAATTATTTTAGTTAATTTTCTACCGTGTACGATTAATTTTTCATTCGCCTCACTTACTTTCATAATTTCGTATTCTTGAGCTGTACATCGTTCCTCGTCATCTTCTTCGTAATTATTGCCCGTTCGTCTGTCCATTCCATTTTGAAAAAAATCCTCTTCATCGTCGGCAGCGCCGCCGTCATCGTTGCTCGTTTCGTTTCGAGTTTGATTTTCTTTTTTTTCGAATTTGCTAGGCGGCGGCGGCGGCGGGGGCGGCGGAGGTTGCGGGTCAGTGTCTGCTGTTTCTGAATCAAAGCTCGAACTACCACTCTGTCTTCTGTCGGTTTCGTTGTATTTGTCCGACGCAGTTGAATTATATTCGATAACCGTTTCTGGTGCTTCATCTACGATTCATTGAATTAATTTGTACTTTGAAAATAGATGGTCACATAAAGGGAGCGTTTGTGCCGAGGGAAAAACGTTGCTGGAATAATAATCGAGAGCCTCGACGCAGAAATTATCTTTTTGACTTTCAGTTTTGTAAACACGTCGACGACGAAATAATTTTGCTGCACACACTCCTCAAACGAAAACAGTCCAGTCAATGCTTCGGCAAGGGAGATGTGCCCGATAAAATGGAACTACTGCGCTTATTTGGCAATAAATGCTCAATAAAATACGAACGAAGCAATCCTAGTGGTACAATGCTTTTCAGCATAGTCCTATCAAAACGGTACAGTCGTATGCTCAGGTCTCCACAATTTTATACGCGAAACAGAGGCGAAGCTAGGGTAAAACCCCGAGGAGACTTGAGGTCCTGTCATTTGTTTCTTAAATGACTTTTTTTTCCTTTTCCTCCACAGTACCTGAGTATACACGTTTTCGAATTTTTATTGGGATGGTGCTTTTACCAGGTTATAATTGTGTTTAGCCCCTCCCCCATTTCTTCCTTAACTTCATCTTTGACCCAACGCGGAAGTATCTAATATTTGCATCTATTTTAGAAATCGTAATTTGCAATGACAACAATTATAAATACATAGGTACGAAATTTCTGAATAAGGAAGTGATGAAGTTTGACTGAATATGTGTCGCAGTTAATTTTCAAAATCAGCCTTTATCGAAAATGCTTAAGCATTTACTATTTTACGGTCAAATGCTATTATGAATCCGCATCATAGCTTTTAATTAAATGAAATTAGTCATTATATACATATAACACGCATCACTCTTTGGGATTTTGTATAAAATTATAGAATTTGGCCAGGTTTTATCAATATTATTCATTAGCCAAAATAAATAAAACATCAAATACTAATAATCAAATTAATTCAAACGAATTATTAATAAATATAATATGAAAAAATTTCAGTTATTTATAGCTTTTTTTTTTTTTTTTTAATTACAATAAATTCTGAAGTAAGTAGATATAGTATTGAATAAAAAACCAAAAAAAAAAAAAAAAAAAAGCTTGAAATAACTGAAATTTTTTTATATTATATTTATTAAAAATACGTTTGAATTAATTTGACTATTAGTATTTGATGGTTTATTGATTTTGACTAACGAATAGTATTGATAAAATTTGGCCAAATACTATAATTATAGAAAATGCCAAAGAATGATGCGCATTATATATAGTGCCTAATTTCATTCGGTTAAAAGCTATAATGCGGATTCATAATATAACAGCATTTAAACGCAAAATAGTAAATGTCTAGGCATATTCAAAAAAGGCTGATTTTCGCATTTGACAGGGACATCTATCTAAAAACTGCTTAAATCGTAAAATCAGAAAATCGCCCATTAAAATAATGGTTTGATTAATATGCATAAAAGCTTTTACCCTTGAAATATGGTGTAGGTGAGCTCCTGAATGATTGATAAAAATGCTCCACCCACATACTCTGTGCTTTCACGAGGGAAGCTCGAAGTTTTTTGAATTTTTCTTAACCACTAAGCGATATGCCATAAAAATTTTTCATCTAAAAACAATGTAAACCTACCTGCATATAATCATAAAATTTATAATAAAAAGTATCAGTTTAATGTTTTCGTGACTATATCAGAGATGGCGTAGATACAGGGTAGTAAAAAGGTACGATATTGTGTAAAAATCATGATAATACTTGGACTAAGTATTATTTTTAAACGACTTCAAAAGAAGAGGAGATTATCGGTTCCGTAAATATGTTTTTTTTTTTTTATGTTTGTTCCAGCATAACTTTTCAACCTAGGTACTGATTTTGATGAACTTTTTTTTTTTTTTTTAATTATTGAGGATGATCTCATCGTGATCCAATTCAATTTTTTTTAGAATCGATGAATTATAGTTTTGGAATTATCTTTGAATCGCATTAATGAGAAGACGAAAATTAATATAAACGTAAATATGGCTAAAGAATGAATATCGTGAGATTTCCCAACAATAGGCAACTTATACGACATATTCCATGAGTAAACACGCTTGATACCAACCTCAATAATGGAAATAAACAATCATAATAAGATAAGTTTACATTAAAAACGAATTTTTAAAATATGAGCTTTTACTTTCTTTTTTTTTGGCTTTAGTTTCGTACGAAATAAATATTATTTCGTTACGGAAGGTTGGCTGCAGTATTGGTATATTTTAAAATCGCAGTAGTGAGTAGAATAAAAGCTTATAAAAATAAGATGAAACTGTAGTTCTATTCCGAGGTACGAGTATATTTATTTACAGTCGTTACGTACCTTTTGACTTTTTGTACACTAGCATTATAATTCCATTTCCACCTCGAATTATTTTTTAACTTTACTTTACTGACCTAGCTGGGTTTTTAATAAGCTTTTTTACCAGCTACAATCTCGCTTTTTTAAAAGCTGCATATAATGTAAAAAAACAAAAGATAGCCTGTTTATAATCGAAATTGTTAAAATTTTAGATCGTACAAGCTCGCTTTTTTTGGAAAATATAACTAACGTATTCAGTGCAATGGCGGAACCTTTGGAAAAACGCCGATTCTAAGTTAGACCACGATTACATGAGTCACTCAAATACTTCTACATACTATTTTCTAAAAAAAATACCCTTTTTAAAATTATATTTAAAGTTAGAAGAAGATTATATAGGGTGGAAATGTCGCAAATTTCGTTTATGTAGGCTGCGGAATAAACTTCGAAAAGGTCAACTCGGTTCCAAAAATATATTCATACGATCGACATTATTCTAAATTCCATTGAATAGGTCGATTTGGAAAGAAACATTATTTTTAGAGGTCGGATTTTTAAGGCTTCATGTATACACAACGTAGGAGTACATGAATTTTCATATTTGTTCGAAATCGTAAACTTTACTTGCAATATTCTCGGTTTTTGAACGTTCGTACATGCGAATGGTGAGATTAAATTGTTTCAGAATTACAGTCGTGAAGAATGAAAAGTGAAAATTGAAAAGTCTTTATAGCATTAGTAGGGATGAAAATTATTTTTAGCGAACGAGAATTTAGTGGGATTAAAAATTTTTTATCGAAAAAATTGACTTCAAGGACATAATAAATATATTTTTACAAAATTAGATTTATTTTTGAGCGGAAACGATTAATAAAAATCAAAGAATGATTACTTTTGTATGTAAAATAAAAATCAGAAAAATAATTTTTTCAAAAAAGATGGAAGAGAAGAGGAAAGTAAGTAATATTTTTTTATTATGTCTTTAGATAATTTCTATGAATGCTGCCAAAAAAAATCATTGAAAAAGTATATTGTAATTGGATAGAAATTAAAAGCAATAGTTTGTTTTAAATTAGGTATTTCATAGCCTCCTTCCTTTATATGTTTTTATTTTAAAATTAGTCGCTTATTTTTTCATTCGACTAATAAAAAAACTTTGTATTAAGAAGAATTGTATTTTGGTGAATAATTTATGAAAAATCTGTGTAGGTACCTATATGAAAGAAAAAAAAAGTTGATCCTCGACATTTCCTAATTAAAAGTTTGTTAATACAGATTTGTACATGCCATGTTCATAATTAGTACTGTTCAAAACAAATACCTACGAACAACTTATTTATTTAAGGACTAACTTGATTTCAACAAATTGTTTTCTCAATTAATATCATTCGACACATTTTCATTTTAGTGAAGAAATCAGATATCTATTTTTAAATTTCAATCAACCTACCACTATTACCCAATATAATATCACATTCAGAATAGTAAAATTCTGAAGTCTTATGGTTAGTTAAACAAAATCAATCGTTTTCTTTCTAAACATAACCTGAAAGTCGAATAAAATGGATTTAAGAAAATTTTCTAACCTTTTGACAACCGACTGATTCCTGGTGGGAATAATGAAGAATATAACAACCGTTCTTTCACAATAAGCCTAAATTATATTTTCTTTAACCTTTTTTCTCGTTCCTGAAAGTCCAATATAATCCTGTATTTAATTTAATAAATTTTTGTCTAATATATTTTTCTAATTTGAAAATTTAATTTTCTCTTCTTACACATCTGCTGACATTACGCTAGAAATATTTGTATCAGTAAATACTAGATTGACTTTCATGTTTTTTTATTTAATAAATAGATAAATAAGCCAACTTTTGATACCTATGACGATAGTTATTGATAAATGATAATATAAGCACGACAAATAGGCGATTGCAATACGAGTGCGATGATTGAAGGACGAGCCAAAGTAAATTACACCAGTAGCTGTCACCTATTTCCCTATGTGTCATACACTATTTTCTATAATAACCACCAAAAAAATATGTATAAGGAGAGAAAAAAAGTACAGTAGAACCATGATTAACCGACACCTATACAGGAGTGGGTTGATGGTGGAAATGCACAAAATGTAGGATACTCGAAGGAGTGACTTTAACGAGCTTTTCTTCTGAAATTATACTTGACAAATACCAAGATGATTTTTTACGCCTTGTAACTACCCTTTACGTACGCTAAAATCATATCTTCTTCTCCACACAATTTTTTAATTAAAGTTAATGCATTTAGCTCGTACTACAAATATCATACTTGTGTTAAAATCACTTACTTTTCGCACTTGTGTCACAAATAACTTTTTGTAACACCCGTTTAACAAGAGTCTACTAGATGGGGGAAAAATAAGAATTCTAGCATGCGTACTCACAAATTCGTTCATATTTCGCACCAGTGTTATCTCCCACTCGTGCAAAAAGTTACCTACTTTTACACTACATGAAAAAACCAGTCAGAGGTACGTTATATCTCACTAATTGATGGATTTTTTCAATTTTCTAATTCATATTTTCTTTAATTACGCCGCTTTAATTTATTAATTTTCAAATATGAATAGAATAAGACACTATTCGAATTGTCAGAAACATTTTAAACCTATACTTTCATAGCAATCTATAAAGTAGAACACTTGTTCTGAGCAAATAGAAATCTTTCAGTACCGCTAATAGGACACGTCAAAATAATATATTAACTCTTTCGTACCTACGCAGTTTGCTAAAAATAATCAACTAATCCAAATAAATCTCATCTATAATAATGAAACATGACTGGACTGGAATTAAAATTTTTTTCTCCCATGAATTTCACTTTAAAACATGAAAAATTCAACAAAAATGACATCTGTCGAGTACGAAACATTGTAATTTCTACGATGGGCTCCCCGCACAGTTACGAACATAAAGGTTTTGCCAAAAATCAATTACGCGTAAAAATTTTCAGGGTACAATATTTACCAAAATTGGAGCTACACCCGAAACTGTGATCGACGAACAATGGTTTCGCCGTAATGCACGCAGCTCTATGCAGTTCGCAATGATTCGAATACAATTTACCATCGGATCCGCAAATTACTTTTCGTATTTTTGGACACTGCCTTTGACAAATGCAAATAGCTTTGTCTTTGATCGCCACACATTCCTCGCCATTTCCACAATATTTAACCAGGCATGGATCTAAAATTATATTCACGTTCGAGTTGATGTTTATTCGACAAAACAGGAAAAGACATGTTTTATAAAAACATAATTTAAAGTCGATTTTACATTAATTTATCTTTAAAAGTGTCAACAGGTCCCCTCCTCTTTTTTCGGGAAAGATGTGCCAGTCAACGGTAGTATATATCAAAATGTGACAATACTGAAATTATCAGGGGAAAAACTTTTAGCGTGTATACGACCTTAGAGTCAACTTAAAGCAATTACCAACTTCGTTTTTTTTTTTTTTTTTGCTTCCTTTCTACGTTTTCTACCCTCATTCAAATATAATTCTACGACTCAATAATTCAACGTCGACTTGAAATTTGGTTTAAAATATTACTTCTCTTAAATTGGAATTGACGTAATCTGAGGTATGGTTTGAGAAAAATTGTTGTGATTGTTGAAAAACTGAATCCGACAATTTTTAGTGTTTTTGTTTTTCTTCTTTCTCTCTTTCATTCTTTCCTTATTTCTCAAATTTATAAAAAAAAAATCATGGCAAAAGTTTCGTAAAAAACTGATGTGTTGTGATGATACGTAGAATTGGTAAATTGAATGGAAAAAAAAAATTCTCGATTTTCGAATGTCTTATAGAACAATAATTTCAAATTCAATTTTAAAGTACCTATATACATTTACTTTTTAAGGAAATCAAGATAATGAAGTTTGTCTGCATTTTAACAATGCTTTTACATATTTTCATACCGATTCGATTTTTTTGTTTTAAATTTTATTTTGTTTAAATTCACCTATCAAGAAATATTTACAGAAAAACCACTTTTAATTTATTTTATTTTACAATATTTAAAATATGCACCTCAAACCATTATAGAAGCCAATTATGGGTAAAATTTGTGGATATTTAGATTTTATTAAGAATGTGAAGAATAATGACATGAAAATTTATGAAATTCAGGGTGGAGTTTGTGAGGAGGGTTAGATGAGCATAACCCCCTCCCCACCTAACTAAAAAGTCGAAAAAATTTTCGCTAAGTTTTAACTAATTTTTTCTCCAATACCGGTAGGCTTCCAGTTCTTCATATTTTTTATTGGTATTTGTCATTATTTTATTCTCAGCTTTTTTAATTCGAGCGACAACTTTTTTTTTATTTTTTGGGTAGGTTTAAAATTACATTTCTTGCGACCACTCGCCTAAATATTCTGAAAATATTTCATTTTTTATAACGCAAAAATAAAAATGAAATAAAATAAAATTCTAAAGATTCATAAGGATCAGAGTTCAAATTCGTTTCTTATGTTTTGGAAGAATTTTGAATCAGGTTCATTCACCTTCATTCCCATTCCATCATGTCCCAATTCTAGATAAAAATAAATTTATTGATTGAGGGGAAATAATTCGTTGAGAAGAAAATGTGAATCATAGTTATCACAGGAGGCATTTTGTTGAAATTTCTGCGACCACAAAATGCTTTTAGTACACCTAGAGAATCTGATATTATTGCTATTTGAATTTTTATTCTTTAATGGTTATTGGCAATAAGTAAAAAAAGAAAAAAAAAACAAACAAAAAACAGATGTAGTTCGGTTTTCCAGTATTGACATTTTTAATGGTGAGGGACTTGGAACCATAGCAATAGCTCGCTAATGACATAGGCTACAGGATTCCCGTTTATTTTTACGAATCAAAAATCACGATACCCATTTTTATGACAAAAAAATGTTCCAAAAATCAAATTTTTTGACATCTATTTTTACGACATCTATTTTCACAAAATCTATTATCACAAAAAACTACATAAACAATTTTTTTCAAAAAAGTAAAATAAAAAAAATAACCACTTCACACCTATTACCCACTAAAAAAATAAATCCTGTAACTTATTGTCGGGAAAGTCGATTCGTGAAAATGGTAGTCGTGAAAATATAGGTCTGAATGTAGAGATCGTAAAATTTGATTTTTGGAAAATTTTCTTTTCGTTTCATGATTTTTGATGTGAAAACAGGGGTTTACTAAGCTACAGTTTATCTGAAATGTAAACGTTTTACCACAATTTTTTACCAGTACTATTCTCTGTTCCAAAAGAGAAATAAAAACCACTACCAACAATATATCGAGTGGGGAAACATTGCAGGGGGAGAAAATGGAGATGATTCACACTGGCTGCAAAATGGAGTATGTCTGTTTATTTGAATTTTTTATTTTGCCAAAAATTATTTAATTCATTTTCCATAACTTTTATTTGAGGGCTCCTGTTTGCGCCTTCAAGAATTCACGCGTTTCTCTTTTGGAACAGCGTATAACAAATACTCCGCTCAGTGGAAGGTTGCCAAAATGAAATGAACAGAATTACATTTATGCATAATTGGAATTTAAGACGGAACTAAATGGGGCTGCAAACACTCCACAATCACCTATTCACAGATATTTCCTATTGGTTAAAAAGGGGATAAGAGGTGATAATAGTGACCTTAATTTCATTTCTGTTTTAATCGTTAAATATTGAAGATAATGAGTTTTTTTCTCGTAAATTTGAAGACAAATGAAATGTACACAAATCTGAAAAAAATTATTGCCCTCACTTAACTGTAAATACCTTAATGTCAGCTTTAATTTGGCCATATTTTGCATAGGATCTTATGCATTTTTACGAATGATCATTAATTCTCTGGTTCAACGAATTTCTGCTAGATATCAGTCACTTTGATGTTAAATCCCAATAGGATCACTTATACTCAATTCACGTTAAGAATTGCGTGACGTCATAAACCATATCCACACTTGTCTCACTTTCTGTTCGAAACATTGTGTTTGTTTACTTCATAAAATGAAGCTCGTCATTGTATAACAATGTGCATCAATACCTTTTTTTCTCTCACCAAACAACCGCCACGTCTGTAAGCGATTCTGACGTCACGCACTTCTTAGTGTGAACAGAGTATATATTACCTCGTAGGTACGACCGAATACCACCTTGTGATTGGTTCATCGAGAAGAAAATTATGACGGCTTTCTTAGCATGAATGGAAGCGTGGGCTAATTTAATTCGACGTAGCTGTTTTTTCGATTTTTTCTGAATTTCGTTTCTACGGGTGGGTGATTCAAATCCCGCAAGTAAAGGAATTTTTTCAACTTGAACAATTTTTGTATTAATTGGATCCATTCAAAAATTAAAAATACGCCTATCTAAATTATTTATTGATATTTTTTTTTCATCATTTTTAAACTTGAGTGGGTATTGTACGAAATGAACTGATCAGTGGTTCAATTATTGCGTAAGTGGTGGAATCTTTCAGGTAGACGTAGAGGTGCGATCCATGGTATGCCACTTTGAAGGCGACGACAGTGGGGGAGGAGCCAATGGACGGATGTAAAATAGGGCGTTCTCCTAATATGCAAAAAGAAAACCAACAATTTTAATCGAAAAATTGACGGCTATTTTGTTTCTAGAGTGAATAATTACCTTTTCTATTCCCCCCAATCCATATACACGCTTCATATTTTGCCAATCTTTCGCTTGAATGGACGATACCTAATGTAAACCAAAATTAATAATTTAATTATCGATGAGGTGCCATTATAGGGGTTAAATGATTGGATAAAAATATTTTTAAAATCTATGGATAAGAGTTAATATAAGCAGTCACATATGATTGTTAACGGTAAATGAATTTGTTACTTTCATTAAAAATGTTTATATCTTCAATCAGACAGACTAAATTTAGCGACACACTGCGGAAACATTCTCGAATAGGCATGAAAACCGTAAGAAAAATATTATTATTTGAATTGTAGGCAACTTTTTTTTTATTTCGATGACATTCAAATACAGTGGGAAACCAAAATAATTTTCGAAAAGAAATTCAGTAATTTTTTTTTGTACTTTTCTCGAACGGTTTAAGAGGAATATAAAGTCAAACAACGTCCTCGCAGCACCGCGAATAAAAAGCAAATTGAATACTTCAAAAATTTCAAGTACGCAATTCGGTTTTATAAATTCCGTCCACGACTCTTATCGATTTACCACTGAATTCACGAAGCTGCAACGATAAGTGTCCGTGAGAAAACGAAACTAAACGCCAAATTTGCATTTTGAAAGGTCTTCGTGGCGGAAAGTTGCATTATACTCTGTGGGTAGTATCATCGATTCATGCTCGAGCCCGAAACAACAAAAGAAGTATAGTTAAATACGTGAAAATGACGAAATAATTTTGAATTTTAACTTTCAGTTTTCCTTCATTGGCTGAACATCAAACTTTAGTATTGTTGACGAGCGCACGAGCCCCTTCCACAATTCGTTAGAAAAAAAAAAAAAAAAAAGAGGACGATTTATATAATATTTGTCAGTTTTGGTTCTGCTCAATAACCAACGACTGGGTATGATAGGTTGTCTAATATTCGTATTTAAGGAATAAAAGCATCGAATATCTCATTTTAAAAACGTACTTACGCACAATAAAACTTGATCTAATCAATGATAATATAATGATTTTGGGTTTTTATGAGGCATATTCAGACAATACGAAACTCGAAATGCTCACGAAAATAGCATCCCTAGCGAGAGAACTAAAAACGCTGTCATTCTTTTTTTTTTTGTCAATGTTTATCATGAAAATAAGAAACTCTCTTTTTAATACTCAGTTTATTCTTCATGTAAATTTTTTTTTCTTAAATACTGATCCATCATTCAGGCCATCTGTCTCTAAAGATAAAAAGTGGGAAAAGGGAAATAAAACCTATTCTTTTTTAAAATTTAAATAGCTTACCAAAGGGAGGTTAGTACGGGTAGCATAAGTACATAGCCAGATAAATAATATATGGTTTGGTTTAAAATAGTTTTTCAACATCAAAAAGGGGTTGTACAAAGAAATATTTGGGAGGATTTGAGTCCCAACTATTAAAATTGGTTTCTTCCACCCTCCTCTCACCAATCAAGAAAAATACTATACGTGCATCCCAAAGATTCATTATGAATTATCCGCCATTCACGTTAAAGTAGCACACAGCACATTCCTTTTGTAACCATCTGTCCAATAAACAATAAGGGCACTTAGAATTTGCTTGAAGTAAAATGTCAAGTTCCCTAACTAAACCACATTGGAGCATGTGGTATGCGACCCTGGGTGCCAGAATCCAACCCAAAACGAACCAACATAATTTCCCCAAAAAATAAAAACACTCAATTAATGAACTGAGAGCATCTCCACCAACAAAATTTGGTGAAGATGCGAGTTAAGAGCCCAAGACTTGCTCAGCTAGCCAGGTGATCATTTGAACCGCTTTATACCATGCAACAGGAAAAAAAGGTATATTGAAAAATATTTACCACATAGCTGATGTCCGAGAAGGCGTCTTTTAGAAAATATTCAGCCTGAGTTAACCCCAATTAACGGTAAAAATCAAACCATGTTAGAAAAAATCATTATAATAAAAATTTTAAGTTTACAAAAAAAAAGAGACGAAAAAATAATTGACCAGTAATGGTCGGGGACAAAACAAAGGATGGTATACAGGAAAAAATGTGATATAATAGTATGCCCGACATAATAATTTGTGAGAAGATAAAAAAGGTAGGGAAAGATCAACAACAGAGATTGTATTATATTTTACCACCACTAATAAAAGATGGTAGGGTGATAGATTGAAAAATTTAAAAGAGAGGGAAAAACGTTTAGGCTAAGTAGCTAGACTAAACACTTAGCCTAGCCAAAGACGCTCACGGCGTTTTGAAATATATGTGTTTATTTTATTATTATTGGGGAAAAGAAAAAATTTTTATTATTTTATTTTTAAGGGATAGTCGCATCCTACAAGCAGAATTTGCGCTAATTCAAGAACCAGGGTAACATTTACTGACATTGAAAAAACTCTCATAACTCATAGCATTCAATTTCACCTTGAAAATGAATGACAAGAATTAAACAAACATATGTTGTCTAATATAAGATTATCCCTGACAAACATCAGAGGACACGCTGATCAGCCAATACTAATGCTTTAAATTGATACCGTAGTTGCCATTTACAAATAATGCTAAGCATCTTATCTTGCTCTATAAAATAATATTCAAAGTGCATTTATTAGCAACATAGCGTAGAAGGGAGGGATCATCACATATTGGACATAGTATAGGTGGTTTAATTTTTGTTCTTTTATCAATAGTTAATGAAGTAAGGACGTAGATAGCTTCGTTACAAGGTAGAGTCAACATATTCTAAGTGGTCTCTTCTGAGCCCTCCCTTCAACCAAAAAATCACCGAACATGAAAAAAACGCTATATTTAGAGACCTAGCTTTTTTTTCTTTCCTAAGGAAGGATCAAGACCTTCCAGGATCCTTCTTTATCTACGCCCTTGTAATGAAGCTTCATAAAGAGATAAAACAATATCTGATTGGTTGATGAATTAAGTAGTTATTCATTAATTTGAAGCTACTTTGATTAAAACTTTGATCAAAACTATCTCAAAAGCTATATATATATATATATATACAGTCATACTCTTTCATTTAAAACTTTTCAGAAAATTCGTAAATATAAAATGAATTTCTTCAATATGTAAGCGTTGTTTTCTCTTAGAACAACAATCTCCATCAATTATAAAATAGACGAAATACATTTAAAAACAGAAAATTTAAGAATGTTCGTCAAGTGTTACTACACATCATTGCCTTCATTTGAATTTTTCTTTTTTTCCTTTTTTTTTTTTGGCCAGAAAAGCGACGAGATTGAGTAATCATAGGTTTTGCCTGAATTTATTAGTTATTAGATTCTAAAATGTTACAAAATTTCTTATTAATTTTTGGCGAAATTTGTGTTAAATATATTCACGGACAAAATTTTTGCTATGTTTTAACGCCGGTATAAACTAATTCCCCCCCCCCCCCGAAAATATTATGTTAAATTAACAAAAACAAACGAAAATCAGAAATTGTTTTTATTCGTATAGTAAAATGACTGAAAATTGTCTTTTTCTTTTTTTTTAGGAACTTGTAATATGAACCTTCGCACATTTCTTTTTCAACAGCCTCCTCCATTCAAAGCAGTGTCTTCAATTAAAAAATTAACTCGAAGATATAGGAAAACTCTCTCGTTCTGGAATTTATATCATAGATTTTTACAAAGTGTGGCATGTAAATGGAAAAGGCTGTACGGCGCCTAGTCTAACTTTTAGATAGTATTAAAAATTGCAACAAAAGACAACGGGACAATCAGCCTTTGCCAGTATTTGTCAGCAGCTCCGAACAGTAAACTCGCTGAAATTGGCACTCACGACGATTTCTAACACACTGACGACGCCACATGAATATTTTTCCACTAAATGAACATTTTTTGCGATTTTTGGCATTTACAGCCTTTCCCATTAACATGCCTTATATGCACAGCACCAGATAAACTAAAAACAATAACTACAGTATCGACATCGAAAGGATATCTTTCCGGATAACTGCTATGAAACTTTACAAGTGAACATAAATATAAATGATCTAGAGGGAGGGGGGAAAGTATTTTCTTTTCCATTACGGAAACGAACGTTTTATCGAAGTGAATTTTCTCTGTCTGGCATGTAAGCGTGTGGCTTTTCTTCGAACACTATAAAATACGGATGAAAGAACATTTTTTCTGGCTTTGGGTGGTAGTATATTGTACATTACGATTAATAATATTTAGTCGCCAACGCTGAAATTAGAAGGGCTAAAGCAAGTACCGCATAAGAAATATATAGGTAGTTTTTTAATCCACTCACTGCGTTTGGTTAATATATCGGCGTTGTAGTCCGAATAAAAATCTTCTTCGTAAGCAGCATCACTTTCCGGTAGAATGCTCGAAGCACGAGCCGTCGACGATATAATTCCATTACCAACCCTATGATGTCTAGATCTCTGCAAAAATGGTAAGACCAAAGGCAAAACGAAAAAAAAAAAAAAAAAAAAAAATCAATTCGTGTTGAATATATAAAAACTTAGCGAAACAGATTAATTTTATGCCTCGCAAATTTTTTGACACAGACTCAAGAAAGAGAATGGTTAGAGAGCTTACTCAACGTAGAAATAGGCTTATAATGCAAAATTATACCACAACAGTGAGTTGGATTTATGGTCACGCGAAACATTAAGCTCGACCAATGAGATTTCCTGGGAGAATTTTAGCAACGCTGATTAAATTATGATTTTGTAAGTGAATCAGAAAGTTAAAATCTAACAATACTCTGCTCGTAACTCCTCTCTACTCTTTTTCCTTCCTTGCACACGAAAAAACGGAGAAACAATCGCGAGAAAAGAAATGAAACTGATATTCAGCTGGCGTTCAAGAATTTTTCTGGCATTCGGCTCTTTTTTGTGCGTGAAATTTTAATTTTAAAATTTTAGAAACATATATTCCTTGGCACTCGATTAAATTGCCATCAGTTGTCAAATTTCTATAGACAAAAGAATGATTTTTTGATTTTCGGTGCTTTTTGACGAAAAATCATAATATGCATAATCAGGGCTGTCGCGAAATATTCCGCCACTCTGGAACAAGTCCCTTTTTCCCTTTCAAAATTTCCTCCCTTAATTTTTTCCGATTTTTAATTAGGATTTCGAAGAAAATCTACTTATTAAAATTGATCTCATGAAACGACCCAATGGGGGACTAGGCCCCCTTTTCGTCTCATGACACAAAAAAACTTTTTCCTCCAATAGCTCAAATTTATATGTATACTGAGATGCCTGACCTGTTTTTTTTTTTCGATTATTTTATTTATTAATTATTTTACACACATCATTCATTCATCATTTGTCATCTTTCATTTGCCACCTTCATTTCATTCACCCAATCACTTTTACATATTTTATTTTCTTGATTTGCACTTGCCGCTGTATTTTATTTTGTTTGATTTTATTTATTTTACATTTGCCGCTTTTGGCTGTTTTATATATACGCATGTTTGCTTTTCTCGGCTTCTTATACTTGTTTGTTCTTGCTTGCCTATAATCTCATACAGCCCGTGCAGTTGCTCGCCTGCCAGACTGAAAAGTTCGTTATTTTTAAATATTGCAGTGGCCGAAATTATCTGCTTTTTTCTTATAGGTGATTAGCTGTATAATGTGGCGTGATGTATAGAAACGATGCAATTTGGTGATGTTACTCTGGGTTTTTTTTTGTAGATACCTAGGTATGATTTGTTGGCATTAAGCTACGAGTTAGTTGATGTTTAGCAGCCAAATTGTACTATGTAAGAGTGTTTAATCCGAAAGTACTTTTTTAAACCAAGTATTTTCTCACAGATACTTATTTATTTTGGCAAATTCGTTACGTCTAATGTAACCAAAAAATATTCGAATTATGTGTGTAAAATAACCTTGTTCCCAAGGTTTTAGGGTATTTTACTGAAAATTTAATTGGAATTGTGTCGTCTAAGTACACGTCACTCTTCCATTAGTATAGGCATCCGATTTGCTAGCCTACACAGTGTTATTTTAAAATTCCATAAATACAATTTCATCTTTTTGATCAATAAAACAATTTGGTGAAAACGAAATCCAAACTGAGTCTCTAGGAGCCTTGCAAATCACTTTTTTGAAGTGATTTTACATTAAAAGCCAGATTGAGCAAGCAGGAGCAATTGCTTAATTATGCCATAAGTGGTGAGTTTTTCAACTACTGCTGATTCCAGCCTACATATCAACTGTCAGCGTCAAATCAACTTGGAGCAGTTGCAGAATTACAACCATCAGAGATCGCATAGTTTCAAGGCTGCTGCAACACTGTGGACGCTGATTCAGTAATATACATACATTTTTTGCTTTGTTACTTGTTTATTTTTTCATCTGGGAATCAAAATTTATAATGATACCATAAACTAATAGGCATGTGGTGGGAGGAGGTGGTTGGTTCTGCTAACACTTTTGTGTCCTGTTGGTTGTGGTGTTTCCCCCTTTCCCTCCTAAAAATATCTTCTCCTACACTTGCCCATGCAGGTATCTGTAGCCCTTTACTTTTGCCTTTCTGTTGGGTTTGTTTTATCTGGGTTACCTATGTGACTTTTTCGGAGGTCACAATATTATATACTTAACCATGTATATACACGATTTCTATCGAACGTGAGACTGGTCGCACTTATTATCCGATAGTCTCAAAATTTGGTACAATTATTTGTTTTTGAACGACGACCAGACTCATTGTTTTTGAAGCGGATAGACCGCAGGGTATTCTGATTATGTTCCACTTTTGGCAATTTAATGACTCTGAAATGCGTAATTTTTCATTAATAGTCACGAAATTTGGAACAAACATACCTACATTATGCACTATTATAACTTGCTGTCAAGTTTATTTTCAATCTGATTTAGGGTACAATTCACGCATAGGGGTGATTTGAAAAAAGGTTAAATTGCACTAAGAAGAGAAGATAAATTCGAGACGAACCAAAGAAGCTGGGCCGGAAAGCAACTGCTTACTGTTATCTAATTTTCTGGGCATTCACTTTTTATTCTATTCTTTTTGTAAATTTGTAATTTATATAACTTGGCAATACAATTCATTGTGAATCTCCATAATAGTTCAACTTAAACGTTGACATATTTCAACATTTTAAATTTTAAATTAATTTCTTAACATTTTACCGTTTGTTTTGGTAAAGAAGACCTATTGTTTCTATCGTTTCTTGCTACGCTGGATTTTTTTACTTTTTTCACTTTTTTTTTTTTTATATACAAACTCAGATTGAAGTCTGACCCTTTACGTTACTTCAGTATTGATACACAGTAAAAGCCTGATTAAACTGAATTTTTTCCCAATGAAAAAAAATGTATAGATCTCGCATAAAATTCAAAAATGGAGATAATTGAAAATGATACATATTAAGATAACCAGTAAAAACTTTTGGACGGGATTGTCTATTTAGGTATACAAAGAAACTACGAAAATACCAAATATTTCAAAAATTTTATTTTGTCGGGAGAAATGATATATTGATAATACGATATCATTAACCTCACGAATTTCCCTTTGCCTTGAAATGCGGGAAGTATTATTTCGTCTATTTACGGCGCAGAGGCTCCAATGCCAGCGTTTCTGCTGGAATTTAAATATTTCTGTTTCAATATATTAAACACATGTCCGAACTTGAGCTAGCTGGTCAATACAAATATATAGAACTCGATAAGGCAAGAAAAAACCAGTGTATAATAAGTTGCATATTCCGTAACTGAAGGGGCTATTGTGTTTCGAATGTTAAAATTGTAATTTATCACCCATGATAGCAAAAATGTTAATCAGGCGAATAAAATTTCTTTTAATTGGTATGAACAAATTATCTTAACGATGTCATAAATAATTAATTTTTCATAAGCCTGTAAAAAATTTTATGAAGAATTTATTTTTAAAATAGCCAAATATCCACATATCTCACGATTTTGCCTTCAAATTTATGTTCTTTGGTTTTAATGTATTTTCATGAAACAAATCAACATTTTTTTGAAAATTTTATCTAAAATATTTAAATTGATTCTCATTAAATTTTGATGATAATTCTAAGCAAATATTTTTCTACACAGCAAAAAAAAAGTTGTTTCAAAAGTGCCAATTGAAAGGATAGGGAAATAGGAGGAAAGGGAAAAAACTACATTGAGGGAATGAAGGACCCAATTTTTCACTTAAAATACATAAGACTGCAATCAAGGTTTTTAAGTGGGCTGCTAATTATCGTCACGTTTTCTCGAAAATTTTTGTCCTTATATATTTACAATAAAGTACGTGACAAGCAACTGTTTCACTTATATTTAAACGTGACTTCAGAAGGTTTGTTACATTTTCGTAAGTTTCTGGGCCTCTGAGATACATTTTACAATATAACTCACATCGAGTTTTTTAATCTCTTGGAAACTTAACGAAAAACTCGTATGTACGCACCAAAATCATAATTATTAGTTTGTTTTTTTTCCAAATCCATATCATTAAATCAGTCCAACCCTCTATAAATGTGCACGTTTTCTCATAGAAGTATCAAAATTTCATCAAAATATTGATACATAGATGGGGAAATACATTCAACACATTACTAGATCTTAGAAATTATATGTTCTAACTGTAAAAAGTCGCAGCGTGAATATCGATTTTGTTCTTAAAACATCGATGTATTGTTGGCGACTTCAGATTCAATCACGTGACTTCAAATTGCCTCAACTCAATCAATTCAAAACTTCAACAGTTTTAAAGAAGAATTTAATCAGTGGTGAAGCTACGGATGGGTCTGGGAGGACTATGATCTCAAACCAGTTTGCTCCTCATTACTTTCCTCTCCGAAAAAATCATCAGGAAAAATTTTAACTGTATTTGGATGATAAATTTCCAGCATAAGTAAAGACTAGGTAGGATTTGTGGGTCACAAGCGAACAACAGAATCATAACTGAAGTGAAGTGAGTTACTCAGTAAGACCCTCTATCCTCCTGTCAAAAAAAGAGTATCTGAATCATATCACATATGTTAGAAGTGAAATTTTGCATTTTAATAAACATATCCGAGGATGTTCCACTAAATAAAATAGAAAAAATTCAACTAGTCAACCCTTTTTGAGGTCACAAGGGGCTAAATGAGTGGTTCAATCCAAACATGAACAGTAAATTTGAACTCAACATCTTAAAAAATATATCTCACGACGTATCACCAAGTTTTTTCTTGGGTCAAAGGGGGCTCGATGAGTAGTTCAATCCAAAAATTGGCCTTAAATTCAAACTCAGCGCATCAAAAAACATTAATGAAGATGTATCACGCATATCCCTTGCCTACCAAGGTACGGAATCTAAATTTAAAAAATCGAAATTTCCGAAAAATAAATACTTGAAGACAATCGATTTTACAATAACATCAACGATCTCTGACACTCATTAGAACTTGCTGATTTTCAGAGAACCTACCAATGACAGCGTTGGCTGGTATGTTAAGCAATTAAATTTCTTTCACACTCGTTCACAATGGACAAAGAAACGGTGAAAATTTCTGGCAGACTTCATAAGAAAAAAAAAAAGAGACTCAAATATTTTTTCACGACACAATGGGTGGCAAACAGGGAGGTAACCCTTTTCTTTTGGAAACAGCCTGGATGAATTTTTTTTTTTCTCCTCTGTTTTGGTGAATGTGTAGTGTACGTTTTGAGAAATACGACAGCCATAGACAACGAAAAAATTTTGAGTAAAAATGAATAGTTTCGCGTATATATAGAGGTGAAAAGAATGAAAAAATGGGAGGAAAAAACACGTAGGATACGATGACAATCGAAGGTGAAAAGGCTTGACAGAGAGGCTAAAAAAAGAAAGCAAAAGTACGAAAAAAAAAAGAGAAAAAAGACGTAATCTAAAACGACAGACGCGGACACAAGTGATAAATCTTATAAAAGCATTCACCCCTTTGAACCACTCTTTCCTTTTTTTTTTTTTTTTTTTTTTTTTTTTGAATACATAGTAAAATGTGAGTGCGTATCTCGTATATATACCTACAGTGTATGGATATGTATATGCCATGCTTTGTTCCAAAATATTAAATAGACGAAGGTAAAAATTTTTGGTGGCGACGCTGGCAAAATGACGAAACAAAAAATGATTAATGAATAACGAAGCAAAACGACAAAGAAGCAGAAGAAGAAGACGACGACGACGACGTCGTCGTCGTCGATAGAGCGAGTAATTAAGTATATGCTGATAAATACGCTAAGCATGTAAGAGAGTGTGGGGAGGAGAGAGAAAGAACTATAAAATGAAGTTCACTGTTTTAGCTATTTCGCCGAGAATTGAAA
This sequence comes from Ericerus pela, assembly GCA_011428145.1. NCBI lineage: Eukaryota > Metazoa > Arthropoda > Insecta > Hemiptera > Coccidae > Ericerus > Ericerus pela. The sequence goes on from WOFM01000464.1 coordinate 302,110, forward strand.
AGATTGATAGTTAATTAATTCAGTTTGCAACCAAAATCGAGTATTTCGGAAGGAAACTCACTTCTGCTACCTTCCTCCCCTCGCCCCAAAATCCACTTAACGTATCCGTATCAACATTGAGGGAGAGACGCGATATACAGGCCTACTACTGCGTCTATATGAAAGATCGTCGATGAATTTTAAGATAAGGAGCTGTGCCTTCAACGCTCGACAATTGGAGCAAAGCAAAACGAAGGACAAAAGAAAGCCCACTATTAATTTGTATACTCTGCTCATTTTTGCATTTTCACTCCCTTGAAAATGATTTAATTCGAACCCTCGTGAAAAGGGGGAGGTGGATTGGAGGTTCATTGTAGATCTTTATCCAAAGACACCATAATATTAAGAAACTAATAAAGCTCTCTGAGCTACGAACTACGAATATACTTTCTTCTTTAAGCTGGAGGTGAAGGTGATAGGTTACGAAATTATTCAGTTTTTGTCAACTTCAAATACAGGTAGTAAGAATAACCGACAAAGAATTTTGTTTTGGTAAGGATTTTTGGGAAAAATAGGTCGAAATGTTCATCAAAATTATTTTTGTATGGTTGGTGAAGGTGCAAAACTATCATCACTGCAGGCACTCGAATGAATGGGGGCACGATCCTCAAAGGACGCAAGAGTCACTTGACGTTTGAGGGATTGGAAGGAAGTCCAGGAGGAGGAGTATAGTGAGAGGAGCAGCAATGTTGGAGTTTTGCAGGGGGCGCATTTTTTTTAGTAACGCCACTGTTGGTGTAACGTGAAATTACTAGACAGAGGTAAAAGTTACACGAGATAAGTTAACTACGTTTTGCTTTTCGCCTGCCTAGTAATTTAAAAATGCTCGATTTGGTTCCCAATAAGTCCTTGAGTATGCTTGGCTAAAGTTTATACAGAAAAAGATTCCTTTCAGCCCTGATAAGACTTCCAAAAACTGTCATCGCCCTTCTGAAAATTTTCACCACCTTCCGCATTAATTACAGAATTATTGTTATTTTAAATTCTTATTTTGTAATTTTTTCTTTTCATTACCGTATTATAATTGTTTTTTTTTCTAATTATTCTAGAAAAATTTATTAAAATTGGGCAATATTTATCTGAAGGGAGGATGCCCCCCACAACCTCTTTGGATTCACCAATTTACATTAAAATTTTGTAACATGTGAAATGTTGTAGGACGGTGGATAGTTTCACTTTTTTCAGCATCCTCACACAATAATAATATTGTAAAATATATAATTAGCCATAAAAATTATAGACGACAATATTCGAACACACAAGTGATTTTATTCAACTTCGTAAATAATATCCCTTAATTCCATTTTATCTTCTTCTTCTTTCTATTATTTAAATATTTTACATATAGACAAGACATTAAGGTATTCTGTGACCTCAATTACACTGGTCCCTCGAAGATACAATCTCTCCATTCAGCAAATCCCTACCTCATATTAATCACAGTGGAAAAATATATAACTTGAAAGGTATATAAACTCATGTTTCAGATAGAATATTCATACTGTATTTCATAAGACTATCTTATACTGTTCTCTAAATTATCTAATATTATTTATTTGTACTGCTGAATGTACAAAATTAATATCATATTATATATTGTGATTTAATTCTTTTTTTTTAAATATTTTCTTATAAAGTCTGTTACCTGAAAGTTAAGGTTCACCACAAGAGTGTGGATAATAAATTATTTTATTAATTCTTTTTCAAGTATTATTAGTATTCGTTTCTGATATTAACATTTTTGACTGAAATGTATCTAACGTCGTAAAACGTATCAACAAGGTAGAATAATAAAAACTCTTTTATGTCGTTACACATATAGCATGTAACTTTTTTTCCACATTTTGGTCAGTTGATGATAAAATTATACAATAATGAAAACAACCAAAGAAGAAATAAATTTTATAATGATGCAAAGTTAAAGGAAACAAAGCATAATAAAAAAAATGAAGCATTGAGTTTTCTTATCCTCCCATTGTAACCTAATACTGTAACCTTTTTAGCCACAACAGCTCATTTTTTGTAAAATATAACATTTTTCCACAACAGTCAAATTTGATAAGCTGTTTGGCAGGTTATCAATTGAAGTTATAAATAGAGGAGACGTTGTTCGCAGGTAACTTTATGGCTCCTCGTTGGTTGTGCGCATGTGCCTGAACTTGTCTTCATTCCATATAGTTTGTTATAAAACATCGACGAATTAACATTAATTCGTTGACAAATTAAGGGCGTTAAATGCACACGAATTAATGCCATTAAACGCATATAAATTCCCTTTGATTCATTTGTTTAAGAACATTAATTCGCCGATAAATCGAAGGGAATCCATTGATAAATCAGCAAATCGAAAGGAATCTAATAGAATTCAACGACAAATTCTATTCAATTTGTCAACAAATTAATATCCATAAACACATACAGATTAAAGGGGATTTGATGTATTTAACGGCCTTAATTCGTCAAATTCGATTCCTTTCAATTTTTGTGTAATTCAATGACTGATTTGTCGAAGAATTCCCTTTGATTTATCAGCGAATTAAGGTTTTTAAAAAAATGAATCAAAGGGAATTTATATGCGTTTAATGGCATTAATTTGTGTGCATTTAACGCCCTTAATTCGTCAACGAATTAAAGTTAATTCGTCGATGTTTTATAACAAACTATATGGAAAGAAGACAAGCTCAGGCGCATGCGCACAACCAACAAGGAGCCATAAAATTACCTGCAAACAACGTCTCATATAAATAGACGAAATTTTAAAAACAAAATAAAACACAATGTGACTATTGTATAACATTATCCTCGCCCAATCATTCAACTGAATAAATAAACATTTACCCACGTAAATAAATTTTAATGTAAAAAAGATTATAATGAAGACCAAAGTCCTTTCAGTCTTCACCTGGATCAATCGAAAGTTCTTTTTAAATATGAAACTTTTAGCTAATTATGTATATGTATATACCTACTTAATCAGATATCAATTAACAAAAATATATATTATACATATTTTCTTCTACTATTAAATTAAATAGAAACAGAAAAATGACAAAAAAAATTTATAAAATATTTAGATTATGAATAAAATTGCTTAAGGATAAGCCGAATGATAGATCATACAAGAAATTATGGGAGGGGATTAAAATGGAGTCTGAAGGAAAGAAGGCGGGTTGTTGCATTACTTTTTCTTTGGGATTTATTTCACGGACAAATAGTTGATAGCAACATTTTATTGGAAATTAGTTTCATTAGTTTCAAGGCCAGTGCCGAGTGCAGTGAGGAGTAAATTGTAGGTCACTCGTAAACATATTGGATTAGAACATAAAACGTGTAAAATGAAGCAGTTGAGTTCGATCAGCCAATAGATACAATTTTTTGAAGTGAGCTAGGCAAAGCCGAATTAAGCTTTTATGTACCCACTCACAGAACAACTTTTCTGATAAATCCATTTCCCATAGATGAGCGAACCAAAAAGTACCAAAATTTTCAAATGACTTTTAAAAGTTGAGCCCTGTAACGATATTATTGGTATCGTACAAATAAAAAATATTCAACACATTATGTGAATTACTTTTAATACTAAAACTATTTACTATACATATTATATCCAAGTTGTGAGCCAAGTGTCTATAAAGTTGAATTACAAAAGAACATATAAGAGAATGAATTAAATTTACGAAAATATGTTCTTATATTGGGGCAGAATTGTAGGTGATTGTTTGTTGGAGGGAAAGGAGAGAAATGGAATACAGAGAATAGGAATATGATGATCATATATTAATAGAGAATTCGTAGGAAATAGTTATTGTCCAAAAATGTGTGTATCAGGAAATTGCTGATTCTGAATAAATGAATAAATGTAGGAGTTTGTAGACAGGAATTGTGTATTCTAGGAATTAGGGATGATGGGAATATTATTTGAAAGTCTATGAATAATTAGTGATTGTATGGAAAATGTGTGAATGTGTTTTTCAGGATATTGAATGTATTTGTGATTTTATAAAATGTGATTACACAGTAAAAATACCTCATGATTCGTATTTCATCATGACCAGCCAGATGTCCCAATTTTTTAAATTTGGTCTATTAAAAAAAAATTCTATTCCTCTTGCAGAATTTGAACCATTGTTGCACGATCCTTTTAGATATTTGGAAATTTCAATAGTTTTAGTTTAGATTTCAAATTTTAATAGGCGAGGGATTACAATACTTTTTAAAAATTGAGTGATACATTATCCATTATATTTTTTGAGGTGCTGAGTTAAAATTTTTAGTTCATTTCTGGATTGAACCATTCATTGTGAAATCATCTGACTCTCAAAAATGGTTGGGATGATATTGTCTTAATCAAGTGATACATCGTCAGTTATGTTTTTTGATGCTGAGTTCACATTTTTAGTACATTTTTAGATGGAAATACTCAATTGGCCGGCCCTCTGTGATCCTAAAAAAAAGTTAGGATAATTTTTTCTTTAAAAAATGAGTAATACATTAATATTACATTTTTGGAGGTACTGAGTTCAAATTTAAGATTAATTTTTGGATTGAACCCCTCATTTTGCCCCCCGTGACCAAACAAAGGTTGACTAGTAAAAATTTCTACAATTTCAATGGGTGTCACTCCTGGGATTAGTTTATTGAAGACCAAAGTTTCACTTTTAAAATGTTTGATGTGGCCCTGGTACACTGTTTTGGTGGGTGGGATCATTGAGGGTAAGCCACTTCGCTTCAGTTGTTGTTCTAGGGTTCGCTTGCAACCCGCGAATCCAAGTAGACCTGCAGAGCTAGGCTACAGAGAAACTAATTAAAAAAGTATAGTGAAGTCCCCCCTTTCTGGTGACATTTTTATCATAGGATATTGATGTCTCTCGCAGAATTTAATACCATCCCTCATATTTCCCCCTTAGCCTTTCACCATTTTTTTAACTATCCCACTCTTGTTTTTGAAATACACTTAATTATTTGTTTTATCTCCCTCCATTTATTATATAAGTATGAACACAAATTAGAATTAAATATTGTAACATAAACCTACCGCCATCTGTAATTAGCACCACTTTTTATAGAGAGGCAAGCATAATTCAGGGGAAAAACAGAATCCTTTTAAGGTCAACGTTTTACTGTCATTTAAACGATTTTTTATTTTTCATTAATCGAATTTATTAATTCCCTTCATGTCAGTTAGTGAATATACTGTTAAAAAAATCGATTAAAAAAGGAGAAAAGGTAACTGATACGAACTTTAACTTTTTTTTTTTTTTTTTTCCAAGCCCTCTAGTTACACCGCTACTTTTAGAAATATAATTAAGTATTAGGAATTGGGAAGAAACAGTGAAAAAAACAACGACCAAAAAAAGAAAAAAAAATGATGGTTTATAGGTGGTTTATTGAAAACAATTCGCGTTTAATTTGAAAAAATTTTGATCCTGGATTATCACGGAGGTAAGTTTTTCTTTGCTTTCTTTTTATCTCTCCTGAACAGAACACTTGGCGAGAAAAGTTTTCGACAAAAGAAGACAAGAAAAGAAAAAAAAGGAGCGAATGAAAAGAAAATGAAGATGTAAGAAGAAAAAATGAAAAGGTAATAAAAGTGATTTAAGACGTTTTTACAGGGATGCGTTACAACCGGAATCGAAAAAAAAGAAAAGAAAAAAAGGAAACTACTATTCTGCATCCGGCGAATAAACAATCGTTTTTCACAACGAAAACGGATATAAAGCGAAAATTTTCACTTTTACCTCCTTCGTCCGAAAACCTCACTCAATTAACACTTTTTGGAAAAGTTTGAATTATTTAGAGCGTGATAATGCGTTACAAAAGTTATCCGATTCGAAGAGAAACTGAAAAGTTTTCAGCTTTGATTTAGCCGTACAGAATGTACATATTGGGCGGTTGAGGGTCGACTATTTTCACAAAAAGTACGGTTTTCGAGTTTTATGCTCGATTGTTAGAACGCACGACGGCGAAAAAAATTCCAAACATTAAATTGACGAGGATAAATGAACAGCAGTAAGTAGCTCTGTTTCATTTTTCACGAGGGGGACATCCACAGCAGAGGCATGAGATGGATCACTATCCGTTTTCAAGTAGATATGTACCTACGTTAAAATTTTCTACAGCTCACTACACTCGGATATACGGCAACGTGTTGACGTGCAGAAACTTATCTTTTCTTATACGTACCTACATGACAAAGAGATGTAGCAAATATTTGCACCCCAATGTCATCGAGAAAAACCAGTATCTGGACAAACTTGAATCGCAATTAGTGAAGAGTAAAATTGGTCTTGGTTTCGGTCTAAATTTTACGAACTTTTTGTAAGATCAAGACCAAGATCTACCATGCCAGACCATGACTAGACTATGCAAAACCGAACACAAAACTTGAAAAAAACATACGAACACGCTGGAAAATGCTCGAAATATTACTTCTTAATTTATTTAATATAATCGGGGTTAAATTTTTTTTCTCACATATTGGAAGCACATGACGACCGTGTAGTTTTCGAGAGGAAATTTCATCCTTGAATTATGTTATGGAACAAAGTGGAATGAAGACGTAGCCTGTTTTTAACCATGTTTAGGTACCATCATATAAAAATTGAGATCTAGCAATCAATGCATAAAGTTGCTTTAAAGCCGCTATATTAAATTCCCATCTTAGGTAAAATCCGCTGTCTGGGAAATATATTCATCATTTAGCCTTCATTAGGAAGAAAGTTAGATATTTTCGAGACTTTTGAAAAAATTTTAATGTTTTTGAGCGTCAAAACCATAAACCAAAACAATAAGACACATTTTAAAATTAAACTGTTTATAAGTCTCACATTATGTCTCATTTTTCCTTCTATCACACTTCACTTAACTTACATCAAGCTTGAATCGAAAATGTAATCAACCCATTTTTGGAAGAACTTTTCAAAAAATCCTAAAATTTCTACCTCATAATAATTTCAAGCAAGTTCACACATGGGTCATGATGGTAGTAAAGTTTGCCAAAATAAAATAAAAAAGAGAAAAAACTACGAAATTTGGAACCGTTATATTCACAATAATTGACTGTAACATGCCACAAATTTTGGTATGGACTGGTCGGATGGCACTTTCATAAAATTAATTTTTGTTTTGATTTTGAAACGGGTAATAGTTTTAAACTGTGTAATTTTAGGTCAACAGCCACAAAATTTAATACAATCAAAACCTACTTTTTCTAACGGAGTTGCTGCTGCATTACAGTTTTTAAGTACGTTTTGTTTAAAAAAAATTATTTATACTTGGTACGGTATTAGCCCCCAGGTTTGGGGGTGGATAAGTTTTTCATTTCATCACGTAAGGAAAATTTTGGCACCAATAACTCAAATCATCATGTCACTATGATAAACATATAAGCTGTTAATTATTTTGTCAACTATTCCCTCAATGCGCATGCGCCACTACCCACACAACCACACACAGATACCAAAAAAAATGTTCGTTGTCTCCTACAAAACAATGAATTCTACCGTGTTATCAGAAATTCAAGGCCGGCACAAGCCAAAGGGCTATGGAGGGGGCTCTATGGCTTGTATATATATATATATATATATATCCTGTTTTCTTATTCCCACAGTACCTACAGTTCACAATTTTTGTCCAATAATCATGAAATTTGATACGAACATTTGTACTAAGCCTACGACCAGACGTATTGATTTGGGTGCGGATTGGCCAGATGGTACTTTCGGTACCACTATTTTTGTATTTATATTGGTCAAAAATGCGAAATTTTGGAACCATATGTACGAAGTTTTTTATTTCATAACTCAAGGAAAATTTTGTCACTAATAACTCAACTTCATACGCATTTACACACACACCATAAGCAAATTTTTTTTTACCACGGAATAGGTCGCAATTTTTATCCGATAGTCACGAATAGTAATAAGCAAAGGAACTGACCTATTGATTTTCTTGCGGATCGGCCTTATGGTACACTTCCGGTATGGCTATTTTCTTCTTTTTTTTGTTATAAAATTTTTAATTTTTGACCAATAGCTATGAAATTTGAAACAAATATTCACAATGATATATTATGACTTGCAATAAATTTTCGTGTGGATCGGCTGTACGGTACTTCCGGTATAGAGTTTTTTGTTTTTATTTTGGATATAAAATTATCAATTTTCTATCAACAACTACGAAATTATAATAAATATAATAATTTGCTATAAATTTTGGTGCTAATCGGTCGCACGGTACTTAGGTAACACTATTTTTTTTTTCATTTCGCCTATAAAATGCCTAATTTTGAACCAAAAGGAACTTAATTCGGAATAAATATTTATTACGATCTGTTAATAAATTTTTAGTGACTACCTACCCAATTTTACATTTTTCAAAAACCTAATTTTTCTAACAGAGTTGCTGCTGCTGCATTAATTGTTTTTCTATTTTATAACTTTCTTGCATTTATTTAATTTTATTTCAAATTTTATGATTATTTACCATATTTTATCATCCTAATTAATTTTTAGTTTCGAGAAATAATGCTTTTAAATTTCAGATTGTTCAATATTTCATCAAAAACTAACAAATTTCATACAATCATAACTTACTCATATGAACTTACAAACAATTAATATGACCATAAAAATTCACAATTCTTTTTTCTCGAAAACCTACTTTTTCTGGCGAGGCTTTCTGCTCTATAGTTTTTCTTTTTATTTTCTCTTTTTTTTTATAAAAACTCGAACTAATTTATAAAATTTTTGGACCGAATTATGCACATGACGAGGGGTCAACATTTAGGAATTTTCAATTTGGTTGCCAAGTTCGCCCTTATATTTGGGAATGAAAAACACGTCAACCTGGGAATACAGATTTTAAATTTACCATAATTTTTTTTTGCACTAGAAGTAAAAAACTGCGTATGTAGAAACTAAAATGTTTCAAATACGATAATATTACAGCAGTATCCATGCAGAAGGCGAATAATATGGGATCGGAGAATCTATATTTAGAATAATTTTTAGCTTTTAACAAAGGACAATAAGGGCTACTTTTACCTACAAAGAATATTGGGTACCTGCAGTTCGCATTAGGTTCATCACAAAAAAAAAAAGTATCAAGTAGGTTGTGGGGACAATACTCGTATGAGGTAATAGGGGCTCGCACCCCAAGACGACAGTTGCCGCCCAAAGGCTGGCAATAATCGTCTTTATGACGTTAAACAAATACACACTGGTGCGTTTGTATGTTCGTACCTGTACATATGTACAGGTAAGATACATTGCACGGGCCAAGATCAATTACTAGATAACAATTTTGGTGATGTCACGGCCCGGTACCAAACGCGCAGCGTTGTTTCTTATCACCTCGACAGAGGCAAGAAACGACGTAACGCATGACATAATTACGTACATGTACGTATGCATGTATGTCTGTGTGCGTGTACCAAATCCTGTATATAAACTCTCAGAACCGGCTCAAAAATTGCCAGTGTTTGCCGAGGATTTGGCTCTCCCATACTTAATTGTATGAAGTGGCAGAACACGCAAATACTGTTGAAAACCTTCTAGTGTGAATATCTCTCACGACAAGGTATTCCACATAGGTAATAGGTACCTATTATGTTCATTTTTTAAGAGAAAAACTAAACCCTCGAACGGAATTCGATTTACAAAAATTTCAAACATGCATGAACACGTAAATACAGACTACTATTTACAAATAATACCTACTCGATACAAACGACAACGTTTATAAGAAGGTTAAAGAAAATACGATATAATATAATGGACTCAATAAAACATCAATTTTGTATAATTCGATTTTTTCACAATCTCTAGAACGATTGTTGAAAAAAAAAAAAAATCAAAATCAAAATGCCAACATTCCAACCAAAAGAAAAGTAATATTACTTTACGCCCGCAGGCTACCATTATAAAAGCATACATACACTTCGAATGAGGAAGATAAGTAAAATTAAAATTGTGTCGTCGACTAAAATGTAAAGGGTCGAGATACACTAAATCGAATTGGTAATGTAATTTTTCGAATTATCGACTGAGAAAAGTCCGTAAAAATTTCAACGAAATGGCAATCCCCTTTTTCGAACCCTTAATTACATTAGCTATTTTTCTTTTAAAAAGCACTTTGACCTAGATTGAATTAATGATTTTTTTTACTATCTCGTGCGTGTGTGTGTGCGTGTGTGTTATAATATTTTCTGAAATCATGGTTTCGAAGGACTCGAGGTACAATTTTCTTTTCTATTCATTTTGGAATTGTACCGAATGGACAACAATAGATTTAATAAATTATCATTATTTTCAGGTTAGCTGGATGTGAAAAGCTAAGCGCAAAAAAAAAAGAAAAAGAAATGAAAATAAAAAAGTTTTGTTTTTTTTTCTTACTAAGAATCTTGAAAAGGTAATATTTTCGTCTTATTGCGTTAATTTAGAGGCTCATGTTCGCGTGTTTTAATTTTACGTGTTATGCCGATCCAAGATAGGTAACATAATACATAATACCCATATAGGTACATATAAGAACGTTTTTTTTTCATCATCTAAAATGGAAGATCGTCCCTTTTTTCTTCGATTTTTCATTTAAAAAACTATTCTTTTATTACATAAAATCATGAATAGGGATACTCGGCGTACGTCTAACTTCAAAGTTTAAGCCCATTCAAAAATGATGAAATATCACGAACAGTACGTTTCGAATAATTTATTTTATCGAGTCTCGAATTGGGAGGAATTTTTTCAATAAAAATAATGGGTACTAGTGAAAAATTACTAAAAAAATTTCTACATAAAAAAAGGCATCGTTAACATTTAAAAAAAATATTTTCTTGTTCAATTCGTAACGAGTCAAGAAGAAGAGATTTCTAAGAAAATGGAAATATGTATAATTTCTTTCAATTTTGTATCAATTATTCTTTTATTCATTCGTTTTTTTAATGGCATCAATATTTTCAGCAACAGAATAAATCAAAAACTTTCGTCTGGTTGCAGGTACAAAAATTATGGTTAAAAACTTTAAGGAATACAATTTTTACCAAAACAAAAAGTGGAAATCAAATATTCGTTTCCAGAACTCTAGCTCATTGCTGTTCCTTTTTTCTGTTCTCCAACTTATTCTCCAACTGCATGTACTTGATTGAAAATTATTAAAAGACAGATAAATTAATTTTGCAATCATTAGTCATTAGCTTCTCTCGTCATATACGCTTTTGGCCTTCCATTGTATTTCTTTCTAGCTTTTATAACGCATTTTTTGCGTTTTTTACGGAAATTCCACTAATCTTTTCAAATGTTTGGTTGAAACTGTCACAAGTATGACATATTTACTAAGATTAATTAATAATTGAAAATTATTTTCAAGTCAATATGTTCAAATTGATTTATAATAAAAACAGAGGTGATCAAAACCAAAAATCGAACTTACAAGACTAAGGCAAAATAAAAAGTTTCAAAACAAATATGAATAACCTGTAAATTTTAACAATATGCCTACATAAATTATTTCAAACAAGTAAATAATGAACTTTAACAAAAATTAAGTACAACGTACCGAACCATTAGGCTAGACCTAGTGATTTCAATTTATTAAAAACAACGCTTCTCTTTCGTCTAAATAAACAATCCTTTTATTGACAAGATTATTGGGTATATAGGTACTAATAATTACTAATGGATCGGAATAACTCAGACAAATATTATCAATTTTGACTAAAAAAAAGTTGTTCAGACTTTTTTCAAGACCACTGTCGTCATTTGTAAGCACTACTGCACTAATATAGGTATTTGGTACTACATTAAAGACCAAGCCGGTTCGATGGTTACTCTATCGTTATTTGTGAACAAAGTGACTGCCATTTGGCGTTCGTTTGTTGATGCCGTGGAATTCATACAGCAGATCAGGACAAATTAACCATAAATATTATTACTGTTTGTACTCGAGGGAAAAATGTATGTTACTGATTCAATAATTTTCCATCATTTACTAGAATCAATCATTTACATCAGCGCTTTCCAAAATGAACCCTTAAGGTTCCATGGCGCTTCCCCAAGGGTCCCGCTAGAGCCTATTGAAGATGGATACTTAATCTTATTTTTTAAAATTCAAAAAAACAGCCAACACTCCCCTCGCCCAAGAAGATTCAGAGTAAGTCAACTACGTAATAATATAAAGTTAAATGTAGGTATTTAGGTTTTTAGGAAGAATTTTGATTTAAAAAAGGTTCCATGGTTCAAAAAATTGGAGAATCACTGATCTACACTAAAACGTGCAGGATTAATGTGACTTCTATTAATAAATAAATAATTTATCAAATACTGGTATAACAACAAGGAAAAAATCACACAGTATCTCATTTTCAAATTTCTCATCCCCATAACTGCCTACTGGTTTTTTAACAATGACGTAAGCTAGGTTTTGGGCCGCCTTCTGTACCCAAACCACACTGCTTGCAATTACTTGTGGATTCCCTCTCTTTCTCTTATCTTTGGTATGAGGGGGTGGTGACTACACCACGAGTATCAGGCATTTTATCAACTTGTATCAGTGGCCCCATGGCCCAACTAGTGCCACGTCAGTTTTATGCGCACAGAAAATGTGAAGGCCATGTTCCGTTCTTCAAACTGGCATACTCTACTCGTCAACAGTATCTTTGTAATGCTTCAGTGGGTATGGGTGTTGTATCCTTATATGATATCAAAACATGATAGGATGATATAGTAATATGACCTCCCAAATGACATCTGTTTTCTATCAACACATTAAAGAGATAATATGGAGCTAAGAGCCATAAATATGGACGTAATTATGTATCTCCCCATTCAGCCTGCAAAATTTTTTATGCAGTGGACACTTACCACTTCAAGCAACATCTTGTAACGGCCAAAAGAGATGGTAATGTACCTAATTAGAACCACTTTCAGTATTACACCATACACGAAATATCACGTACTTTCAAAGCAGTAATACTCCTAAAATAAATTCAAGTTTATCATCCACAGACTATCAAGGACCTTAACGTTGTTTAGAGACTCAATAATATTTAAAACACACGAGTGAGTTTACACATTTAATAAAATAATAATTTGTACATCACAGTACATAAATATACGTTAATATTTATACATATACAATCACAATTCAACAAGCAAGACTATCTGTTCACCAGAGACTTCTACAAGAGAGGTTCCAGGTACTTAGAAGTAGCTGTTGAGGAACTGTGTCTTATTCCACTGAATCGAGGGATTATATACTCGTTCAGGGTATGAAAACGTACGTGTCGGATAGGTAAAGTGAGGTAGGGTGTTGTTATTATAGGGTTGTGCTGACTCGTTGAGTACTCGAGGGACAGGCACAATTAGGTCATGAATATACAGAAAGTATATCTATATTCATAAAATCAAATACGGGTGATTTAGTGGTTGTTTATAAAGAGTTATAGGATCATTATTGTTGATAAATATCTACGTTTTTGGTATTCGAAAATGTGTGGACAAATATGTTCGTCATTTCTAAAAATAGACAAAAATATACGTTACACATCTCACCATATCTAGAGCAAAATCTTCGTTGAGTATTACTTCATGATAGGTAGATACACAATACAGATGATATAGCAAAAATTTACTAATTTTTTCTCACCTTTACACATTTAGCATTAAGCACATTAATGCACTAATAATTATTTGTGATAAACGTGTAGATATAAATTAGGTTATTTTGATGCGAGTGTGATTTTTGCCGCACAAACAAAAGTGAGTGATACAGATCATGCAAACATCAATCACCTACTATATACACGTGTGAAACCCACTATTTTTTGTAACACCCTCCCCCAAATAAAAAAAAAATGGAAAAAATTTGAGGACGAATGAAGTGTGAAATGTGTATAAAGAGAAATGTATGAAGCAACGCATGCGCATAAAAAGGTGCATAATGTATTTACATTATGCATTGTTTTTTACTTTATGCACCGGCTTGTGCGCATGCAATACTTTATACATTTGTCCTTATACACATTTTACACTTCGTTTGTCGTATCAAATTTTTTCTATTTTTTTTTTTTTTGGGGGGGGGGATGGTTATAAAAATAGCAGGTGACACGCGTGTGTATAGTAAGTGATTGATGCTCGTGTGATCTGTATCAACTGCTTTCGGATCTTACTGCAAAAATCACACTCTTATAAAAATAACTTACTTTATACACTTGTATCACAAATAACTAATTTTTTATTTGAGGAAAAGTTCGGATAGGGTCAAGGAAAAAAAAATGTTTTCTCCCAGAATTCCCGAAGAATTATGTGGAATGTAATTCATCAAGTACGAAAATAAGAAGAGATGGATCATTGAGGGAGATGAAAATTTGCCATTATTTTTATTCATTTAATTTTAAATAAAAATTGTAAATAGGTCATAGCTTGAAACCAGCTTTTGTTTTCTCATGGACTAAAATCGCAAATTAAATTTTCCCAAGTTCAATGAAATTAGACTTTTACGATCGGATCATACGGAAGAAATGAAGACTTGAAACGTATTTTTCCGGGATTTCTAAATTTAGGGTTCAGAAATGAGTTTTGGCTTTGGTTTGGCTTTCGCTCATCACTAAAATAAAATTATCAGAAAAATCAACGACGAAAACTTTACAGACGACTGGCTGGTTACAAGAAAGTACAGTATTTCGTAAGACTTGAAAGATTCTCAGTCATAATTGATGTGAAAAACAACGGCCAAAAGACACAAAATATAAAAATTCACTAACGTGAATAACGACTCATAAAGAAAACATGAACGATAGTACTGTTTGAGTTGAGCAAGTACTCAGAACAAACTGAACCAGCAGCCGACGGAACCGATAAAAACGGTAGGTAGTCGTCCCATTTCTGGAAAATAATATAATATATAATTAAATAAATACAATTTGAGGCTATCTTCAGCGGGAAAAAAGTTACGAAATCAATAACTTCCAATCACTGCCAACAAAATCAACTTATTTCTCGGTATTATTTCAGAAAATTTCGAGACGTATAAAACATTTATTTTTACAAACGAAAGAGGAACAAAAAAAATCAAAAGTTACAGAGCAAAAAAACGGTAACTTTTTAAAAACTTTTCATTTGAAGTAAAGTAACTTCCTCCATTTGTAGACTATAGGTACAAAGAAACTTGTCGAACTTTAAAACGTTCGATTTCTTGTGTGCGGCAAAAGTTTTTAAAATGAGGTCATTAAATTCGCGGAGAAAAAATTATCGTTCATTTAAAAAAAAAATACATATATATATATACACATTTCTAAATTAGAGTAACTTTTTTTTTCTTCCATTTCTATTTTGGTGTTTCTTTTAATTATAATCAAACTTTTGGGTTATCAGTATTGTGAACGAGGCTTAAGGGAGTATTTAAAGGGGAGGGTTAAAAGGTCTACAAAATTTTACGTAAAAAGTTATTTTGCTTATTATCTTGGTCTCGTTAGCATATTAAACTGTGATCTCATTTTATCCTGTTTATCATAAATCAGATGGCAAATGGCGAATACTTGAGGAAACACATTCAAGTTAACTGAATTTAGTTTCTTTTCCATCCTATTTCGTCCACCAATTTTACTTAAAAATCATTTGGGGGCTACAACTTTGTAGGCAATTGTATTCTTTTACGACTAGAATTAAGAATAAATTTTCAATTTTGCAGAAGGCCTAACTTATCCGCTTTTTCGTGCAACATATGAATATTTTCGACAATATTAAAGAATAGAATATACACTCATTTTTAACCTAAGTACTTAAAAACAAATTTCAAAAAAATATGTTGTTCGAAAAAAAAAATACGAAAAATACAAAAAAAAATTCATAGGTTTCACACTTTATAAGGACGAGAAGAAGGCACAGAAAATGAATAACAATAAAAAAAAGAGTTAATCATTTTTCACTTTCTTTCATTTTCGTATTCATTCTGTAAACAATAAAACAGCGTTACCATCTCCACTTTATTTTTCATTACCACTTTCTCATTCCACTTTTTTTACCATCGTAATCTATCCCTTCTCTTAAAATTCACACATAAAACATTGGTAAAAATTGGGTGACGGACATTTTTTTACAAACTGACTTGACAAGCATTTTCAGTGTTAAAAACTGACTGGAGAAGTATTTTCAAAGCTAAAAACTGACTTGAGAAGAATTTTCAATGCAAAAAATACAATAAAATTTTCATCCCTGGTAGGGCTTGAAAACGGGGTATACTTTGCTTGAAAGAGCACCTCATTACCATGTCTCATAGAGACAGTTGCAAGTGTTAGATGAAACTGGGGTTAAAAAAAAAGCACGTTGATAAGTGATAAAAACTAAACCCAATTTTGACCCCCCTAGTTATTAGTACAAGAACTATGTTATATTTTGTTGCGCGTATAAAAAGGAGGGGGAGGTTTTACATTCGTCCTGTATAATATTCTTTTTTTGTAATGTATGTACACAGATTACTCGGCGGTTAAATTGATTTTAATAATTCAGGATTCATTTGAAAGAGGATAGTTAAATTTTAATTAAGATTGAACCAACAACGTATCAAAAATTATGAACTTAAAATTAAAAATTCAACCAATTTCTGTGAAGATTGGTATATTGAAGTTTTTTTGATTTCAGATTACAGATCGGCTGTCAGGTTTTTAACATTTAAAATTGCAGATCCAATATGGTGGATTTGAAATTCTGAATTAAACGAATCTGAGTGAAACATAGTAGGTACGCAGGTGAGTAGAATCACGTATTTTGTATTGCGGGCTCTCTATTTTTCATATTTAGAAAATTGAAACTAAGAATTGAAAATTAGTAAAACTTTTAAAAAAAAAAAATAAAACCTACTGAAAAAAGGTTTACATTAAAAATATAAACTAATAAAAGTACTAAAAAGGAAAAAGTAATTTCTAGGGATGTGAAAACACTATTTCTTTTTGGTCGAGGATGTTATAACACCATCTTATTTTCATTTTTTTAAACAAAATTTTTGAAGTCGGTGTTAAATTGTAAATAATTAAGTACCTAGGTAAGTTGATGTTTCACTTGAAATTTAAAGTTTTGTCAGTACATTGAACAGAATTGACGTATAAGCCTACCTGATAAGAGGAAAAGAGCGCTGACTTCAATAATTCCAGTCCTTAGATCGTGCTGGAAAAATTTTGAAAGGATTATTTTTCTTTTTTCCGGGTTATTTTTAATTGTTTTTTTGTCTCAAAGTTGGTTCTATTTTTGGAAAAAAATTAGTATTTAGCTTAATACTTTTTCGTTTTAATTCCAGTAGATTTGGCTGAAAATATTTCAAAATGGTTATTTTTTTTTGCTGGAGCATTTTTATTCTTTTCTTTTTAGTTTATTAGATTTTGTTTTCATGCTTCAAAATAGTTCTCACCGAGAAAAAATATAAAAAATGTAAAATAAATAAACTAAATAAATGCCTACTTGATTAATAATGTTATTAACCATACGAATGAAAAGTACTTACTCACTTTTCTTCTAGTTTGTGAGTAAAAAAAACAACCTTTTACTATTTTTGCCAACAATTTTCTCTCCATTTTTAACGGAAAAATTACCATCTACGTAGGTTCTTATCTCAAGTGTAACTGGTACCTACATTGGTAATTATGACTTGAGATTGAGAAAAAAAAAATGAAAATTAAATGTTTTTTGTTTATTTTATTCTCATAGTTAATAAAATACCGTACTATATAGAGTCAAAAAATAGGAGATTGCAACTCGTGCGATTACAACACTCCCCTTATTGGCTTGTGCCATAACATTCACAACATGTCTGCAATCACTTACTTTTCTCCCTTACATAGTAATATAGTATATTTCATAATTTAAGAAGAGACATTTATAAAAAATTTTACAGCTTTTGGATGATGAAAATTTCGAGAGATTTTGCTGATAGCTAAAACCAAAATACCAACTTTCTGGATAGACATGTTGACCTGGCAGGCCTGCTCCATTACATAAAGTTTCAGATTTTTAATTATTTCAGCAAGCCTATCACCAATGGATTAACAATAGTTTTTCAATAGAGCTGTAAAAGTTTTTTGGTGTTACAAGTGTTTGCGATGAGATATGTTCAAATATTATGCAATGAAAATAAAAGACAATTATCAGTGTGTATACAAAAATTAGGGTGCAGGTATATCATAGGAAAATACTGAAGTGAAATTGGAATAAAATAAAGATAATGATTTGGGTGATTTAATTAAGAGCCTAGACGCATCGGAGGTTATAATTCTGATTGGTTATAATATTAGTGCGACATAAGATAAAAGTCAATAGGCAAATAAAGGATTAGTGACATGATGTTAATGATCACATAATTGGAAGAATTGAAAGAATTCTAGAGTGAAGAAAAGATGCGAGGAGGTGATGAGATCATTGGAGAAGTACAAACAAAAAGTTGATTTTAGGAAAAGGATAATGATATGAAGGCCAAGTAAAAACTTTCAATTATGATGCAAATATTTACAAAGAATAATACGAATTTGTACAGATGAAAGGATACAAAAATATTGTTACCCATGATCACAGATGTGAAATACCTTGTCGCGAGTAATTATTCTCACCAGAAGGTAAATTCAACAGAATTTAAGCGTGTTCAGCCACTTCATATATTACATATGGGTAAGCCAAAACCAAGGCAAACACTGGCGATTTTAGAGCTGGTTTGGACGGTTTTTATATTGGCTTATTTACACGCACACAAACACACGTATGTAAGAAATACGTACGTTAGTGAGAACCGCCTGGTTACGTCATCCCCTATTGCGATAAGAGATGGTTGGCTGGTTGGTGTACAAATCGTGACATCATTCTATTGTCACAATTTGGTACTCGCATATTACCTGCATGTACTTGCAGGTAATTACGATCGAACGTAATTTGTGTAAGTTTTACGTCACAAGGCCAAATATTTGCCTGCCCTTTGGGGCGGCGACTGTTGTTGAGGGGTCCAAGCCCCTATCCCTCATACGTGTGAGTCCCCACAACAGACTTGTGGAAATTTTGGTTTAAAACAAACAGGTTTTTAAAGATAACTCAAAAACTATCTTACCGATTCTGAAGAAAATTTAATGGGATTACCATGGGATTACCCTCGATATTTAAAAGAAAGTAAATACATCAAAGTTTGTGCCCAAGGTGAGAAATTATACAGGAACAAACATCTAAAATACATATAGATCGAATTATCTTCTTTTTTTTTTTTTTTTTTGAAGTTGGTTAAAAAATGCAGACTCCTGGAAAACTGACATAATGAGGAAATTTTTTTCGGGGGAGGGGCAGTTACAATTTCTTTAGTTTCCTTGCCTGCGGATATACCTTATGACACCTGCTGAGATGATCTCTGAACTACCTAATCTCAAAATCTCAGTTCGCAAAATAAGCAACATAAATGTCAAAAGTTGGTACAAATGTACGGTTAGTATTTGATATCTAGAGTTAGATACATTATCCATCACGAAGTCAACATCCACTCTAGCCTTTCCACATTTCTACGTTTACGACAAACATCCCTCACAAAATTAACCCAACCGATACGTGCGAAGTTAGCTACCAAGAATAAATTCGCCGTATAACTAATTTCTTCCTCAGCTGTTGTTTGTCTTCTTGGCGTATTGTTTAAATTCTAAAACAACGAAATAAGTCTCGACACCGTCATACGGTAAAACAAAATTATTCCAATATGCAATAAGCGGGAAAATGTTGGAAACATTTTAATGCAGTAAAAATGAAAATAAAGAAAAAAAAAATTGTTCAGCTGACGCAGATTAATAAGACGATTATTCTTTCCATGTTTAAAAAAAGTAACTCGGCTCTTTTCGTATAATTTTTTTTTTTTTTTTAAACTCCCTTTTTACAAAATTTACTTTTACTCTCCCGAGTATTTGAGATATTTTTACGTTCAAGTTAATTCCAAGGTATAATATCTTACAGCTGAAGACAGGAACAGGGAGGAACGATAGAGAGGCAGAAAGTAAGAAAAAAAGAAAACTCGGTGAAAATATTTCGCCTTATTCGTCGTGTCCTGTTCGTATAGAAGAGCTCGAATGGGTAACTTGCGACGAATATATTTTTGTAATCTTTTTTACAAGCAAAGTACCCAGAACGAAAACATGTGCGTATATTTCTTTAGTTTGCTTTTTTTTTTTCTCCATCCTCAAATTTCATCTTCTCAAACGATAAAATTTATTGGTACAATTTTCCACAATTTTAGCAAGTTTTTTTTTTTTTTTTTTTTTTCATTCTTCTCCTTAGTCAAAGACGAAAAATAATTCGTGAATTTAAAACTGGTTAAAAATACAAACTCGTAGGTAGGTAACAAAGTGATCGACTATGTATACTTTTCACCGTTTCGGTAAAAACGAACACATTTTATTTATTTCGAGAGACAAAACGCTCCTATACCTAACACCAACATCTAAAACCCGAAATTTGATAAAATTATTTCATAGAGAAGAAAAATATTTTCCAATTTTTATGAATGGAGGGAAGTTTTGAAGGGCGACTGAAGTACGCACGTGTATCACTTTTAGTACGATTACCAATCAACGTACAAGTGTGTGTACGTTCATTTGTTAGTGATTCTCACTGTAACTGTCTCACTGATTCACATAAAAAATGTTAAATCTAACATTCTATGATTAGTCAAGTTAGGAAATAAACATTTTTCAAAGTTAACAACGTAGTTTTCGAGCGAGAAAACAAATGTCTTCGTTATATAACATCTGGTCCGTCCAAATACGTCACATTTTTGAAGGTTTAACGGCTCTGAAATTGTGATTTTCGAACATTGGTCACGAAAATTCAGTATAGACATTAATTATGTCCTATTCTAACACGCTATGCCAAAATTGGTTTCAATCGGCCTTACGGTTCATGCGTGGCAGTGATTGGAAGGAATGTTAAACCATTGCTAAAAAGAGAAGATTTCAAGTGAACCGAAGATGCTGGGCAGAAAGCTGGCTTGTTGTTATTTTATTTGCTGAACAATGGATAATGAAACTGCACCTGTTTCATAGTACCTATCGATCAAGTCTTCTTGTAATTCATAACTTGACAATGCAACTGATTAAGAATTTGCTTGAAAGTTCACTTTTACCAAGTAATTTTGGTGAAATTATTACTGTGGGTATAGGTGTATGCACATCTCACCACCACAAATGACAGAAGGTCCTGCATGTTCTGTATAAATAGACGAGTGTGTGTGAGCCTAGCTCAGTATTCAAATTGGCAATACTGACAAAGTAAAGCCATGAACGCAAAAAGGTTTGTGGACTTTATGTCCACTAGCCTACTAAGTGATCAACGAGTGGGCAAACACGCTTATTCCTCTTGATCACCCATCGCCACAATTACTTTTAATTTTTTTATTATGGTTTTTCTTCTAACAGAATTATACTTTTCTAAGGAATTTTCTGTGCTGTTTTTTTTTTTTTTTCACATAAGAGCAAATAAAAAGAAAGAAGCCTCAATTTTCCACAAAAATTAGGGAAGCCTTTTTTTATTTTTTCCTTCTTGCAACCAGTTATGAGATGAGTTAATCAAAATTACACCTTAAAATGGCTGACTCTGCTTCGGTAAACTTCAAATTCAATTTAATATGTTTTGCAAAACATGGTACACTAATTTTATATAGCTTCTTAACGTTGAATGGCAAGAATAGAAGTGATCTATGCTTTAATGCTGAAAGGTACAGGTTATTAGTGAAATATAGAAAAACAAATACGAGCTGATGAATACAAAATGAGAGATGACTAACAAAATGCATCCAAGTATAAAATGACAGTTAATTGATAGGTAAGTATAGTTGAAGGATGATGAAATACAATGAAATATAATGAAATATCACTGATAAACTGGGTGAACAAGAGAATACAAATCGCAAACATTTGCAAAGGTGTATGTGAACTTACAGTCTTTGGTATTCCCCAGTGCTCGGGCTATACAACCCACCGCAACAATACATCTAATTAAGAAACAGACTGAGACCAAGAGCCCACAGCCATTCCGCTAGACATTACCTCATCGAGCTCCAATCCCTTTATCTGACCTAATTTTAATATGCTCGTCCTAATATTCTGTCCTTGCTAGGCTCTATGGGCAGTACCTTCCAGCCTTCCCGTGACATTATATTAAATTGATTTTTAAGTTAGTTCCTTCTCTGAAGCTATGCTTTATCTTTTGCGGCTTAAAATTAATGAGTTTTCTTACTTTCAGTTTATTGAAATTCACGTCAAATTTTTTCAATGAGTTTTTTTTTTTTTTTTTTAAAAAAGGTTAGTTTGAATTTTGTATAAATAATAGAAATATTTTAAACCAATAACGAACGCCAGGAACTGTAGGGACTTTTCCCATAAGATAATCGTTAAAACTGGTCAGATGTATTTGTAAATAAAGATATGGATGCGAGCAAGTGCAATTTTTTTATACTAATAATTTTAACATGGTATCAATTTGAGGTAGCTGACGCAAAACTATCGACATAAAAAATTATTTTGAAAAAATAGATGTGCAAGTTATAAACTTACATAGATAATTTTGTATAATTCGTACAATTTGCCATAAAGATAATAAATTTTATTTTGACTTACTTTGCATATAGAGTGCACATTTATATTTTCGGTGCATTACACTGAGTAATTCCAATTTCAAAAGTAATTATCTAATCTTTTGGCGGAGAAGTTTCCGAACGACTGTACATATGTTTCGCACGATTAAGGTACAAATTCTCGACAAAGTTTACATTCAAGATGCAAATTGAGCATGCAGTGTAATTGTAATTCGATTAATATAATTGGCACGTCTACAGGTGAGAAATTCACAATCGGTATTTCTCGTATTCATTAATGAGAATGTTATAGAGATGAACGAAATAATCTTTCTTTCAGAACGCACTTCGCTGTAGTTGGAAAATAATTCCAATTAGAAAAAGAAACACGATAAGTCGAAGCGAGTTTTTCATTCAAGTGCCTCAAGCAGAGTGTGAAGTACTCAATTCAGGTTCAACCTGTGGCGAAGAAAAATGTGAAGAAAAAAATTGAAGGAAGTGGCGACGTTATTTAATTTATTATGCAACATAATTGCTGACGAATTGAGTGATCGAGTGCTGAAAGAGCTATAACTTACCTATTATTTTTCTCCTTTGTTCTTTATTCTTTAATTCCTTATTCTTTCAAATTACAGACTGAAGTTATGGTCAGGTACTTTTCGAACTTCTAAAATTTTATGTTTCACAAAAAAAGTAAATATAATTGGGAACAGTTTGTTTGTTTTTTTTTGTTTTTTTTTTGTAAAGGGTTTAAAGGGTGGTGAACTAATAAAAACATGAAAGGGCGAGAAATTTCATTTGAGTTTTTGAGTTGATATAATTACGAGTTATCGTAGGAATAATATACGAAAGTGGGCGCATTGCTGGAATATAATAATTAAATAAAAGTATGAACAAACAAACAGTGGGAACAAAAAAATAGAGAAAGTTGTTTTCAGTAGAAATAATAAAAGATTACATTCTTTCTAATATAAAAAAGGTTTTTCATTATTCGTTGATTAAAAATACAGTACCTACCTAATTCATTGGTTTTATAATTTTTGGTAGGGACATTTTTGAAAATCATGATCGCCCTTTTTTAATAACGTAGGTTGTTGATAACTCATTTAGGCACATAAAAAAATCAGGAAAAATGAAAAGCGAAATGTACCTATGTTTTTCCAAAGTATTTTTATTTTACTTTGTCCCTTCATTTCTCATCCGAATGAGTGTGTTTTCGATCTTCATGAACGATAAATTTTCTTCAAGAAAAAGTTGAAAACCTTGATAAAAATCGACGGATACAAGTTTTATTTTTAGAAAGTAAAGAAGACAACATTAAACAGTAGACTTGCACAAATGCTAGCTATGGAGCTTATTTCCAAGGATAAAGATTCTTCATTGGAGCGTGGTAATTTATTAAAGTACTTCTTCACTGTTTTTGAGTTCCATCCTCGACCTAAAATGTTTTTTGGATGATTTGATGGCCTTGCAACCCCGGATAACAACATTTTTTAGAGGATGCAAATTAACTTACCACCACCGAATATACAAAATAAAATTAATAAAAACACTATGAAGTTCAGAACCAGCTTATTATTCAGAATGGGCTAAACATAAATTAATAACCTGAATATTTTGTTCGCTGAATGCTTCACTCATGTTTGCACAAGAAAATCGAATATGATAATACCAAGAACCAATGATAAAGTGGATCATTATTATATTGTTTTGGTCGCAAAATCAACGTTTTGAAATAATACTTAAAAAAATTATTTTTACT
This sequence comes from Ericerus pela, assembly GCA_011428145.1. NCBI lineage: Eukaryota > Metazoa > Arthropoda > Insecta > Hemiptera > Coccidae > Ericerus > Ericerus pela. Next base: position 326,486 of record WOFM01000464.1, read on the forward strand.
TGCGCTTCGAGTACTTGGCCATTTTACCCAGCGTTTGGAGGTTGTATTAATGTTGGAATAGAACAGAGAATGGTTGAGATCTGGAGGCCAGTGGTCTAACAACATGAATTTTTCAATCACACAACGAAGCACCAATTGAGCCGAGCCGAACACATTATCATTTTGGAGGGGAATACAAACACAGAACCTTTCGATTGAACAGTCTAGCACCTAACCATTACGTCCGACAAACCACGAGACACAACATTAAATCTAATAAAAATAATTTTTATAAATTGATGAAAAATGAAATTTCGTTTACGAATTGATGAAAATTCTTTCACTTGAGTACAGTTAAGAAGAAAACCAACAACCGAAATTTTTCAAACAATAAAATATTTCAAAACTTCCTTTGTGGATATTTTTTGTAAAATTTGCAAAAGAAAATTTATTTAAATCCCCACATAAAATCTTCGACTTCTCCTTTTAGTAAACGATGACAAAAGAATCATTCAAAATCCATAATCAAATTTTCAAATGAACAGGCCACTTTGAATTAAGTACAAAAAATAGGTTTAAAAAATAAAAAACTCTTACGCAGCAAGCTCTGCAAGAAAAAGTAGATTTACTTTGTTTAGAAATCACCTCTATCACCAATATTCTTCTAATAAAGTAATATATATAATATTTATATCTTTTGCAATAAATTACCAATACTACACAAATACGATGCAAGCGATAAAATATACGGATTCAGTATCATGTTTTCAAAATATTTTATGAATAAATTTTTAATTTGTGTGTCAAAAATCATTATTTTTTTGTGAAATGAAAAATTATTCCAAGTTTTAACTCGCGAGATTTTAGGAAATAATTCGAAGATTCCCTTTCCTGCAGTAATAATAACTGTGGATCATAAAAAAAAAAAAAATTTGAAAAAAATCTTTTACATTGCAAAACGAAGTATAGTGCAGTTGTCTACGTGCTAATTACGAAAATATCAGAAATTTTAGTGTTTGTGTTCAAATCTAGGGCACGGAGGTAGGTGGGCAGTGGGTGAAAACTGACTTTTTGTTGAGATCACGTTGTTTTGACTCTACAGTCCCATGGAATGAACCATAATACCAACAGGAACTAAATTTGGAGACATGTTAAATATACTTTAAATCAATACCTGTACTAAATTTTGTGAATATAGCTTGAAAAATTATTCCTTTTAGAGCTATAAATCTTCCAAAAATGCAACAAAATGGCCCCTAAAAAATGTGCCATGAGGCCTATCCGCACGAGATTTGGTAAGTATTATCCTTAACCTAAAGCATACATGCATACCAAATTTCTAGCTTATTGACTGAAAATTGTGACCTGTACATTGTTTAATAAAAAATACATATAAACTGACTTACAGGACAAACCATACAACCGATTCGGAGCTAAAATAATAGGATATTCTTCCTTAGGTGGATCCGAATATGTGTTTCAAATTTCGAAACTATCCGATCAAAATTACGCCTAGAAATGGACTCGACGCGAAAGGGGCTACATATTAAAAAAAAATTAATTCTCAAAAATAGTGCCAAAATGTTTAGAAGATCATGAAACGGAAAACATATCCACTCCCACCCTTGGATTCGAATGCTCAGGCAATTTTAGTAAGTAGATTTTAAAAAAAATCTACTTAAAAACTACAAACGGCTAGATCAGCATAAATAAAAACGATTTTACAAATTTTACAAAAATAAAACATCTGCATGGATAAATTTTGAAAGCACATTATAAAAACTTTTCACCCGCTTCTGAATTCTATTATAAAGGTAAACAGCATCCAATTTGAAAAAAATATGCCTACACGCTTAACGTAGCAAGGAAAGTTTAAAAAAATTGTGTAAAAAAAAAATTCTGTTATTTTCAACCTTGGTTTTCAACTCTATCCGCACCCATCTTCTTTTCTTTATTATAAGACATTAAGATAAGAACTTACCTTCGAAAATGCAACGTCAGCGAGATAAACCAACACGAACAGCCAATAAAAAAGTTTCATTTTCCACCAACGTAAAGACACCAAATCGCTGGCTACAACGACGCAGATCTAAAAAAATAAGAAAAATTATCATATCTATAGAGATTAATTTAGGTGGGTAACCCATATATTTATTCACCTCTGAATTTTTGAAATTACATCAGTACTTTTCTGTATTCAAATGATTAAAAATAGAAAATACGTTTAGATGATTTCGGTAAGCTAATGAATACAATTTGAAAAAAAAAGTAAATTTTTTTTCTGTCTCACGTCGTATGGAGAAGGTTACGTACTTCTATGTACGTGTCTTCGAAAACTTTTTCAAGTTTCTATGGTAACGATTTTACGAAACTTTCAGTTGTGTATAATAAAGGGACTGAAAGAACAAAGGACGTAGGAACAAAATAGGATGATTCGGTTAAATTTTCATTTTGCATATAAAACGAAGTTTTCAATTAATTCATTTCGTTGCGAACCTTAAAGAGGTACATACTGTACATCGTAAAGCCTAGTATCGAACGTATACACGAGTAGGTATATAATAATAAAAAACCAATGTCGCCTTTTTTTTCTTACATCGCCTTCAAAAAAGAAATTAAATATTTGTTTCGGAGCAGACTGAACCGATGAAATAAAAAATAAATAAAAATCAGTTTATTCGATAAATACATTAAATGAGTCTTGTAATAGGTATACTTTCACAAACGTGTAGGTACTACTAGGCTGATTTAATTTATTTTTGTCTCGTGTTCAATCCATTAAGTTTTCAAACACTGCATCGATATAATTTTGTGTTGCCTACTCTTTAAGGTAATACGAAACTTCTTCCAATTTTACAACGAAGTGAAATGATTGTAGAACAAATTTAATGATATCGAATCCTTTATAAGTGCTTCGCAGAAGAATAATTGAAAAAGTCTTCAAAAGCGAATTTTCTACGAGCAGACATAAGCACTTATACAAACAGCGTTTGGAGTGAAGTCTTTTCAATGTAAGAAAGTAGCTTTTCGAACAATGTCGAAGAATAATTTTTTAATCGATAATTTTTTTCTTAACAAATTGAGGAATAACTGAACCTTTACGAACACCAAAATTTACATGCTGACGCTTCTTATATCTGTTACTGATTAAGTGTACTCGAAGGTTAGCTATTGTGAAGGTAAATTAATCTTCTTTTAAACGCAAAAATTTATCTTGCAAATACTTCAGATGAAAATTTTTTTCAAATTTGACAAAATTGGAGATAGAAGAAGAAGCCGGCAATACAACTGACGTACGAGTGATTTGAATCCTGTAAAAGTTATATTCGAGAATTAAATTGTTGGGATACAAAACTCAATAAACCTGAACAGAGATACTATCGAGTAATTAAGAATGCAGAAAACATACGCAATTAATTTTGCTTTCGAAGAGATTTTTATTACTAACACACTTCAGCTTCTCAACTCCTCTTTCACTTCAGAATACATCACACGAAGACTGGTTCATTTTAGACAGGTACCAAGAAACTTCTATATTTTCCTTGGAATCAGTCAAAATAGGATACAGCCAAATTTCATTAATACTCGAGTCATTAATAAGTATACAGGGAAATCGTTCCATTCCTTTTCTCGTCATCAGCTGTACAAATGAAACTGATCGATAATACAATTTAAAAATTTGATAGATACAGAAATAGAAATTCTTTTTATAATATCATTTAATAATTGATGGATTTTCCAACTTGCTCTATTCAAAACGGACTAAATATTATCATTGATTCTTCATGGAAATATCAAATCTATTATGCATATATTACATATCCAAGTGCCGTAAGTAAATAAAACAATATTTAGATCATAAGATTAATGGCGAGATAACAAATTAGAATTCGGTGACGCCATAAACATGGATATTAATTCGTCGGTTATGGTCAATTTCAATGCTACACACGAAAGGTCAATGTTTTACGTGCACAAGATGATTCGATTTTCGTTAATAAGTTGTAAAATTTCATCAATAGTTTGGTTTCGACAGAAAAAAGTCCATTTTAATTGATCTCAATTCTAACGTTTATCCGTTGCAGACGATCCTCTCAATGCACTATAACATTTTCCTCAGTTTTATTAACAACGGTCATGAAACTGGACTAATGAATTTGGTTCTACGTGCACGTATAATGACCTAGTCAATTAGGCTCCCTATCGTATGGATTTTGACCTTGGAAACTCGTTGCCCAAAGCTGTATCTACGGTACGTTACATCTGCATTTGCCCCACTAAAGTTTTGGTCAAATGACATGGTCTGAGAAAAGAACTTTTGTCGAAAAACGAACTGGAAATGAAATGTTTTCTAAAAACTCATTCTCGACGCCACTTTTTAAAGATGGCGGCTCTAGCATAAAAGAAAGTAGGCGACAAAGAGAAAATCTGAAAGGAGCATAAAAATTTCCATAAAATTACTTCTAATTTTTCCAGGAAAACCAATTTTTGAGACTCTAATGCCAGGACTAGTATGTGAGACGAATTTTTGTTGACCACTGCACAACAACCACCACCCAACAAGCTAAAAGCAATAATGATGCCATAAATAGAGCAATACAAAAACATTTAAAATCTCTGATCTGTAAGTCATAATTTTGCAGTACAACTTGAGGCACAGGATCAGTTAGAGCAAAACCTACTCTGACATAGAACTACGTCTAATAAATTAGGGGTGACATTTGGCTGACGGACTATCTCCGCTCGATATGAAGAAAAGTGTGTAGCTTTTAGAACTTTTTACAACAGACTCTAGGATTTAGATAAGTGTAGAATTGGTTTTCAGAAGAGACATTTAAAATTTTTAGGAGCAGAACTCGAAAAATACATTAGTTCCGAAAAAGTATCAAACTTTCTGACCAGACTTTGAGAATAGGTTCTGAAAAAAAGTATTGTTTCGAATATATTATATGATCGTGTTTTTATTACATGTTCCTCCTTATCTAAAACGTTCTGCTATTTACCTTTTTTTTTAGATTAAATTTTTGTGACACAGAACTAAAACCATAAGGTTGAACTAAGAACTCACTTTTATTAGAACTCGTTGAAAACAAGAACTAAAGCGCGAATAATTATATTATAATAATAATAATTATATATAAACTACTAGCTGTTCACTCTAAGCTATGCAGACAATTCCAGAACTGATTATTCCACTTACTAAGAGAAATTAGCTTCTTTATAAGTATAGAATGCCTCCTTACAAGAATACATCTCTTTCTGACACTCATCTCTCTCTTTCACTCGTGCCTATAAATATACACTTGTATATGGTAGAGATATTTTTGGAAAATTTTTTTGGAAAAATTTCTTCATCATAGAGGAGATTAGTTTTCACAGTTTTCAAGTTTTTATTTAATGAAGGCTTCGTCCCCTAACCCCCTTTTTTCTTTTTTTTCTATTACCTCACCTCAGCCAACCACCAACAATACAAAATAAATTTATTAAAAAAAATTACTTTCACTAACTGCCACTATATGAAAAAAATTATAATAAAAGCAATTTCCACGTCTTACCATTCACTTCACGAAAAAAATTTATAAAAAATTTAAAAAAATTTTGTCTTGTCTAGGAATCAAACCCAACATCTCCCACATGGTAAATACCCACGCAGCAACAGCTGATGCAAGATAACAAATCATTTATGTTATACTATTTTGGCTGATCTCTCTCCTGCTCCTGCTCCCTGTTTCTCTCTCCCTCCTTTTCACCATCACACTCTCTTACTCTATGTTTTCCTTTATCTCTCTAAAAAGTTGAATAACAATTTTTTTATCTATAAAATATTTATCTCATTGAGTACAATACGTTTTTGTGAATAAAAATTTTAAAAACTTTTTTTGGGTAGAGGATGGTCAAAATCTACAACTTCTTCCCCAGGGGAGATACTGACCTCGGATTTGGCTTACAATCTTCCTTGGAACAACATAAAAAAGTCCTGAAAATTTCAGCTCGATTAACTGAGCAGTTCTGAAGTGATGGGCATACAGACAGACAGACAAACATTTACATTTATTTATATAGATACCTAGAGATGTGCGTTTTAGTTCATTTAATGAATTTAGTTCAACAGGTCTCGGTCTTTTGAATGAACTAGTTCAAAATGAACAAAATGAGCTGCATGAATCAAACAAATGAAAAATATTACAGAGGAATTGAGGTACTTACCGTACTATCATGATTAAATAACCACTGAATAACTTTTTGAAGCTCATTTTCATCCAGTAATACTTTCGTAAGTAAGTTACTCATTTTGAAGTATCAAAAATATACATTGATTAAACTAGGTATGTAGGTTCATCAGTTGAACTCATAAATTTTCCATATCAAAGTTAGATGCTGTATTTCATCAAAATATAATAAATAATACGATTTTAAAGGAAGAAGAAGTTAAAATTAGGTAAAATATAAATAAAAGTGACAAAATGCTTCGCAAAAATTAATACAAAAAAAATTTAAATAATTGAAAATGGTTTTCTTGCAGATGAAAACATTTTTCAATTTTCACCAAATTAACAGTTTTCTTTGGAAAATGGAAACTGGAATTGCCCAGACCCAATTGAACTAATTGAATTAAATTAAATATTAATACTAATGGTTGATTCGTTTCGTTTTTTGTTGATTGATAAGAAATTCTACTCATCCAGTGATTAACAACAATACTGTGACGTATAAGAGTGAACTAGCTTGTATGTCTGTACATATAACTTTTAGTTCAAAGTGAACTAGTTCATTCTCATCCTTCGGCCTCGTTCATTTAGGTCTTTCAAAAGATTAGTTCAAATGAATTAGTTCTCGGTCAACCGACACATCTCTATAGATACCTCTAGACGTACATCGAACGAAATTACTTACAAAACGAAAAATTACACCCAAAAAAGATACAAAATGTACACAGACGTACGCACGCCCACCCTTCTACTCATCTGCATAACGTAGTCCTACGCTCTTTTTCTCTCAGTTCTAAGCGAAATATAAGATTTTTTTTTTTTTTGTTGTTTGTTTTGTATTGTCAGACGATTTTTGACGAATCTTTCGTTTTATTGCGCGGAAATTTTTCATTTTCCGCGTCTGATTTCAAACTTGTGAAAATAGTGACAGGAAGTTAAATTTGTTCTTCGACGTGAACTTTCGCCTAAAGTTTTTTAATCACTGTAAAAACAAAAACATACCTATCCATCAATTTCGTTAGGCGAGAGAAATAAAGGACGAAAAAAACAACAAAAAGTTCGATGTAAGCTTTGCATCAGACATAATCGCAAGGAACAGCAGCTTCGACGAGCTGGCGACGAAAAGCGTATAAAAAGATGAAACCACGTCGACGAAATTTCCAGGGAATTTGACTTCTTCGCAAGGTTGTTGCGTAAATGAATTTTTAAATTTTTTCAAATGAGATTTAACAATTTTAACGCAACCTATCCGAAATGTGCTACGCTATAGAACCAAGCTGTATAGGGCGGAAATGTTGAAGCATTGTTTGCACACAACTTTTCGGCAATTCCTCAGGGAAATACCTTACCTCGGAGACGAAGCGAAATTTCTTTTCCTTTATTTTTTCACGTTAGTGAAAAATCGAAACAGTGATTTCTGTACAGTAGTGATAGGATGCCTATCGTAAAAACCGTAATGGAACATCAACAACGATTTTGTTTGTATATTCGAATCCCAGCAAGAAGAAAAAAGTTGGTTGATAAATAATGGAGAAAAAATTTTGGTGCTTCCTTTGCAGCGAATTTGTTTACGTTATCATTTTGTAGTACTTCTTGTACACAATATTATGCACCCTTGTTTGATGTTCGAAGAACACAGGGTGATAAAAATAAAAGATTTCTTTGAAGAATAATGCATTATGATGAAGGGGTCGATTTTTATCTGCAAAAAGGGAAAACTTCCGACGATTGTATTCATAACTTTAAATACGAAAATGTAAATGATGGAATGCATATAAAATGGACGCCATTTATTTCACGCTATATGATTTTCTGGTTCTTTGGTAACCATAAAAAATTTAATGTTAATACGAGGGTGTTCGGGAGATAGTGTCATACCGAATTATTCTCACTACAGCCTATGAAAAAACAAAAATCTTCGAATGCAATATCTTGCTTATGTATGTGTTGTTTTGTAGACCAGGCTAACTGCGAAAAATATACAACTATCTAAGATATACGTATATAAATTTGGTCTTAGCTTTGACACGAATGAGGCAGAAAATTATTTTTAATTTCAGATAATAAAGAAGGTTGGCTCGCCTGATCCTGCATTACATGAAGCAGCCTCTAAAAATCATGCAGAAAAGTAGTAGCCAAACTAGAGATGAGCAAAATTGGTTTGGATCATGCATTTTCTGCAATTCCGAAACCAACATCAGACGCACAACTCGCAAAACTTGAGAAAAATTTTAAACGAAATTCGACATATTCCCTACCAATCTTACTACTTAAATAATCTTAAATTTTTAACGTTCAATTTGTTTGCTTTTCTTTTCATGATCATTCACTTGTTTGGGTAATAAGTTGAGATTCTTATATATTTTGAAAAAACATGAATGGTTGTTCAGTTCAGGATAACAATACTAACTTGTAAGTAGTACTTATAAGCAAGACCAACATGCAAGACCATGATTACAGTGATCTTGGTCTTGACGTTGCTTCATTAACATTAAATAAAAAAGTGTAAGTGAAAATTAAATTCTGAAAAATATAATTATTCTCATACACAATCTACAGTGACTTTCGTAGCAGGTTGGTCAATAGCTCATACATAGTAGGTGAAGCATTTCAATTGACGATGTATGATGTATTGCAGTCCCAGACAATGGAAGGGGGAACACTATGGGTTTTTGAAAATTTTTAAATTGTCTAAAACTTTTTAAATATTCAAGGTATCTGAGGCTTTTCGAGGTTAGAAAATAAATTTAGCAAAAGAAATCAACAAAAAGTGCTCGACAGTATCGAAAACTGAGACCGACTCTTGTTTTTGTTAGTTAACACACGTCTACATAATTTTCATTATAACATCTGTGAGTCTGTCCAAGTTTCTGGTAGTTTTGAGAACTTTTTGTAAATTTATTTTTATAAATTTATTTTCAAATCTTTGAAAAAGCCTTATAGATACATTGAATATTTGAAAAAGTTTTTTTTTGTAAAATCTATGGAAGATAAACAGATGTGTTATATTAGATTTTTTTAGAGAATCGATGGGGCAATTGAATAAAGCAACAAAAATGGTACCTTACACAGAGAATTTTTTTGTAATTTTTGAAAAATACAGAAAATTGGTATAAATTTTCAAGACTTTCGACGCTTAAAACATTCTCAAAAATCTAAATTACAGCTGAATAGCACCAAATTTCTTGTGAATGATCAATATAAGTCTATTTAACAAACGGCGCAAGATAAGCTGTTTTATCTGGGTTAATAAATTCAGAAAAAAATCATAAGAAAACAGTAAAAATCGATTTAAAAAATTCCAAAAACCCACAGTATTGCCCCTTCAATTAACAGGGGCTGCAACACATCACACATCGTTGTCAATTTAGTTGTTTCACCTACCATGAAACAGTCCTCCCTTCTGCGAAAGTCATTGTATCTCTAGAAATATAAAATACTATAAGCTAAAAACTATTGGAAACACTATTACTCCAGCACAACTGGATGGATTTGCATGAGATTTTCCAGAAAAAATTGTGTTACTTTGAGGAAGGTTTATAACCATTAAGAAAGTCGGTAGCCACCCTGTGGGTAAAGTTACCAATTTTTACTATCTGAGAAAACAGAAAATGGACTAAACATTTTTTGAGACGAACGAAAGTGAAAACACAAGAATTGAAAAAAAAAATACTGGTTTTTGAGGTGGATATGATTATTCTGTCTTGCACTCTGTCTAGTTATTCATTCCTTGGGGTTTCATTTGGGTCTACTAAAAAAGGGTTAAAATAATTATTAGACATTACGAAAGTGAAATTATGAGTAAAAACTCTTAATTTTATTATGATAAAAATAAAATCTCTTTTCCAGTAGAGAACTGCTGCCCTAAAATTTTGAAATTTTTATGATTTAAAAACTTCTTCTAAGAAAACGTTAGTCGGATAGAATTTTGAGATTTTCATAAGTTTCGCAACCAAGCTCATCCAGCAAAGCTTGTTAGAATTTTAAAATTTTATGCTGCGTTAAAATTAAAAAAAAATAAAAAATGTTGAAAACCTACTTTGGAAGCGATTTTCATGTTTAGTTAAAATCACAAAAACCCACCTACGAAAACTTCAAACTATTTTTCTCAAACATGAGTTTGAACTTAAAAGATAATTAGATCTGCTAATTTTAAAACCTAACAATCCGGGAAAGGGCTCATTTTACGTGAAATGATGTCTACTTTCACATCCAAACGACCAAGGTAAAATTTTTACCCCTTCCAGAAAGATTATTTTGAAACGTATTTCATTAAAAATTATTTTAATTTTCTACTTCTTTATCACGTTTCCTGAGGAATGAAAAGTTTATATTTCACATAAGGGATGATATTTTTATTAATATTACATTTTATTGTCATTTACATGCTTCACCGGGTACTTCGATGTACAATTTGGTGATGAACTGGTTTTTTAAAACGATGAATTCACATTGTCGATTAGTTTTTGTCCGTTTCAATTCATTTTCTTCACCCTCAACAGCTATTTTGGCGAGGAACATCGTTTAAAATAATGTTAATAGGTACTCTCGATTTTTGAGGTAATAAACTCTATTTTACGTTTATTTTTTCGATAGATCCTAAAAGTTCAGGATCCTGGGGCTGTTGGTGTCAATGTTTATGTTTTTCAAGGCAATAATTTTCTGAAATAGACTTCGATTGAAAAATGAATGAATTTAATATGTTTATTCAAAATATAGTTTTCTAAAGATTTCTAAAAAGCTCTTTGAAATTTAGGAGATGTATAATTTGTAGTTAGCTTAGCGGAAGGAAATGATACAATTACGTGATAGGCCTACTGATTTTACTTTTACACATACATAAAATCAAACTTTGAAACAGTAACAAGGTTGAACTGTCTTTATAGACGTTATAATTTTTAATTTTCGAAGAAAAAAATTTTTTTCAAGATAAAAAAAAGAAAGGATAATGAATAACAGTGAATAAAACCACTGCATATGCATTAAGCAGTAAAGTATCGAAAAAATCGAAAAATTTAATCTTTAGTCGTTGAATCATTCGAATTGTAAGCTACGCCTAGATAACTATAACGGCAAACACAACGTTTACCCAGTCAAACCAAATGTAGTTTTCTGTCTATTAACTTCACAGCAAAATGCTGTTTAGCAAAAAATTTGCGATTTGATGTGGAGTATTAAGACAAGTACTTCCTTTGGAATTAAGACTACGTTTCGTATTTTTAAAATGACTAACTTCTATTTCCAAAAGTTGATACGCTGTCCAAGCAAGTGCTTTTTGCTGCTGGTTATGTTGGCGAACCAAAATTATACAGTTTAGGCCGGTTGTGCCAACTTTTAACTGGGAAATAAACTAGGTTTAACTGATAAGATGCATGGTAAAAAAACTTAAACCCTACCCATCCGTGGTTTAACTATATGATACAACCAGCTGTTACTTATATAAAACATTGTTCCGTTTTTTACCTCACTCTGTGAAAATCGCGCGCTCCTGCCATGTTATTATTTTCAAATTTACGATTGTCAGTGAGTATCTAACAAACTTTTGATTTTAGTAAAATTTTATTATTAAATTCAGATTCAATATTCATCACAGACGAAAACATTCGATATAAAATAGGTACTTATTTAAACAACAAATTCTGACTTTTGTTAAAGCTCATTTCCAAAATGCGAATAAGAATAAATATAAGGTCTAACACTGAGAGGACATAGGTAAGAAAATCTTTTTTAAAGCTATATCGCACGTTTCATTCGAACAAAACAACAACAACCATAACAAAAAAGCTTATAAAATGTATTCGACAAGATAATCCAACGTAAAACGGATCCCCAAAAATTGTAAACCATTTACGAATATAAATTAAACATGCCAAAATAAAAAGATGGCAAATTAAAAAAAGAACGAGGTATTAAAGAAATAAAAAAAAAAAAAGGTATATGGCAGACAAAGCTAATAGCGGTTTTTAAAATCTCGAAAAAAAGCAGGAAAAAAAGGCATTTATATTATATTGATTATGTCGATTTTTACAACTTAATTTTGATTTTTTTTTTTTTGTCCATATAGGAATACCTTCCAGTAAAAAAAATGTTGAAAATACGATGGTGTCATAATACGTTTTATAAGTTGTCGAAATTAAACCTTTTTGAATATTTTCAAAACGCTTTTACGCTCGATTATATAGGTATTCGTTTTTCGAATATTTTAAACCCAAACTATTTTGCATAAAAGATCGAAAATGGACCAATGGTTTCGATGAATTCCAATAAAGAAAACCACGCTAGAAACTTTCAGTGCACAATAATCTTGCGAACCACTGACATAGGTGTAGTAGAACGGAAATAGAAGAAAGGATAAAAAAAAATATATAAAAAAATAAAAAATCGAATTTTCGAAAACATTTTAATACCTCGTTTTTTAAACGCTTTTGTATTCGGCTATAGTACGGTTTCGACCCCTTATATAATAAACAAAAGCCGTCTCGAGAGAAAAATTTTCCTAACTCGAGGGTATGCTTGGGAAAAATACGTACTGTTTCAAACGTGTCGTAAAAAAAACAAAAAGAGGAGGAGGATGTGACAGGACTTTAATTTTTTTGTTAAACGTGTGGCAACACAATTCTGTAACGTCCTTCGAGATCAAGACGTGCTGAAAACGATAAAAGCCAACGAATAAAATGCAGTCAGTATGTTTGGCTGAAAAGTTACCGGAAAATTAAAGTGAGAGTTAAAAAAAAAAATAATAGAAGTTAAGTACACGACAATAGAAATCGATTTTCTCTCTTTCTGTCTCTCTCTTTTTTTCTTTCAGCAGGATAAGTACGTCCGTTGGTGGAAATAAATGCGTTAAAATTTCTCAAGCTTTTCAACGCCGCCGACTACTTAACTATCACCTACCTACATTGAAGAAATACTTAATTTTTAGAAGACCATTTTACAACAATGTTGACGTATGTTTATCACGAAAGTACAGTCATGGTATTGCAGTGGATATAAGGTCATTGTAAAAATTTTTCATTTAAGCCTAGGGCGGAGTTGATGGGACAGAAAACACGTTCATATATCGGGTGCGCGAAAGTTAAACAGCGTATCTTTCAGGATCAATTTTTGAGTTTAAGACAATAAGAAGTTTTTCTTGCAAAATCGTATAAAATGCTTCTTTTCTTTGCTAAAACCGTCAAAAGAAGAGGAAAAAAATCGAAAATCTGATGTAACTTTCTCAAACATTCACAAAAATGAACGAATTCTGGTGTATGAAAGTAAATAATTACCATTTTATATATTGACACTTAGTTTTTAAAGTTTTACCAATATTTGGAGAGGAAAGAGGGAGTTTGCCATTTTTGAATAGCCATATTTTTCAACACAACTTCGAATCGAAAAGTGAGCCCAAGAATTTTATTTTCCAGTAAAAAATACAGAGAAAACGTATACACCTTACCTTTGTGTGAAAAATCAATAGTTTTCGAGAAAAACAGGCGGTTGAAAATTAAAATTCAGTTTTAAAATGAATTGTTTCTTAAGATTATATCTGATAATGGTTAACGGCCGGGTGTGGAGTTGAGCGCGCGAAAATACGAAAAGTTGCCTAAACTAATGAAAAGTTTTAACCAAATTCCAATTTTCAACCCTGTTTTTCTCGAATACTATTGAAGTTTCACAAAAAAGTAAATAATACGGTAGGTACTTTTTTTTTTTGTGCATAGGTATTTTCCTTCCAAATAAAATGGTAGGACTCATTTTCCAATACAATAAAGAGTTAAACAGATATGATAGTTTAAAAGTGGCAATCCCTCTTCTTCCTTTCCATATGTGGGTTTTAAACTTTGAAACTTAAGTGAAAATAAATAACATAAATACCTACGTACTTACATCTCTACACCAAATTTCGTTCATTTTAGAGAATTTACATATTTTTGATTCCCTTCCTTTTGCGGATCTATAACTCAAAAAAGAATTATTTTGCAAGAGAAACTTCCTATTTTTTCGACTGAAAAAATGGATCCAAGTAGTTGTGCTGTTTAATTTCGAGACACCTGATAAGTATCATTCTCGCATCATCTTTATTATAAAAGCATTCAACTTTAAAAGTTAGTGCATTGAGATGCCTGACCCTAATTTTTTCTTGAATAAAATACGTTCTCTCCTTTTAATATTTCCCCTGATTTTTTTTTGCGAAATATTTTTTTTCTCCTATGGCAAAATACGATCGTCGAATTATTTTTTTTTCTCGAAATCATTATATACGAATTCTTCAATTTAATATTATATCTTGTTATACGTATTTTCATGTTCTCGTACGCGGCTAGGCTACACATTTAAACTTGTTAGCCTGTCCGTATTCCCTATTATTCGCCATGTAGCCGAGCCGCGAATTCTCGTACATTTATACAATAGCCTATACCATATTCTCGTAGCATCTTGCCTAACTTTTAACGGTTTCTATGGTTGCTCGCCATACCGGACCAAAAAATACGTTAAAATTTAAACTGATGCAGTGGCCAAAATATTTTATCTTCTTTTCACAGGCAATTGGCTGTATTTCGATGGCGTGAGCGATGTACTAGGCGATGCAAATGGTGGTGAGTTCTGGGGAAAATTTCTTTTGATACCTAGCGCGATCTTTGTAGTTAGCCTACACCTCGGTTGAATTCTAGCAGTCGGATCGCATTGTGTAGAGGTTCAATACTTTGTTTTCTGTCACTCTTTTTGGGAATTGAAATTGAATATTATAGCCTAAATAACCAGGCATGTGGCGAGAGGGAGGTGGTTGATTATTCTGGTGATGGGATGTCTGTCTGAGGTGGTGAATTTTCCTTTTTCTTCCTCAATTGTCTATTCCTACACTTGGCCATGCAGGAGTTCCTATATTTTACTCGCCTTTCTGTTGGCTCTTTTGTTGTGTGTTGTTTTTGTGATTTTTTTGGACGTCACAGCATATAAATACACATGTGAATTTTGGCTGATTTCACTTTTGTTAAAATATTAATTGTTAGACCCCTTGGGACCATTGAAATGGAGTTAATAAAATCGTGTACTTATTATCGGGTGATATGTTGTGAAATACGTTTTTTGGGGCGTTAAATTAAAATTTTTCGATTTTTTTTTAAATCAGTTGGTTGCATATTTGGGATCATTAAAAGGGATGTTGAAAAAATTTATTTATATTATATTATTCAGTGGTACATTGTAAGATACGTTTATTAGGATACTGAATTTAAATTTCCCATGGAATTTGTGATTGAATCAATTGTTGTACCACTTTGCGCCACTATAAGGGGGTTAAAAAATTGTTTCATTTCTTATCGAGTGATGTTTTTAAGGTACTGAATTGAAATTTCTGATGAAATTCTTGACTAAATTAGATGTTTGCCGCTTTAGAACCACTAGAAGGGGGCTGAAGAAACTTGGTTTTTTGAGTTGTTCTTACTATTGCTCAGTACTGCATGTATATTACATATAATCATCTACTAGTCAATCATTCATATTAGAATAAGTACAGTCACTTTTTGCAATTAACTAATCTAAAAGTATGTAATATTAGTCATCCACACGCACATCTAAAGATTGATTTATATTAATTTGTTGAAAAGGAAACCAGTTTTCAAAAAATAAAAAATCATACAAATTAACCCTAATCTCTTTTAACAGATGGAGAAGTTTAAAAAGATTTATTTAAAAATTTAATAAAAGGAAAAAAAACCTTATCTATCACATTCAGGTACATATACGTCTTTACGATCTTGGTACAGTAGTGGAGGTTCAGAATTGTTCTGTAAATACTGGCTACCATTCGGTGGTGGTTTCAAAGGAGTTACGACGGAAATGGAAGAAAATGCAGCAATCACATCGTAAACCGATGACGTGAAAACGTACATTTTTCATCCAAATTTCAACCTCCCCCCCGACACTGAATGATGAAAAAAAAAAAAGAAAAAAATACATAAAGTAGATACGTACTCTCAAAAACACTTTGTATCATCTCCGAAACAAAATACGAATTCAAAATTTCAAATTCGATTTCTATTTTTCTTACGACATTGATCAATAATAACAATATTTTAAACAAAATTCCCTGATGTTATGCTTTTAGTATACCTTAAGTTCCTTAAAAACATTGAGAAAGGTACGCTCGTTTATTAATTGTACGTTTTTTATTTATCTTGAGAAGTACTATCTGCTGTTAAAGCTGGAAAACTTCTTACAAAACACCCTGTCTTGCATATGGATAGACTTTTTATATACATATACATACAGATAATAGATAGTGCTGTACATGAGAATCAGTTTTTACATAGGTCTAAATATACTTCTTGCATTCACCTCTTGAAGTTGTACTACAAAGGTTGAATCCTTGGTCATAAGTTAAAAGAGGGAGAGTTGTGTGTGCGTGCGTGAGTGTGTATGTGTATATGGGTGTATATGCACTCTGTGTATGTATCATTCTTGTTAACACGATACAAAGCGTAATTTTTGTTCAATAGTCGAGAAATTTAGTACAAATATTACCTCTAACACAAGGAACTGACCTACCAATTTTGAATCCAATTGATTGATTTGTTCAGAAGTTATTACAGTTATTTAGTTTAATTTTGCCCCATATCTCGGGAAGGGGGTGATGTAGACGCATGAAATTTGGAGGGCATACTAATATCACAGAGGACGATATATCTGGGTGAAAAAATCGTTTAAAAAATGCGTTGAGGAGTGCAAGAGTCAAAATCATCCAATTTTTGCCCAAGCAGAGCTAGGGACCTCGCAGTTGGCTTAAAATCTTTCTTGAAACAATGCAAATAAGCCCTAAAAATTTCAGCTGGATCGAAGGAGCGGTTCTGAAGTGATGGAGGTATATACAAACAAACTTTCACATTTATGGTATAATATATGTATGTTGTGTGTGTGTGTGTGTGTATGTGTTTACGTACAACTCTCAGTTTTTATTGCTCTTTCGGTAATTGTTAAGTTAATTTTTGATGGAATCGATGAAGTTCCTAGTTTCATTTTTAATTTATCTAAGTTTGTTATTAATTTATTTTAACTCCTATTTTGCCATTACGTAATTAAGTAATTTGTTGGCAATATTTTCTTAGCATTTAGACTAGTTACAAGTACAAATAATTAGGAAGGATCAATATTTCAATGGTATGTAAATCATCTGCGAACATGTTTGGAGACATCACTTTGCAGTATTTGAAGTATACTTTTAAGTAGAGGATGTTGGGGGCTAAAAATTAATTTGATGCCGTAAAATAATTTGCAGTTGAAATTTTACGTCTATTATAGTTTATTAAAGGTACGGAACTGAGGCACGGTTTGTTTGGTACAGGGCTTCTTCAGAAAGATTCTAAAGAGATTCGAATACGTGTTGATTATGAAATATTTGGAATTTTCAAAGTTCACTTTGGATCAGTTCCACAAATTATTGATCCATAGTCTACTTAAGGTTGAATGAGTGAGTTGTACAGACGGAGTTATGATTTTTTTTATGGTCGGAATTGTTTGTTATTCAGTAGATATGTTTAGTAAGTTGATTATTGATAGACATTTTTTATGTAGAATAGTGATAATGAAGTGTGATTTAAATTTAAACTGAGAATTAAAAATTTAACCAAGGAATCTAGTTTCCTTTCTGAAAGGCAGTTTGGGTTTGTTAAGTTTAATGTATGTGGTGGGTTGAGTACATGATTATCTTCACTTTTGCAGAATGGTATGAATATCTTCAAATCGATATACGTACATCGTAGGCAATCTTTTTTTCTTGGAAAATCCTGTATCTATTAACAATGACGTGAACAAGACTGTTAAAGGTTGTTGGCAGGGTAGAACAAAATGCGTATCCAGAAAAGTATCGCCCTTCTCTTAATTCTGAGCCAGTTTTAATGATTTTCAATTTTAGCATATACGATAAAAGCGTGGATGAATTAGTGAGACTTTTTTTTTCTCTATAAAAACTCGTTTATCGGACAAAATTGTGAAACTAAGTTATGAGAAATAAAAAAACCTTAGAATCGTACAGACCTACCATTCTGAAGAAAAAAAATTGCTGTGAGATGAAAATTGCGAACAATAAAAGGATTTAGTTGATTTAGTATGAGGAAAATTCCGACACAAGTAATGTCGAAAGCGGCTGAAATGAAAACACACACAAACTAAAAAAAAAAAGGTGTATATTTTTAAACAAAATACCGTACACAAATAAATGCTAGCGGAAAATATCCTTAACCTGAAACGGGATGGGGGAAAAAAAGAAGAAAAACTGGATAAACTTTCGGGGGTAAGTAGCGTACACAGACACACATCACAATAATAGTCTTTGTGCCGGTTAAAAGAGCACATCTCAGCACTCTTCCTCAATTTCCAAATTCTCTTTGCTTGATCTCGTGGTTTTACATTTGAATAGACGAGGAATGGAGGGAAAAAAAAGAGACTATATTTTTTGAGTTTTTCCCATTTTGTGGGTTAGGTAAAGTAAAATTTGTATTTACGATATATGTGATATCCTTTCCTCTCTGCCTGATTTCTATCTTTCTCATCTTGTTTGGTAAGGATGGACAAAAAATATTTTCTCCTTTACTTTTTTTTTTTTTTTTTTTTTTTTATAGATACGTACGAGTTTTCGAATTGCAATTTTGTTTTGTACCACCGTCGTGGTAATCCGATGAAATTTTCCGCCAAAATTCACCATCAACATCCCATCCTTCTTGTTTTTTTTTTTTTTTTCATTTTTTTTTTCACTATTTCTGTTACTGCAGCAAAAATACAGAAAAGATGACGACCAATATATCGTCATTCTCATATTCCTATTTTTTTTCTTTTCTTTTTTGATTTACAGAAAGGATCTGCATTGGAGTAGAATTTATGAAGCAGAAACCGCATTTTATAAAAATGTCATATTTATTATACGCTTGATACGTGTGTTCTGTTTTTATGTACATGTACGTTCATATATTTTTGATCAGTTTTTACTCTCGTTTGTTAGTTTATTAATGAAAGGATGGACTGAAATATTTCGAAACTTTAAACTAATTGGCTGTCTAACTATGTTATTGTAATTTTAATGAAGGAAAATATAAACCGTGAGCGAGTAAATAATAAATAATGGCTTTTACCTCAAAGTATCGGTCATTCGATAAACCAATCGAGTGTTTTAGTGAAAAGGGTCAATATTCAGACAAAGAGTATATTTTTTATTTTTTTTATCATACGTTATAGTGTTGTCAGTATCATAATCTATGTACAGGTATATTTGATAGGATTTAATATTGTTAATTAACGAAGAAAATTAATCCAGTAAGTACGTGGTTGAATATCCCAGAGAAATATTTCTAAGTTCTAGCAAATTTGCTTGCCTAGAAATTTTTTCAAGTGGTTATGACGAATAGTTTTTACACAGTGTAAATATACAGAAAAAAAGCCCGAGCGTAGCAGCAAGCTTCGCTGAAAAAGCAGATTATTAAAAATCATTTAAATAAAACCTTGAACTTTTTTCTAAACAATAGTACAGAGCTGCTGATCAAGTCGATTACTCATCTCCTACGAAATGAACTTAACAACAGATGTGAATGTAGAGTGAGGATGATGAAACTGACTGAGTTCAAGACTTATTGCCTTCTTCCTAAGGATCTGGATTCAACTCCTGTGCAAGGAAATGGGTGGATGGGAGGTGTCTGAGTTTGACTTTTTGATGCCAACAGGTTTCTTTTGACATGTGAAACGAAAAATGACTGAGGTTCAAGCTAGTTTCCTATCTGAAAGTCAGTTTTTAGGTGCAGGAAAATTTATGGTTGAAAAAGTTGTGTTTTCTGACTTTTCACTAATAACTTACATCCGTTAAGGAGAAAACGAAGTATCGCATGCAAAATATTTGAAATTTACGTTTTGGGGGAGCTTGGGGGAGGTGGAAAAAATGTGTTTAAAAGAAAAAACAAATATAACTCCAGACCCAATGATTAATGACAAAAATCGAGATTTTTTTTCCATGTTAACCCAATATGTGAACCCAAAATCAGCAGAGTTTATCTACAATTTACTGTCAACAGGTGGGCTGAATTTTAAAATGATTTAGAGAAATTGCGCACTGTATCGTGTTAATGAGATTTTGTTCATAACCATACCCATAAATAAATATATATAATTTAAGTTATACAGTGTATGAAGGCATATGAATTTGACTTTTTGGTGCCAATGGGTTTCTTTCAACATGCAAAGTAAATCTATCTAGGTTTCAGCCCAAATACCCATCATGACGTAAATATTAAATGGCAGATTTTGTTAATTGAAAATCTGCTAAAAAGGCTGGTATTCCAGTAAAAAAAAGAATATTTTGGAATATGAGTGGTTCAAATGTTCTTTTTAGCTTATAATCTTGATTTATATAAAATTCCAAAACTCAATTTTTAAAAACCGATAAAACATTTTTCTTCTCTCTTTTACACCCAAACCGCTGCTGCTGCCGTCGCTGCTGTTCAATAATCGAATGTTTCAGAAAACATTATAGCTACAAATGATTTGATAAATTTTCACCTTGATTAGTTTTAATCAAAACAATTGCGTATAAAAATCGAAAGTTGTTAAGAAAGCTGATTGGACGAAAATATGTTTTGTTAACATATCATTGAGTTGTAATATAATTCTGGACAACAACAACAACTCTTGAATGAGTTGTAGCTCTGCGTATATAAGCAATCCTTACATTATTTTGAGTACTGTTGGTTGTTAATCTTTCTGATTGGTCTGTTTTTCCGGCAATATTTTTCTTATCATCTCTTACCACCTAATCACCAATCTACTGCTGCCAAATTTGACTATATAGTCAGAGGCTGCCGAACTCTGATCGGCATATAAGTAATAATCTCTTATTTTATGCTATCTCCTTTTTTTTATAATGACATTTGAACAAAAAACTGATCAAACCCTTCTCCCTCAAAAATTTAAGTATGCAACCGAACCCAATTGAACAGAAGAGTCTACAATAATTCGATACAATATTCTGATTGTTAACGAAATTGGAAATTGGGTTAATGCTTTTGGCAAAATTACAAACACCCGATGGAATCGAAACTCATTTGTGGCAGCCTTTAACTATATAGTTAAAGGTGGCAGCCGTAGATTGGTGATTAGGTAGTAAGAGACGATAAGAAAAATAGACCAATCAAGATAGGTTAATAACTATCAACACTCGAAATAATGTAAGGATTGCTTATATGCAGTTACTAGGCAATATTTTTGGTTTAGGAGTTCTACTGGTGCTACTGTGTTGTTAAAATTTATTTTATGCCTAAAGTGGGGGAAAGTGATTGATGCTTTGAAAAAGTGATTACAAAAAAAACCTTCCCATTGTGAAATTGAAAATATTTTGTGGAATACCTTATGTTGTGGAAGGTATTCTGACAACAGACAGTTTTTGTGTTCACCAAATATCATACACAAGGTATGGGAGAGCCAAGACCTGGACAAACACTGGCGATTTTATAGTCAGTTTTGTGGCCTTATATAGTAAGCTCCATACACGCACACATACACACATATGTAATATATACATACAGTATTATGTCATCTTATTGCGTCGTTTCTTATTTGATATTGATAAGAAATGATATAAGCCGTTTGCAATTGGTCCGTTACATCGACCAGTTCATTCTCTGTTGATTAGTCACAGTCCAAACTTTGTATCTTACTTGCATTTTGATGCAAGTAGGAACAAACGAACATACAATTTATTTAAAGTGCAGTGGACTGATAAAGATGACGTGTGTACGAGTTTGTATAGTCCACACATATTTCATACTTTTTTCACTTTTTATGGGATTTAAGATGGGAATGCTTATCCTGTTCAAACCAAAAATATTTTTTTGGTTATTAATTTGGTCCCCATTATAACAGAGTTTAAAGGGAGAAAATAATTCTTCATTCAGCATGAAGTTGCCAACTAATACTTTTATTTATTATTTCATTCATAATATTAACCAATGATGGAGAAATCGATAGATACCTACTGTTTTCTATGAAGGTGTGTCACTTTTGACATTTTTTTCCAAATAATAAACTTCTTTGCCCAACATTAGCTGTGTTTGATAGAACCACAGCAACTTACACCAACCTACACCAGGGATGCTATTCCACAAATATTTGAGTTAAACTTGACGTAAAGTCTCATAACATTCTTACATTTATTGAATAGCCTACAGGTGTATTAGGTTGGTGTAAGTTCGTGTAGTTCTATCAAACAGAGCTATAGTGTAATGTTCTTTTCTCCCGGTTTGTCTTTTACCCTAAAATGTACTGTGTTCTAGTTATGCTCTCAGCCAACGTTCACTCCAGTATTTATTAACATCTCACCACAGAGAAGGCATACCTACTAATTCAAGGTTGTAATTTTTTCGTAGATGAACGAATCTCGTACTACTAACTCATTTTCTGCTCGTATTTTTCGCCCTCTTTTTAAATGGGTACACAATTTTGGATAATCTTGTAAAAGTGTTACTTTTTACATCGAAATTTTCCTTCCTACACGACACGTGTACGGAGAAAAAACTAATACCTGAATTACAAATTTGGATTCGCTAGAATTATCCTTAAGTATTTTCAGCGAACATAAATAAATGTCTGTCAAGAAATATATTATATTAAAATGATATTTTGCGATTATCGAAACGATATTATTTTTAACCATTCTTTTTTTTTTTTTCTTTTTTTTTTTTTTTTTTCTTTTTATGTTTTAGGTGTTATTGTGAGTAAAGACTTCTAGGAAAGTTAGTTTATTTTTTATTTTTTCGTCGGAAATAACATATGCGTTGCAGAAGCCAAAAAAAAGTCAGATTTCGTTTCGGTTTCCTAAAAACACTGAATAAAAAATCGTGAAGTAGGTATATATAGCAGGGATATACCGGCATTCGGGTTTCTCATCATTTTTAGGTAGAAAAAATACATTATTTATTTTATATATTCATGGAGAGTATCGCTTAACCTTTCATAAATATGAATAAAAACTGAATCACGAATAGAAAGAAAAATTTAACAAATCGAATTACATCCGTTATATTTAGCTAAGGATTTCAGTATTGTTAAAAGGGGTGGAGAGTTGGAGTATTATTTTTTTCAAACATAATATTTTATTGAAAAATATACAATGCCACTTTGGTTATTATCATCTATTATTTGTTTTCGTGTACTTCATTCACAATAATTAATTAGGAGTAAAAAACGATGAAAACGTACCTGTGGATGATAGTAATTATAAATATATACCATAATAATAATAAAAACAATATTATATTTTTTCGCCCTTGTACCTTCTGAAGAGAAACAACTGTCATAATTTTTACTACATATAGTACGTAAGATAGTTCCTTAATACCTTCACCTAGATATCTATCTAAATTTATATTAGTCTATGGTTGTTCTATCAAATATTAATTTTATCATTTTCTCATGAGATTTTTATAGAATTTGTTGTTGTTGTGTTTTTAGGTTTGAATGGTACAAGCTTTCATAGATTTTAATTTTTATATGATAAAATTAAGGAAATTCATTGAAATAAGGGTTAATTTTCTGAATTTTGGAAGTTTTTTTTATGCTGCTGTGTTTTATTTGAATCTTTATTTTCAAAAAAAGTAACTCGATTATATAAACGTATAACCTCCATCATCATATTTTCTTCAGAATTTGATACTTTTTAACAGTCTTCGAAAAAAAAAAAGCTTATCAATAAATTCGATCCCGAAGTTTGTATA
The DNA here is from genome assembly GCA_011428145.1 of Ericerus pela. Lineage (NCBI taxonomy): Eukaryota > Metazoa > Arthropoda > Insecta > Hemiptera > Coccidae > Ericerus > Ericerus pela. Next base: position 350,403 of record WOFM01000464.1, read on the forward strand.
AGTATGGTATTGTTTTAAGCAGATCTTTTGCAATACCTGTTGATAAACTATCTTAAGGACGAATAAAACAGGCGATTTTCGAACCATTTAGAATCCTTACTTTATACATCGGCCTTTACTCTATACATTGCCTTGGGCACATGCGTCATTTTATACACTGGCTCTTATTAGAGAAGCCCGTAGCCTACATCCTAATTTCATTTTCATTAATTTTTTTTATTTTTTTTTATAAAAAATTCTCTGCTTTGGGGACTCGAATCACTGACATCTGAAATGTCAAGCCAGCACCGTACTGTACGATTACGCCATGTGGACTGGTTGAATGGTTATAGTGACTGTGATTTGCATCACTGGTGCTCCAAATATCACACTCAGATCAAAATCACCTACTCTATGTATTTGTATCACAAATAACTATTTCGGTTGGGTGTTGCAAACAAACTTTATTTCGAAATATTATATGAATTTACACAAAATTGATGATTCCTCTTCCTTTGTTCATCTACTAGAGAGATAATTTTGAGCCTTCCAAAATTCAACTAATGTCAAGTAAGAATTACTGAGGAACACATTCGTTTTGAATTAATCAATTAACAAAAAAACTGATATTATTTCCCGTGTCTAACTCTCTATGTTTGATCTAATGTTAATTTATAATGAAAATTGTAAATAAAATTCAGCAATGATTAGTCAAAAATTGTTTTAAACTTTTATTCGCCCAACAAACAATAATCGTAGTGAAACAACAGCCATATGAAGTCTCTAATTGATTCAATAAAAAAATAGACTCAAAGCTTGAATTCAGTATCCCAAAAAACATATTCCATGATGTATCACATGTATCACTCAATAATATATGAAACAATTTTCTTAACCTCTTTTTAGTGGTCCCGAAGTATCCAACAATTGATTCAGTCGAAAAATAGACTCATAATTTGGATTCGGTGCAAAAAAAAAACCATATTCCATGACATATTACTCGATAATAATTATAGACAAAATTTTCTTGACACTCTTTTTGTGGTCCCAAAGGCACTAACAATTGATTCAATCCAAAATTGGACCAAAATTTGAATTCAGCGTCCCACAAAACATATCCTACGATATATCACTCAATAATCAACGAGAAAATTTTCTTAACCCCCTTTTGGGGTTCCCAAAGGACGTACAATAATTGATTTAATCCCGAAATGGACCTGAAATTTAAATACTTTGAATTTAGCACCTCAAAAAAATATTCCACAACGAATTTTCTCAACCTTCTTTTTTTGTTCTCAACAGTTCATACCTCAAAAAACATATGCAGATGTATCACTCACTATGCATGAAAAAAACGATCTAAATCCCAGTTTTGAGGTCACAAGAGAAAAAAATTAGGTTCAATTCTAAATCGGACCACTAGATGCAGCACTATTACGTTTGAATAATGTTTTTCCTCTGTCCATCACCTAATACCAGCAGAGCTATTAATTAAGCCTTCATCGATTTTCCATTAAAAAAAATTTTTCCTGCGTGATAAAGTAATAAAACTAAGCCTAGAATCTTTCTATAGGTTCATAAAGAATGCATGTACAAAAATTCATCAAAATCGGTTCGATATATTCTGAGATTAGCTTCGACATACACATTTCCAAACTTTCCTCTTTATAACTATGGCAGCGAATTGAAGAACTTTTTTCTTCTTTAAAAAATTAGCTTATTCGTTCGGTTTGTCTTCATATCTCTTTGTATAAAGACATAGGCATAAAAATGTAGTACTCTAAAGAAGAAAAAAAAGTTCACCGAAGAAAATAAAAAACAAACTTTTCAATTTAAAGTTTTAGAATAGGTAGATAGTTTTTCCTAACTCTTATTTTTTTTCAATTTTGTTTCACATTGTAACATAAATTTGTCGTTAAAACTAAAAAAAGTTAACCTATGTTTTTTTGTTTTGTCGTGAACCATCGGCCGTTGAAATAACCACGAATATATGATCAGTACCAAAATAGAAAAAAAGTGAATACACGATAATTTTTTGAAATTCAAAATTCAAAATTTCAAGTCAGGTAGGCATGAAAAATGTGATATTTTATTGAAAATATGAAATGTAATTTCGAGAAAATCTTATTACTACAAATCGTCAGGACATATTCGAACGGAGAGTTATATTTAACAAAAAAAAACAGAAAACGTATTTTTAAATAATGAACCCCAAATGAAATCTGACACAAAACTGGCAGTCTTGTTTGTAAAATAGGACTTGAAGACACTGATTTTACCCAAACTAGAAAAAAAAAAAAAGGTAGGTGGGTATATAAGGAAGTTTTAGGTGACATCAATCAGATGCACCAACCTTCCAACAATCATTTCCAGCCAAAATTTATGACTACGTTCCAATCAACGCCATAATTAGGTTTCGAATGATTTTGTCGTAGGTGGTGGAAGTTGTCACACCTAGGAATTGAGAGTACTTACTGTGTAACCAGTAGCTTCTTGATTGGTTCGGCCACGAATAAAGCCTAATGTTCCTAACCTCTGGATACGATTATTTAGTTGTGAAAAAAATTAAAACTGGAAATTTTATTTGTATTTTTCTAATTTATTTGAAAATTTAATTTAATAATTTTGAACTAATGGTAAAGCAATTAATTATGTTGGTACTTACATGTACCTGGTTTTACTGCATTCACTACCAGCAGCGATTCCCAATCTTTTTTAGTCGCGGATCTCCTATCGCAGAGACTATGGCTTTGCGAGCCCCCCAGCATAGATACCGGTTTCGCTGATCACAGAGTACATTCACATAAACGGAAAATTCTTAAACGAGAAAATTTTATCAACACAGTAGTTGGACCACATGTCGGGAACTACTGATTTACAGTTTTCATCGGATTTATTTAATCTTTGGCCACGTTTATGTCTAAGTTCATTTTCAACTTTTCAATAAAGATAAAATAAGCAATATTACTAATTATTACGAGTTTTTTTAAAAAGACTATCTTTAAGCCGGTATTTCAGCACCTGCTCACCATGATAGTTAGGAAAAAATTTACAGAATCTATTTAGCTTGAAACCTTACGTATAGGTACTATTTTTAGTCGAGAATTTTTATATTGTATGCTGATTAGTTCCTGAAGAAAACTGAAAAAACTAAAATTAGAACACGTTAAAGACCCTCTGATGGAAGCACAGGCGCAGTGTGGAATTATGGCGTGGGTCCAGAATGCTAAATTTTGAAGGGCCGAAAATTTTTAAAACAAAATAATAAATTTTTAATTTCAACTTCAACGAATGAAACAAAAAAGTTTTTAAAGTTGGAAAAATTGACTAGTTGCATATATAGTTGGAAAATCGTGGAATCTGACGACCTTTCTTTGGGGGGAAATTTTAAAATTCTGCTGCAGTTTGAAATTTTGGAGCACGAAAAATTTGCAATGGTACACTATAGTTACTATTTGAAAAATCATGCCAGTTGATGACTTTTTTTTTAAAATGAAACTTTTATAGGGATATTATACATGGGTGGTAAAAACGTTTCGTTGCATATTGGGCGACAAAAACAGCTTTACGCGAATGAAGAGAAGAAGCAAAAGCTAAAAAAAAATAGTGAAGGGAGGGAGGAATGAAATTCTTTGTCGTCGATGTATCGAAATTTGGGGAAAAGAGACATGGTTTCGTTTCCCTTTATTTTTTAAATATATTATCATCGCAAAAGTTACTCTTCAACAACGTGTCCCGAGACAGTCATTTTTTTTTGCTGTTTGAAATTTCAAAAATTTCAGTTGGCAATTTTCGTTTTTCTCCCCCTCCCAAAAAAAAAGGTTTTTGCTACGTCCCTACTTAGTATAAAGGATTAAACATTTCTACTTAATTAGTATAAATATTTAATTTATTAACCACCTTCAGCTATTTTCTTGCAAGTATAAAATGTTTATTTTACCATAGGTGGGTCCTGAATAATAATTTTTATGTTCTAAAATGGTTTGATAACCACTGCTATATGAGATTATTTATAAATTAATTATCATTTTTAACGTACTGACGAAAATTACATAAAGTAAAACCAAACATACAATTTTCTAATTGTTGTAAAAATAGTATTTTACTCAACTAGTTAGCAAAATGAGTGATTGTCAACGAGTTGCGTAGTTGCAGCTCGAGCCACAGGCAAATTCTGCAATCCCAACAAGTCGATCATCATGAGTACCTAACTAGTTGAGTACGATATTTTTTTTTAAAGAATCTACCAAAAATAGGTTATTACTTATTCGATTGAATATTAATCCTCCCGTATCAACAGAATTCGAATGATATATTAATAATTTTTAATGGTAACTATACACTGTTGATAGCAATCACGCTATAAAAAACGGCCGTTTGTACCAATTGCATAGTGTAAATGGTGCCTAGTTCACTACATTAGTTATAATTTTTTTCTCCACTTATTTTTTCTTCGTTTTATTATTTTGATCGCGACTCGCGAGTACTTCAGTTAGGTATATTTAATTTTAATTATCGAAAAATAATAATAATCGCATTAAATAATTTTGTCGACTTAGTAACTTTCCTTTATAATTTGTGTATTATAATAAGTTTGTATTCTACTCACTATTACGTTTTAAAATATACCAATACTGCAGCCGACCTTCCACAACAAAATAATGTTTATTTCGCATGAAGCTAAAGCCATAGAAAATAAATAAAAGCTTAACTTTTAAAAATTCGTTTTTAACCTAAACTTATTCTTGCTTATGTTACCGACAAGTGAAATGTTCGACACTTGCTGTATTTACAATACAACATTGCAGTTCATTATGTTAAAAAATACTCTGATTACAACCTGCAGATTGTGAACATGTGTGGCTCATTCTTTTCAAAATCTAACGTTACTATATATCCCGTTACGTTAAATGCTCTATCAATCAATGTATTATGCAATTACTAATCATCAGCTATGGATTCAAATTCGTACTTGAAGCTAGTTTTTGTTATTGAATTTCATTGTTCTTTGACTTTAAATGTTGTGACCAGATGCTCTATTTACTTCAAAATTTCTCAATATGATTTGATTTGATGTACATGTATGAAACATAAAATAAAGAAAATTCGTTACTGTGGTATTTTGTCCAAGAAAAATCAAAAAATTTTGTTGGCTATTATTGCGATTTCTTGTTATCATCCTCAGCTTCTTTCCGTATGAAATGTTCGTTTTACATATTAATTACCTACTTCGTACTTGTCTTTCAGGACTGATACATTGTAAAAGATAGAAAGAATTTTATGAAACATTAATTTCATTCCAGCTTTTGAGTAATGATAATCATCCTAATACATCTTCCATATCAATTTTCTTTGATTGCGACTAATGTTGAAGAAGTAAACAAAAAAGCAATTGAGAAAAAACTCATTTCTACATTGTTTTTATACTTGGTGAAGAAATGAAAATTATTTTCGATGTTCCGATGTGATTTGGAAATCTCGCATTTTGCTAACCAAAATCGATTTAATAATAACTTCTTTTTGGTGTATGAGTTGAGAAAATATCTTCACTAGTGTAGAAATGAGTCTTTCATTAACTGTTTTTTATTTGTTTATTCACTGAGAAAAATTGCATTTCTTTACTAGTATAGAAATTACGTTTTTTCTTAACAGAATTTTTTTTTCATTTTTTTACGCACTGCTTGCAAATAAACAAGTGGTGCAATGTCAGTATAAAAAGGGGCTGTCATTTTACACAGTGATCCATGTAAACAAAATATTTCACCTTTCTCTTATTATTTAATTATTTGATAAAATTCTGTTCATTAAAGGTACTGACATATTTATTCAAATAAATAATAACCTCTGTTTAGTGGATCTGTTGAAAACAATATCGTACTCAACTAGTTAGCCAACCATAATAATCAACTTGTTGCAATTACATCACTCGCCTGGGGTTCATACTGCAACTACACAACTCATCGACGATCACTCATTTTGTTAACTAGGTAGTTGAGAAAATATACTTCTGGGAGATGGAGGTGAAACAGCTTACAGCATTAAATCATAGTTCCATGAAAAATGATTTATCCTCCCACTCGATGTAACATTGCACAAGTTTCAAGCCTTCTAAAATTCAATAATTTAAGTAAGCATAATAAATTTATTTTTCACAACTCATACACCAAAAAGAGTTTATTATTAAATAATACGAGATTTCCAAATCATTTTGGAACATCGAAATGGTTTTCATTTCTTCACCAAGTGCAGAAACAGTGAAGAAATTAGTTTTTTCTTGACTGTTTGTTATTTATTTCTTCACAGCACAGTTTACACATACGCAAGTTGCAAAATGTCATAATAAAAAAGACCATTTTACATGGTGATGCTTACACAAACAACCAAGTACACTGTGGGAACCACCCTTGCCTAATACAAAATACATTCACCAGTTATAGTCGGCGGTGAGATGGCCTTGTGGTTAAGTTCACCGCTTTTAGCCGGCAAATATGTAGGTCCCAGGTTCGATTCCCCAAACTAACAAAACCTACATCTGGTGACCCTTGATGTGTGCTGGACATGCACACACCCTAGTGGTGCAAGGTGGAACTCACAACTCTCCTTCCTAACTTGAGTCACCAATAGATGGCACCCTATATAGTGAAAATAGAACCCATATAAGTAGTATAAACCTGTGTGTATAGGTATAAGAGGCGTTTCTGGTTCCACCCAACCTACCACAGCATCTAATGTCGTTTAACTCGTGTTGAGTCTCTCTAAGGGGGAGTGTGTGGGAACTGTCATACCTTGCCTAATACAAAATACATTCACCAGTTATAGTCGGCGGTTAGATGGCTGTGTGATTAAGTTCACCGCTTTTAGCTGGCAAATATGTAGGTCCCAGGTTAATTCCCCAAACTGACAAAACCTACATACACTTTTCGATAATATTTATTTAATTATTATCTAAAATTCTATTCATGAATGACATTTAGCTGCTCAATCCAATAAATAACAACCGCTTCTTGGTGGATTTTCTGAAAAAAATATCGTACTCAAATGGTTACCTACTCGTGATAATCACTCATTTTGCTAATTGAGTAAAATACTATTTCAATAGAATCGTTTTTTCCATCATAGCGAACTGTTTTAACAAGTTTACAGGATCTATTACTTTATAAATTTGAAATAGAAAATGTTTCCATTTTTCTACGATAATCTGCAAAATGCTCGAATTCCGAAATTAAAAAGAAATGAGAATTGTTTCACGCTTACATGAATTGAATTATTCTGCTATTTCCGCACAAAGTGGGAGAAGCAAAAATAAAGACCTAATTTGAGAAGTTCAATATTTTATATTCTAAAAGCAAACGACAATTACAAGTAAATTTTTTTTTTTTTCTTTAACCAAGTACCTAACTGTGTAAATGAAGTTAGTTAGAAGATAGACTTGAAAATGGTTGTGGTAAAACTTTCTCGACGCTGTTATTCGGTGTTTTTTATCCAGATTTTTTCCATTTTCTTTTTTCCTTTCCTTTTCGACGGAATTCAACCAACCGAGCAAGTTATCTGCAAAGGACGTAAAAATTCGCCAGTACATTTACACACTTTTTCCCTTCCTTTTCAAAAGAATAAAATTTTGTACCCTCAAACGTAAAGAACCCACATTTAATAAAAAATTTTCCAGCAAATTATTTAAGAAATATTGGAATAATAATAAAAAAAAAAAAAAAAAAAAAAAACACTAAAGTGAAGGAGAAGAATAAAACGAAAATTGTTTGGGGGAAATGTGTTCATCAGACGTTCTTAAATTGAGAAAAAAGTAGTAGTTATAGAGTCAGCGGCAAAAATAGAGGGGAAAAAAGAGAATTTCAAGAGAATTATTATTCTGGACGAAGAACGAAAGAATGAATTTAGATTTGCGCAGAATAATAAATTAAGAGAGGGACTGAGAATTCGACTTTTGATAAGAATTCCCAGATGAGTCGTTATAGTTAGGTTTAGAAAATGTAATATTCGAGGCGTTTTTACGGAATCAATTCGTTGATAGTCACTGTTTACGAAATTAAAAAAAATGATAAAAAGAGAAAAACGAAGGCCGAAAGGGAAACATAATTTTTTCACCTTTTTAATTACCATATTTCGAGCCTTTGAACGGTTAACGATGAGGAAGAACAGAAGAGGGAAAAAAATTCAAAATATACCAAACGACACAAAATGTAATAATCACACAAATTCTTTGACGAGTATGTATAGTGTATATGAAATTCCTCAATTTTTCGATTGAATCAGTAGTCGCACGAAAATTAAGAATTTGAATACATTCAAATTCAATTTACATGAATATTAAATATATAAGCCGGTCTGAACGAAATAAGTTTGAGATAATGGAACTGCATATAGGGTGATTTATCACTGGTTCCTTAAATCTGAAATATGGGTAGAATCGGGTACGACTAACAGAAGACAAAAATTTTTCTTAACACAAGGCCTATATTCAAAACTGAAACAGTCAGAAAGCATGGATTTCTTAGTAGCTTTTTCAATTCAAGTAGATGCAACTTCTCATAATTCAGTGTCCTAAAATTGTTTCACACAGGCCTTCTCATGTAAGTACATAGTGAGAATTAACAATTTCCTCACATTTCGCAAATTTGTCAATTGGAAATTTCCCAATTTTACAGACTTCGCAGCCTCTTTGGCCATTCTAATTTCGAAATTTTTTTTAAACATAGGATATACGTTAAGAGGAAGCTTTTTTTTTTTTAGTCGTAATCGGTTGTAGCCATATTTCAGGTTTGGCGAATTACTAATGTAACACCCTATATAATACATCCTGTTTCAAAATGTTGTCAACAGTTGCACGATAAATTCGCAAAAATACTTTTCACAAAGTCACAATCATATTGTAGAATGCAGGTTCAAATGTAAAAAATAAAAGGTCATTTCTGGTCTATCAATCTTCCCTAACAACGCAGCGCAGCCACACGCGTAAAAAGTTCTATGACTAAATAGGTACATATTAAGTACTTACGTATGTTTGCTTGATCGCTCAGAACTTTAATGCAGATTTCCGAACGATCAAAAGCTCACTGCACAACTATAAAAATAATTTCGCGCGAGATTGCAACGATTTCAACAAAAGGAAAAGGGCAATGAGTTCAGCTTTTGATTATTAAGAACTCTGCATTCAAGTTAATGATAGTCGAACAAAACGGTTCATGTAGCCTATTGTTTAATTTTTCAGCTAACAAAAATCTTTAACAAGGTTTCTTGGCATTTTTTTAATTGACATAAATTTTTAACTGTCAGATTGTCAGTTTCACGGGGGTACAGCTGCGCTAAGTTAATGGCGAAGGGAGAAACTAGGGGTGACCTTTCATTTCGTCAATTTGAATTTACCAAAACAATTCGATTGTTACCTACACTACAAAAAGGATTTTCGTGTTGTTTGGAAGTAGCTATACCATTTGTTCCGCCACATTTATAGAAATATAAATGCCAGGTATCTAAGTACGTAATCTAATTTTGTTAATACGTCTAGACAAATATCCATAAATTTTTATCATAGCAAACATTTACAAATCTAATGACTGATGACGCACAATAAAGTACAGAAACAAATAAAGTAAGACGAGCCATAAGCACATCATATTTTTAAAGATTGGCACGGGGTTTATTGAAAAAACGGTTGCATGGCTATTATACCCCATTTGGGTTAACGCACCTAAAATTACTGTCAACTAACCGACACATGTAAGCATAAGCTTACTAATTAATTCTCATTTGAACAAGCTTCAAGTTCGCAGTTATTAACACTTATTTTACTCTTTAAATTGAGTTTAACTGGTTTTATGACGACGTTAAAAGGACGAAATAGGTGCTTTCACCTTCAAGTAGGTAGTGAAATAGGTATATTATGAAGTACCTGCCGATCTGTGAATGTAGAATTAAAATGAACCTCTTAATAATTCATTTCGCTTATTTCGTCCTTCAATAGCTTAAGTCAGTGTTTATTAAAATTCCGAACAGCTCTGTACACCATTATTAATCTTTAAGCTACTACGCCACTCGTATAATAAATAAGCATATCAGCGAAATTTATGGAGATCTGACGCAGCTTTTCGACTAAAATAATCAACAGTCGAACTTTTCATCCATCAAATCACACCTTCCGTATAATCTTTCACTCTTCCATATCTAGTCAAAGATTTTCCATTCACAAAATATGAAAATTGTAAAAATTCAAACCATGTTCTAATTTCTGGTATTTTGACATTGAAATGCCAACTTTTATCTTGTTTCATAGAAGAGCATTAATTTTGAAATTAGAGAATCAGTGAGAGATTTGAACTATAATAATATTTATGTTCACTTTCCAATTTAGCTACCAAAAAATTGTCAAATATAAAGCAAAGAAAAAAAAAGAACTCAAACATTTCTTGAATAAAAACCTTCGCTCTGCTCGAATGAGGAGAAAACTCTTAGGCCACAATATGACGACATAGATTACATGTTTATTAGGTTAGTAGGCAGTAAAGTTCACGGAAGAAACTTATAGACGGTTAAAAATCTTTTCAAAAACCTCAGTTACCATTTTCCTTCGATTATCTAGGATTATAGGTGTATGTAAACTCAAAATGCTGTATCTCACCCGTATCGATCACGCGTGTGTCACAGGGATGGTATTCTACGCGTAGAATTTGATATTCTACATTTGTGATGTATAGTATTCAAAATATGTAGAGTATGAAGAATATGTAGGAAACGAGTAGAATATAAACAAATTGATAACTCTGTGTCATCATTTTAAAACCCAAAACTGACGAAAAAGTATTTGTATATGAGTAGTGAATTTTTTTGTAGCATTTTTCTTCCACGAATTTTATTTCCTTCTTTTTTGCTCCGTGAATTTCAAGTTTATCCGAGATGGTAGAATTTTAAAATCGTTCATCTCTTAAAAATGAACTACTACGCATGTGCAGATACCTTCTGTTCCTTTTAGCGTTTACCTACCCGAGTATCCATACACCTACAAAGTATTCTCACTTCAAAAATTAATTCATAAACTGCCGCTAGTCAGCCAACTTTCTGGAAATTTTTCACAAATGTATGTTAACATTTTTCAATTTGATTTTCAATACATTCTATTGGAAATTTTCAGTGAAATTCAAAAATGTAAATCAATTAAATGCATAAAAATGCTCATATGGTTAGGTACTTTCTCTGCCGATAAAAATTCGAATTCCACCGAATTCACCGGTTTAAAATTTTATTGAAGAAAATAAACGATGAAATACGTAGGCAATAGATAGATTTTCATCATGAAAACCTACTCGTATATAAAAAAAAAAAAAAAAGAAATATTTCAGTGATTTTAAGAAAGTTTTAATCAGCCGAAAAAAAATTTTATAAATATTTCCCACCCACTCATAATTAATGCACAGTAACAAGTACGTGAGAAAATCTATGAAAATAGGTCATATAATGCGAACGCATTGAACTGTATTACGAAAATGAGAAAATTTTGCACAATTTTCACAAAGTAGGCCTAATGGATATCGTTTAACTGTTCATTGATTCAATAAATTTCTTTTGACCGCAAAGGGGAGATAGTGAAAATACGTATTTTTATTGTTGAAGAAAAACGAGAAAGAAGAAGAACAGAAGTTTTGTAGTATTATAAAAATGCTACGAAGGAATGAAAAGTAGGCAAGAGAAAAAAAATTAAATTCTTGCACTCGAAACTCAGTTTGAAAGAAGTTAAAGCGTAACCGTCATTATATTTCTGTTCGTTTGGGAGAAGGATTAGTATAATATTGATACATTCTTTTGTATTATTTTTTTTTTTAATTGCTTGGTCGTAGTTTTGAATCAAACTTTATAATGTTTCGACATTTTTTTATTCCGTTAGAACGAGAGTATTTTTCTGAAAATTTCATAATAAATAAATGGTAATCAAAATAACAAAAATAATGAGAAGAAAGCTGAGAGAAAATAATTAAAATATTTTGATAACTCTTTAAATGAACTTGTGGATCAGAGTAATTAATAATTTGAAAACAAAATTAAAACTTACAATATGGAAATATGGATAAAAAGAAATATGGAGTTTGTACACTTTAATTTCAGTAGCGCAAACAGTCGGCTCTGTGTGGACTAGATTATAATCGCGAGTGCTGTAAGCCTCAGGATATTGCTGTAAAAAAATTTTCAATTGAATTAAAAGGTTTTTATAGTAATTATGTTCGTATTAATTCCACATCAGGTGTAAATTTAGAATTTTCTCATATTTAACAAAAATCAAAAACGTGGTGAGACATGAAGATTAGTATTGGATCTACGAAGTTGATTCACAGCAATTGTTTATATTTTTTACGAACTTAAGCTTTTAAATAACCTTGCCGTCAATTTAGTTCCTTGAAAAAAAAATTCCTTTTTTATTTAATAAGGTTGAAATACAAATATTTAATAAGGTTGAAATACAAAACTGGTCATTATATGACAACAGAGATGGATGAAAGAATTTTCCTTTTTACAACTCACTAAGTATCACGGCACTCGTTAAATAGGTAGGAACTGAATAAAATTTGCATGTGCTAATTACGAAACGTCCCTTTTTGAAATTTTACTGTCCACTTCAGTAACACTTACTATCTTAAATGAAAAAAATTCACGAATATAACGAGCCTATTAACCAGGTCGTATAATTACTGCGAGCTCTACTATTGCGGAAATCATTTTTCAATATTAATTTTGAGCAAAACTGATTTTGGTCTTGTACTCTCTCGGCAAGACCAAGATCCCACTGAGCGAGGCCAAGATAAAACGAGAAACTTGAGAAAAAATATGAACAGACTATAAAATCTTAAATAATTTACAATATTTAGGGTTATATTTTTACTTTCTCCTAAGTCGAACATTAAAAAGTTTTTGTTGTTAAGATTTTCGCATATTTCAGAAGGATATGATTAATGAACTTTAACATTACCAATAGTAATTAGTAATCTTGTAAGCAAGACTAAGACTTAAGATCAGCTATATAGCGGTCATATTTTATTGAAAATGATTTTACTGAGGGATGTTTTTGAAATTTTCGACCATCACCTTTTATAGAGAGAAATGATAATATGAATGCCCGTACATGTACAGTTGAATATTAAAAACATACAACGATACTTAACAAATTCGTGGCCCAAAACTGACTGGCATTGTAGCTCCTACGCAAAGAACAATACCTTTCGCTGTGCAGGGTATAGGAGAACACTATTGTGCCTCAAATATGCGAGCAGATACTACCCGCATTACACGGATGGTATATTCGATAGGGCAAATAGTGTGACATGCTTCAATTTCAAAATCTTATTCAAAAAATTTTGCATGCTGCCTCGATCACTTGAAATGATCACAATCCTTGCATTTGATGTCATCATCCTTTCCAGCTGCTAAAATTTCCAATGCTAAAATTTTGTCAGTCCAAAATTATGACTTAATCAAGCCACCAATGCTAAAATTTTTGAGCCCAAAATTATGACCAGCATATTGTATTTTTCCCGACGAGCCCTGCAATATCCTCAGGCTGTTATATAGAATACCTTGTCATGAAGAGGATTCTTATCAAGAAAGTAGCCAACAGCTACTTGCGTATTCTGCAACTTCGTACAGATATGTACAGGGGAGCCAAAACCTAGGCAAACACTGGTGATTTTGTAGTAAGTTTTGAGAGCTTATATAGTCAGTTCCATACACGCACACAGACACACATATGTACATATACTTACGTATATGTGTCATAAAAAAAGTATCATTTCTTATTAGTAACTGATAAGAAAAAACGTACGAGTTCGTGTACCAGTCCCTGACATCACTGAGATCTTTATCTAACAATTAGTCACAGTCCAAACCTTGTAAATTACCTGCCTGAATTTATAGGTAATTACAAATGAACTGAAGTGTATGTTTAAAATGTAAGGCAGTAATATTTTCTAGCCTTTCGGCGGCAAATGTCATTATGAGGGCCAAGCCCCTTACCTCATACAGAGTTGATGATCCCCACATGCCCTCTAAATAAATATATAATTCAATTAATTAATAAAATAAATAAATAGATATGTACCTACCTAAATAAAATAAATATAAATAAATAGATAAATAGATAAATAGATAAATAAATAGATTTATTGCATATTAATTTGAATATGTTGAAATGTAGGGTGATGGGCATTATCTCATGGACAGCTAAAGTGACTGATGTTTTTATAATTTTGAACTAAGTAATTTGGGGGCATTTTCAGTGGTTTAAGGGGTGTCCTGTTGAGGTTTTTGATATCTATTTATTGCACACTGATATGAATACATTAAAGATGTTTTCCAGAAACATCGGCAGCATCTTTGACGCTACCACATTTTATTTTTCTAATATATTTTGTTTCTAATACAGTAAGCATTGCTTAATCCATTTCAACTGGGCCTAGCCAGATTGGAATGGATTAACCAAAAAATGTAATAAATATTAAAAAAAAAAACAAAAAAAAACTTAATATAATTTGTTATATGTATTTCATTAAATTGTAGATTCAAAAATGAAACAGTTTTTTTTTGAATAAAACAACTGATTCAAGTTTTTCCATTTTTTGATCTACAGTTTAACTAAAATAAATATTATGATAAATGATATCATATCAGTTTTTTTTTCAATTAATCGCCTAATTATCTTTAAAAGTGCAAAAATCAAAACAATTTTCCCTTATTTTTATACTTTATCCTTTTTTTCACCAGATTAAATGAAAAATATTTCCTGATTATCCGATGGAAAATGTATAGGAAAGGTCCGTTTTAATCTGTTGGTGGAAATTTTCCCATTTTATCTGAAAAACCGGTTTAATACAAAAAACTGGTTTAACAGGTGACAGATTAAGCAGTGTGAATTGTATTAATTTGCACCTAAAACAATTATTTTATGAGATAGGGGACACCCAAATAAACTCATTCTTTTCAATAGAAGTCAGTGGTGTAGATGACTCAAGAATCCAGTATAGAGGTTTTCAAAAAGTAGAATAACAAAAACACAAAAAATAAATATATTAATGAAATTTATTTGTTCAATGGGTGGTATCTTCAGACGAATACCTCTTTTGGGGCTCTACTCCAAATAAACTCCCCTAAAAACTAGGCATCTGGCAGAAGTGAAATTGGCCAACATACACGTGTTTAGTTTGGCACTGTAATAATTGTGTACAATGAATCGAAAATATTGTGATGAATACTTCTTAGCAGTACTGTAACGATATTATTGGTATCATACAAATAAAATGTATTTAACACAATATGTATGATACTTTTAATACTGAATCTATTTACAGTAAATGATATATACACAAGTTGTAGCACAAGAGTCTACAAAATTGTGTTCCAATGAACATAAGAGAGGATGAATTACATTTACAAAAATATGGTTTTACAATAGGCCAGAGTTTTAAGTGATTGTATGTTGAAGGGAAAGGAGAGAAATGGAATACAGAGAATAGAAATATATGGTGATTATACCGTAACAGAGAATTCATAGGAAACAGTTATTGTTCAAACCATGTGTATTAGGAAATTACTGATTCTGAATAAATGAATAAATATAGGAGTTTGTAGACAGGAATTGTATATTCTAGGAATTAGGAATGATGGGAATATCATTTTTGAAAGTCTATGAATTATTGTTGATTGTATGGAAAATGTGTGAATGTGTTTTTGAGGATATTTGAACGTATTTGTGAATTTATGAAATATGATTACACAGTAAAAATACGTCTCAGTTTGTATTTTATCGTGACATGTACACAGGGCCAGAGAGGGAAAATTCAGGCGGCGTATTTCAACAAATAATTGATTTTTCAAAAAAATTTTGCCAAAAAGTTCAGGCATGGAAAAAATCCTCATTTTCATGTTCCCCTTTTTGGTCCTGGCAGTAAAACAAAGTTTCAAAAGAAAAACAAATGTTGGACACATAATGGCACAGGTCCATTACCTCACTCCGAGTTCAACATTTCGTGCCTCATGTAAGATCAAAACCAAGACCACCATGGTTTCGGTCTTGCTTCAGCTCATCGTCTAGCTCAAACCACTTTTTGTCCATGTGAATGCACTACATCTTCAAAATTTTATACGGTTTTCAGTATTATTCTCTCACCATCAGCAGCATCCACCCTTCATGATGAAATAGCATGCCTTCTCGTTTTTATTACGAATGTAGTTCGCCGAAACGATTACGTTCGTCTTTAAAATTCTTTATCTAATTGTTCAGGGTGGCTCAAAATGTTCGATTCGAGTGCCGCAGAAAGAGGGGATGGGGGCCGGCAATGTTAATCGTACTTCAAGTCTGCAAAAGCGTTTTGGCTAACCCTTCTTTACGTGTCTAATAGTCGTAGGAAAAGAGCAGCGGGGCGAGTTTGCCGCTATTCGTTCCACTTTTTATAACGATCCAAAAAAAAAAAAAAAAATGGGCGGGGAGGAAAAAAGAAAAAAAAGGAAGAAAAAGATCCCTTTTCATTCGGGAAAAACTATTTCCATCACCAACCATTTGAATAGCGTGTTCGGAATTTGTGTCATTGGTATGTGTAGGGGATAAACGCGTACAAAGTGAATGTGCGTGAATATATATATATATATATATATACATATATATTTCTTTTTTCAATTCTCTGTGTATATTTGAAAACCACTCGCTGAATTTCTTGCTCGGTCAATTTGCAGCATCGTGTCATGGATTACTGATGACTTTTTCGCCCCGTTCGATATTTTCATTTGTTTACTTTCGTCTTTAATTAAATATATGTATATTCGCAGGATCAACATTTAAGGATAGCGTGACGAGATTACCGGTTATTTTTTTTTTTTTAGCAAATTAATTTGGATAAATTAATTCGACTCGCGTCCTATGATCGGAAATTAAATACGAAAACGTCGATTTTGTGGTCAACGACTTGGAAGAGATCAAGCTAGAAATAGAATACAATTTTATTGACCAAAAAGTGAGACTTTTATGGAAACAACGCAGTACTCTGTTATTCGGAATCTGCATCCGAGAAAGAAGAGATTCGATGTTTCACAGTGGAGGGTGGCAATTAGTCTTGGGTTTTGCGTTTTAGGAACTTAGCTGGCTGTAGCTATGTTATGATAAATTATGAATGGTGACGTAAAATTGAATAATTCGTCACGTTGGGCAAATACGACGAACATCTATTATTGTGTTCATGGGGTGTTCACTCTGCACTTATTTTCATTTTCCATTTTTAGTGCCACCCCAGCAATAGTGAGCGCTGGATGTATATAGATAAATAAATATACTTGATTGAATATTTTTATAATTATGTGAAATAGATGTAAATAACATAAATATCTATGAAAAGAATTCATATACCTGTATTACTCATTCCAATTTTGTTAAATGCACTGGCCCAGCGGTTGAGTAGTGGCCGTGTTTAAAGACTCTAGGCTGTATATTTGGGAGACCCGTGATCGAATCTCCACAAGAATAAAAATTTTTCTAAATAATTAAGACAATACTAGCACTGGAATCCTATACCTATCCAAACCATATCAGCTGATAAAACAGGTAACGGAAAACAATTACAAGTTACCCATCTATATAATTATGAAGTATATTATTTATTTATCTATAATTGTGTTACAAAGTTTCATTCTGGTCATCATTATAATCATATTCCTGCATTCACTGCTCACACTTCCCTCATGTCATCATTTCCTTGGACACTTTCTTACATGCTTACCGTGAATCCTATTTGTTTTCACGACAAAATATGCGCAGAAATAACTTCAATTGCTTCCTTTTTAACTTTCACGTATAGAACGTTGAATAACTCTTCAGCTGTAGGTCTCGGTTTGATACTTCCTTTTGAACCTTCTCACAAAAACAATAAAAGGATGAAGTCGTCAATTTGATCTATTTACTTTCCAATATTTTTGTTTTTTTAAGTTTGTTCCACCATAACTTATCTCCAAGGACATCGATTTTGATGAACTTTTTTTTTAAATGACAGAACATGGCCTTATGGTGTTCTCATAGTTCATACTATTTTTTGTAGAATAGATGAGATAGTGTTTCAGTTACCTTAAAAAAACTATATTATTCAAAGCAAAATCGACACAAAGGCAAATGTTGATAAATGAAATGAAAAAGCTTCAAGTTGAATAAACATTTTTTATTAAAAAAAATCGAATCAACTTCAAAAAGAAATATCACTTCTGCGCATCAACTGCGGTAAATATGTAATTTCCAAAAGTGTCAAATTTTGTATTAGCCACTATTTTGAAACCAATTGCCCGAGTTTTCTCAAATTCAACACCAAACGAGTCCTTAATTGTCGCCAACTACTACAAAAATTTCAGGCCAAAATCATTCAGTTCATGAGTTTTATTTTGATCATTTTAGTACTAGATTTTTATTCTTTTTTTTTTTATATTCTCTGACTGCAGTTGTTAATGAAATGAAATGTGACTTAGTTCTAGTACTAACATCGGGGGGGGGGGCGCTAAAATTGGGTTTGTTTGTTATTATCTCAACTCTGTTTTCACCCCACATATTCAATGGTCACTTTGGCGTCATGGTAATCTCGAGTCTTTTACCACCTCAAACTCGATCTTTTTATAATACCATAATGATTTTGCTGTAATTCATACTCTTTTCAGAGACTCATCATACAGTCAACTTGCATACACTACACTCATGTACTTACTGTTTATTATATTATGCATTCATTTAATAAACAAATTACCATGCCGTCTCATAAATATAATGTGTTTCACAAAACGTTTCTCAAACTTGAATGGTCTGTAGTATTTGACAGAATAAGTGATAAAATACCTATGTAAAGGAGATATACTACGTTCTGTGTACGCATATGAATCAAGTTGCATAGCATATTTGTGGTAGGAATAATTTTAAGATCCTAGCATTTGGCAGTGAAAATTGGGTGATTCAGCAGTACGTAGTTCTTGATGAGACGAGTAAACAATGCTAGACATATTGTATTCCATATTTTTAAGATTCTGAAAACTTGAAACTTTTACGGTTCTTCCAACATGGAACACAAGTCACATGTTGTCATAAAATTTTTTACTCGTCTCATCAAGAACAGCTATCCGCCGCTGAAGTTTGATAGATGTTTTATGAAACACCCTGTACGTTATGTCTATCATGGACTATTTTGTACACGATATCTCAAAGGCTCAAATTATTGTTAAAGTTGACGATCTTCACTTTTTTATAGTAAAACTTGTGATTTTTGATTTTCAGTAATAAGTGTTCACAATTAAAATGGGCAACGCTGTTTTTATAATGAATTTAAGAATAATTTGTTAAATAAAGTTATAAAAATATAATTGTATTTATTATGTAGCTATTTCAATTTCTGGAATACTCTACAGTTCTTTTGAAAATTTGATTCATTCGAAGTTTTTATATTACTTCAATTTTGAAAACTAAAATTAACTTAAAATGAAAATAGAAAAAAGAAAAAAAGGCCCAGTTTCATTAGGTTCAGGACTGGGACATTTAATGTGATAACATTTTTATTTTCTGCATGACAGTGAGTGCTAGATCAACCAGGGTAAAATCTGTAGCTCATTCAGTTTTAAAAATTTTTGTTTTAATGGAAAATTTTGACCCATATCCATTTTTATGAGTGAAAAAAATGGTAAGTACCTACTTACTTTCCATATTTCAGATATCCATTAAAAATGCAATATTTTGAACGAAAATTATAACACACATTGATTTCAAGGGAATAATTTTATTATTTGAATAATACGAATGAACTGAAATGCTAAATTCATAGGCTCATGGCATCCTCAAATTTAACCATTTTTTGTTTTTAAATAAATGAAAATCTTATCATCTCAGCAACAATTGATATTTACTCATTTTCATTTTATATCGATAATTAAGTGAAGGAAGTTGTGACAATGTTAATGCATTTTTCAATGGATTTAACAAATTTGATGTTTTGTTTTAATGCAACATCGATATTGATGAAGCAATCGAATATCGATGTATAACGTAAAAACAAGGTTAAATGGGATGACGGAAAATCGATATTTGTGAAACATTTTTATTTTATATAGAGGACCAGAGTTGTAACAAGAAAGGAAGATTTAAGCGAAGTTCCGTCTAAGAAGCGAGTGTTTATTTAAGAAGTTACATAATTTAAGCAAAGTACATTTTTAGAGTAATAAACGAATGTTAACTGAAACGAACGAATGAGCGGCGGAAGTGGTGGAACAGTGTAGCCGCGAATAGATATAAATAAATGTATGTAATGTGTGATCGTGTGTTCGCAGGAGTGAGAGGGGAGAAGGATTGGTGGTCTCAACACCCCACTACAATATTTTGAACCAATCACGACTGCGGGTGTTACAAAAGTGTTTTCAAAAAAAATTTATGAGTTTGTTACATTTAATTACATTATTACAAAAAAAATATGAATTTAACAAAAATGTATATATAAAAAAAATGGTGAAAATGTGTATATATAAAATGGTAACTAAGTTGGACGAGTATGGTAAGTATGTTGATTAATTAATATACATATATAAGGTATATTAAATATGGTAACATGCAAAAATTTTTTTTTTTTTTGTTTTAGATATTTAGGTATTAAGATAAACAACATGCAATAAATAAGGTAAATATGGGTAAAGTAGGTTTATTTTAATGTAAAAAAAAAAAAATTTGTTTTGTGGTGTTACAGATATGAATTCGGTAATGGAGTTGACATTTTATGGATCACAATTTGGGGATTCTAGGATTTTATGGGTAAGTGAAATATGCTGCTTACTAGATAAGGCTTTTGTGAGTAAGTCAGCTAATTGGTCTTTGGTAGCTATTTGTTTGAAAATGAATATTTTGTCATTGTAGGCTTGAGCAAGTCCATAACATTTAATCATGAGAGCTCGAAGACGTTTTTGACCTCCTCCAGAGATGACATGAATAACAGAGATGTTGTCTTCGTATACAGTTACCGGAGTGTCAATTGAAAAGAATTCACAATTGAGGAGCCAAGCAAGTTCAATATCCTCAAAAGAATCATGAAGAGCAATCAATTCAGCTGCTGTAGATGACGAAGCATGAATATTTTGGCGATGAACGTCCCAATTTACAAGATCACCATACATGGTAATTAGGTAACCAGTTATAGATTTTCCTTTTTCCAATTCGGATAAATTTATAGGTTGATCGTCAATGTCGGGGGCATAGGATGCATCGACATAAGCTGATATACCTTCGGAATTGGATCTATAGACAAGTGCAAGATCAATTGTGGATTTCAAGTACCGGATGATACGCCGTACATGGTTCTTTTTAGTGTCATCGGAACAGTTTTGGAATCTTGACAGGTAATTGACAGAGAAGGATATGTCTGGCCTTGTGCCTCTAGATACATACAATAGTGCACCAATCATAGACCTGTATTCTTTGTTATCTGTGCCTTCAGATTTGCTCAATTTAAAGCCTGTCTCCATAGGCGTTTTGGAAGGATTTGAATCACATAATTTAAATTTTTGGAGAATCTTTTGAATTTGCTGTTTTTGTGTAAGTTTTATTGTTTGTGATTCACGATTTCTTTCTATTTCGAAACCTACAAAATGGGATGGATTATTTATGACTTTCATAGTGAAACGAGTTTCAAAATGGGTTGTTATTTCATTAATCCATTCGGGTCGGTTAGTTGCAAGGAGGATATCGTCTACGTAAATTATCATAAAGGCAATGCCATCTGATTCATCTTTACGTATGTAGACGCATCTATCGATTTTGGATTTAGTAAAATTGGATGTTGAAAGATGAGTATCCAATAACTTAATCCAATTTTTACTTGATGTTTTTAAACCATAGATGGATTTTTCGAGTTTTAATAATTTTGTTTTATCGACATTACAATCTAGGGGAATATTTAGAAAGATGTCATTTTTTATTTTGGAGTTGAGATAGGCTGTTTTGACATCATATTGAACTAGTTGTAAGTTTAATAGGTTGGTTACAGATAAGATCCACCTAATTAACCAGAGTTGCACAACAGGTGCATAGGTTTCTGTCATTTGATTTATCGACTGATTTTTTTGGGGAATTTGTGTTATTTGAAGTTTGGGGCTTCGAGCTACTGTTCTGATTCTGGGTTTGTGGAGTGTTATTTGTAGTAGATGTCTCATTAGGGCATGTCCTTGACATGTGTCCTTTTTTGTTACATCTAAAACATGTAACATCCATTTGGGACACGTTATCTTTGGAAGGATAACTATTTTGTTTATTTTGGTTATTTCTGTGATCGTTTAAATAACTCGTTGTATTGTAATTTGGTTTGGGGGAATTAGAGCTATTATTATTATTACGAAAATTTCTGAAATTTCTTCTATTATTCATCGGTTGGTATGATGATTTGGGCTGATCAAACCCGGGAAAAGTTTTATTTGAATATTCTATACGATCACATTTTTCGAGTATCATTTTTGTAAGCCTGACAGTAGTTCGTTTTTCAATTTCTAATTGGCGGAATTCTGAGAAGACAGTATCAAATTTTTCTGGCAAAGACATCATTAATTGATCAATTTCATCTGCTTCAGATAGGGGGTAATTAGCATCATGTAGCTCTTCCACAATGGTTGAGAAATATTCCAAGAATCTACGGATGGTACCTCTCCTTGGATCGAAGGGAAGGGACTGAAATTTTGCTTTCAAAACCATGATGTTAGTAGCTGTCTGATTTCTATAGCGAGCATCCAATATTTCAAAAATTTGTGAAACAACATCGCAGGTTTTGACATGATGAAGAATTCTTTTGTCAAGCCTTTCGAAAATGTGGGCTTTTGCTCGTTCCTGAGTTTGAAAGAATTTTAGCCATTTGGACGTTAGGCGTTCTTCTGATGATGTATATATGTAGCTAGTTTCTCGAGCAGTAGGAAAAATTGTGGAATGGCAGCCTTTACCTATAAGGGTGCTGATGAGGGTTGCACGCCATCCCTCATAGCCATTTCCACGGAAGATATTCGAGATCCTATCATTATTGTCAGTATTCATAATGAATGAATTGACTGAACTTCAAAAATTAAAAAAAAAGAAAAAAAAGAAAAACGGATGTCAATCCCCAGCAAATGCCGCAAGACTAGGATCGCCGTACCTGTGATAACCAAACAATGTAATTTTTTAACAATAGTATTTAAATTGTCCTTGTGTGTTTCTCGAGTAGGTCCACTGCGGGCAAGAGATAACACACGTTAAAGCTGAGATTGGACGCTTCCCAAGAAAAAATAAAATAAATAAAATAACATGACTTTTATAACCCAAAAAAATTTGTATTAGAATTCAAAATTCGAAACAATGATTAATTAAAATCAAATAAATGAAAGGTGAGGGTGAAATGAAATCAGCTACTTTCAGACCAAGGGAATTAGAAAATAAAAAAAATAATAATTGGATAACAGGGGAAAATTTTAGTTTGAATGTGTATTCCAACAAAACAAATAATTTGAGATGAAAAA
Source organism: Ericerus pela (assembly GCA_011428145.1). NCBI lineage: Eukaryota > Metazoa > Arthropoda > Insecta > Hemiptera > Coccidae > Ericerus > Ericerus pela. The sequence goes on from WOFM01000464.1 coordinate 373,905, forward strand.
TAAAAAAAAATATTGCAGGTGATAAGAAAAGAAAAATTAAAATAATCACCAGATGTAATGTAAAAAGATTCTACAGGTAACACAAAAATAAAAAAAATTCACAGTAGAAAAAAAAATAATGTAAATGGTAAAAAAAATGAAATTGGAAAAATAATATTTTCGAATAAATAAATAAAAAAATGAAAATAAAATAATATAGAGCACGAAATTAATTTGGTTTAATTATTCGAATAAGAAAATGAAATTCAAAAAAAAAAAATCGTTAAATAATTTTTGACAAAATTGTGCAACAGCAAAAATTTTCAGGTTGCAACAAAATGGTGGTTTGAATATGAAAAACCGCGCCAACGTATTTATTGAATGAGCGAAGATAAGCGTTCGTAAGTTCGTTGCACTTAACAAAAGGTTAATGTACAAGTTCGAACGAATGAACGAAACGAGCCGTGCATACGTCACAAGTTGTACAAGCTCCAAGAAAAAAGTGGCTGCAAAAATTTGCACACAACTTGCCAAAATTTGCACTTAGAATAATTTTGTAAAGGCCAAAATTATTTGAAAATAACGATATTTTCAAATATGCAAGTTAAATTTTGAATCAAAAATGTTAAGTTACGCAAAAATATGAAATTATTCACGAAAAATATACGAAAAAATGCAAAAAATTACGAAAAATATATTTTTTATTACCTTTTTTCAGCGGAAAATTTTCAAGTAATACCTTTTTAGAGGTGATTTTTTGGTTTTCAGGTTTGCTTTCTGGAATTTACTAAGTTGTTGCTCTGGATAATGGTGATTGAACTGCGCTTCGGTTGTGGAGGACGTACTTCGGTGAGTATTTAAGTTGTAATTTTGAGGTTTTCTGTGATGTCTAATGATGAATTTTGATGGAGATGATTAATACCAATTTTGATGTTGTAGAGGTTGAAGCTTTTACATTGGTTTCAGATCAATTTGTGATGGCTCAAGGCGATTTATTACCAATTGATGACTTCGACGAATTAGTTCATACACAAGCAGGGCAGACACTAATAAATTTACCAGTTTTTGGGCAACACAAGCAGGGCTCCCAAACAACTGAGCAATTGACGAGTCTTGGAACTTTCGAAACACTTGGCCGGATTGTACACAGGCAGGGCAAATCCTTTTCAGCAAACGACAAAACTCATTGAACGTTTACAGCATTCAAGGTGAAAAAAAAATTTTTCAAGAACAAAAAAAATTATGACTCGAAACAAAAATGGTAAGTTGGAACTTTGTTATCCAACACAAAAATAAAATTACGAAAATTTGACTTAAAAAACACAATTATTCACAAAAATATTAAAAGATTGACTTAAACACAAAAATTCACAATATAAAAATTTAAATTATTATTTTTCAAAAATCTGTTTCAGGTAAAAGGATTGTTACCGAGCGATGCTACCATATAGAGGATGAGGACCGGAGTTGTAACAAGAAAGGAAGATTTAAGCGAAGTTCCGTCCAAGAAGCGAGTGTTTATTTAAGAAGTTACATAATTTAAGCAAAGTACATTTTTAGAGTAATAAACGAATGTTAACGGAAACGAACAAATGAGCGGCGGAAGTGGTGGAACAGTGTAGCCGCGAATAGATATAAATAAATGTATGTAATGTGTGATCGTGTGTTCGCAGGAGTGAGAGGGGAGAAGGATTGGTGGTCTCAACATTTTAAGAAAGGACCATCGATTTCGTATTAAGACTCCTCGAGAGAAAGAATAAATGTTAACACGTTAAAAAATTTATTTTTTTTCAATAATTTAATTTTTTGACAAAAATATTTCAACCTGAAATCATGGGTGAAATTACTAAATGTAATCAGATTTCTGCTCGCAAATTAATATTGAACTAGACAAGCCCCGGTTTAAATTGGTGGAGCCTAGAAGATTCGGTCCTTTTCCCCAGATTTTTTCACATATTTTAGGAATACAGCTCATCCGAAACTCCACAACCAATTTTAATAACATTTTGCATGCACATTCTCCATCATTTTATGGTGTTAACAAATTATAAAATAAATTTTTCTATTTTTTAATCATAATATATAAATATACCAACAAGAAAATCCAAACTTGATGAAAACACACTTTTATTGTTAACCAAAGCTAACGATGTGGACGGATAGAAAAATGTAAAACAAAACAAAATTGCTGAACGAAAATAAGAAACCTGTGTTGCGTGAGGTATCTTTTTAGTATTTACAGCGTAGGGGGTTACGAGCTTCATTTCTTTATTTCACTAATTTAGGTCATAGGTTTTTGTTTTGAATTTTAGATGAAAATTGAAAAACTAGGTTTTCCAACCTAAGTATTGCTGCGATAGAACTTTTTTTACATTTTTTTTTATTTGTTGTACCTTTTTAAATTTTTTATATTTTTGAATTTTTTTTCAGTTTTTTTAATTTTTGTATTTGCGTAAAATTTACAACGTTGCGTCCTGAAAATGATGTAGAATATGCGTGCAAAATTTCATTAAAATTAATTGGGTAGTTTCGAAAAGCAGTATTTTTTGTATTTGCAAAAAAGATAGGAGAGAAGGCCTCGCCTTTTACGCTCCGCCCAATTATAAAACATTTTGGAAAAGATCCTTCGTTCTTTGTAGTTGTAAGAGTTTTGCTCGCTCTATTAGAAGAAGAAAATAACAAGCCATGATCATCTCACAACTCAATAAAAAAAAAACAAGAATTTATTAAAAGCAGCGAAAGTAGCATATGGGTGCCTTTTTTTAAAATTTGAATTAAACAAGTAATCATTTTTTGAAGACGTCAAAAATTCGTTTTAAAACTTAATTTCAAGTCATAACAACTCTAAAAAATCCATATTTTATACTGTTTTAATCATAGATTGTAAATATAGATATAAATGTATGAACTTTATTTTAAACGATTTCGAAACAAAATTGCACAAGAGAGAGAAAGATTGTTACAACCCAACGTTTCACGATTGTATGTATTCAGTTTTTTCGAAAAATGATAGAATCTGAGAGAAAACAAATTTTTGATAGATAATTTTGCTACCATATTCTTTTATCGTGACAGCTTAGAATTCACTCAAAAATTTAGGAAAAAAAATCAATAACAATAACACCATCAAAAGATGGTAAATTTGTTATTTCGAGGTGAATTTGAATTTTGAATTTTTTTGTTACGCATTCGAAAAAACGTAAATGCTACAAAAGTACTTAAGTAGAATAACAATTAAAGATAGATGCTCGACCGTGTAGGTACTTGAAAGGGACGACATAACAAAAAAAACAAAAAACGAAAGCCTATTCATGAAAAAAATTAATTTTAAAAATATGACGTTAAAATGGCTGGAACTGACTATTAGTAGATAGAAAGCGAGGCTTACTGAAAGAAAAAAATTCATGTTGAAAGAACTCGACTTTCATTTTCGAAAAGTTTAGACGTGAATACTTTATAAGGTTTTCCACGTAGGTATTTTTCTTTTCCTCTCATGCATGGAGGGGAGAAAAGCTGTCACCCACATCTCGCATCCGCTCTCTTCAACCGAAACGTTTTAAGCCGACGTAACTTCGACAGGGAATTACAAGCCCAGTAAAAAAAAAAAGCTAATGTTGCAACTTGCATTACATTCCTTCTACCGATTTGGTGCCTAGTATGAACAACAAGGGATAGCTATTAGCTTACGATATACGAATAGAAGACACACACACACACATATATATATATTATACAACGTATTAAGTAAACGGGGATGACCAGCACACGTTCGCTATCGTCAATGACAGAACACGAATTAATGTCGAAAATCAATTACCCGAAATAACTTATTCTCACTTTGGGGGTTATACAAATGTATTTTTCAAACTACTACGAAATTTCTCATGAATAAACGAGAAAAATTTGCGGAAAATTATCCGAACAATGTTTGGTACAGCTATCACTTTTTATAAATAATTGGAAAAATCGCCTATCGAAGCTGTTGCCAAATGAAAAACATAAAATAATACAAATAACAAAGAATATTTTTTGAAATGATTTTATCTTAAAAATGAAATATTTTGAAACCTATCTCGGAACTAATCACGATGCTAGAAATAAGTTGAATAAGTTTGAGAACAGACTTACACGCCGCCAGCAAAATGATATCTCTAACAGCAAAATATTTGTATAAAAGGAATTCAAAGCAAAAGTATGTCTTAATATTTAATCACCCTTGTGCGAAATACATTCTTTTGTAAATAATTTGTCATTATTATTTTCGTTTGAGAACATTCGCAAGAAAAAGTATTTTCATCGACTTTTCTTCTATGTGTTCCGTCAGATGAAAATATAATGCCAAAAAGTTATTCAGTAAGATACTTTTCATTTAACTTTATAAATAAGTCAGACGGAAAATTACATTGTCATTAATAATTAATAAACTATTTGTTGATAGATATCTCAAAAAAAAAATTTACTTATTCATAAACTCCGTCGACGACAGTATTTTTTTCTAATACATTATGAAAAAGAATAACGCGCAGATTGTTTCTTAACCAAGTTCAGCGAAAGTCTGTACATAGGCTTCAATGGCTTCATACATACTTTTTTTTTAGACTTCTAACATTTTGAAAGACAGAAAGATCAATCACAGATTTTTTTTAAAACGAGGAGAATATTACTCGATAAACGATTGGATTACATTTTCATCTATTATTATGAAAGCTACGCTCACAACTTAACATTTTTTATTTCTCATCCATCACAATAATTGCAAATAGGTGGGTTTGAAACGATCAACAAAAATCCAATGATTAAAAAAAAAGTCACAATTCCTTTTCATAATAAATAACCTCAATAATATTCATATTGATTACTTGAAATAAAGCATTAAAAAAGATTTTTCTGATTTTTAAATAAGTAAATTATATCGCATTGTCTGAGATGATAAATTACATACGCTTGAAAATGAATAGACTAAGAATTTAAAATTACGGAAATAAATTCATAAAGATGGATGATTGGATGGGTACTCAATATGTATTCATTCGCACGTTTTTTAATACCTACAGTTTAAATGAAAATTAAATAGAAATATGTGCGACGTAAATTTTATAAAAGTATACCTAGCTGTCATAGTAGCCGACAAAACCCTCCCTAATGGCGTTTGCAGACCGAACAACCAATCAATCTATGGATCCGACAAAAACTGTTAAGACCTACAACAAAAAAAGAACCAAATATGAATATTTCTGAATATTAAGTTTCTCGTGAAGAAAGGAAAAAGAGGGAGAAAGAAGATAAAAGTAGCTTAAAAATTTATGAAAATAATAGAATTAATTTAAAGAAGTGCGAGAAAAAAAATATACAACGTCATGGGATTACAGCAAAAAAATATAAAGAGAAAACGAATAAAATTCAGAAAATTCAGAAAGAGACCACAAACCATTATTATTGAAAATAGCATATATCTACAATGATTTGGAAAAGTTATAGGTGATTAGAACACACACAATTCATAAATACAGTTAATTAAGAAAATTTATAATTCACCTTAAAAAAATTTCAGGCTGTGTAAACGAGATAATTTCCAAAAACTTTAAATTGGGCACCCCAGTTTTACACATTTCCAATTAAGGTAAACATTGACTACATTGACTAAGACACATTTACAAAAATTAGAACGTGAGGAAAGAATTAAAATTATCGCAACAGCTCCAGTAATTTTTTTCCAATTTCTGATGGGTCACCATAACATATTTTCTAAAACGAGGTAGTTTAGTCGTCCGAAACATTCATATTCCTTCTGAATTTTTCAACTATCACTGTGTCACATAAATTCAATGAAGGGGAAGACAATAATATCGTATTGAAGGAAAAATGATTGAACAATGTGAGAAAATTATAAAAAATAAAAAATTGTATCCATTCAAGAGTTTATTTTCTGTTTTTTCGTAGTTTACATAGATCTTCCAACAATGGTTAGATAAAAGAGAAATATTATACAAAAACAGGAAACAATTACAGCAACATGTTTTTGCCCCGTTTAACTCGCATAGAAGCTAAAAAATATTTCAAAATATACTCACGAATTCTGAAATAATTATAGATGAACTGATAACGAGTATTAATAACGAGATAATTTAACTTGAATGAATAACATTCACGTATAAAAAAGACAGCCCAAAAATTTTCAATCGTAAACCAACAAACACTGCAGCGAACTAAAAAGACAGACGTAAACGAAACAAATGCAAGTTAAGCATCGAATCGAAGCTGTTACCCCTTGCATTTCAGGAAAACATACCCAAACACAAACAAAACAGCCCTTTAGAAAAACCAGTGCAGCTAGATGTGAATTTTCAATTTTTTCCCTTTTTTCTTGTTGTCATAATTAATGAATTATAAATTATACAGAAATCGCCAATTATATACAATTACAATAAGATCGAATTTTCGAACATTTAAAAATTGAAATTGTTTCATGTTTCATACACGTTTCATTAATTTAATGCTGTGCCTCTGCCACCTTTTGACATTATCTTTTTCAACTTTACTTCACTTCACGTTCACATCAGGGTCACAGAGTCACTTTCATGCACAGTCCATACAAAAGTCATGATCATAAGTCATAAAATTCATAAATGACATAAATTTAATAATCAGTAATCATAAATTCTCATAGATCTTCAACTTTCAACTTCAAGAGATTGAAATAGAGTAAAATAAACGAAACTTTTTTGCTAACTTTGCTTCCCCGTTCCGTGATTATTAATGTTTACTCCAAATATTGACTGATAAAATATAATTTGGCAACGTCTGGCAACGTTGTAAATCGAATTGATGATTTTGTTTATTTACGCTCACTCATCACTCGTGTAAAATGCGCTTAATAACTGTTGTTTTCTATCTTCCCTTGGCGCTTACTGTAACGGCCATCTTGGATTATTGGACATGAATGTACTACGTTTGAATTAGCGATTAGAAGAGAATGATCGCCCAATTTGGAATAAATGTGAAAGTTTCATGGTGAAATATAGACTTTTGAATTCCTCACTTGTGTAGTCATCGAGGAAACCATCTATTCGTGAAACAATATCTAGGTAACGTATGAATTTGTTTCAAAACGTAAAGTAAACAGAAAGCCTGTGGTGATTGTAGGCTTCGCTGATATGTTTTCAAGAAGTGTTTTTTCATCTCAAAATTGTGATCAAAGTCTTTGTAACGTAAAATAGTTCTTTTGTCGTATAACTACAAGTAAGGTTGGGGCATTGCCGCTGAATTTCTCTTATTTGCTTTTGTTATCAGAGGAATAACTTAGGTTTTCCTGTTTTATTACTGATGTAATGTTACGGGGCACCTTATCAGTTGGTTCATTCGATTCATACATTAAGCACTTCTGTCATTAATCTACTTCTTCGTTTTGTTTTTCATGCTTCAAATCTCGTATTCATTATGTGTAGGAGCTCCTAGTCATGTTTTACGCGGATTTTGTCTTATCGAAGAAAGGGCCGCTTGCCAGAATTTGGCTTGCGGCTCATTGGGACAAAAAACTCACGAAAGCTCAGATTTTTGAAACCAATATTGAATCTTCTATTGAAAGAATTCTCAAGCCGAAAGTAAGTTCGAAAGTTTTATGTAACATGGAGTCATGTCCTAGATTCGTTTAACTCATTTTGTAATTTTGCAGGTAAAATTGGCTCTTCGAACATCTGGCCACCTTATGTTGGGTGTTGTCAGAATTTATTCGCGAAAAACGAAGTATTTGTTAGCTGATTGTAATGAAGCATTTGTTAAAATTAAAATGGCTTTCCGGCCTGGTATGGTTGATTTACCAGAAGATCATCGCGAAGCAGCAGTTAATGCAGTCACTCTGCCGGAAGTGTTTCATGATTTCGATTCCGCGATTCCGGATTTAAAGTAAACATTTATTCTAAAAGTTTTGTTTTGAAGACAATTGTATCAGTGTCATCATTCCTATTGAAAATTGAGATTTTTTAGTGACGTCGATATTGAAGCCCACTTTCAAGTGAATCAGTCCCGAGCGGATGAAATAACCATCCATGAGGACTACGGTAGTGTTCCTGTTATACATGATAGCTTCGACTTCGGCTTTGACACAACAAACGCGTTTTACAGTTCTGGATTCGACCCGTCCAATGCAACTGATCGAGATGCTGGCGTGCAGTCATTGCAAGCTGAAGTATTTATTTATTTTGAATCAGTTGAATTCTACGAAGGGTTTTTCGAAAATATACAATCTTCAATCCTTTTTTCAGCGAGAATTAGTCGACGTCGAAAGAATGAAAGAAATTGATCAGCCGAAGGATGGACCCTCTACGTCTGATGCGAGTATAGATCTGGAAAATGCTCAGAATTTGGTTTCTGGCAAATTAGACGATTTTGGTCCAGTTACCGGTATGCCTAAACTGCCTATTGTGTTAATTTTAGATTGAATTGAATGATTTTCATTCTGTATCGTTTGAAGGTGGAGCATTTGGACGCTTATTTGAAGATTTTGATGGAGGTCTTGATAATGCTTCATTACAAGTTGATGAGCCCATGAACGTTGACCCTAATCCTTCAACGTCAAAGAGATTGTCGCCTATGGGTTCACCGAAATCCCAAATTGGTTCGACTCACGTTCCATTGAACGACGACGATGATGATTTTGTTGATCATTTCGCTGTGCCTAGCCCATGTGGCGGAAGGTAAAACATAATTTAATATTTCGTTTATCGTTCCATGTTGTTTTCGTTCTACGTATTTCGATGCCTTTATAGCTCCGACGGCTCCAGACCACCATCTCCTATTGCTTCTGCTGGTCCAAGTGGAGTAGCTCAAGCGATTGTTCCTGGAACATCTGACAAAGATCAGTTTCCCATGCCAGCTGATGTACCAGACCTAAATGCAGCTCAGGCTGATGATCAAGCTCCTCCTGAAGCGGCTATCGATCAGAATGCCGAAGTTGTAGAACTGAATGAAGCTATTGCTAACAATGATCAAACCACACTACTTCAAAATGAAGAAGAAAGTTTTGCTTTGGCACCTGTTGATGCCTCTGCTTTAAGAGGTATGTTCTACAGTGGTTGCTTATTCACTTACATGTTTCTGTCTGAATGTATTTCATTGCTCTGTGTTGAATGATTGCAGGTCTACCTAAAACTAAAAGGAAACGAAAACTTATAGTCGACGAAGTCAAAAATATATCGGGAGAAGAAATGAAAGCTCAGCTTAGTGACACCAGCGATATTGTTATAACTTTAGATTTAGCTCCCCCTACCAAACGATTGATGCATTGGAAAGAAACTGGCGGAGTTGAAAAACTATTTGCTTTACCTGGAAAAAGTATTCCCTCTACTTCATTATTCAAAGTGCGAATCTTTAATATCTGCCGCTATTGGAATTCTTGCATTATTCAACATTGGAAAATTGATCAAAATTTCAGAATTATCAGCGACATCTGACTTCGAAAGCAGCTCCCAATGATGATGGTATTGATGACCGAGATCATCTGGAAGCTATCAGAGATGGTCAAGAACCACTTGACATAAACACGCCTCAAACAGCCCCACCACCCGGACGACGTGGTCGTAAACGCAAACAGCTAGCTGTCGAAGAAGAGCCTGTTATTATTCCAGAGGTGCGATTTTGGAAATTTTCACGTTATCTGTTAAATTTGGGTTTAATTATATTTCTTCCTTTATAGGAAGTCTCGAAGAAAACGAGAATGTCGCCGGAAACAGTCGACCTTGATGAAGGCAATCGTTTATCGACAATTGCCGAAGAAATAGAGAATGTTCCGCCCAGTGACTCGGTACCGCAAGATTTAAATGACGTAAACGTTATTCCATCCGACATGCCAGCGCCTGAAGTATCAGATGTTCAAGCATCTGGTTGGATACCTGAAAATGGCCCAAATGTGAATGAAATGTTACAGCCTCCATCTGTGGGACCAGTAGCGGTGGCTGATGAATGTAATCCCCCTCCCCCATTTCCAGTAAGTCGATATTTCTCTGTTATCTCTTCTTTCAATTTTCTTTATTTCGTAAAATCAAATTTTTGTTGCCCTTAGCCTAACCAAGAGGTGAACGATAACCTGTCCGAGTCTTTTTACCATACTAGAGCTAAAGGAACAGAGGCGTCTCTATCTTCGTCTATTTTCCCACCGATTTCTGAAGAAAATGTCGACACTTCTGCTATTAGTTGTAATCAGACTCCTCTTGTGGATATCATTACCGCGTCGAATAAAGACAGCATGATGGAAAATATGGGATACGATGGACATGACCAAGACGTTCAAAATCAGGTACTTTATCGTCTAGTTTTTCCCTCTTTTTTGAGTAGATAAGGTTATTCTGAATTTCAATTTCTCTCATCTTGTCAATTGGTATAGGATCCGAATGTTCCGTTGCTTCCCTTCAACGACGATCACGACTTAAACGCCATAACGCCTGGACTCAATGCCGGTGGAGGTGTTACTCCGTGGCATGAAGCCGATTATGAATGCCCTGTTTCTGTCGGACCATCAGTTAATATCTCTTCTAAAAATAAATGCAGAATGAAATGTAAATTTTTTCACTACTTTTAATGGTTCGTTTGTTCTTAGATGGATGAACGAGAGCAGCAACGTACTGATGAAACTATAGAACAATTTGAAGAACGTATTCTGAACAAACGAGCTGGCCAACTTTATAGTTCCATTCGAGTTCAAATAACGACTGGTGCAGATACGACATTCAGTGATCTAATCAAGAATACTTCCAGAAAACAAGTAATGCGATATTTTGTGTTTGCCTTTCATATCTAAATAAAAAAAAATATTCCTACGGTAATGTAAATTTTTGTTTCTTTTAGATTGCCCAACGATTTTATTCATTGTTAGTCTTGAAAAAAGCTCGTGTATTAGAATTAACGCAGACAGAACCGTATGGTACCATAAAATTAACCAAAGGACCAAATTTCGACGACCCGAAATTGTAATTTAAATTGATGCAGTTGTACTCCTTAATAGTTAGCCAGACACTAATTATAGTCATAAATTGTTGTTTTTTTATTTTTTATTTTTAAAAATTCTTCAAAATGTTTTGGCCAAATTGTATATCATTTTTCTCGAATTATATTTTAAGTTATTGTATATGGTTTGTTCTGAATTGAAATTTTGTACATATTTTTGCATTTCAAATATATGCATGTGATTTAAAATGCCTTATTGGTCCGAATTTTTTTTTTTTTTTTTTTTTTGTTATTACTGAGAATGTTGCTATTACCTTGTAAAATATGCATCGGCAGTGTTTTTGTTTAGTTACTATTTGTTTTTTCTAAGCAAATAAGAAATTTTTTTTCTTTTCTAAATTATAGTTAAGTCAGTGCGTTTGTTTGAAGAAGTAACTTTCTGTAACGAATCATTGCAATGATCTTTATTGGTAATTTGACGATAGAAGTTATTTATGTGTAGCATATTAACTCATGATTTAAGTTGCCGTTATCAATATATCTTGTCATTTATAAATATTGTTTACTTATATTTTGTTACGAAAAACACTTTAAAATGAGGTCTAAAGCGATTCTTGTTGAAATAAATTACTTATATGCTCAGTAAGACATTATTATTTTATTCCACAGTGTTCAATGGTTTTTGATTTTGCTATTAGAAGCAATATTCTTCAATGTCCTACTCGTTAAAAATAATGGTAAAAAGAAAATTTTAATTAACAATGACATTCGAACGTTGCCGAGTTAATTTGATCAAATATTGTTCTCATCTTCAAGTGGTGAACAGAGATTGATGACTGACAATTGGTTTGGGACTGATGATAGACGAAACTACTGAAATTTTTTATTCATGGTCGAGTTAAACGTTTTGACACTTCTTTCTTGGTGAATAATAAATATTTTCAAGTTGTATAAAGCGAAATTTTCTCGACTGTCTGCAATCAAGTATGTAGCACATTGATTTCGCGGGTTTTTTTCACTATCAGTTCGGAGTTCGAATTTAATGCAACGACCCAACAACTGACTTTAAACCGCGGATTCCCGCGCCGAAAAAGTAACCCTTCAGTATCGCCTGCCCTTCAAATAATAAAAAAAAAAAAACTGACAGAAAAGTTCTAAAAAGATTTGTCTGCCCTACGTTGCCAAATTCATGTCTTGTCATTAGTGCTTCCATGCTTCTTCAGTGCTTCCATACTTCCAGTGTCATCCTCGCCTCATCATCATCATCATCACTTATTACAGAGTCATCACTGTCATCAGCAACACAAAAAAGAGGAAGGAAAAATAAAAAACTGAAAAATCTTCACGCCGGAGGAATTATCCTTTTCGATGTGCGATTTGATTTTTTACATGTGACTGCACTGCACTTGAATAACATAAGATATAATTAACAATCATTTTACATTATTAATAATTATATAAATACGAAAGTTCGAAAGTCTAATAATGAAAGTATTTTGAATTTTCTTTTCGAAATCCAAATAAAATTTTCAGAAATCAGAAATTTCACTCTATAGTTTACTCACAATTCGGAATCTGAGTCACAATAATTATAATATTAATAAATAATGAACATTTTATGAATAATGCTTATAATGGATATAACGAATTAATGTTGTTATCACTATCAGTCTGCAGCTACACGTCTAATCTTTCGATATTTTTATCAATGTCCTGTTTGTCTTGTAAATTGTGATTTGTTTTATCGGATTATTCAGTGATTACTTAGAACAATATTTAATTTATTTCATTATACTCCCTTTCTCGATCTATGGCAGCATTTCTTATTAGTTATATTTTATATTTATATTTATGATCGAATTTATTTTAATTGACTTGCCAGTTTCGGTTGATTGGTTCATTGATAAGACTTGAGTAAGCGAATGTGAAACGCTGAAACTTGTTTGATCCCATTTTGATACTTCCGTAGTATCTCTGAATTTTGGTTTGTAATATTTTTGCTACATTTTTGAAGTGAGTAAAATAATAAGCTCTGAAAATTGACTATCTTTTCGTACAAATACTGATGAATTCATTTCTTAATACTCGTCTACACTGCAGTATTTATATTATGCTGATTCATTTTAAATTTGTTTTTCTGAATCTCTTTCCTGTACTGCCGTTTGTTACTGACCTTTTATTCTAGTTTTTTTACTAATTAGATTGTATAATTCCTTCTGTGTCTCTTTATATTTCAGATACTTTAACAATAGCTTACGGAATGTTACCCGCGCACAAAAAAATTCAGCAACCCAATGCTGCATCAAAAAAAGTTATGGTAGTTACTAATTTATCATTGCAGTTAAGCTAATGTCTTGCATTTTCCTAATGTTTTACATTTTGCTTAGGTATCATTTGTCGTTCGCGACGAACACGAACCTAAGCATCGTGCTGGAATCAATTCATTGCAGTATGATCCAGTTATGGATCGTCTGTTTTCAGCTGGAAGGGACAGTATAATACGAACATGGAACTGTAAAAAAATGAATGAGCCCTATGTTCAGTCGCTCGAGCATCATACGGATTGGGTGAACGACATTGTGCTTTGTTGCGGGGGAAAAAATTGTAAATTGAAATTCTGTATTTTTCTCTTTTATATGAAAGATTTAAAATGAGATATTTGTTATTTTTACAGTGATCTCGGCCAGTTCCGATACAACCGTGAAAGTATGGAATGCTCATAAGGGATTCTGTATGTCAACACTTCGTACGCACAAAGATTATGTTCGAGCATTAGCTTACGCTCGCGATCAAGAACGAGTAGCATCTGCAGGGTTAGATAAGGCCATATTTTTATGGGATATTAATACGCTTACAGCTTTGACTGCGAGTAATAATACAGTTACCAGTTAGTATTTCAATTTTTCCGTTCGTTGTTTCATGTTTCAATGACATTTTTAACGGCTGTTTTTTGTACAGCTTCTTCTTTGGTTGGCAGTAAAAACTCCATATATAGTTTAGCCATGAATCCATCGGGCAGTATTGTTGTTGGAGGTAGTACGGAAAAGGTTCTTAGAGTTTGGGATCCACGTACTTGCGTAAAATTAATGAAACTTATCGGTATGGACAAATGGTCGTTCATTTGTGTTGTTTTTATCGATAGACATTTATTAGAAAATTCAATTCTTAGGCCACTCTGATAATGTAAAAGCATTAATTGTGAATCGCGATGGAACTCTTTGTCTGTCTGGAAGTTCGGACGGTACCATCAAACTTTGGTCATTAGGCCAACAACAGTGTTTAATTACCATACGAATTCATAAAGAAGGAGTTTGGGCATTAGCTGTATGTATTTTCGAACTAAATGTGTTTTCTATTAATTCGAGTATTTTATGTGAAAATATTTTACTACAGGCTAACGATTCATTCGACTACGTTATATCAGCTGGAAGAGACCGTCGCATCTACAAAACAAACATACGTCATCCAACCGACACAACCTTAATAACTGAGGAGCAGAATCCGGTGTTAAAAATTTGCCCGAATCAAAATTTTTCTGGAATTTGGGTTGCTACAGACGAATCAAATATCAATTATTATGTGAGTTAATTATATCTTCGAGAACAGAAAGATAGCTCTGCTTTTAACTCGAATATCGTTTCAACAAAAAGTTATTTATCGTCAATTTTTTTCGCTGTTCTTCTTTAATAGTCATAACCAGGCCCATTATACTTAATGTTGAGTAAATTCAGCCGTACAATAATCAATTACATTTACTTATCGTGTGTAGCCGATCTTGAATGAATTGAAAACGGTTCACCTATCCATCAGATTTTTTTCTAGAAAATTGTTGATAGGTACTTGATGAAAGTGTTTATTCGGCTCAGCTGGCTCATTGTCACTTTATCTTTATACGCATTCTCTTATTTTTAACCGACGTCGAAAAAAAAAAGGAAGTTATCAAATCGATCCTTATGTATGTATACATATTATAATAGTATGTTGTTTTTTTTTCCTCATGTTCCACCATACCTTTCTACCCTGGGCATTGATTTTGATGACAGAAATAACCCTTCTAAAATTTTCTCGAGAAGATCTATCGGAATTATTGAAGTTGGTGTTAATTGAAGTTTCATATCGAACGAATTTACGTATAAGCCCACATGATGAAGAAAAAGAACGCATACTTCAATAATTTCCATACATCCTGTTGAAGAAATTTCAAAAGCGTTATTTTTCTGATTTTTTTAGCATATTTTAATCGTAATATATTTTGTGCACCCTTAAGGTTGAGGTTTGGTAAAAGAAAAGAAATTAGATTGATCTTATCAACAATTTAAAATCTTAGTTTTTGACTTTAATGAACAAATTTCAATCATTGCTGCAAAAAATAGTAAAAATTTTTTCTTACTCGTATATGTTTATATTACTGAAGCATAGTTTTACTCTTCATTTGTTTTTTAGTCTTTAAATGTAGGATCCGATGGGGCTGACATGGATGGTGATTATGATGTCGAAACAGTTAATCCGCCTAAAATGACTATCGAAGGAGCTCCAGCCATAAAAAAGTACCATATTTTAAACGATAAACGACATATTTTAACTCAAGATTCTGAAGGAAACGTTAGCATGTATGATGTTTTACAAGTAAGAGTTTGTAGAAGGGTCACGTAGGTTAATATAATATGAAATAAAATTTGTAATCTCTTTCATTTCTTGCAGATAAAAAAAATTGAAGACTATGGTATAGTTGATTTCGAAGAGATGATCAAAGAAAAGTTCAAATTAATGTACGTTCCAAATTGGTTTAATGTCGATTTAAAAACAGGGGTACGAATTACTTTATTTCACGTACTTTCGTTTAAAACCAGTATAATCATTTTTTTTTTCTTCTAGTTTTTAACTATTCACCTCGGTCAAGAAGAAACCGATTGTCTTTCCGCGTGGGTAAATGGAAAAGAAATTGGCTTGATGACTCCATCCGATCAAAAAGGTTAGTCACAAATGAAATGAAGTTCAAGAACATTACGTCGGAGTTTTGCTCAAAAATTTAATTCCAGAAAAGCTTATTAGTTTGTTGTAAAGTCCCAAATCATACAGGAACTAAATTTAGGGAAAACTTGTGTTCCGTATTTCTCCCTTGAATGCATGAAGTACTTTTTAATAATTGTCAGTTTCCCTATTTTCTCAATGAAAACTCTGATAACTTATCGCATAATTATATAAACAGAAGATGTTCAAAATTTTATAAATTTTTTGAATCACTTGGCTGAAAGTAATTTTATGACACATCGCCATAATTTATTTTTCCAGGGGCGTTTTTTTTCCTTTTCATTGTTTTCACCTTCACTGGACCGATTTCATGATTCTCCCTCTCCAAGTCTGTTTTTTTATTTTTAGTGAACTATGGTTCTCTGCTACTGGGAGCTTTGTTAAAACATTGGCGATACACTGTTATGGATGAAGAAAAGGAAGAGATTTCAAAAGAACAAAATTCAAGTGCTGCTTCTTGCCTGAGTAATGGTAATATACAAGTACCTGAGTATACGCCTGTAATATTTACGTAAGTAAATTATTTTGCGAACTTTAATCCTATAATTTGAAATTACTTGTGTATATCGTTAACTTTTCATCTTTAGTGAAGTTGGTAACCGAACACTGTATCGAGTAACAGTACATGACTGTGGCGGGCCAACAGAAACGCACATTTTGAATGAAACTGTGCCCGACTGGGTAAGAGAAGTACTAATTCTTAAAAAAACGTTGAAATTTATCAAAATTTCGTTTTACTTGTTACCGTTAACTGAAGTGTCTACCAAAACAACGAAAAGGTGAGTGGTGTACAAAATGTCATATAATATACAAACATTTTTTTTGACCCGTTATAATTACAATTTTCATTTTATTTCAGAGAAAGACTGGTTGCCAATGACTTTGTTCAAGTGCAAAAAATAATCGAACACGTGTCTGAGAAGCTTAGTGGCGCTGACTGCTCGGGTGCTACCTGTCCATCAACTGCGTCAAATTCGGAAAAAACTAATGCTTCTTTGCAAGAAACACAAACTTCTTTACTAGAATCTATCGATATTTTGTGCAACGATCAAGTGAGTACAGCATTCACCTTAGTTTTTGTTTCACGATGTGCATGATATTAACATGGTAGTAATATTTTTCAATGACAGGTCTTAGATCCTAATGTGGAATTGCGAACAGTAAAATATCACATTTGGAAGTCATCATCCGATCTAACATTACATTACAGAGTGAATAAGTCTAACTAGAATTTTCCTGTTTAGCTCATAATATTATGATGAAAATGAATGAGCGAAAATTTCAAATCGTTCCCCGACTGTATTGTGTTCGTCTCTTGTTTGAGTTCTTCAAGTACTTCGTGGGATTGATTGGTAGAAAATATGGTGATTCATATAGTTTAGCAATGAATTTTGAATAAATTATGTTATAAAAACCTGCTCATAATGATGGTTTGCCGAACAAAAGGTAATCTATGTTACAGTATTGAAGGTTATTGAGAATTTACGTCACTTATTTTCCGTTTCCTTTCTCTTTCTGGACAGTGCATTCGGTGTAATAGCCTCCTAAAAGCTAAATTCAGTTGATTTATACTTTCTGGTCTACTTATGGTTACTGTAGCTAGATTTGATTTTTTTTTTTTTTTTTAATTCGATCTATTATTGAAGTTTTTGATCGAAAATCGAATTTATCAACTGTGTGAATTTTTACCTCATTTTTTTCTCGTGTACTCTCATCTATTTCATTTCACTAATCTTACAGAAATCAGCATTCTTCAAGATACACAATGGTCTAACTTTTCAATATACGCTCAGTTTTTATTGGTATTCTAGTCATAATTGTATTTTACTTGATTAACCTTTTTAATTTCATTACTGTACGAAGAGGAAATTCGCCTCATACATTACGGTTTCGTTACAATTTCCTTTTTTTTTTTTTTTTTTTTTTTAACCAAAAACTTGTACCAGCGATATTGTCCTTGAAACATCCATTTGATATTTTTTCTTATTTTTTTATCAATAAAAACTGGAAAAGACGGTAAAGTGAAGTTTATTAATTTAAGACTTCGAAAAATTATTTTTTTACGTTTACTATACAGTTTAAATTACTCTAATACTTTTTCATGTAATATTTTATTGTGAATTGTATTCTGTAAATTAATTCAATGAACCGATATTTCATCAGAAAAAAATTTAATTGTGCTAGTGATATTTTTATTTGAAAGTAATAAGTAATGAAACTCAATTCTCTAACTAGAACAAAACAGTGGAAAACAAAATTAATTCAACAAAAAAATTCTTCGGTACAATAAAAAAGCAATCAAGGCGACTAACACACTAACAGTAACTTTGGAATTCGAAACATTATTGGAAATTTTGGAAAGTAAATTACATCGACTCATCTGATTGTCAGCTAAATTCATATTCTCAAATTTTTCCCCTTCACCATCATTCAAACGACTCATACCAGAATCGCCTTCGGATTTCGAAAGTAATTTGTTGGTCTCCATTAGTAATTTATCAATCACCTCCTGACTATAACTGCTTGAAATATTCTCCACTTTTTCATCATCATTCGTTGATTCTTTGGCTTCAGATACGTTATCCTGCAATGAAAATTCACTTTTAATAACTCGAAGCAATTAAATCATGAACGAAATTATCTCATTACTCACTTTGGTCAAGTCAATATATTTTTCACTCAAGGAACTTTTATCGTTTTTATCACAGGATAACAAACAATTTGAAATTTGACCGCATTCATTACACTCCCATGATCTCGATCTGTGGAGGTGTTCAGAATATGAATAATTCATGGTGTGCAATAGTTAAACTCATAAAGATTAAACGTCTTACTTGCGAGCCAACATTTGCCTTTCTTCTTTGGTATAATCTAGAGACCCAACAGTACCATTACCAGGAGTTGGCATGAATGCGATTAGGGCCAGCAATGCAGTTCGCACACACCACGATGGTTGCCATGTTTCGGGATGATGTCCCGAAATAGACAGACAAATTTTCTTATTGGTTTCAAATCGACCGTTCGGCTGTAAGTAAAACTAAACTGAGATTTTGTTTTTTGGTGTATCCTTGTCACATCGACAAAGTTAACTTACGGTTAGCAGGAGAATATTCGGCGGTTTCATAGGATACTCAGACGGAAAAACAATGCGTCCATGATATACGCCTCCCTCAAATTCGGTATCTGAGGCACCTCGAATAGTAAAGTGCCATTCAAAAAGATTATCATTGATAGGAGCCGCGCCATAGTCTTCGGTAGGTTCTTTTAATTCACAGGCTTCCCGCATAAGTCGTTTAACAGCTGCACGAAAAGAAAATTATACATTTATTTAGCCGTCGAATGAATGCAGTTATAGGTGTTTCTAGTACGTTGAAAAGTTGAAAGAATCAATTGAGCTGACCAGATTACCAACTGAATGAAATATAAAGGATCAGTACATACCGGGGCTTTTAGAATTATACTGACTGACGAGTTCCATTCTAATCTTCTTTAGAATAAATCTAGAAAATTTTGAAAAGTTTCGAAGTTTAGAAAATAGTTATTCATATTGTGGAAGAAATAGAAGTCTAAATAATTTTCCATCAGTTCATTACAAAAATTTGAACGCAAAATATAAAAAATAATACTGAAAAATATGTGATCGATGGATATTTTTATGTTGATGTTTACTGTGGAAAACCAAAAACTTGTGAGCAAGCGGGGCAAGCCACTCCTACTAATGGAATCTGTCAATCTGATAATAATTGCCAGCTGATTTTCATTCTGAACAACCCACCCACAGACAAACTTTAAACGAGAAATTTTATATGTTGAGAAAAAGTGCAGAATGTTTTGTGATAATCATCAGGATAATCCCGTTGGGAAATTTTTTGCTTTATCGTCAAAAACACAATGAAAATAATTTTTTCGGTTGAAATCAGAAATTTGGTATAAATTAGGAAAAAAACACCGAGTAGTCTTATATTTTTGGTTCAAAGGTCAAAAACCGCCAATTAAATTTGAATATTTTCTCTTTTTTTCGGGTCTAAAATTCGTGTAAGAGACATTTCGTTAGATTGTCATTTATAAATAATGTAATTCAGAAAATGATAATTTTAGATAAGCTTCGAGTGATTTTGCGTGTTGTGTTTCTATTGGTCAATATCGTTTGCCAATAAAAGAATTCCATTTGGACTGAAACACGATTTGCCTGAAGGTGATTGACTGCGATTTTATACTGCGGCAATTGTTCAACGTTAATAGATATTTTACTGTCGTTCGTTTTTGAAGTGTCTCGTGATTTCTTCTGGATCTACCGGCGGATTTATTTGTTAAATGTGTTAACTTAAATTCGGCTCAAAATGAGTTACGCTATGAAATTATTCTGCCTATTTTTGGTCACGCACGTTGTTAGATCAGAAATATTCTTCGAGGAACGATTTTCTGATGGTAAAATATTTTACTTTACTTGACTTGTTGTAGCGTTCTTTGGATTGATCTCCCTAGATTTTACGTATTGAGTAATTCGATATCTAACCGATTTGAAACTTATCCCAAGTGTACCGAGTATTGATTTAGTTTGCATTGACTGAAACAAATTATCTCCAGTCGCCGGTTGATGATATTGATTCGACACGTAGGCCGTTATTAGTTCGACTTGTGGCATTCTTTTACACTAGTAAATCTCATCGGTAATTGTGAAACCTATTTAATTTATTTTTCGCATTTTTATAGATTCCTGGGAATCCAAGTGGGTGTATTCCGAACATCCTGGTAAGGAATTCGGCAAGTTTAAGTTGACGGCTGGAAAATTTTTCAATGATGCCGAAAAAGATAAAGGTATGGCAGTAGTATTCCTTTTTAGTCGATCATCGTGAAAATAAATGTTAGTTTTGAGTAGAGTTGAGTAATTTTATATGTTTCGTTTGTTTGACTTTTCAGGAATTCAAACTTCCGAAGATGCTAAGTTCTATGCTGTCTCTAGAAAGTTTAATCCGTTCTCTAACAAGGATAAACCCCTAGTCATTCAGTTCACTGTAAAACACGAACAAAATATCGATTGCGGTGGTGGATATGTGAAGTTATTCGATTGTAGTTTGGACCAGAAGGACATGCACGGCGAAACTCCTTATTTATTCATGTTCGGTAAGAATTCGCTTTTCTATGAAATATTGAATTAATTCGTAACCTTCAAAACTTACCTCCGTGGTATCGCTATATTATTTCATGTTTAATGCTCCTTTTCTTAATTTACCTCATTCTTATCTCTAACAACACGTCAATGCTTGAAGAGTTCATTATTGACAATAAGTCTGTATACGTGTCAAATTTAACTGCTTTTTTAATTTATTGTAAATTTTTAAGATGTTATCTTTTAACTCATTTCCTTTTATTTATTTTATTTTCGAATTTTTCTTTTGAAATGTTGATTTTAATTCTTTTGGATTCGCATTTGCTTATAGGACCAGATATTTGTGGACCAGGAACCAAGAAAGTTCACGCAATCATAAGTTACAAAGGAAAAAATTTATTAGTGAACAAAGATGTAAGATGTAAAGACGATGTTTTCAGTCATTTATATACATTTATCATTAAACCAGACAACACTTATGAAGTTCGTATTTTTATTACATACCTTTTTGGCGTCCCTCTTGTCGGTTTTCTTAATTTGTAGTTTTTTTCTCCTCAAGGTTTTAATTGATAACGATAAAGTAGAAAGCGGAGACTTGGAAAGCGACTGGGACTTTTTGCCACCTAAAAAAATCAAGGATCCAGCTGCCAAAAAACCCGACGACTGGGACGACAGACCAACCATTGATGACCCGACAGACACAAAACCAGAAGACTGGGAAAAGCCAATGCATATTCCAGATCCTGATGCTAAAAAACCAGAAGACTGGGACGATGAAATGGACGGTGAATGGGAACCACCGATGATCGATAACCCGGACTACAAAGGCGAATGGAAACCAAAACAAATTGACAACCCAGATTACAAAGTTCGTCGACTATTTTACTTTGATGTGAATGCTGTTTTGAAAGTTTACTAATTCTGTTCCTTTATCTTCTAGGGTGTGTGGGTACATCCTGAGATCGATAATCCAGAGTATAATCCGGACTCAAATTTATATCTGAAAGACGAAATTTGTGCCATTGGTTTCGATTTATGGCAGGTTAAATCCGGTACCATTTTCGGTAACATCTTAATCACCGACGATGTACAAGTTGCCAAAGAAATTGGAGATACTGTGTGGAAACCCATGTTTGTAAGTTCTCCGGATGTATTCAGAATCGAATAATTATGATAATTTCCTATCTAAACTCATTTGACGATGATGTGTAACAGGAGGGTGAAAAGATAATGAAAGAAGCTCAAGATAAAGAAGAAGAAAAACAGCAAGCTGCAAAGAAACCAGAAGATGACGCTGTCGGAGACGATGACGACGATATCGGCGATGGTGAATCAGATGAACCATCTGATAGGGTGAGTTAGTGATGAGTATTTCCTCGTTCGAATGTCGAAAGTTGACCTACTAAGGGATACGGTGGTTCTTTGTGCAAGTGTTATATGAAATTTGACGAATTGAAAATTTGTGGACCAGTAAATCTGATCTACTTTTTCATCGGAAAAAATCAAGCTGATCCTGAAATAGGGTTTAATATTTTCAGAACTTGGAAATTTTTCAAAAAGCGAGTAAGTCTGTTAGGAAATCTTGCAATTATTTCGTGTAAATGTCTTGGATCAAAATTAATTTTTTTCAATTTAATTTGCGGAATTATTGAAATTTGGGGACTCGTTTTCTGCTAACATATTTTTTATGTTATTTAAAACATTATCTTTTCCCTGTTTACGGCAATATTGTAGGAATGAGATGTTGGATTATCTCATTTTTTGACGTTATTTTACCAGAGCTGAAGCTTTAATAGGAGTTCCATCAAAAGCAATCTTGACTGCTGATTGTATAGAAAATAGATCCACTTTTTGAAGATATTTTGCAGCATTGTAATTATGGATGAAATTATTTTTGTCGAAAGAATTTTGGTTCTGATTTTTCCATTTGTATTAAGCAGCGAATTTCAGTAATTGGTTTCATCAAGTTTTTCGTTCAAATTTTACGAAAGGGTAACTAGTAATTTCACGAGTATAATTAAATTGGAATTCGCATCAAACTGCTTGCGAATTGTGTTTTTGATAAGTAAATGGATCTCGAATTTCGATGCGAAGGGTTAAAGGTTATACTCGCCGTCCAACGTTTAGAGTAACAATATTAATACTAAACTTGGTCGGATCTGGAAATCGAATATAAAATCAATTTTAGCCTAATGAATGGAGTATAATCGTTGATCCGCAATCTGTCCCTAATGAAATTCAAGTTAGTGTATTTTTACGCACTTTGCACAGTCAACAGATGACGGATGTCACGTGATAATCTTGCTTGTATTTTTATCAAACACTTCTGTCTGATATGTTTTTCAGGATGTATGTTCGATCATTTTCAAATTGTTATTTAAAAATATTTGTACCGGGAAGTTTCAACCCTATTTTTACATTATTGCTGTCATAAATTTTATTTTTTAATTTGATCTTTTTTCGTTTTTTCAAACCCGAGTGTCTGTTATACTCTTTTTTCTTTTCATTTTTCAGGACCGCGATGAACTGTAAAGTGTTGTTGAAATTTGTAAGTAAGTAATCGTCTTCGGGATTGGGGTTTGTTCACAAAACGGTCGAATACCATCCGTTCAGCCGTACGTTCGAATTCTTCTCGTCTATTAGTAAGTTGTCGTGTAACACTCGCGGATAACTGCATTTTTTTTTCTTTTTTAATTTTTTAAAATATTTTTTGCACCGTGTGTAAATGTTCTCTAAAATGAAAAAAATTTTTTTGCTATCTTTGTAAGCTATTTATATGAATTTTGTTCCGAGTTACGAATAAGTAGAATGTATTTATTCTATTGCGTGTACAGTGTATTGTAATTTTGAAATAGTTTGTTAGAATCTTTCGTGTTTAAAACTACTTATTCTTGCGTTGCCGCTGTCGACTTCCTCTTTTTTTCTGTCTTTTTTTTAAAAAATTTTTCCCTTTGTCTTTGATAATGTAGATAATTCTTTAGACGTCTTATTATTGTAATATGATTATTTATTATGTTTTTTGTTATTGAGAATAATACTTAATTATTATTTGTACATTTTAACATAAATTTATTCGTATTATAATGAATTATCATCCCCCTTTCCCATTTACCTTTTCACATTTTTTGAATTTGTGATCTTTATTGTTCCAAATAAAACGTTAGATTTACTAAATAATTTTCGAATTTAGTTGATCCGTAAGAATCGAACATGGCCGAAATGAACAAGTATGTGTGATACGATAAACTGCTCATTAACAAGTACAGTAGAAGATCGCCGAATAATTTTTTCGCCTTTGGCAGTCGAAATCGTGGATCGTTAGTAATGGGAAATTGCGCGACGCATAGAGCAAGTCCGAATGTTAAGCAGATATTTATTATGCTGAGCATAACTATGGGAACACTATCTCGAACCAAGTAGATAATGAGTATATTTAATAAAGTCGTGCAGAAATACGCTGTCGTCAGCACTGGCGTTAATGGGGTAAAATCCTTATTGGTGTAAATTGCGATTATGTAAACGCCAAATAACTCGATTCCAACAACGGCTGCCGTTTCCAGCATCTATAAATTGAACAAGAGCGTCGATATGGGATCAGAAGTCGAATAAAATTTTAATTTTACTATTTGGTGCATCGATTAACTTACCAATATTAAGTCTCGTTTACAAACAATTTTCCCACCCATATAAGACAAACCCCAGTTAAACATTGTCGTATAAATGGTATTGTACGGAGTCGTCGTTTGGACATCTCTGGAAAATACGATACAGCCGAAACTGACGATGGTCACAACGTACGCCACCATATTATCGAATTGCTTCAATGAGGCTTCTTCAATGGTACATCGTTGATGAAAAAAAGTTACTGGTAAAAATACCAGATGCCCTGCACTGGTCATTCTTATCAAAGAAGCGAACATAGATCTGAACACACAAATAACTCGAGATGGAATGAGTGCTGAATGATGTGTAATATGAATTTTTAATAAGAAAAATGGCTAAAAAAAGATTTATAACTACTGTAACGATGATATTTTCGGTTTATTATACGCTAATTTGCATGAATTGGTATCGATATTTTTGAGTTTTTAAAATTCATAACGGACATTGCCACTGCGGTGCCGGGCAGAGTTACCAAAATAATTTAAGAAAGGGGCCAAATTGTAAAGATGAATGAAATAACATTTTTCACCGAGTGAATTATCAGCCCAGAAAAATTGGCTTTTAAAATGGAAATAAAAGTGACAAAAGATTTTGCGCCTAAAATGTGATAAGGGTGAGCTCTTGAATAAATAATGAAAATGCTCAACCTCCATATTCTGTTCTGTGCTTTCCCTCGAGGGAGGGAGACTTGAACCTGTAACCAGTTAAGGTTTTTTCAAGTTTCTTCGGAAACTAAGCGATCCCATACAGCAAAAATATTTCAATATATAAATAATGTACAAAAAAATTTCGGTCCATTTTTATCTGGAATTGATTAAATTTATGTAAGACTGAGTTTTTGCTTTTTTTCGCGAAGTTCCAGCGTGAGGATTACTATTTACTCACGTTTTTGACAAACCAAATGACCGCTTACTTACCATAAAATGATTTTAAAAAATGCCGAATAGGCGAGATGGGACAGACGGCTTATAAAATTATAATTTATGTTATACGTTTTACAAAGAAAAAAAGAACGCTCTTCATACGAACTACCTTCCAAAAATGTAAGTAAACAGTCATCTTCACGCTGGATCTTCGCGAAAAAGAGTATAACACTCGTAAGACTGACAAACCTAATGGAGAAGTTTTTCACCAAAAATCTATTTCTTTTTTAAAACAATGGTGAGTTAGTAGTACGGATCTTCTCTTTTTCACAAATATGGCTCCAAATTGTCCTTCAACTAGTTCTTTATTTTTATTAGATGTCATAAAAAACTTATACACTGAAGTGTTAGCTGCTGCAGACGACAGAAATCAAAACCCTTTAAAAAAGTGTTGTTTACTATACACAAAAAAAACTGTGAATGGTTATGTACCTTTTTGTTCCTTTTCAAACTGATTTAAGTTTGTTAGAAAAAATTAAACATTGGTTTGTCAGTTTGGTTACAATAGCATATAATATGTATAGTCAATGTCAGGGGTTGAGAAATGCTTCGTTTTTCCATTTTGTTTCTGTTGATTGTGTTTCTGAAATTTTCTATTATAGCTTTATTCTCTATGGCAAACAATGCTGTTCTAAAAAGTTTTGTATGGGGCTATTTTGCTAATGTTTGAAGTCACATGTCCTTTTCGTTGGTGCATGTAGTCACGTAGCAGCTGTCATCTCCATCATATATAAATTTATCGATATTTTTTCAATATTTCCCAAAAGTGTTGATATTGTTTCAAATTTTTTCTCCCAGATCAAAAATTAATCAGTGAGAAATGAAAATGAAAATAATTCATCATTCAGTGTCCGTTATGTTTCTGTTGTTGGTTTTGAAACTAATTGGTTAATTGTTTCTTTTGTGTTTCAAGTGCAAAAAATTTGGTTTCTATTTCCATTTCTCAATCCCTGATGATTTTTATCATATATTAATTCTCATTGCGGGGTAGAAATACAGAGTTGTACGGAAAGAGTACCTACGTTTTCAAAATCATAATAATCTACTTTATTTTCTAATGGGAAAACTAAAAATTGGTGCAGGTGTAAAGAACCAAAGATGGCTGAAGGAACTGGCATATACCTACTGATATTTTTCATCATTATATGTGGACTATACCTACATCGTAAATTCATAGTTTAAACGTATCTAATATACCTACACTAGCTGTGTTAGATATAACAAAGTTCGATAAAAGAGCGGACTTAACAATTTTTTAAGGTTAAAGTCACATTTGATTTCAATATTGGCACATGTAGTCAACATTAAAGGAATATAGTCGCCCTCAAAATTTTTCGCTCCGCTCTTTTATCGAACTTTTTGCCATATCGAACACAGCTATAGTGTCCCAAATAATGGAAATAATACACGAGAAAAACCAAGCGGAATTGATACTCCGGTATCCTGCTTGCATTCGGGCGCAAGAATATTCGCGGGAATGTTATAACTCGTACCTTACTGGAGAAATTCGTTCGTTTTCGTAGTCATATAACTCGGATTCGAGAGAGGATGACATTGTTGACCGATTTTCGGATGATTTTGACGGTGATTTTCGCGAAACTAAATCGGTCGTGTCTTTCTTTTGTCGTCGTTTTCGCATAGGCCTACGTCTCAGTTTTTTAGGTTTTTTTTTCGACGTGGGCATTTGACGCAGTTCGATTGGCGGCACTGTTAAATTTTGAATAGTTTTTTCCATTTCTTCGTCGGACAATAAATAAGTTTTTTATTCTCGTTTAGGCGCAAATAACTGCGCGTAACATTTTGCAGGTTGCTTATTGCGCAGCTACCAATTAAATGTAGACGTTTCTTTTGGTTTTCGATTTACATCCGCCATTAGGCTGTAATATTTACGTTACTATCGTTATTATAGCTTCGATAAAAAACGTTTTTTATTTCATTTTATATTTTCTGTTATGCGTGATTTTTAATTAATTAACAGCCACCTATTTGCAAAGGCACGAGTAAAAGAGTGTGCCGTTCGTTGGCTGTCGCTCCAATTTCGGATTCAAAATATTGCACTCTATTCGGTTCAGTCTTCGACTATATACATAATGGTCTGCGCATAAGCCTAGTTCACACCAGGCCATTTTACTAGCTTGGTTTCAGGCTAGTAAAGTAGCGCAACTAAAAATGCCAACGTTGTTGCGCCTTTTAATATCCTAGGACTAATCACATGAGGCAAGTGAATATCCGATGCAGGGAATGATAAAGTGCTTATCATATTACATCATTCACAATTTATATGTTAAATTTCAACTCCTGTAATTCTGTTTTTGAAATTTATAATACGAATTATGTTAAAACTGAATTAAAAAAATTTTCAAAATGAATAAGTGGTCAAGTAATGACACGATTGCTTTTCAATAATTATTTATATTATCAATTGCAATGATAAATAAAATAACAGCTTTTTGCAGGATTTTTTTATCAAAACTTATTTACAGTTATTTATTCATTACAAGTTTCATCATTCGAATATTTTTTCCTCAAAAATTCGGTCAATCAGTCTAAATTTTATCAGTGATTTTCTAAATTTGTATAGATATTTCACATAAGTAGCCTGAAAAGTTGAATCAGTTTAACTTCGCGCAACCAAAAGCTAGGCAATTTTACTAGCTCATTTTCACTTGCCTGGATCGAGGAGAATTCATCTACAAATTCTCTTCGATTTGTCCTTAAATTAACCAGGATTCAGCGACAAATCGAAGAGAATTCACCTACGAATTCTTTTCGATTCGTCGCCGTTAAATTAATTAGGATTCTTTCATTAGTGATGTTTTGTGCTTGCTTCTGTGTAATTAAATTTTAACTCCCCTGCTCATTTACCAGCTTTTGGCTGATCATCTTTTATTCATTCTTATGTCCATTGAATACAATTGCTGACTTTCAATCTATAATCGTACATTTTAAAATGGAGTCTGAAGATATGTATGAAAATAATGTTTCAAAGAGAATTCATCTACGAATATTAAAAAGGAATAAATGACGCTATTTAATTTTAAAAACACTTTCATTTTGTAAAATGACAATGCAAATCCTCCAAATTATTTAATCAATTGACGTATGATATTTGATAAATCTTGAAAAAACAAAACTTTTGAATGAAATGCAAGCCTTCATGGTGTCTCCATATAAGCCAATGTTAATTTTATTAGTATGCGCAGTCCATTATGTATATAGTCAAAGGGTTCAGTTGTAATGATGCTTCAGTAGGTATTCGATTGTAAACATATTGATATACGACATCGTATCTAACATCAATTTAGGGTTGTAAATTTAGTACCCTAAAAACATGATGAAAGTACACTTGAAAAATTCCCTTATTTTACTGGAAAATACTCTATAAATTCCCTATAAAAAAAAAATTAATAGGTTCTAAAATATGGGAACAATTTTAAACAGAAAAATGAGTTGAACTGGAAAAAAAAAAAAG
This sequence comes from Ericerus pela, assembly GCA_011428145.1. Taxonomy (NCBI): domain Eukaryota; kingdom Metazoa; phylum Arthropoda; class Insecta; order Hemiptera; family Coccidae; genus Ericerus; species Ericerus pela. Next base: position 403,021 of record WOFM01000464.1, read on the forward strand.
ATATATATATATATAAATGCCTACTACAAATTCAGCAGAATTTTATATTTTTTCAAAACCTATTGTAGCTTGTTAGTAGAAATAATTAAGTGCGTTTTTAAATTCTCAAATTAAAGCAATGATGGTTATCTTATAAAATTTGTAATCTGCACATCAGATGTGTTTTATGGATTTTTTCCACTTTTTTATAAATAGAATTTCAATTTTTATTGCGTACTTTTGGTTTTTATCATTCTTCGAACGGTTTTTTTATTTTTTTTTAAACTTTCTCTAGAAATATCAAAACGAAGCTGAAATGCTCAAAACTGCTCTCAAATAAGCTAAATAATGCTCAGTAATGTTCTATTAGGTTGAAAGTGCCAAAAAATGTGACTCATTTTCCCAGAAATTTTCTGATTCGCAGAACTATGTACTTCATTTCAAACAGGCTGTATTAGAAAAAAAAATTCTGAAGCAGTAAATTTACAAACATAGACATCATACAAATTAATTCATACTTGGCTAGTTTTTATGTTTCTAGCCGGGTACCTGGGGTACTATTCTGTTTGTTGAATTCACTACTCCGTTTCAACCTTTAAAAATCCACTTAAACTTGGCAGTTCGCCATATGAGATTCTAATGAGATGCTTATGAGATTATCCGCCCAGTTAAAGTTGACATTAAATGACTAAAATGGCGCAGTGATTTCAACCATTAACGTAATAGCGCTCCAAGTAGTTGATTAGTAGTTAGAAAATTAGCCTAGTATTAATCAGGCTATAGATTGATAATTGACCTTGAGAATACCCACTTGGGCCGCCATTTTGAACGTTTTTTCAACATTAACGTACGATATATGGGTGAAACATTTTTCATCAATTTTTTCGCTCATAATTTTTAATCATTCATATAAATGTAGTAAGACTAAGAAAGAACGACGATTTCTGGTTTGACATGCCAGCGCTAAATAGACAACCACTTTGTACCACTTGACGTACTTTATGTATGTTATTCTCGTGAATTTAAGGGATGACTTCATCAAATGTAGGTATTCTGATTTAGTGAACTCAAGCAAAACATCGAAAGTACGTACCAAGTACACTCGGGTTGCCAACTTTCACTTTGGCATGTCTTGACATTAAAAAGTACATTGGGCTTATGGAGCTGTACCGATCCAATACTGTATATAGCTAGAGCCCATAATATATCGTTGTTGAAAAAAATATAACAAATGGCGGCTCTAGTAGGTATCCCGAAGAATCCCAAAAATTTGTTGAAGAACAAAATAAAAGATCAACTACAAAAAATGTTTGTCAATCCCCCCCCCCAAAAAAAAAAAGAAAACGAAGCTCTGGAAACGCTACTGCTTAAACACTGAAAATACGGGGAAACCCCGAAAGAGGGATGGTACCTATTACTTAGTTGAAAAATTCGTACCAACTTTAAGAAAATAATAAAAATGCACAAAAAAGAGAAAAATAACACTTTTAAGATTTTTTCACCTTGATTTACTGGAATTATTGAAGTGGGCACTCTTTTCCTTCATCATGTTAGCTAGTATAAATCAGTTTTCGGCTAATTTTATTTGAGCTTAAATAATCATTTACTGTCAGTCTTATTGATTAAAATTCTAACGGCATAAGCTCTGTTCACACACAAAAAAAGTGAGACCTAAAACCTAAAATATAGGATCCTATCTGTATTCTGCTGATACTCACGTCGTTTAAATTAAATGATACCCCGTTTTCTAATAGAATAGTATCCCATTTTAGTGAGTAACTGGCAAAAACTAACGTCCGGCAAACGCCCCTTTTTGTTTTAAGACTTATTTTTTTGTGTGTGAATAGGGCTTTACTGCAGACGAGTTTTTAAATTGAAAAATTATGGCGCGAATTACATTCTTCCTTCATGCATACAAAAAATCTAGAGCCTCTTCTTCATATTTTGAAGAGCATTTTTTTTTTTTTACCATGCTGACACATCTTAGAAAATAGAATTCAATGATTGAATTTTGAAAAATTTCTGAGAAAACATTATACATAAGGTATAACCTACCGCCTATACCAAAACCATTTTTTACACAATCATAAGCACCATGCGTGGTTAGCTAGTAAGTAACCAAGGAAAAGGAATGGCGACTATTTATGTGACACTTAATTTTATGTGCTGAATTATAGTTGCTTGATGTAATAGATACCTACTATATGTAATTTCTAAGATATTTATGAAAAATAAATACTTTTGGTGAAAAAATAGAAAAATATAGCTTTCTATAAGTATTCTTTTTCACATCTGGCCATGCTAATGACATGTGTCTTGCAAGAGGAAGTTTTTTCAGCAGGTCACGTGTTTGAGGTTCAATTGGAATGGGAGCGTCAAAGATTTGTCGATTTTTTTGTTGAATATATTAAATTATAGCAATATTTGTCATATTAGCTTGTGGTCGAGTGGATAAGGACATGTTTTAACATGCTACAGATTGTGGGTTGGAACCTTATATATTCTTTTGAATCTTTTTATTTTATTTATTTTCGTTTTTTTATATCGCTTTTCAGCTCTTACTTAACAAGTATTTAAAAAAAAAAAAAAAACTTGTGTGCTTCGCACGCACTAGCTTCACCACATAGCTGAAAAGTGATAAAAAAAAACAAAAATAAATAAAATAAAAAAGTTCAAAAGAATACACAGTATACAACCTGCAACATTCTAGCATGAATCCTTACTCACTGTGCTATGAACCAATTTGAAAATCAAAGTTATAATTTCATGAATTCAACCAAACAATAGACAAACTTCAAACATGATGTCATAATATGTAAACCTGCTGGAAAAACTTCCTTCCGCAAGACACTCGTCTACTGACAGTTTATCTAGAATTTTCAAATTTTCAACATCTAATTGGTTGGGCAGGTATCAAAAATGTATTCAACGTAAGATTCATTGCTTTTTTTTTTTACAACTACAAAATGCATTAGAAAAGTGAATGGGAAAAGGTGGCTGGAACACACCTATTTCACAAATGAACAAAAAAAAAGAAAAAAGAATTATTTCATCAATTTGAAGTATAAATACCCTTTCTGGTCTTCTACTTATGTAATTTGATAAAACCAAAAAAATTATAAGAGATAAGCTGCAGAGATAACTGAACCAAAATTCTTATTTTTGCTCTTAATGACTGACGAGTTCAAACTTTCGACTGATAGGGATTATGATTTTATAAAACAATTCAAAGCAAATGAATATACGTAGAGACGTTTCAGTGAGATAGTACTTTAAATTATTGAAGTTCATTTGGCTTTAAAGTCACGCATGCTTTAAAAAAATGTTGCGACCAAGCTTCAAAGTAACTTTGAACTTGTATTTATTATATAAAAACAATTTTTAAACCTGCTGTTTTTTTTTGTTTTTTTTTTAAATTTATTTATTAGTCATAACTTTTTTCACAAGTCAAAAAATATTATCGTTTCTGTACAGTTGAGTTATGACAGCCAACAAAAATTGTGAAAATACGTGAAGAAATTAGGGGGGTCTCGGGTATATCTTGAATAATCAACATAGAGAGGTGATCAAATGGAATTGGCGGATACTCCAAAAATAAATTACAAATAAAATAGAATAAAATAAAATAAAAGTGCGCCAGAAGAGAAAAATAATCCTTTTGAAATTTCTCCAGCAAACCTCTGTCTAGGGACTGGAATTAAATTCCTTTACCATGCAGACTTTATGCGTCAATTCCATCAAATTTTATGATAAAATTTTTTAATTAGTGTCTACTTCAATAATTCCAATCCCTATACACCTAGATTTTGCTGAAGAAATTTTAAAAGGATTATTTTCTCTTTTTAGTGTATTTTTTATTTATTTTATTTTTATTTTTATATTTTTTTTAAGTTGGTTTTATTTAAAAATAAAATTATTAATTTACCGCAATACTTTTTTCCATTCATCTCATAGAGAAATTTTAAATGAATTATTTTTCTCTTTTTAGCGCCTTTTTATTCCTTTCTTTTTAAGTTATTAAATTTTTCGATGAAAAAAATTTTTAAAATTTTTTTTCTTTCTTTAGCGTTAGCGGCAATATTATTTTAAAACTAACAGTTTTTTATTTAAAGATAAACACTATTTCATGGATTCTGAAAAAAATTGACTGAGACCATCAGGGAATCACCCTTTACCATTTAAAAAAAGTTTGTCAAAATCAGTACCCAGGTTTGGAAGTTATACTGGAACAAGCATAAAGAAAACAAGTAAACTGGGTAAAAAAAAAAAACAAACAAACATATACACATATATTGAATTAATAACCTCCTCCTTTTTTTGAACTCGGTTAAAAGGTAGCTTTAACGAATGACTATGATTTTTCAAAGAAAGAAAAACTACGTCTACATAATATACAGGGTTTTTCATTTATCGTGCAAGCTTCCGTTTTTTTACTTTGTTCTTGAAGATAGAATAAAGTCGTCAACCTTTGAATTTATCTTCAGAAATTATTTGCAACTTCAGCAAATGCCAAAAATTTGACCTAATTTCATTTTCTTAATTAGGAACCCAAATTTTTCTCTTTAGATTTCAAAAGTAGAAAAAATTTCATGAAGATTTGACTGGTTAAGCATCAAAATCTGTCAAGTATTGACAAGATATGACAGTTCGTGGAAGTTAATAAGTAGCTGAGGTACAGCTAGGTACCTAATTAGTAATGTTTTTTTTTCTATTTTTTATTTTTTTATATTCCAGAATCGGTATTGATAAATGTTTACCTTTTCTTTTCTTTTGTAATTATTTATTTAAGAAATAATATTTGACTTCCATTCAGGTAAAATTGAAACGATTGTAAAAACGGAACTAATAGCAGTTGCCAAATGTAGATTCTTTTCGTAATACGTATTAAAATTCTTATTCAAGTTAAAAGCAACATTATGTTAAATTTATTTATATTTTTATTTGAAAAAAAAAAAAAAAAAAATTAACGATAATTTCTTTTATATTTGGTACCTATTTATATTATGGCATATTACAGTGTCACTTAAAAATTAATTTTACTGAGATAAAAATGTCTAGGTATATGGTTCTAAATCTATTGATTTATAAAAAGTTTGATTATATAGGTCTAGGTACTAATTTTATTGCAACATAATATACGGTAAAGAATTCGTACCACATCTAAACAATGGTCTTCGTCCAACTCAGCTACATAAGGATAAGTTATTTATAATATTCGCATCAAAACGAGCCCCCACTGCCTAAAATATATTTTTACTCATATAAATCGTTCAAACAAATATTCATCCAAATTTACTGTTTGGTAGAAACACAAATGAATTAATGAACAAAAGTTAATGGTCGCGTTACAAAGTTTCAAATGTCAGTAATAAATTAATTTGTCGTATTTATAAAATAAAAGCGAAAGCATTTCTCCCGTGAGTTTTTTTAATTTATTTTTTTCTTTTGTTCAATGATTTTACCTAACAAAAATTCGCATGAAATTAAAACATTCTTTTTTCTTTTTTCTTTTTCACATTTGGAACGAAAGTCGTACTTGGTCATTTTTCAATTTGAACATTGATACGAAGTTATTTGATTTTCTCCTTGAAATGCCATTACCGTGTAAGAACGGACTTTCTTTCAAACTCTCTGAACAAATTTTGATTTTTGTGGTTTAAGCTTATATCCTTAATTTTCACTAGGTAGTTGCGATTTGCCTGCAAAATAATAAACTACCTAGATATTATGGCAGTGTACCTATGTGCTTATATTTTTTTCGACTCACACGTCACTATGATATAATAACGACAGACATTTAAACTTTTAAAATTTTTAAACGTGTCGTATGTAAGTTAAAAAAAATTTCACATTATTTTTAGAAGCTTATTTCATTGACCACTGCTGGCAGTGACGAAACTATGAAAGGGTTCGAGTAGTACCTTCATTATTCTTGGAAAAAATCCTGACTTGTTTTAAATAAAAGATTCAGTCTAAGAATAATTAAGTTAATGTAACTTTAATATTTCTCAATAAAAAACGTTTTTTTTTCATTTCTTTTTTTTAGCAGTTTTTCTATCTATATCTACACGAGACAACGAGGAGCTTACTGGTAATTTAAGAAATTTCGATAAAAACTGAAAACCTAGCAGCATAATGCATACGATAGGTGCAAAAATAAAGCTCGCTGTAAGATTGGAGATAAAAAATCCGACTGAGTGTATTAGCATTCAGCAAGATTTAATGGTCTAATGCGTACCGTGGGCATAGGACCAAATACAGTTCCATATTTGGAGGGACCAAAAGAATTTTGATGACTTTTTTTTTTCATCAATTTTGAAATTTGGGTAATTTTAAATTTCTGGAATCCTCTATCGCGTATTTATTCGAAAAATTTTCAAAAAAATTTCTTAAGTAAAAAACAATTAAAAAAAAAAAGTTTACGAAAAATGTTTTGGGGGCCAGGCTCATCGGAACCTCCATTATTTGCGCCCACGATCATGTGGCAAGCATTAAAATAATGAGTTGGGTCTTGGTCCGAGATAGTCCGCCTCGTAGGTGTTGCCACCACAAGGGTTTGTACCTGGCACACCTGCATGAGATCAAGTAGGAAAAATCGGCAGTCTTATTCACGTGACCACGGTTGCTGCCTTCTCACTCTCTTTAGTTAATTCAGGTTGATATGTTTGCGATGATACACGCATTCCCTACAGGCTCCCCCTCAGTTTATTCAAATTGAATGGATGATACATCGACTGTGGTTGTTGGGAATGATATAGAGGGAGCGAAATGAGGTGAAATGTGGAGAATAGGGGAGCTCAGGGGGTATAGTTATAGCTCCCATGATGTTGCCAAGTTGCATCAACCCATCTTCAGTTAGTTTTATTAACCAACGTCAACAGTGAATTTCCTTTATTTACTTAGATGGTGAAGGGAGGATGAGGTACAGTGTAATTTGCTTCATTACTATGCGGGTAGATGGCGTGGATTTACCTGACTCCATTTCTGAATTAACATAAACATTTAGGTTAATCATGCACCCTATTCATGCACACAGACCCATTCAATTGTTATTTAATTTTTGGTTATGCACCCATGTGGGATATATGGGCTCTAGTGCATTTTAAATGAAATTTTTATTTTCACAGAAGAATACGGATTCTTAAAAGTTGGAGGTCGCCAGTATGTAGATGTTGCCACCACTGGGGTTTGAACATAGCACATCTATACATGAAATAAAGTAGGAAAAATCAGCAGTCCTATCCGTGTGGCTTTAGTTTCTGCCTTATTGCTCTGTAGTTAATTCAGGTTGATATGTTCGCGATGATATACACATTCCCTATATGCCTCTAATCTGTCATATGGATGCTCGTACCACTAGAATATCCTTACCTGGTTGTGTGTAAAAAGATGTGGCCGCTGGGTGTGAGACAAAATGTTGGAACTTATTGAAGGGGGAAAAAAGTTGACTCACATGAGACTGGATACAGTAATTTTGAACCTCTTACTCAGAAATCAAAAGGGTGATTACTTGAAATTGCAAATTAAAGATTGTGGGGTTTCTAGAACTTTTAATAAATTGAGTATACTTTTATAACTGACATGGTATGATAAGTGTTTATCTCATCTAATGGCAGATGAATGTAAAACTAAAGAGAAGATGAAGTAACTTCCTGTATCTCCAACATGATCCAATGTCTCACGCTCTATGGTCATATACCCCCTACTCTATCGAGATGTGAAGAACTAAGTTAAGGCCTTAGTGAAAGAGGAAAGACCTGAAATGGGGAGCCCCTCCATCTTCAGCGAGGTGTACTCTGGGTCTAAGAGACCATTCTGTGATGAATTTTCCCAATAAATATTTGGTAAAATTTATAATGACGCTTTTCGTGGAATTATGAAACCCGAACCATATTCCACGTAGAAAAAACAGAACTGTCATTATGATACTTTACAAGTACTCAAAGTTTATGGTACTTACCATCTATGGAAATTTCACCGTCACTTCTGATCAAAATTTTAGTTTAAAAAAAAAAAGATAAAATGAATGAAAAATTGCAGAAAAAAATTTTGTGTTCACTTTTTTTTAAAAACAACAGTAGGGAATGGGCTATAATTTTCACGAATAATATTCTTCATATGGGACCAGGTCTGATAAGAGTTTCGTTCCTATTGGTCTATTGGTTCGGTAGTTTTTAAGAAAAAAGGAAAACAGAAAATTCCCGTACAATCGGTTTTCTACCTGAAACTAGCAGTGAAATATTGATATATCGAAATGTTCGTCAGATATCAATAACTATCGATACAAATATCGGTTACCTTATTTTAAAATTTTTTCAAATATTTGGAATTCATTTTTTTGTTTTGTAAATTATTAATGAAAATTGGCAAACTGAATTTTTTAGTGAAGTACTGCTGCCCTAGAGTTCTTTTTTTTCTTCTGAACTATAGTGCTACCACTTACCACTGTAAAAAAAATCTATATTCGATGAATAAAGAATTCCTTTATCATAAGTGAAAAATTGTTCTTTCAACTTATTCGAAACACGCAGTATCCCCTTCAATTCGTCATTTGGCAACTCTTCATACTTGGTTTTTTGCAGGTTCAAACCTACTCTCGAAGATCGCGTGAAGTAGCGAAGTGGTGTTTGAGAGTATGTTAGTTTTTCGTTTCTTAACAAATCATGACTTCTGGCATAAAAATCGGAAATTCGTAATATATTATCTTTTTATGTGTATAATATATCGATATCTATGTAACATATTTTATATATTTATTTATTCGTATGTATATTACGATAGAGGACGTAATTAGGAGTTGGGGCTAAATAGGTTCCACCAATAAACGTCAAGACGGAATTATAATTCGATATGGCTGTAATTTGGTAACTGGTTCTAAACCTAGTGAAAACTGGTACGGAATTTTATAGGAATCAGTCAAGCAATTTTGCAATGGGGGCTGACGAAAGTTCTACCAGTGAGGGTTAAAACGAAATTATTATATTCGAAAGAGCTGAAATTTGGTAGGTAGTTGGTTCTATACTTAATTAAAACTTGAGCAGAGTTTGATGAGAATCAGTCAAGCGGTTCAGCGTTAGAGGATGATGAAATTTCTACTAATGGGGATTAACTGCATAATTATCATTCGATAGAGCTAAAATTTGGCAGGTAATTAGTTATAAACCTAATTAAAAATTATATAGAGTTTTATGAGAATCAGTCAAGTGATTCTGAAATGGGGGCGGATAAAATTTGCACTCATGGAGCTAAGGCATAATTATCATTTGATAAGGTTAAAATTTGGTATGTGGGTAGATAGTTGGTTCTGAACTAACTGGTATCGTGTAGAGAGCATTTTCCCTATTGCGGGTTGCATATCATTCTTCTAATTTTTATATGATAAACAAACATTATTATTCTACCTTGAAAATACGCATTTAGTCCAGAGAACATAGAAGTTTATTTTTTCAACTAATCCTTAGGGATGAGCGTCCTAAATAACATACTAGAGGCTTCAACCCCACCACTTTTATGCACTCCCTAAATCAGTTTTTTGCAATCTTCTCGGGAAATATCGGCTACAGAGGGAGAATTGTTCAGTCAAAAAATATTTAACATTATATTTGATTATATTTGCAATAAGAAAGGTTCTTATCAATTTTTGTATATGATGCTTCCCGACCCTAAAAAATGAGCCTGAAAAATACGACTTTGTGTACTCAGCGTTAGAAGCTAAATACACGATAATGTGAATTTTACCAGTTAAAACTAGGAATAAAATTCGCAATAACTCTAAAATATTGGCCCTACCAACTTGCGGTTGATTGAGCGCTAAAATATATGTAGGACGTGATATGTTATGTTGTTCCAGTTGAAAAATTCAACTTTCTTTTTCTCCTTTTTGACGTTGTCACATAAAAATCAGGCGTACAGTGGATATCATCCCGCCATACACAAAATAAAATGCCCTATAGAGAAAATTGGTTAATCCGTCTAGACATGTAGCCTGCCAAAATTTACACCAGTAGGGCTAAGAATCAATTATTATTCTATAGCTATAGGACTGAAATTTAGTACATGTGTAGCAGTGAACGTACCAAATGCCAACATATATGTTCATGAAAATCAATAAAAACCATCCGAAATTTCTTGTAAAAAATCAAAAACTATCCATGCAGATGTAAAAATAGATGCGTAAATATCTGTAAAAGGAGATTTAAAAAAGGAATATAAAAAAATATTTAAAAAAAAAGGTATAATAAGGCAGGTAATACATAAAACGAGATGTAAAAAGAAATATGAAAAGAGATGCGAAAAGGAACGTGAAAAGAGATGTGAAAAGACATTGTAATAAATTAGGTTAAAAACGAATTTTTAAAAGCTACGCTTTTTTTTTTTGTATTTTGGCTTAAGCTTAATGCGAAATAAACATTATTTTGTTGCGGAAGATTGGCTGCAGTATTGGTATATTTTAAAATCGCAGTAGTGAGTAGAATAAAAGTTGATCATAACAAGACAGAAATACTGGTGAAAGAGAAAAAAAAACAACTGATAAAAGGGTGTTGTTATTTCTACCAGCTTGGGTGAGGGGTTCGTTTTCAAATGATTCAGTGAGTCATGCAAAGTGGTATACAAATACAAGTCTCAGTTATCAGATTTTTTTATCATTAGAGTTAATGGAGACTGGAGAGTGAGAATTTTTCACTTTTCAATTTACATTTACCAAAAAATTTAGTACCCTAATTTATTTTGTAGATTATTGATGTAATGTCAAATTTAAGTTGAATATTTTATGAAAACAATATTAGCTTATGGTGTCCAAAAAAACTTTGTCATATTTAAAATAGCCCAAGTTCCTGTCCAACTCGTAGCTTAGTTGATGAGTGTGACAGGTCTGAAGTTAATTGAGTAGGTAAGAAGATGCCTTTTCAGAATTCATTGACATACTTTTAGTATTTGATGAACAGATTGAAAATGAAATGCCGGCTTCTTTCAGCTTTTGTGAAAATTTTTCAAAACTTTCTTCACTTTTAATAACACATTTAATATTTTTATCATCTTCATCAAAACTGATACTATTTTTCTTTAAGTCAAGAATGAAATCTTTGTATGAAAACATTGTGAATATTATAAAGTATTAATATTAAAAAAGAAATGAAAAGCCAACTTTTTGTAGTTTCAGCTTTGCTAAATTTTCCTATATTTTTCCTCACTATAATGATAACATCAAAAATAAAGGAACACCTAGGGAGTATGAGCAATCTTGTTCATATTCAGTACAGATCCGAGCAACTCCTCACCCAAGCTGGTAGAAATAATAACACCTGATAAAAACGGATATAAGTGTATATGTGAGTGTGTTGCAACACGTGAAAGCAGGTGCCCAGTGAAGCAGTATCACTTGGGGGGGTGTAATGGCTTAATTTTTACATGTTTTTCAAAATTTATGATATTTTTGTCAAATATTGAGAAATTTGTAACAAAGTGCCAAATTTTCAAACAAGCAAAAAAAAAGTTTATTGTGTAATATTCAAATAAGGAAAGCCTGGATGAATTTATACACATGTACACAGAGAAAGACACAAACACATATATACCTAAAGTAACTTCTTTATAAATAATTACTCATTGTACAGTCAAGAAAGTTGCAGTTATGAATAATTTTATAATTAATTGGTTTATAAATATAATTTAGTCTGTGATAAATTTTTATCATTAACTATTTTTTAATGTGATAACATTTTTATTTTCGGTACCCAGGTTGAGTTTTACATTCGATTGTCATTTTTCCTTCCTTCTTTGCAATGTTTTTTCCAAAATTATCAATAACATATTGAAATATTTTCCTTGTATTTTGTATTTAATCTCGACATATCGATAGTATTACCAAAATCGATCGTGCAGAAAATAAAATTCCATGGTAAGAAAACAATTTTGATAGTTTTTAGCAAGATATATCAATTAATTTTTTTAGTTATCAAAGTTTGATGATAGAAACAAATGAAAATGTTATCACATTAAACGTAATTCAGCCTACTGATGCTCTCTTTTTTCTGTATTCTCACACGTAATTATTTTTTTCAAACAAAGTTTTATATCCTTTTACTTTTAATTTAATAATTTTTACAACAGTCAATTTTTACAACATCGGTCAAATTTTACAACAAATTTGCAACAAAATTGGCGATGGGGGGGGGTGTCACACCCCCTACACCCCTCTTGCTTGGCCCCTGCGTGAAAGCAGCGCTGAAGTTGGTCATCCGGTGTACTTCAACACATTAAGTGAGTAGAATAAAAGCGTATAAAAAGGGATAAATGAATTTTGACGATCATTAAAAACGTGTTTTCTAGAGTTTTTATTTTGTCAAGTTCTGCTGGTATCAGGCGCTTACCGAACGAAACTCGGACACCCTGTATACTATGTTTGAATAAATAAAATTTCAACTAGATTGTGTAGATTCGACGCGAGCAATTTAACGTTAAATTTTTTCTCCTTTTCAATGCGGTGGAAAATTAACGAACAATGTTTTTTGTGCTGTCTTCTTTTCGTCATGAAAATCTGCAAAATACTTGAATTAGGTATCTATGACATTATATTTACTGCAGGATAGGTATACACTCCTTGGCTACGTCGCGACCAGAGTACCGTGGAGATAAGTTTTTTCTTTTTTTTTCTTTTTTTCTTTTTCTTTTTTTCTTTTTTCTTTTTCCAGACACACACTAGTCGGTAATCACTGAAACTGTTGCTTTTATTGGGTGTTAAAAAGTGGCAGAAAAAGAATCGACGACGAGAGAAGCTGTTGGAGAAGTGGAGGGCATAAATAATTATGTAGCAGACAACGACCATGGCCCTACAATCCTTTCTCTCACCGAGTTCGGATACATCATTCAGTTGTTGCGCGCCCAGCTTCTGCTTGGTCGCTTTGTTCGTTGTAACAGTCATTCGAATATTTTTTTCTTTCTTCATTAAATTGTATCCATACCTATACTTAAAATCTACCTATACTCAACTGCATTGTGTGTTACCAACAAATAAACAATTATCGTTAGGTTTGTTCGATTTTCGCCGCAAAACTAAAAATAAATAAGAATTAGGTTTTAATCTTTTTCTTCCATCAGGGTATGGTAAAAGTGCTTTGATTTTAATTTTAATTTTGATTTTGAATTTTTTTATTTACTCGTGCGATCGGATTCGACTTAGTATGTATAATATACTGCATTAACGAATGAGAAATTTTAAAATATTTTTAAATAAACGATATGGCGTACAATTTCATGTGTCGTAGTTGTTGCTGGTCGTGATTGCATTCTCAGGTAATTATAAATTACATTTGCTGAGTATCCGATATATATTATTTTATACATACCTACGTAGGTATAGTATAGCTGATCAGCATATGGTCGGTATAATATTGCATTCGCACAAAATAAGGCCTATATACATTATTATATTTATATATAGGTAGTTTTACCTACTGTCTTTGTGTCCATAATCTATAGCTATTATATATATATATATATATACATATACCTATAGGTATGTGTTAACGTCGTATTTAAATTAATTAGTGTTTCAAGTAGATTAACGGTATATACGTGAGGATATACATACATACCTATGTATATATGTATTTAGTGGATTTTTACATTTTAACCTTTTATAAAACTAAATTGTTCACAGTTTGGTAATGCATTACCTAATTAGTACATTATCGAAAAAAAAAAAAAAAGAAAAAAAAAACATCATTGCTAAATAGAGCAGAAAATGATAAACAAAGTTTGGTAAACGTACGAAAAATACATTACGTTTAATACTCGCATTTGCAACAGGGATGACGGTGCAAACTATAGTCGTAATTTTTTTTTTTATTTTTTTTTTCAATCCATGAAAATTTGAATGTTAACGTCTTTTTTTTTTTTTTTTTTTAAATTTTTATCATAACAGACGGGAAATAGCAATTTGGTTGGTCGAACACGAAGGTCATTTTTTTTTTGTGTTGAAGTTAATACCGCGCCATTTCTCAAGTAAAAAGTTACTTTTTGTCCATAAAAAAAAAAAAAAAAAAAATCGCATTTTATTTAAAAGTTATTAAATATCCCCCTAAAACGAACGTTAAGAGTAAAATTTTTCATTTGATTTAGATATTCTGTATAATTTAGGTATTCGACGATAATGACATGCCTACAAACAATACCTACTTACATAACGAATTGAAGAGTTTGATATTATATTTTCAAGTACTCTTTTTTTAACCCTTCCAGTCATTTTAGATTAACAGTTGCAGGCCAATGAAAATAAATTTCGGTTCATCAATAATTGTTGTGTAGACCATTCGAATGGTGATGATATTCGTGAAAATTGACAATTCGTATTATATGTATATAGGTACTCTTATCTTTGCGGTTTAAGTAGCTGCTTATTGGTAGGTGCTTGGGTATTGTGCAATGAGACATATCTATGCCTACTCCCGCAAGGAGGGGTGGTGGAAGGACGAAAAAAGATGAAGGAAAGTCGTTATTTTGTGCTCATCGCATATTATTTTCCGCTTTATTTTGTCACCATTTTTTTATATTCGTACCTGACAGCACTGACAGCTAGTTAATTAGGGAAAAATCTTCAAATGGATCCCATTAACTTCTCTTTATTCACCTTTCTCCCTGTTTTGAGGGAAAAAAAAAAAAAAACAAAAATATACTTGGCTCTCGTCACAAAAAGCTATGCAGAATGTTCGCATGGATTTGTTTTTTAAAGCTTTTGCTCAAGTTTACATTAGTGTTATTATAACGTAACCAGGATCGACCAATGTGGAGGGGGTGCTGGAAAATATTTTCACGAGGCGAAAATTTGAAATTTTCCCAATTTTGCTGACATCTTTAGCAACAAAATCAGCGGCGAAACTAAATAGGGAATGGGAAGCTAAGCCCTTCAAAACTCGGTGAAGCTCCCTCAGAAAAAATTTGAAAATATGTACATTCAAGAAAAATATAGGTAGGAACCTAATTTAACTTATTTTCATTCCATCAAAAAATGACTGGTGGTTAACTAAGTCCACTCGAAAGTATTTTCATGGATTCTCCTCTGGGGGGGGGATTTTTTAAAGATTTCAATCGGGGTTCTAACCTTTAGTAACCTCACCTTGGCTACACCATTAAGTTATAAGTTTAATTGTTTCATCGAGAAAGTGTTAATTTTCGGAAAATGATTGTTAGATTAACTTGGTAAGTATCTCTATAATTACTTATATGTTTTAATACAATTTTTTAAAACTGCAAAAAATCTATGAGAAATCCTTGTAATTTGATTTTCGATTCGTTTCTTGGACGACTGTCTACACGGAATTATAAAATTTTGAATAAATCTACTTTTTATTTTTTTAATATCAAATACCTAACAATCAATATTACAATCAACTGATCGTTCTTTTTTGGTTGATCTCAGTCAAAGTTCGTGTGTGTCTGTGTGATGTAAAAAATGTGGTTCTTACGTAATCTACTTTGAAGAAGAAGTGGTTGTTTAAACTAACATTAGTGATACAGTAAGCAGGGCTAATTATAAACACTTGTCAGAGCAGTTGCGTATCCAGTTGCAACTTTATTTTTTGGATTGGGAGTAAAAATATCCATATTCAAATGTGGCAATTCTCACTACAAAATTTGACAAGTTTTCTTTTGTAAATTGTAATTTTTGTAGAAAAAATGACACTTAGGTCACTTTTCGTATTATACTAGCAAAAAAAAAAAAAAAAAGATGAGACTTTGACGAATAAAGTGAGATGGAAAATATAAAATTTGATTAGCTGGAAGTAAAGAAAACTGAAATTCATGCAAAAAATTGGCGGTTTTTGCATACTCTTTGATTTGTTTTGGAAAAAATTCAAGTATAAACACTATAATATTACATACGGAAAATATTTAAATAACGTAGTCCTTTCGAAAAGTGTTTGTACTCTTTATCACTATTTTTATCAGTTTTTGAGTTATTCAAGTCGGAAGAGAATAGTACGCCAATTGTTTGCCTTTTCATATCGAATTTTCATTATTTTTCTAAATTTTCTCAACTTCTGAGAAAATACGAAACTGTCAAAAAGATAAGAAAGTTTTGGAATTTTAAAAAGGATCTAGGATGAAACTTCTACTCCTAAAGTTTTGGATCTAGAGTCTAGTCTAGACGATCAGCTCTGTTAAAAGTTAGTTTCCAGTTCCACCTATGGTTCCAATTTTGTGTCAGTTCATTGAATTGAACGAACTCAAAAACTGATGTTTAAAATAGAACATTACAGTAATGGTAACGAGTATTTGCTTTATTTTTTCCTGCTCGATCATCTTAAGCATTTGCTAGTAAATGATTAAAAAACAAATACTTGACATTTGAAAGTATATTCTCAGTTTGAGTATATGCTCATTTTTTAGCAAATGCTGGAGAACTTCTTGGCAGTTTTAGTAGTTCCGGCTTCTAACCTAAGTGTATGAAAAATTGAAATTATGAATTGTTTACTTTGAATCAAATTTCAAATCCAAAATAATTTTTTCCATTTTTCGCCATTCTTTTCCGTCCGCACTGGCGCATACTTTTATTCCATTTTTTAAAATTATTATCTTATTTTAAAACAAAATAATAGAAATGTTTGAACTTGCTGAGCATTCTCCAGCCAATATTAAATACTCGAGCATTTTAAGCGTGAGCACGTGCTGAGAAAATGTCTGAACATACTCAGCATTTGCTGATCAATAATAACTGTCCTCGAGTATTTATTATCATTAGAACAATATAAAGAACTTTCTTGATAAAAAGGAAATGATGCAACACAAACAGCTCGTAACATCGCTATAATAAATGTACAAGCCAGCTGAAATTAATTCATTCGTCAAAATTATTTCACTAAATTAATTCATCAAAATTATTTTATTAAATTATATCGTCAAAATTATTTCACTAAATTATTTGGCCAGTATTTTCCCTTATATTAGATGCGCATGCGTCACTACCCACACAGTAGTGCTGTTAAAAGATCGATTAGTAATCGATTATAATCGATAAGCGGGGCTCTTATCGATTATCGATAAGAAACGTTGTGTAATCGATTATTAACGATTCGCCTTTTTCTATTACACTATTAAACTATTAAAGTATTAAATACCTAGTGCCCACTACCTATTTGCCCTACTAAACAATATAAAATACAAATTACGAAAATAGAAAATACGAATTATCTCATCAATTTAATATTTATTGAACATGGCAACTGGCAAGTGTAAAAAAAACAGAAATTAATCAAAATCAAATCAACAGAAATAACAAAACTTATAAACAAGTGTCTCTCCTTCCGCGAGACACTCGTTACAAAACAAAATGTTTGATTGTTTTTTAAATTTTTTGAGGAATACTTAATTGATTGTAATCGATTATAATCGATTATGGGCCACAAATAATCGATTATAATCGATAAGAAATTTAATCGATTTTTAACAGCACTACCACACAGCCACACATTAGCTATGTTTTATTTGCTAAAAATAACGACACTGGGGTGACACTTAGGGAAGCTACTCCTTTATTTTTGAGTCAGTACAGCGGTGGATTTACGCACAGGCTGACGAAGCTGCATCTTCAGGTGGCAAATTTTTGAGTTAAAAAAAATGATACTTAAACACAACACTACCTTACTTATATAGAAATTATGATCAGATCATCTAGAGATGTGTTGTTTCGAATTGTACGAAAAAAATTGATATAATTTGATGCGTCGCACCTCTCACATGCAATATTGCTCCTGGTGGGGAGGGGGCACAAAAATGTTTTCTTGGGGCGGCAAATTTTCTACAGCTTGGGGCGTCCAGTGACTTAAATCCGCCGCTGAGTCAGTACCACTCTTCAATTGGTATATTTATCGTGCAAGAGCGAAATAGCACCTCTTGGTGTCGACACCATGTGGCAAATAAAACAAACCTAGGTACTGACACAAAAAAAAAAAAAGTTCGTTGCTTCCTCTGAAACAACAAATTCTACAGTGTTACCTATATATGCCAGAAAAAATCCAAGGCGGGCATAAGGCTCGCCACAAGCGGCGCCTCAGGGCTTGTAAATTAATATATCTTTAGAAGAGAAAATTTTATTGGAATTTTTCTCACCGAGTCTGGTCAAGAAATTTAGTTTTTTATGACAAAAACAATTTTTTTCTCTACTTCTGCAAGTTTTTTATGGAATTAATTCCGCACTTTTCCAAATCAAACCATCTGCTTCGTTAATATGCAGCACTTTTTTCGAATGTAACAGACCTTATACTATTGTCTGTTCAAGCTTGATTAAAGTGCAGCCAAAATTATTGAATTTTTGTGAGTGGAGTGAACGAAAACATATTTGAGGCAGTAAAATGTTGAAGAGGCTACGCACGTGGTAGTAGGTATTGTAAGTATTTCAGAGGTATTCTGGGGTACGTGGAAAAAAAAAAAAAAAAAAAGCTCTAGAACTTCTATAGGTACCATAACTAATCCATTCATTAAAAAATAAGACGAGTGGTAAGTACCGATGCACGTATCCTCACTACGTGCTGCAGATGTAATGTGTAGGTTAGAATCTTCATACATATATGCTACTTCTTGAGTGCATTTCCACGATTAAAATATAAAAACTTATAGAAACCTTTGAAATTTTGCATCTCATTATACGTATTTCAAATTCTCCTATTTTACGTCTTAACAGCAGACTACGAAAAACACTTTTGGAGGAAGAAAGAGGTGGGATTTCGAAGCAATCGAGCATAATCGCATTGGGGCATAATATAAATTTTTTCACTGGACAACGAATTTCCACGGGTAGCAATAATTTCCTGTTTTTCTTTTTTTTTTCTTTTTTTTTTTTTTTTTTTTACCACCTTTTAATCACATTTACCTTCTTGTGCACTGAAGTACGTCTCTCTTTCTTTGAATCTGCAAGATCTTATTTTATGACGCAACTAAAATTTTTAACGTTTTATCTTTTCACTCGGGTTCTTGATCTTCACGTTTGCAACGAAACCCGTTTAGTATTTTTTTTATTTTTTTTTATTCTCATTTTCAGATTCTCATTGGTTATTTAATGATTACTGGCTGCAGCCTCTATCATCAGCTGGTCGTATGTAGTTAAGAGCATTGTCAAGGACAACAGTACGTGGTTTTTTTTTTCCGTCCTGTTGCTAGTACCATTAATGCCTGAAGTTTTGTGTGTATATGTTTAATATTTATTCTACATAGATAATTTTCATTTGATGTTAGAAAGACAGCTGGTGGGAGTGAAAGAAAAGAAAAGAACTAGAGCAACAATACTTCGCTAGACAACCCAGTTTACCCATTTGTATCCATAATTCGAAGAAAAAAAATTCCAAAAACTTGAAAAAATTACAGGAAAATATCGATAGTAATCGATATTTGTATTTATAGTTATCGATATATAAAAAACATCGATACATTGGTATTTCATTGCTAAAAATCGATTTTTCAAGACTTTATTGCTTTCCAATTTTCTCACAACCTATTGAACCAATAAGCACCGAACTTATATCAAATCTGGTCCTATATAAAATCCTATATGAGGAACACCTTTCGTAAAAATTTTAGTCCTATCCCTTTCGTAGTTGCCACAAAATGGTGCTTGATTGAGTTACTATTTGAATATCTCACACTTTATTCTAGAATATCTACAAAAAAGAAAAGCAAAAAAAAACAAATAGGTAGGTACATAATTTTTTTGAACTGAGTGATGATGAGATGATTGCATACATATCACGCAAAACAGGCAACCGGTTTTCGAGATTATAAATAATTTATTCAAGTTTAGTGTCTGAAATTTAAATGTATCTTTTTTTCTCCATCTGAAAATTTATGGGGAATGAAATGAAATGAGATTTTGCATCAACTGCAAATAGACTGCTATGAAAAATTTTTGCAAACCTAAAATTCGATTAAAATACAGAATTTTCGCGATAGAAAGTTAGCACTACCTCATTCATGATTTGACGATTCGATCATGGATAAGTTACAGTGGTTACGTACAGTCACAAACAATGTCGTAGAGTTTTTAAAATTTTTCACTAGAGTCATAAAATTAATGTGGTCAAATAACAATGGATTTAATTTTTTCTTTCCGAGTTTCTGAGAAAAATGAATTGTCTTACCGAGTGAAAAAATCATTGTAAATGCTCTTTTTAATCAGAGGCAAAGTTGAGGGTTGCATGGGAAATAAACCCCCCCCCCCGCCTAGAAAGAAACACCGAAAATGTGAACCCAATGTTAAAAAAAACAAAACATAGTGATACTTATTTTCATTTGAGAAAAAAATGATAGGACCTTGAGCTCCCTCACAGAAGTTTTATTCTAACTTGGCTTTATGATTTTAATGGAACCTATAAAAAAAAAAAACTAGCACGATTACTCCCCTGGAAAATGTAGGTTTTGAAAAACGAGCCAATTACAATGAAAAATGGCAGATCGTAAATATTATAATAATTGAACTAAATTTCGTAGCTATTGATTAGAATTTATGAATTTTAAAGCCCAAAATCACAATTAAATGGGACATATCGGAAGAACCATCTATAGTTGATTCGCGCCAGACTTGATTGCACGTTACCTAACATAGATCATATATTAATAACATTTTACTCAACTAGTTATCAAAACGAGTCGAATTTTATCAAGTAATTAAATAATTAAGGATGAGTTAAAATATTTCGTTTGTGAGGATCACTGTGTAAAATAGCCTCTTTTTATGCTGACATAGTACCGCATTTGTGTATGTGTAAACGGAGCGTAAAGAAATGAAAAGAAAATTCCATTAAGAAAAAATCCAATTTCTACACCGGTGAGAAAATGAAAATCAATTTGGAAATCTGCAACTTTGCTAACCAAATTATCGATTTAATAATGACCTCTTTTCGGTGTAGGTATGAATTAAGAAAACATTTTTCCAAAATTTCTTTGCATTAGTCAAAAATATTAAGAAATTTAAAGTAATCAAATTTCTAAAATAGGGACGAAAATAAAAGTACCGGAAGCACCGTCCGGCTAATTGGCACCAAAATCGATACGTTTGTTTATCAGCTTAGTACTAACGTACAGGTATGTATCAGATTTTATGATTGTAGAACTAAAATTTCGACCTGTTGGTGGCGGATTTAGAGCATCATTTTAGAGGGAGGTGGGAGAATGACAAAAAATTTTGAGGAGTTGAACTTTTTTTTTTACTTACTCTTCGACAAATTTTTGACAGTCTTTATCCGGATTCTGTGGCTATACTTTCATTTTTTCCCTTAAGTTTTTTTTTTTTTCGATGTGCCATTGCGATCTGCACTATGGAAGCAAGAATATGGAAATATAGAACATAACTTACCTATAGATACACACTTAGGTAGTACCGTGTGTATATATGTATGAATTTTATTTGATCTTTCAGTGACAAAAATTTCCTAACGTCATGAAACTGAAAACGCATCCACCGCCGCCATCAATTCATTTTCAAAATTAAGGTGCAGATTTTCATAGAAATGCTACATAAAAATAAATAACTGTTTTAGCAGGTTTTCAAAAAAAAAAAAAAAAAAAAAAACCTGTTTTTTAAGATATTATGGTTTTTAGCAAATTATATTCCAGTAAATATTGAATTTGTGCTAATTTTTTGTGATTCACTTACATCATATATGATACCTATTTAAAGCAAATTATTCTCATTAAAAATTTTATCGCAGTGATAAGTGAAACGGATGCTGAAAATATTGTCAAAAATAAATTTGTTTGTGTGAATCAAGTGATAGGATTAAATAGATTTCATATTATTCTCGCATTGCCACAAATAATTACCTGTGAGAAAAAGCAAGACTGGAGTGATACCAAACCCATAGGATAGCCTTGCTTTTGGTGTGAATTTTTGCACAGTCAAGTGATAAGTCTTAATCTCAGCCTTGACCTCGATCATGCTTAGCTAAAATTCTTACGATCTTAGTTTACTTTTACTTATGGCTAAATATTCATCTTACCTACCGTTCATGTCCTTCCAAAATTCCAAAAAAAAAAAATATATATTGAACGTTTATTATTGAATATTTATTGAATTATACAGGTTAGCGAAATTGAGAAAATTTTACAATTTTATATTTTTTAAGTTTTCGTTCGATCTTGATCTTGCTTAGTCTGGCACTGATCTTGCAAGAAGTGCAAGACCAAGATTGTGAAACCAGGACTAATTTTGCTTATCACCATCAACCGCTTAAGACGAATAATTAGAGTAAACCGACGAATTTGTCGAGGAAAAAAAATTGTAACTGAAAAATAAGTAAATTCACTTCTTTTTTCTTTTTTTTCTTACTTTTATGCATAAAATTTATAACACTTAAAAAATCAAACCATTCTTTTAAACGAAAAGATTTTTGCCTCATAGTTGGACGATGTTTTTGATTTTTAGGAAGAGAAGTTTGGGTGAGCAATATTGGTGCCTTATAAAGATGACTGCAATGAATAATTTTTTTTTTTTCAAACATCAAAAAATCTTAAATCCGCTCCCTGTCGAAAAATAAAATTTAGCCAATTTTAAAAATTTTCTCTAAATATCAAGCGTGGGGGCTTGAATTTTTTTTTTTTTGGATGACTGAGGTTCAAGAAATTTTACGTCACAATATCTATTTGCTTCTTCGCATGTAAACCAATTCATGGTGGCATCAATGAATAAGCCCTCATTTAAAAACCTACACTGGCCTGCTTTCGGGTTAAAAATTACAAAATATTAACCTCTTCTCATCTCCCTTTTACAAGACTTCAAAAA
Source organism: Ericerus pela (assembly GCA_011428145.1). Lineage (NCBI taxonomy): Eukaryota > Metazoa > Arthropoda > Insecta > Hemiptera > Coccidae > Ericerus > Ericerus pela. Next base: position 425,768 of record WOFM01000464.1, read on the forward strand.
AAATTGGAAGTTATCGATTTGATCCGTATGTACCTGTATCTTTTTTTTAGTGTTTGTTCCATCATAACTTCTCATCTTGAGAACCGATTTTGATGAACTTTGTTTTCAAATGATAGAGGATGATCCCACCGTAGTCATATTAAATGTTTTTTATAATAGATGAAGTAGTTTATTAGTTTTGAAGTAATATTGCCACTAACACGAAAAATCATTGAAAACAATTTTCTCATCAAACAATCTAACTTCCTTCAAAAATTAAAAAACGAATAAAAATTCCCTAAAAAGAGAAATAATCCTTTTAAAATTTCTCCAGTAAGATATAGGTTTAGGGACTGGAATTATGGAAGTTGGTGCTAATTAAAAAATGTTGTCCTATAATTTGAAGGAATATAAACCCTGCATGATGAAAAGAAAAAAAATATGCGTTCACGGTTTTGAGAAAACTACCAAGTGGATAGGACTGAAATTTTCATGAAAGATAGTTTTCATATTGGAGCAGGTATGAAATAAGTTTTTTGCCTATTGGTTAATTGGATTTTTAGAAAACTGGAAAACAAAAATTCCTGGAAAAGTTGTGTGGAATACCTTGTCATGAGAGATATTCTCACCAGAAGGAAATTCAACAGAATTTAAGCATGCTCAGCCACTTTGTACACAAGTACAGGTAAGCCAAAACCAAGGCAAACACTGGCGATTTTAGAGCCGGTTTGGGTGGTTTATATACGGCTTATTTGCACGCACACAAACACACGTACGTAAGATAATACGTACGTCGGTGAGGGCGGCCAGGTCACATCATCCCCTATAGTGATAAGAGATGGCTGGCTGGTTCGTGTACTGATTGTGACATTGTTTGGTGATGTCACAATTCGGTACTCGTACATTACCTGCATGTACTTGCAGGTAATTACGATCGAACGTATTTTGTGTGGTTTAACGTCACGACAACGATTATTAGCCTGCCCTTTGAGGCGGCGACTGTCATCAAGGGGTCCAAGCCCCTTTACCTCATACTGTTGAGTCCCCACAAGTCATTTTTCCAGGATTCTGAGAAAATGACAAAAGAATCAGCTGAAATTTTCACGATAGACTTTCCTTATGTTGGTGCAAGTTTCTTAGAAGTTTGGTGCCTATTAGTTCAGTAGTTTCTTAGAAAACTGGAGAAGAAAAATTACTGAAAAAATTTTGTGTTCACGATTTTGAGAAAACTACCGAACAGAGCTGAATATTGTATGGGAGCAGGTCTGAAAGAAGTTTGGTGCTCATTGGTTCAGTAGTTCTTAAGCAAAATGGAAACAAAAAATTTCTGAAAAAGCGGTTTTTAGTGATGAAATATTGATAGATCGATATTTTTGTTAAAGATATGGATAACTATCGATAGTTTTTTTCTGTAATTTCTTAACCTGAAACTAGCAATGAAATATCAATATATCAATAGTTATGAATATAAAAATATAGATTACTATTGATATTATTTTGAAATTTTTTCAAGTAAGTTCTCTCTCCCGCTCTCTCACTCTCTCTCTGTCTCCATCTCATCTCCATTTGCATCTCATATCTATCTCCATCTTTATCTCTATATCTCCATATTCATCTTATCTTTATCTTCATCTCCGAACTGAGTTTTCTAGCAAAGCATTGCTGCACTAGAGTTTTTTTATTGTTTTTTTGAAGTCGGTATTATTTTTTGAAAAAAATTGTAAATTATAACCCTTCTGACCCAAAATCCATTTTCAACTTAGGCATATCATATTCTTTCTACACATCAAGCATAGCCTCAATTAAATCTTCAATTACATTCTTTACATCTTCTATACAAGTAGGTAGCGTACTCTTTGGAACTCATTTTATCTGCCACCTCAAATTTCTATCAGAAATTATCAGCTTATAAGCCTTGAAGTGCCGCGTGGCTTGTTCCAGTTCTGGATTTTTTCTGGTATACCTACAGGTAACACTGTAGAATTCGTTCTTTCGGAGAAAGCATCAAACTTTTCTTTTTGATATCGGCAGTGTGGCTGGGTGGGTAGTGGCGCATGCGCATCGAATATGAGGGAATAAGTGGCGAAATAATTTTGTGAAATAATTTTAAAGAACGAATTAAGGGCTTGTACTTTTATTATAATGATGATTATTATTGAATGGCAGGAACCGGGAGCATTTAATACCTTGGTAATCTAAGTAGTTGTATATTCCATAAAATTTTTCAAGTTTAGACTTTTTTTATGCGGAGAGGAAAGGCGCACATATTTTCGAACCCACTTTCCTTCCTTGTGTATAAGCCTGAAGCTGTACGCCTGGTAAAGTTTCTTTTTTATGTTGTTAGATCCTCTTCAAATTGTACACAACGTGCAGTTCATTTCCCGCAAGTAATTTCTGACAAATTAACTCGTTATATTGATTTTTGAGAATGCATTATCGAATAGTCAATAATAGTCCGTATTAGGTATATTTAAAAGAATTTCTTTCTTCCTCTTTGACCATTAAGAGTAAATCTCAAGTGAAAAGTCAAGAAGAGACGCATGCATAATAGGTATACATATATATATATGTACATATTAGGTATCTACTTGCAGATAACTACTATTTTTTATAGATTACGTTATTTAAATAAATACATAGTTGCGATGGCAAATCGGCATCATCCACGCGTGTAAAATAGATTCGTATTTTAATTATCGGAATCCGTAGTCGTAAAAAAAATTTAAAAAAAGGAAAAAAGTTTGCGATTAATTCTAACTCACGAAAACGAATAAACTTTTATATTTTTTTAGTCTCATAGGAAATACGTACTTCTAGATTGACCTAAACTTTCACATTGATCGTACAAGTTTGGCCCATTGTGCAATATTCCATTTGCATTTTGTGGGTTCCTTATACTCGTGGACTAAAATCTTGGCGTAAAAAAGGAAAAAAAAAATTTATTATGTACCTTAACGAAAATCTGCAAACGATTTCCAAGCGAAATTCAATGCACATATACAATACCTATATTCGTAGGTATCGAATGAAAATCGAGTTAAAATTTTAACAACATTGGAAGATGAGACTATACATACAGCATACCTACAGCTGTATCATACCTACGTGGGTATGGAATATATATATAAAAAAAAAATTTATAACTTCCGGTTTCCTGGATACACCGTCATAATTATTGTTGACGAACGAAAAACCTATAATAAGTTGATACCTTAATTAGGTACCTAGTATTTATTGCAAACTTTTTTCTTTTCTTTTATTTATTTATTTTTTTTTTTTTCACCTCTGGTAGGTAATTAACGAAATATCGAAATTATACCGTTATTACTTTATTGCGGTGCGGTGAATAGTCTACGAAAAGTATGTATATAATGTTGTAGATCTTCATGTGGCACCTCAGTGTGGTCTTTGGAGCAATATCAAATATAAGACGTATTTACATACATCCAGGCAGGTATCTAACCGTCAGTACATCAGTCTCTCAATATCAATTTCCAAATGTAATTATACGCCAGATTAAAGTGTAATTTTTGCATCGATTAGAGAAAATTTAGTTCGATTATGTTGTAATTGTCCGTTGGGGTTTTAAGGTACATAAATCATAAATTTAATCGTTTTCGCACGTAACGATTATTATGAGAACAATTTGGCAGAGAAAAAAAAACAAAAAGAACGCCCACCTGTGGCATATATGAGTATTAGGAGCCACCTAAAAATCGTGATATTGGTTAAGACCTTCGATCATATGGAGCGTCTACGGATACCCAGTTAGACACGAAAATACGTACCAACATTATAAAACCCTAAAGTAAGAATACGGTATCTGCACATGCGCAATAGGTCTTTTTGCGTTTGTTTTCGAAGTTGTTTTCAGAATTCACTGGATTCATCAGGATTCACAGCGAAGTCTTTCGATAGATTTAAATTTACAAAACCAATAGATTACAAAAAAAAAAAAAAAAATTCGCTAAAAAGAGAAAAATAATGTTTTTAAAATTTCTCCGGCAAAATGTAAGTCGAAGGCCTGGAATTATTGGAGTAAACGCACTTTTCCTTACCTTACAGGCTTAATATACGCACTTGCGTTAAATTTTATGACAAAACCATTTAATTAGCGTCGACTTTAATAATTCCAGCCTCCAGACCTACATCTTGCTGGAAAAATTTTAGAAGGATCATTTTTCTCTTTTTAGCGCATTTTTTTTACTTTTTTTTTTTTGAAGAGGTTGAAAAATCATACTGGAACAAACGATAACCTCTTACTTTTTTTTGAAGTCAGTTAAAAACAGACGAAAAAAGACCTCCTGCACATGTGCAGATACTATTATGTTCACTTTAAACTTTTTGAAGCAAAAAAAATGTGTATTCAATTTTGACTGTGATATCAATGAAATTCGATTTTTTCTTACGGTATTTTAGATCATTGTAATAAAAAAATTCCCACTGAGCTAAGCAATCCGAATCCGGATTTGAATCCACGAATCCACTTGCTTCATTCGATTTCAATTCGAATTTTAAAAAAAGTGATAAAGAATCGAATCATATTCGTCTCCCCAAAAACATGTGGATTCGTGGATTCGTATTCGAATCCATTTTTAGTAAATTCGGGCCCAACCCAACCCTGGGCGAGATACGGCTGATGTGTATTCATACACTTACCTATATGACAGCAGGTTACTCTACGTACTATAAAGTGGTAATTTACAGCAGATTTGCAATCAATTCACGATGCATTTTATGAAGCTACCTCCAATATTTCTCTCAAAGAAAAAGTAAAAATTAAAACTTTCATAAATAAAATTTTTTTTTGAACATAATGGCTTTTTTCACCTTTATTGAATAGATACGTCCTTATTTGCATCACTTACAGAAGGAGGGTATTGCATACCTGAGACATACCTGTTGAAAAAAATTGCAAAAAATAAACTTCAATTAGCAGTAAACGAAGGAGACCTTGTTGTCTATTAGGCATATTTGTGTGCGTGCGTGCCTAATATTAGGCTGAATACAATTATTGAAATTTATAATGTACATATACCCATTCAGTTAACAACTACTCACCTAATTCGTTCCTAATAATAAGGGGGTGAAGGTGCAATACAGAGATTCTTCAACTAAAATACAAAGAAATTAAACTTTCGATATTTATTATTTATGGGCCTATACCCACTTAAGTAGGTAATAGGCAATAATAGACAATTATTATTGAACAATGAATACGAAAACAAGTTACCAATTTTCTTTCCAAAACAAAATGTGAAATACTTTGTACGAAGTAAATGATCGTGTGGTTTTCATTCAGACCTATTTTACCTAGGAAACATTTTATTCAAAGATTGCAAGTTCACAATTGTCATGGATTTTTAAGAAGAATGTACTTCAAACAAAAACAAAATCCAAATTCATTGACCTTTAAATATATAAAAGTATATTTTATTATCATATCTGATAAAAGAATTAAATTTTGGTCATTAGTGTGGGGATTACAGACTCATATGAGGTATAGGGGCTTGTACCTCTCCATGACAGTTGCCGCCAAAAGGCTGACTTATTATTTATCTCTATGATATTAAACGAATTCAGTACACACTTATATGTTTGTATGTTCTTACCTGTATGTACATATGGGTAAGATACAACATTCTTATTGTGACCAATTGGCAGATAGAGACGTTGGCGATCTTATAGAATGGTAGCAAATGTTTTATGTCATTTCTTATCAGTGAGTAATAAGAAACGACGTAATTAGACGATGCAATATTATATGTATATGTATGTATGTGTGTCTGTGTGCATGTACAAAAATCTTCTATATAAACTCACAAAACTGGCTACAAAATTGCCAATGTTCAACCAGGTTTTGGTTTCCCTGTACATAAGTATAAAGTGTCAGAACATACAATTAGCTGTTGGCTACCTTCTTGTTGAGAATACTTTTTCACAACAAGGTATTCCATAATTAGTATGAGAGTGAAAAGAGGGTTAAAGTGACTATTAAGAGAAACACTGACCTCAAAGAATTTTGAAGAATTCAATTTTACCACTAGTAAGTAGCCTCCATCTATAAATTTTTTCAAACATGAATTATTAATACTTAACAAATGAAAAACTAACCATGCAATAAATGGAAAATTTTTTAAAATCTTTCAATACCCAAGAATGAAGTAGCTAGTTTTTTATTTGTGTTTCTTAACCTTGCTGCGTGGGTACATGCGATTTCCAATATTCGAATATTAAAACTTGGTAAGGTGATTCTACTGGTTCTTTGCAATGAAAATTAGATTTTGGAAATTTTTTGAATTCTTAGCTGTTTTAGAGAAATTAAATATTTTTTCATATTTTTCACATTATAGACACCACTTTACTTCAGAAAATCTTATAACTCCAAAAACTTTGTTGGTAGAATAAATCTGATTATACCAATTGAAAGAGAATTAAATTTTCTTTCAGATTAGAACATTTTAAATACACACTAGATAGAGAAAAATGCTTTTTAATGGTTGAAAATCAAAAATTATGCAATTTTGGGATCAAATAGAAATATGTATTCCACAAAATTTTTTTGTAGTCAACACTAATGAGTGTATAACATCAGGTTTCTTTACGAACAAAAAAAAAAAATTTCTTAATAAATGAGCTTTTCAGTGATAGATATATCATTTTTTCAATAATTACTTCCATAATGAAATTAACTATCATTAGCAGTGTGGAATACCTTGTTGTGAGAAGGTATTCTCACCAGAAGGTAAATTCAAAAGAATTTAAGCGTGTTCAGCCACTTCATATTTATCATATGGGTAAGCCAAAACCTGGGCAAACACTGGCTATTTTAGAGCCAGTTTGGACGGTTTATATACTGGCTTATTTACATGCACACATACACACATACATAAGGAATACGTATATAAGTGAGAGCTGCCCTGTTGCGTCATCTCTTGTAGTGATAAGAGATGATGGGCTGGTTTGTGTATGGATCGTGACATCATTGTATTGTTGAGATTAGTCATGATTCGGTACTCGTACATTACCTGCAAGTACATGCAGGTAATTACGATCAAACGTAATTGTGTTTTGGTTTAACGTCACAAGGATGAATATGAGCCTGCCTTTTGGTGGCGACTATTGTCGGGGTCCGAGCCCCCATACCTCGTACCAGTGAGTCCACACAAGCAGTAGATAACAAAACCAGAGGAAATTAATAAGCAAAAGAAAGTTCAATATGAACAAGTGTAAACAATACAACTATATGTTCTCAAACATAGTGGTAAAAACTTTAAATGAAAAGAGTTCCTCAAATAATAATTAATTCAAAAAAATGAAGAGAAGAAGTATGTTACTTTTTTTTGATCAGAGAACAGTTTTAAAATTTCCTTAATTTTTTCCAATTCTAATTTTATTTTCCTCATCATCAATGGATGCCATCATAAAAAATTATATAGGTATACCTACATAAAACTTGAAAATTCATTTCTTGAAATAGTTTTTTCCATACTTGGTATCTAGCGTTCATTTTCTGGGAAAAAAATTGCTTAAAAATTTTTATATGAAGCTAAATTTGCCTGATTTTCGTTTTTAAACAATTAAAAATCACTGTTTCTCTGATCAATTTGGGATTTTAAAGTACCTAGTTATAAAAATTTGATGATCTTCTTTCGATTGGAGTAACAAATTTGTTTTACAGCAATTAATATCTTTAAAGATATTAAGAATTCTCTGTTGTAAATTCGGATAGTAGGTTAATTAAAAAATTCAGAAATTATGTGGTTTCTCTAAAATGGCTGAAAATTTAAAAAATTACCTAGAAACTTTTTTTTTTTTTTTTTTTGCCATTAACATGTATAAACTGTATAATCAATTCCCTCTCACGAATTTTCCACGCTTGAATCTGAGACACCTTGTATAAATCGTCAACAGTGCATAAGAAGTTTATCAATTTGCACATACTTTTTTCCCTGCTGATTTACATTATAAAAATTTTCAGTGGTCCGCGTGTTACACGTTATAGGTACGTAGTCTGGTCTGCACTCATTAACAGTGGACGAAAATATAAATTAAAAAAAAAAGAATCAATTTATCACTCAGGTATAGCTCAAACCTAAACAAGTGCAGTTACATTGTGTATTTTGTCAAATTTAATTAAAAAAAAAAAAAAAAAAAAATTCGTACAAAAATAAACGAAAAAGAACGCTCAATTAACAGAAAGTCAAATACCTATATCTGTGGTTTCATTAGTAAACCGTTGCTCAGTCTTCGGAAAAATAGGAAAAAAAAAAGGTTACCTACGTCCAAAGTTTTTTTTTTTTTAATTTCAAACAAACGTCGACTACCGCTCGTTCACACGAAAATTTATTTAACGCAGAAACACGATCATTTGTTTTACCCAACAAAAAACAATACCAAAATATTAGCATATATAACTGTATCTGAATCACACGCTGTTGAGGTTATGTACTTTCTACTCGTTACGCAATGAACTTACTTTTCTTTTTTCTTTTTTTTTTTTTTCGCCATTTAAATGTTTTGTTTCCACTGTCTTGAATTACAATTTTTGCGGACATTTTTTGCGTAATTATATCGCTTTTTGAGATACTATATATATAGCCTATATGGGTGTGTATGGTGCGCATATTGTGTTCTGTCTGTATGTTCTCCGTGGATATATAGGCTGTAGATACATATAAATTACACAGAAAAGGCCTAACAGGTTCTAACCGTAATGATGATGATGATGATGATGATGATGATGATGATGATGATGATAGGTTCATGGGTGATTTTTCCGCCAATAATCCGATTACATGCGTAATATCGTGTGCCGAAATCCATGAGAAAAAGAGAAGCGAAATTCATTCGTCATCGTATAGCCTAAAAGAGATTATATATCTACGTGTCCTCGAATTCGGTCATCATCGTGAAAATCGTTCAGCTGCTCGATCCGTGTTTATCGAACCACAAAAATTCGTCGATACAGTTTTTCCTATGTGAACACGCAGACTGCAGGTTGCCCTCGTCAAATGCGGAAATGGTGGCTAGAAGTCACCAAGGCAAGATTGTTTGAGTGGTAAATGGATGTTGCTTCGTTTTTGTTGCTATACTGACTCGCAAACTCGAGTCAGAATCTATTAGGCACTGCTTACCGTCAGTCTGAAATGAATCTTCGTTTCAGAGAGCTCGTTGAATTATGGGAACCGAAGGTTTGACAAAAGTACAAAGTAACTGCTGCTAGTGAGACGAAATACCGATATTTTTTTGTATTGATACACAAAATATCGATATTTAATGCAAAATATATAAAGGATGTGAATCCACGAAGAAGAAGTTTTGTAACGTGAAATAAAGTATTAACCAAAGTAACGTCTCAAAGGTGTGTGTATTCAACTTCAGACATATGCAATGAGTGTAAGTACAGATGGCGTGAGGTAAATGAAGATGTACGAGTGAGCGGCGGAGATGTGTTACAGTGTAGCCACCAGCAATAATATAAAAATGTGTTTAAGATATAGTTGAGTGTTCGCAGGAGTGAGAGGGGAGAAGGGTTGGTGGTCTCAACTAAAAATCGTCATTTATGGGGTAGATGGGGGATTATTTTTGTCAAATATCGATATTTTCCTATATTTTTACGTATCGATACCTTGGACCATATACTAGATAGACTGGCTATGGACAATGGAAATTGAAGCACACATAAATGATGTCACAATGTAGCAAATGCATGTTAAATACCATAAGGATTTTTTGAAGAAATAAAAATCAAAAAAATTTTTTTTCTTCTAAAATGAATTTTTTAAAAGAAAAAAAAAAAAAATTATATAGAATTTAAAAAAAAAAAAAAAAAAAAATTCCAACCTAGCTAAACTTAACTTCAAAAACTTGGAAATAACGGCCGTATAACCTGGGTAAAATAACTTCTTGCAACAATATGACGTCACACTGTATTTATCAGTGTTTCAATGGAAAGCATTCTGAAGGATTGTACAGGGCCAGTCTATATAGTATATAGTCGAAAATCGACACCCAAAATATCGATATTTTTCGCACTCTAATTACTGCGATGCTCCTGTGGAATTATAATTATTATTGCCTAGGGGTTGAGGGGGAAAGGACTTTTGGAGCGAAAATTACTTGAAAAATGTTGTTAGAACAAAACACTAGTCTTGATTTTAATTTATTGTGATCTTGATCAAATTATCAGTCATGCATAAAGTGCAAGACTGAGTACGAATGTTAAACTTGAGAAAAATAATGAAGAAAGTGTAAAATTGTGATCAATAATTTGCAATATTTGTTGTTCAATTTTATTATTTTCTACACTTTGATTATTCGCTCATATTTATACAACAATGGATTCGAGATTCTCGTGTATATTTTGGAAGAACCCGAATATTATATGCCTATCCATCGATAACTGTAAAAATCTAGTAATAATTTAGGCAGAAACCGGACCAAAACTAAACGTATAATATGATGTAAGGTGAAGACCAAGACCGTGGTGAAGACCGAGACTATGGTGGTCTTGGTCTTAATCTTGTTTGATTGAGACTAAAAGTTTGAACTTTCGTAGCGAAAAATCGCTAGAAATAATGCAACTTTCATCTGTTTCAAGTTTATTCTCAAATCAACCTACTTTGAAGCTGGATAAATTTTTTTTGTTGTTTTCTGATAGGGCAAATTTAAATTTCGACTTATGACATCATTCCGAAAAAAAAGTTCAATTTTTCGAGTTGTCACTTTCTGCTTTGGTCGAAATAAACCTCACCCAAAGTTTCGAGTCCAGGAAGTCATTTTATGACATTTTTCGTAATAATTTTATCATTGAAAATGATTCTTTAACCGGACGCTTTTCAAATTTTCGTTCTTTTTTCGCAGACGCCGACTTGGAAATTTTTTTTTTTTTTATGGAGGGGGATGGGGTATTATTTGTTTAGAGATCATAAAATTCTTTATCTTGTTAAATGTTCGGAATTTCGTTACTGAATTTTGTTAGCTGGAATTTTCTTCAGTAAAACCACTGGCATCGTAGTCCCTGCGCCGTAAATTAATACAATAATACTTCCCACAGCACAGCGTATTAAAAGGTATCCTCGCGCTTTAAAAATGCGGAGAGATACTTCCCTCATTACATGGCGAACGGAAATCGGTGGAACTGCGTCGTCTTTTGGCACCCTCTTCATCAGTGACTATTGCAAAAGGCACCCAAGCAGATTTCATCGATCTCTTTGCATATTAATGAACTCTTATTCAAACAAAATTTAAGCTTTTATCAACTAAGTTTTGGTAATTTATCTTAGGTAGGTATTCATTTTCATGAATGAATCATGCAAAATCTGTAAATTTTTGCGATTTTTTCGTTACTTTTTTGAAACATTTGTACGATAACTTTGACGGCATTATTAGAAATAAGAAGTACCTATTCTACATTGCCTAAGAAGCTTCATTATAAAAAAGAAAGCGTGAGTTCCGTTGGGGCTTTACTCACGAAGGATTGAATAGGGTGGTTGTGTGCATGTGCTACACGTTGCCCACACGCGTGTATACGCGCGCGCACGCACACACACACACACACACACACACACCCGCATACACACACACACATCATGTAACGCACACAAATGAACGTTACAATTGTAAGAGTTACAGTTATGCGAATTTGACAATTGTAACTCCCGTTTAGCCCTTACCATAGATGTTTACACATCAAAAAAATGGCTTTTCAATTCCAGAAATACTTTTCTCATCATTTAGGCTATAACCTAATAAAATTAAAAATTAATTTTCTGATAATCTCACGCACAGATTGAAAATTGAGAATTTCCGAGTAGTAGCAGTTCTGCTATGATTTTCTCAATGGAGGAGAAAATATCGAACAAAAAAAAATTCAAGATGAGTAATTCTTTGAAAAATTATGTATTAATAGTCTATGTTGGTTTTTTTGGCTCACAAGTAAATTCAAAACAAAATTTTCTATAAATTTATTGCGGGGTAATAGTATTCATCAGTCTCGAAGAAGAATGTAGTCTAATGCATCAAATCTGCAACACTGGTTCTTACCATAAAATTCCTCAACTTCTATAAAATTTAAACTGTTAGTAAACGATTTTATGCAAATCAAAATTATGAATTCTTCCGTCATTGCGCAATAAATCTGCCATTTCATACATTTTATACATAATTGATGCTGGTCTTGCAAAGTACTTTCGTTTGCATATTAACATCCACGAGTATGATAATCAGTGATTATACCTATCAGAAGGTGCTGGCTACCATCATGCATTTCTAATCCTGCAATTTACATTCATAATTTTTTTGAAAAAAGTGAATACCGATCTCCATATTTTTATAATCCAACGTCGACAAGTTGGAAGATTTCACTGCTCTTCAGTTTCTATATGGCATTTCTTCACCAAATACGAATTTAAGAGATGTTTTTATCCGATGTAACATATCGAAAACACGCAAAAGGTACGCTGGGGTTAGCTACTTTTTCACCGGCATGTCTTGTCATTAAACAGTACATTGGTCTTACGGAGTTTTACTGGTCCAGTAATATGTAGTCAAAGCCTTAAACTAATGTTGGTAAATTTGTTTCCCTACTAAACATATTAGCTCTGTTCGATAGGATTACACTAACTTACACCAACCTACACCGGTAGGGATATTCACAAATATTCAAGTAAAACTTTGCGTAAAGTCCCATAACATTTCGACATTTGTAGAATCGCTCTTCTGGTGTAGGTTGGTGTAAGTTGGTGTAGTCCTATCAAACAGAGCTATTGTGGTGCGGCATAGCAATTACATACACTCGAGTGTTTCGTTCTTATATTGTCTTTCGCCATTTACTCGGCATTAATTCGTTTTATGTGAACACCGATTGGTAGAAACCAATTATTTGTTATTAGAAAACGGGGTGGGTCACCACTGGAAATTTTTTTCTACAATTATTGTTATTTTTTGAAATAATTAGCAAACCAAAAGACCAAAAAATTTTCCATTAATTTGCAATTTTTTTATGGTTTGTTTCTGAAAAACTAATTGGTCAATAATTTCAGAAAATTTTCTTTTTCTTTCAACAGTACCAACTCCAGCTTTGTAGCTTAAATAGGAACTGAGGAATATAAAGCGAAAGAGGAAAAGTTGTTTTCAAAATTAAAATGTTAAGAACGTTTTGAAAATAGTGGATACTTACAAACATACCAAAACTGGGATTGAATTTTATCGTACGTATTGGATAGGCTAAAAAACAATATATACAATTCATAATACCTCCTTCTGACGCAGTCGGTAAAAAGAACGTGGAAAACTTCCTACAAAAAACATGTATATATATATATATATATATATAAGTACGCAGATCGATAAATTTTATTTAACAAGGAAGTGCTATTTTCTTTTTTGACAAGCAAACATTGATTTTTGACCAAGAAAATCCACGTAGTCGTCCACCTTTAATAGAATCTGTTTTCTTGAAGTAATAATATTGATCATTTATAAGGTTTATCTTTCACGTTGGAAGATAAGTTTGGAGGGTGCGTGTCATTCATTGTACCATATATTCTATGTCGATACTTACGTTACAGTGTAGGTACACCTATGGACGCCAAATTAATAAAACCTAAAGAAAATGGCAAGAATAATATATGATGACTGACTTAATGGAAATTTCTAGTCGTTTAAAACTCGTTTTACCGCGAGTTATTTGAAGTCTCACCCCACAATACGTTTTAAAATTTAGTAAATTTTATCTAACGTCCAACTATTGTTGCTGTCATGGAAATCGGTTCCCATGACCACTCGTGCAATTTTAACAAGAAGTTTTTCTTAATTGTGTGTATCGTCGTGCACAGTTAATGGCTTTTTGGAATTTTTTACTTTTTTTTTCTCTCATTTTTTTTCCATTACTATTTTACAGTTTTTTTTTTCTTTTTCTTTCAATGTTGTGAATATTAGTAATGCCTAACTATAGAAACATTTTTCGGACATTGATGGACCAAATATAATGGTGAAAATGATGTAGGGGAGACCGAGTATGGTTGTAACAGTCACAATATCTTAAAAACAGTGTTGATTTTTTCACTTCTAATGGCTTATATGGGTACTAAGATGTGAAAACACACCTAAAACGAAGTTTCACATCTACAGATTTCGTATTTGTGGAATTATTATCACAAACGCATTTTTCAACATTGAAAGTAAATTTTTTAAGAAAAAATTTTTTTTTCTTGGTGGTTTGAAAAACAGAAATCAGCGATTGTTTTAAGCAAAAAGTAAATATATAACCTTCCTAAATATACCCGTAATTCAGTTGTAACTAATTTTTAAAGTTTTGTAGAAAAAAAAAGATCTTGATTATCAAACGATCCTGTGGGAATGGTTGTAACAGATGACAATGGGGATGGTTGTAACACTATATTGACGTGTATATTTCTCAAATTTATTCATTATAATAAAATTTTTATACCTAGTGGTTTGAAACTGAAATAAAAATACTGATCAAGGATGTGCTTTGAAAAAAAAAATGCTCGAAGCTGTGAGAAAAGTCAATAAAATGGGTTTATCTATACAACAAGCAGCTAAGACATCTGGTCTGAATTACTAAACATTTAGGCATTACTGTAAAAGTTTAAAGATTCAGAGGTATGATTCTCGGTAAAATAAATTATAATTTTATCGAATTTTAAATAGGTAACTAGTTAATGAATATTAACATGCATATAAATCATTTGTACATTATTAGATTAATGGTACTGAGCCAATAAAAATGTTTGTTGGTTCCTGAAGAAATCAAGCTATGTTATCAGATGAATCTCAAAATGAACTGGTCGATTATATCAAAAAGGCTTCAGACATTTATATGGGATTTTCTCCACATAATGTGAGGAAGTTTGCTTATAAATTAGCTACTGCTAATCATGAAAAAAATATACCTGAATTCTAGAAAACGCAATCAAAAGCTGGGGAAGACTGGTATTTAGATTTCATGAAGAGGCATGAGGATTTATCTCTTTGTACGCCAGAAGCAACTATTTTGGCACATACAACAGCTTTTAATAAGATTACTGTTGATGAGTTTTTTCAAAATGTGAAAAATGTTATTGAAAAATATAATTTTGCTCCCCAAGACATATGGAATGTTGATGAAACAGGAGTAGCAACAGTTCAGAAACCTAATAAAATCATAGCTCGAAAAGGTTTGAAACAAGTCGGTTATATCACATCAGTGGAGAGAGGAAATTTAGTGCCTTTGCTTAATGTGTATGAAACCATATTGCGATAGTCAACCGGGAAGTCAGTGGATTCAGTGCTTAAGTTGCAAGAAGTGGGCACAAATAAAATGTGTCAGCGGTAATGATTTGAAATTTTTTAATTATAAAAATTGCAATTTGGATAAATCCTCTTTGTCTGAATAAAACTTTCGAATTTTAAATTTTTTAGTAACATCTTGTTTACTTGATATAACTAATTTTAAGACATGTTACAACCAACCCTTTTTATGTTACAACCATCCCTGATGTGTGATACAACCTACCCCATGGGGTGGGATGGTTGTAACAAAAAAAATAAATTTTTCAACTTGCATTTTGAAAAAGTTTAAATTCTTTGATATTTTTGAAACTCACATCATTTATAGAGTATACTATAAAGTTTCATAGCTGTTAGTTTCATTCGAAAAAAAAAATTGGAATGAGAGAAAATGAGCTAAGAGTAAATTTTGTGACAACCTACCCCGGTCTCCCCTAATATAAACTTGCAAGAAGGAAGTAGAAACGATCCACTTGATTCGAATCTACGAAAACAATTTATATTTTTCATCCAATAAAAATTCGAACCAAAATAGTTAATTTTCAACAATCCATAATTTCGTCTGAAGGAATTTCCAAAATATTTTTTTTAAGTAAATAGGTATTGTCATTATGGATCAGCCAATAGTTTTTTCTTGAATTAACGACAATGAATGCCTCTCTCAAAAGCTTAGAATAGGGTGTCCTGAAGACATGAACTCCTCCCCTAAGAAAATAGCTCTAAATATAAAAACAGTGGTTTTGTCAGCTTTGGTAATTTTATGTTGAAGAGGGACGATAAAAGAGACCATCGAAAATATGTGGACCCTCCTTACGATGGAACTATTTACGCCCTTGCCCACACCCGTGCAAACATCGAAATGATTAAAAATTTAAATATATTTCAAAATTTAAATAGATACCGGTAGTGTATAATATCCAGAAATCTAGCATAGATTCTGAAAATGGTATTGTGATCCTGAAACTCTGGTATGCCACCTTAGCATATAAGATGTTTCTTCAGATACCGTTAGAATTTAATAAAAGTAGATTTCCTAGAGAACAAATTAAAAATGTTTCATAAACATGTATATTGTTATTAACGGTTAAGGAGCATTATTATATTTCAAGTAGGTATGACATTAAGAAATTAATTTAGGTATTTTATTCCTGTTTTTTTATGTAGACTCACAGTACTCACTACGAAGTACAGAAAAGGTTCTTTTGACTTTACGATTTTACATAAATATGGTGATAGAAGTGATGGAAGGTGCTTTGATATCAGCAATAGTTTTCAGGCAAGAAGCCATCACCATTTCATGAAAGTGTAATAACACCATGAAACAACCAAAGAACAACCAAAAAAATAAGAATGAGTAAATTTAACAACAAAATTAGTAGATTTTCATGGAACACCAACTTAAAAACACTAAACAGGTACTCTTCGACTCGGTGCTAATTTTAACGAGTGAAATGAGTGTTTGAACAGTAATGTGGATGTTAAAATGAGAAATTGAGATTGGAAAAATAAGATCACAATGATATTAAATGCTTTACTCGATCGAGGAATCCTATTAAAAAAATAAATTTTTTGAGAAAATCATATTTAGCTTTCTCAAGGGTGTCAGTTGTAAACCAATTTTGAGTGCTCAGAGTGTGCACTAAATAATTTTTATACTTATTCTTATTTGCACTCTTTTAGATTCATAACAAAATATTTTTTGCTCACATTTTGAAAGTTTTAATTTGTCTTTGTACAGCCTGCAATTCGTATAATAATTACCTATGCCCAATTTTATATTCTCACTAAAATTCTTATAAGTATCAAAATGAAGTGAATATTGACAAGAAAAACTTTCTATTTTTTTCAAAATGTACGATAAAACTGCAACCTAGCTCTGATGTTTGTTTCGTTCATTGTCATCGCCGAAAAACATTCCAGTCCTTAGTCGAAATAATAAACCGAAAGTTGAACTGGTTCGAATTTGTAAATATTTATTCAGTTTTTAACGAAATATGGACGACAATGTATGTACCTGTGGAAAATATTTACCTACTTCTTATCAACTTGGTACCTCCACCTACTACCTATTTCTTGACTATATTCATCTGTTGAGTTGGTAGCCTGCCAGCAGAAAAGCTTTTGCTTTTTGTCTATTCTTTTTTTCTTTTTTTGTTTCCAACTGCTTATTCAATTTGGTAAAGCGCGGCAATTGAATTTTGAAGTTTTGTGTTTTCAATACTCAGAACTGACGATAAAACTATAAAGTAGAACTGAGAAATAATTTTCAAGCAGAGAAGATCCACAACTAAATTCTTAATGAAAACTTTCGAACTTAATTAAGGCTTCCAATTGTTTGAGTTTTTACTTCTCTGAACTGATATTGACGCAAAAATATTTAAATAGAATGTAGAACCAACTTTGAAAAGAACAGATTCAGAACTGAAACTCACGAACTCAACTATAGCTCTCATAATGGAGATTTCAAAGCGAAACTTCGTAGAAATCATTTAAGTACAGGTGTTTACATGAACCAAACAATTTTGTGAAAATCCATTAAGTGGGAAAGGCGTGATACTGTGATAAAAAAAAAAAAAAGCAACTTCAATTTATAATATGGATACATAGTAAAATTCGTGATTAAAACCAATATTCGTGCTTGGTAAGTACAACCTAATCCTGAACAAAGTTGATCAAAAATACAGCTTTGTATAGAATGTCTGTACCATCCGAGGATGTTACAATTTCTGACTTGGTATGTAGCATATACATCAACATACGTAAAAATTTCACGAATATCAAGATTTTATATAACCTGTATAGTTGGCCAAATTTCATTTGCTGGAATTCACGTCAGTAGAAACACTGGAATCTTAGCTTCTGCTCCATAAATACACAGAATAATAAGAATAATACATTCCACAGCACCTAAAATCTACTGGATGGCACCACTATGCCCCTTAAATATGTGGAAAGATACTTCTTGCATTATGAAGCAAATTGACATTTATGGAACTGTGGCGTTTTTAGTGAGGGATAAGTGTTATATTACTTATATCACGTTGAAATTTTTTCTTATATTTTCTGATGTTTTTATTCAAGTATCTCACTTTTCATATCATTTGACAGAACATTCAGAACACTACAACATTAAGTAAATTTAAAAGTGAAAGCTTTTAACAACCTAAGATAGTCACTGAAACAGAAAGAAAAAAATTGTGACACATTACAACAGGAGGTTATAAAAAGTCACAGCCACGTATAGTGAAGTGCCACAACGTATATAAAGAATTATTTTTTCAGTTAGATTTTATATGAATATAAATTTAATCCATTTTTTCAAACTTTTTCCAAATCAAAGAACAAATTACGAGACATTTTGATCCTAAACTTTCGAAACTAATTATTTTGGGATCCATACCATCCCGGCCACCAACAAAAGTGTAAATTTGTTCCCTCTGCCAGTTTTTCTCAAAAATTTTATTTTGTAAGCATCTTTACTTAGTGACTTTTTACAACAGCCAATGTGGGGCGTTTTACTACACTCCCTCATTTGGCATTATGTCAATAGCCTAAAAATGAACTACAACAAAATCCGATTAACGTTCTTGCTTAAGACGTTTTTCCACACAATACATTTTTTTCCCTGGTACCTTAATTCGCTATACCAAACCTGTGTAATAATTCCCGAACAAGACATTGCTGGGTGTTGGTAAGTTAAGGCTGGTTCACAATTAATGGGAAATGTGAACGAGAATGTGAACATAAAAGGTAAAAGTACCACAAAAAAATGGAGGTGTTCACATTAGGCTATGAATGAGAACTGTCAAAAAATGTGAATGGGAAAAATGGTTCAGGTTCATCTTTTCCATTCTCATCAGTTCTCTTTCTTAGATTTTTTAGATTTTCTGTACTGCGTATGAGCAGTTAACTTTCTTATCACCTACGATTCACAATACCAGGACCCTTCTCGTTCCTGTCAACATTGTATTGTAAAACATAAATCATTCTCGCGCATTCCCGTTCCTGTTATCATTCAAGTTCTTGTTCACGTTTCCGTTAATTGTGAAGCGGTCGTAAGACGTTTTCCCGCATCAAGAGTGGGCAGAATCCTCAAAAAAAAAAAAAAAATTATTTGAATCATCAATCACAAATCCTTTCAGTCCGGAGATTAAAAGTGATTCGTACAAATAATTTTCCAACGAATCACGAATCTCGAACACTAAATAATTTTGTTTGACCTAGATATGGGAAAAAAGTTCAAACATTCGAGTACTTTTTGATAAAAAAAAAACTGTTTTATTTAGGAAAGTGAAAGGTAAAAGTTCTCTAAAAAGACTATTTAATTTTACGAGGATGAAATTCATGAATTTTTCTTCCAACAATTACCAAATTTCCCCGAATTCTTCGGAAATTTCCAGATTAGAAAAACAGGATTCGTGATTCGTTGTTCGGCTGTTTGTAAATAAATGATTCGAATCGCGAATCCTCTATTTCCTAATGTGATTCAAATCACGATTCACAAATCCTTTTCGGCCACAAAAAAAATTCGAATCCTGTTACGAATCTTGCTCACTTTTACCCACATACATGATACGTTTTTGTAGGCAGGTCTGTCAAGTTTTTCCAAAAATTTAGGTCACACTTTTCTAAATTTATCATCCAGTTTTCAAACTTCCTGTACGTTCAATTTTTTGGGTACATTTAACAGACATAATTATTAACAATGCCGGAGTTTTTTTTCCTTCTCATTGTTTTTTCACAAAATATTTAAAAATAATTGTTTTCTATTTTTTTTATTAAATTTTAGACTTTTTTCTATTACTCGTACCTTAGCTTTTCTGCTTCATACGTTTTTTCACCTTGGCCCCTTCAAAAACATGTTAAAGTGGTTTTACTTTAGAAAGCCTTTCTTTTGATATATTAAGTATGTTACTTTCCTTGAATTTAATTGAAGTTTTAAATAAGAAAAATTAGAATTGTAAATTTCAACTTTTGACTACCTAAAAACACTTTTTTGTAATTACTAGCGAGGAGAAATGATAAATATTGATCTAAACTTGATCAATAAGTATGATACATATTGATACATGTTCAGTCCATATTTCTCGTATAGAGCTGAAACAGGGTTGGTTAATTTACCTGTATTAAATTCTCTACAGTAGAGAATGTAGAAAATGTAGTGAATGTAAATAATGTAGAGAATGTAGATAGAGGTGTTACAAATGTAGAGTATTTTGCTGTAGAAAGCCAAAAAAATTACTCATTTCTTAAAATTCTATAGATATTTGCCGCATTTTCTACATGCAAATTTCACACGTAGAGAAAGTTAGTTTACATCCCTACGTGCCAATCCTGAGCTCAAATAGTTCCTGAGAATGATATCGTAGGTGGAGCACTTTACAACACGAGATCCAATACAACAGTTTCTCCTACTTACCCTCCGAGTGCTGCGACGATGTCATGGTGCCGATTGCAAAAGGCACCCATGCAGAGTTCCACTTGCGTTAGGAAAAATTCAAGGTTTTATCAACTAAATCTTTGCAAGTAATTTATCTTATTCATTTTCAATGACCTTGATCGTTGTTCGCGTTCGTGTAAAATTTGTAAATTTTTGCATAACTTACTGTATTTTTTTTTTTTTTTTTTTTTTGCTTGAACATTTTTAAATCACTCTCCTCTGAAATGTTGCTCTTGCTCCACTAATGTATATTTTTTGGAGAAATTCCTTGCAATGCTCAAAAATGTGTGATAACTTCGAAAAAATTTCGCGACTAAAATCAGAAATTGTGAACTTAAAAAGTACCCACGAGAATACGTATAGGTATTGTAAGATCTAGAATCCGCATTATTGACAGTCAAAAATGCACCAGGAAATGCTGACCTCCGTTCGAAGACGTCAGACATTTTCTGTTTTTTATTCCGAATAACCTCATTAAATGATGGCGGTGATAATAAGTAATTGGCTTTTTTTCTTTGGCAGAAATGTAATTGTACCAAACACAGTTCAATAAAAAAGATTGGTTCCACGAAAATGCAGATATAGTCAACAAAAATTATTTAGTTTTCTTCAAAGAGTATTTCACTTATCGATTTGATTGTCTAAGATCGATTTCGTCGACCTTAATTCCGCAACCCAAATACATATATATATATATATATATTTATATACACTCTAGTTTGCGAACCATGCAACCCATTTTGTTCGATTAAACGATAGTCGCAAAAAATCAAATCTTACGTAATGTCTTGATTTTTTTCTTTCTTTTTTTTTAATTCCTTTATTTTTTTTCCTACCTCCTTCTCGTAAACGATACATTATCCAAAACATCGCATCACACTTTTACACCTTTTGTTTTTTATGAAGACTCGATGAACATTAAGGCAACTTCGTTTTTTCACTCCCTCATTTTTGTACCTATCTAAACATCTTATTCCGGACTAATTTGATTTTTTTTTTTTTTTTTTTTTTATCATCTGCAAACGAATCGAGTTGGTAAAGTAATCGTTGAAAGAATTATTATTCTGTACATTTTGCGGTATAAAATTATTTTTTTATTAAAGTATTCGACACAGAACTGCGAACAAATCAGAAAACATGTGTATAAAGCAGTAGGTACCTATAATATTTCATAAGTTTCGGAGGCAAATATGTCTGCCTGTGACGTACATGTAGTCTACTGATAAGTATATACTATACCAATGTTATGTTGCAAATTAATGAAAATAAAATATAAATTTAACTAATCAGGTATATATATATATATATATATATATGTAGCCTATGTAGGTAATTATAGTTACGCACGCAGTAAGACACAATTCGATGCTCCAGTTAATGATTTTGACTGCGCACTATGATTATGTAAAGAATTTCCCACCTTTATAATTAGACCGATTTTTTTCGAACTAAAACAAAAAGAAGCGTTTCAACAACAGCTGATGTTGTGTGATGAGAAATCGCACTCAATTTGTTGCCTATACGTATATAGGTACAAATATACATAAGTATCCTGAAACGTTATAACTGTGTTGATGAGATTGTTGTGGGTGTTGCAATATAGGCTATATATTATTCTGTGTTTGAAATACACATAGGCCTATATAACGATCATGAAAAACAAGCTAGTAGTTTTTAAATTGCGAGATTCGTCTCATTATAATTATTTTTAAAAGTGAAAAGGTGTAGGTGAAGTTTCGATAATAAATTCTTCCAGTCGAATGCATTATTATGACTATAAGCTGCTATACTCCTATAGAAGAAGGTTAAATGATTAGCTCAGTGTTTCTGTAAATAACGACTTAAATAAACAAAGAACGCCAGAAGTGCTGGCAATTTTTTTTTTTAAAGCACCGAGGTTTGAGAGATGATTCTCAGCAACTTTTTTTTTTTTCGATTCAAGGAAAAAACCGAGGAAGAAATAAAAGCGGAACTTGAACATCGATAATCACGTATATGGGATTTAATCTGAAAGGTTTCACTATTGAAATGAAAATTTTCCAAGCTTCATACAAAGTGTGGGCATAGTGCCGAATTTTCCATTAGGCAAATGTTGGTAATGGTCTACGGCTGCAAATTTTTCAACAAAAAAAAAAAAAAACGAAACAAATAAAGAAAAATAAAAACGATGTTAAGCTGGTACGGAGTAGTTTTTTCTCTCAGTAGTGTACTCGGGATTTTGCCTTCAATGGGGGGGGGGGATTTAGGAACGAAGGTACCTGTTAAAAAAAAATGTTTCATATCCTCAAATATTACCTACACTACTAGGCACATATATAGGTACCGTCTTATAATATTTTCTCCCCTTTTCTTGTATCCGAGAACAATCCACTCCCTCCAAAAGGATACGTCTTTGCTTTCTTCCATAAATCACATGGAAAAGGCGGCAAAACACTAAGTGCAGCACTGTGTTGGCAGAAAATTGAAACAAAAAAATAATTATTTCTTTTGGCTTTCGCCTTTTCTTAACAATCAAACGGTCGCATGATAAATCAACAATTACTATATATCGGGAGGTATAGTGTAGATTTTGAAGGAGAAACGGAATATTTAGAGATTGTTTTATTCTGATAAAACTAAGGTTTTTTACTCCCAGAAATGCTCCTGTCGGGATGATGATAATAATTGAGCGTCATTTTGAGTTTTTTCGTTGTCATCAATCACTTATGTTCTTGAATATACAATACATATTATAATAATGTAAAGTATAAATAATGTAACTAATGGAAAAACTCAAAATGGTGGTTCATTATCATCACCATCATCATGCCGTGAGCTTGTTTGGGTGTTTTGTTCCGACATTTTTCGTTTTTTTCATTATTATATTCTCCTCTGTTCCTTCTTTCTTTCTATTTCTTTTTTTTAATAATTTTTTTTCTCCTCAAAAGGGAGAATATGCTTCTAGGTACTAAAATAGAAGTTCAAGTTTTCGTAGAATCAGACATTTTCAAAATTTTTAGTTTTTTACAAAGAAATAGGAT
Source organism: Ericerus pela (assembly GCA_011428145.1). Lineage (NCBI taxonomy): Eukaryota > Metazoa > Arthropoda > Insecta > Hemiptera > Coccidae > Ericerus > Ericerus pela. The sequence continues at coordinate 449,504 of WOFM01000464.1, forward strand.
AAGGTAGCGTTTTTGCATCAGAAAATATTTGGATTTTGTTGCAAAATGGGAGAAACGTTTTACTTTCATTGCCAGTTAAGAAGTATATCTTGATTTCTTCACATGTTATGACTTCTGCACTTATTCTTTGATAGGAAAAAAATTGATGAAATCATTAGCAGAATTCTTCTTGAACCAGGGTTACTAGTCCAATCAATTTTACAAAAAAATAAATAAATTAACACATAAAATTAAACTATATATGTATGGGGGTGAGTTTACATGTATCGGGAATTGCTCACTCGCTTTACTCGTTTTGCAAACTTCCCTCGACTTTTAAACCTTGGTGTGTAATATACTGTCATATAATATATGATTAGAAAGGCAACATTTTTGTTGGTATTTTTCAAGTGAAAAGTAGCTCATATCATTGATGAATATAATCTCGATATAAAGTGAATGCACCTCCATGTAAAAACATGAATCATCTTTTTACATGGAAGTATGTTCTGTTTACATCGAGGTAGAGGTTACATTTTCTAAGTGAAACGTTCAATCTGCCACAATGAGGAATTGATATTTTATTCCGTTTTTCATAATTTTTTAGAAAGACTCGTCATTATGACAAAATTTTAACATTTTGATGCCTTCTGCTCATTAATTATGCAAAATATCTTCCTCAACAAGGCTCAAAAATGAGTTTATATAACTTAGGGATTGCTCACTGGCTGTGCTTATTTTGTAAACTCCCTCGCATGTAATTGTTCATTTTTGAACCGTGATGTGTAATATAGAATTTTGCAACACGCACCCGAAAACTTGACGATTCTGTGGGCGTAAAGTGTGCGAAAAGAGGATGATTCTGAATGGGTACAAAAAGTAAAAATTAACGAATGCGCTCTTGTAAATTTGTTAATTTTTTTACCAATTTTTTGCAGCACATGAGCACTTTTAATTTTGCCTATTTCACGCACGTTCTCACCCAGATAAATACAAACAATTATTTACTTGTTTTTAGTCTTGATTGTACATTTTTTAATGGGTGTTGCAAAAAATAGTAAATATGTGATACATGTGCGAAGTAGGTGATTGACAGATTGCTGTAAGTGTGATCATCTACTTTTCGTAATTGAATCACAGATAGCGATGATATGAACACTGTAGCAATGCTATATGATTTTGATGACAAATTTTTGTTATAAACATAGTCTCACAGCCAACTATAGCCTAATAGCAAGTACATGTTGTTGATAATGCACAGCAAGTTCGAAAATTATTTTTAATTGAATGTAATAACTTATTATTACCAAAGAAAAATTATTCTGGTTGGACAAATGGTTTTGCTTTCCACGTTGTTGGCCATGAAGAAAGTATAATACGATGAAAGGAAAAGGGGACCTTTTTTTTCTACTTATACAATAGGGCTTTCTCTAACAAAGACTGAAAGTTGACCCTTCATTTCTTCTTGGTATTTTTACGCGTTATACGAAATGGTTTAAGTATTAAAATGTAGTACCTTCTTATTTTACTTTATTTCTCTCTAATCGTTTTTCCATTATCTAGATACAAACTAAACGTGTTAAAAATAAAAATCTGGAGGCTGATATTAAGTCTGCAGAAAATTATTAATTTATGTTTTTCATTCGTTGAAAAATATTATAGATGCTTGTAAACAAGCATTAAAGAAAAATAAGGGAAGAAAAAAAAAGAAGAACCAAGATCAGCACCACCCAAATGTTTTTTAAATACACGTAACGTAGGTTGAGTCTAAATGTCAAGCCTTTCATTAACCTAATTGTGTTTCCTGTAATAATTTATAATGTGAGGAAAAAAAAGGGCGTACTTATATCGAGAACGATAATCGATATTTAATGAATTAGATCACTTTGTATAGTTATTGTCGTTATATACCTTCACCTTTCTCTTTGTAGACGACTATACTAAAAAGTTATTTAATGTATTTTGAATAGATAAAAAGCTGCACTGGCCATAGCATATTATACAAATTATCAAGCACAAATCGAAGCCATTTTTTCCCCCAAGCGAAGAGAGTTCATTTATATGACTTGTTCGGTTTTCGTCATTACGTGCTTTATTGAAAAGACAAATAAAAAGATGTTCAACCATGCATAGTTGATACTAACCTTATTTTTCGTGATTTTTTGTTTTCCTGTCATTACATAGTATAATAAAAGTAGGCACGTCAGTGGTAATTTTTTTTTTTACTGTTGATTTGGGAAATAATTTTTCTCTCTTTGTGCACGTATGCTCAATTTAATTGTTTTTTTCAGCCTAAATAAAGATGAATTACATTCTATCATAGCTGTTTGGTTAAATGAAAAATACTCAAAACATAGGTAGACTGTAGGTAAAAAAGTACAATTTGAACTCGATATATCAAAACTGGGTAAGTAAATCATAATTGCCGTAGTTTAGTTTTCGGTCTTGCACAGTCAAACGTGTTGATCTTATAGTTTCGGAATTTCTCACAAGATTTTTAATATTATTTAACTTACGACTAAACTTCCGCGTACAACGCATGTTATTCCAAAATCTACAAGAATATTAACTTACCACAAATACCAATAAATTATTGCCAAATAGGGAGAAAGAAAAAAGCACTAAATACTGCAAACAATTATTATTTAAGCAAGTATAGACAACAGATTTCGAACTTGAAACAGTTTGTTAATATATAGGTACCTATCTACATTTTGTTATCAAATTGATAGTACTGATTTGTGCCTTATACTGTCGAGTCTTTGTGTTGGTCTCGCAAGGTTCAAAAACAAAGACCAATTTTGCTTATCACAATTGTAAGGTTGGCTAAGAAGCCTCCACCTTTTACTGAAAATATTTTGGGTACACTAGCCTAAAAATATCATTTTACTATATTGAAGACCTTTTCCAGAAAACGATATAGGTCAAAAAAATCAAGTTTTAAGCTATCTCTGGAACACATTTAGTTGTGAATATACAAAAGTATTCACATGTCAAACCAACAGACTATTTTTGCGTGTTCACTATCACGTACCAAAAGTGCAGGTGAGCCATCCTCAGTAAACACTGGCTAATGGTTACTGCATACTGAGGTTTTTTATACCCGACTCATTACACACACTCTAACACACAAGAAACATACATATATTAAGCCATAAATGTGACAGTTTTTTTGTATACCGGGTGATTCAGTTTAACACACACCATAGGAAAATCCCTTATGGTGCGTGTTAAAATGACTCACACGGGTTAAATGATACAGATGAGGTGAAAATAAATGCACCATAGAGAAAATAATAACGTTACTTTAGGTGTTCAGGACGCATGGGGATTCAAACCTGTACAAGCCAAACACCTAAAACCTCCCTCGTCCACTGCCACCAAAAGTCAGCACCATATTCACTCGGCTACGGTGCCAAGTGACAGTGTTCGAGGGAGAAACAGCAATTAGCGAACATAGTGTCACTCCCCCTCAGTACAGCGGAGCGTAATACGATTGCCGGTATGGAGGCGCCTTGCGGGTAGGGATGTACACCAGCGTGTGGTAATGCCCGCCCTCATCACCGCACTGTGGCGCACACCCTACAGCGCTGTCACATTCCGGCAGTGGTGGTGTAACATACCACCATAGCTACTGGTTGTATGAGTGTCTGAGAGATGGCATGAATATCCGTATCACGTTGAGGTCACAACTTTATGTGTTCAGGCAGCACGGGGATTTGAACCTGTACCAACCAAACACCTAAAACCTCCCTCATTCACCACCACCAAAAGTCAGCACCGTATTCACTCGGCCATGGTGCCGGGTGACAGTGTTTGAGGGAGAAACAGCAATTAGCCGACGTAGTGTGGTGGTAGCTGCCACAGTTACCATACAATTTCTCCTTATCTCTTATCATTTTTGATAAATTTACCTATGATTATCATACTTTTCTTCAAAAACTAAGTTTACCTCATATTTTTTGATAAACATGGCCCTGTGACTTCTGAATCTATGATTTTATTGAAAAGTGCTCAGAAACAATGTTATAGACCACTGAATTTTTGTTCAGGTGAGTTTATTATTTATTATATTATCTCCAACAGAAAAAATGTTGTAGTAATTTTTGCCATAATTTGTTAAACTCCGTAGACACCAAACTGCTATCAGATCTAGTCTAATATGAGGACTAATTTTCCTGAAAATTTTAGCTCTATCCTTTTTGTAGTTTTCTCATAATCGTGAAAAAATCACTTTTCCAGGAATTTGTTTTCTTTAGTTTTCTGGAAAACTACTGAACCAATAGGCACAAATTTCTTTCAAACTTTCTCCTATATGATGAATATATCTCGTGAAAATTTCAGTTCTATCATTAATTTCCGTTATTTTCTCGATGATGCATTTATTTGACCTCATCTGTATCATTTAACTTGTGTGAGTCATTTTAACACACACAATACGAGATTTTCCTATGGTGCGTGTTAAACTGAATCACCCGGTATACATCCATCACTTCAGAACTACTTCATCGTTTTAGCTGAAATTTTTAGGACTTATTTGTGTTGTTTCAAAGAAGGTTTTAAGCCAACTCCGAGATTCCTTGCCATCCCTGGGGAAAAGTTGTGAATTTTGACTCTTACACTCCCCAACACTTTTTTAAACAATTTTTTCACCCAAATAGGTATATCGTCCTCCGTGATAGTATACTCTTTCAGTTTCATGATTCTAAATTACCCCCTTCCCGAGATATAAAACAAAATTAAACTAAATAACTAATAACTTCTGAATAAATCCATCAATTAGATTCAAAATTGGTAGATCCGTTCCTCGTGTTAGAGGTAATATTTGCACTAAATTTTGTGACTATTGAATGAAAATTAAGCCTTGTATCATGTTAACAAGAATAGTACATACATAGATTTCATACATCCATACGCTCACATATGTATGTAAATAAATATATACAAGTCAATTTTGACTAGCCGTTAATTGTTCGTCATAACTTACTTGTAACAATCATAACTGATAAGGGACAACGAGACGTGCATTTGCTACTAGGATAAACTGATTTGTCACAGTTCAATTAGATTCGTATTACATACAAAGTGCAACAATTAATTAGAAATAACTGTGTTTTAACATGCAAGGCACAAATTTAGCCAACCTTTAGCTGGTACAACTGTTGTTGAGGGAACTGAGCCTCTAACACTCATTCAGGATGAATCCCCACACCATTTTCATAGACTAAGTGTAATCATGTAAAAGCTTTTTGAGGCCTATCAAATTAAACTTACTTGGAAAACTTTCAACACGCTGGAGATTAAAATTTTTCTTATGTAAAAAAAAAATTAACATAGCCTTGATTGATCAACTGGGGAGGCAAACGAACGGCTACTGGCTCATTCCCTAGCCTTTTTTTTCTTATCAATTATCAATAACTATTTGTAGTTGGTCACCCCAAGCTTTTGAAATGTCTCCTCAGATAAAACTTCCCGGATGGGGTGATCGTTGTTCTAAAATCATACTTTTACATCATAAAAATTTGATATTTTCATCTTCTCCGGTATTTCAGAAAACTTCAACAAAGTCAGAAATAAAGCAAAGAAGGAGGTGGTGGGCGAACTGTCCAAAATCTGGCGAATCCTATTCAAAAAAAATTTGAAAATATGAACTACCTCGCCTATATCTAGAAAAACAATGAAACAATGAAATAATATTTTCTTATTTTCATTTGAGGAAAACATTAAGGACTTTGCCCCCCTTCAAGGTTTATCAAATATTTTTGATTTTAGAGTGCTTTTTTTTATAATTCCGAGCGGACTCTCCAATTCGTGGTACCTCTATTTTGACAACACCACTGAAATAAATATCCATAATAGGTAGCCTACTGTTTCTTAGAAAAATTCAGCAATGTTTGTTTGTGCTTCTTAAACGTTTTCACGAGGAGGTTTTCAACTGCAAAGCCATATTGAATTCGTAAAGAAATAATTGAATACCTAAATAAAATAAATAAACTTTAGGCTAGTGGTAAGGTACTTGCGTTTAAACGCAACTCCATCACCTTGGTTCATTGTAATTATACTTCAGACTTTTTCAGGTGTTTGTTACACGCCTGCTGCAGCTAGAAATTATTATAATTACCTCCACGTACGTGCTTTAATTATTTCATAATTTCATACGACGTTTTGAAAAAATACATTATGTATGGGTAAAAAAATATATTATGCTAATTACACGTTAAACTACGACTAAATAAATGCTTCAGTTACAAAAAAAGTTTTGAACATTTTCTACCAATAACTTCCGAAATGAAAGTATAGATATGAAGGTAGAGGTATCTAACTGCGTGGAGGCACAAAAAAAAAAGAGTCTCTGAAAAATTGTTGCAGTTATTTAATGGAAATTTCTCCATTTTTATGACAAATTGGGCATCATCAACAAAACTCTACTCGCCAATACAAAAACAGTTTGGTAAATTCAATTTTTACCGTAAATATCGAACATCATTATTTTACGAAAATAATTTCTTTCTCCTAATGAAACGTGTGGGTACCTGTAGATACTTACTTTTGTTTAGATGTTTCATTTTGTTTTTATTTTTTGTTTTTGTTTTTTGTTTTATTTTTTACCTTGTGCAACGTTGATTCTACGTTTGTAGTTTTGTACAATTCACCTTTCACCGAGGCGTTTGAGCACATTATTATTATGTTGAAAAATGTAATGAAGGAAGTACCTATAGGTACCAGTTTGAAGTCAGACTGGCTCGACTTCCGTATTCATTGACGTATATTTTCGAAATTAATTTAAAATTGACCATAAAGTAAGTGCACGTTAACGAAGAAAATATTTTTAGTGTAGAGTAAATAGGGTGAATTAACAGTTTGAGACAGAACAGAAATTATGGCCAATAGTGACGCAGAATAAAAGGTATAGATAGCTGAGAGACCTTAAGATCCTTTTCTTTGATTTTAAGTATTTTGCATTACAAAATTTTAATTTTTAAGCTTACTTCTCTAAATACTTTCTGCGTTTCGCACGTAAATTTCTTAGACATAAAAATAAGATTATTCTTTTTCAATAAAGGAAACGAAAAAACTATAGAATTTTCGTACCTTCATTTTATTATTGGTAATTAGATATTAATTTTCGAGAACTTCCCACGAATTTCTACGTAATCATAGAATCGAAACATTTAAATTAGGTAGGTACGAATGAAAAATTGTTTAAAATAAGGAATTTCACTATTCCTACGCAAAAATGCAACAGATATTAAGAGGAAAAAAGTAAAAACAGACAGAGACAGACAGACAGACGGAGAGAAGAGAGAGAACATTTATACATATAAATTTAGAATCAACTAAGAAATAAAACTGTACTTGATGATAAGCCAACATTTTCGTGATAGCATATATCATTCGTCCTTTTCCTACTTTACTGAGATGCTGTAAAACCAGTCGTGATTGTTTTTAATTTGAATAGTCTATTTATGGAAGAACTTAAAGTAGAATTTTACTAAATTGTTTTCTTCACCATTCACATCCCATCGCATATAGACTTAAATAGTTTTTCTACAAAATGACGTTAGTCAGTTCAGTGCTGAAGTCACAGATATGAGAAAATCTAAAAATGGTAACACGAAAAAAATTTATTGGTTATCTATAAATCAGCATAATATTTTATATTTGTAAAAAAGTAGGTACTTACCTAACTATCTAGAATAACTACCATATTTTTGAATTTTTATAAACTTCGACTGTGCCAAAAAACTGAGGAATTAAGTTGAATCTTCAAAAACAAAATTAAATTGAAAATCTTTGAAAATTTGAGCCTCACTAATCTTTTCCAGAATTATTTATTATTTTCTAATACCTAATTAATTTTATTGAAAACTAAAATTCGTAGGTCCATTACATTATGGCAGAAAATTGTATGTTTGTGATCAAAACTACCTATGTCATTTTCTATTTTCAACTCTGTTATAGGTCATAATGATTGCAGCAAATATCAGAAAATTTACATTATATAAGTCAAAATTTCAATTATTCAGGTACCTAGGTACTTCTACAGATTTGTTGGAAAAACGAAAGTTTAAAAAATTCTGAAGTGCGGACTGCAAAAAATTTCGTTCTATCGCTGAAAATTTTATAATTCGTGATTTGGGTTGTGTTGCCAACGAGTTATTCATTTCTTTCTGCAACAAGTGTACATAAAGTAGACGATTATGTGCACCTTGACATTATATAAATTGGACAATTTTAAAACAATGCATAATGTAAATTCTTTATGTACAGTTTTTACTTTATGTACCATCTTGTGCGCATACATTACATTATGCACCGTCTGTAAATTCTCTATGTACTTTGTACACATTTCATACTTCGTTTGTAATCAATTTTTTTTTTTTTGGTGGGGGGAGGGGATGATGCAAAATATAGTATGTGACACACGTGTATATGTTTAGTGTATGATTGATACCTACTCGTGTCAAAATCACCTACTTTTTTGTACTCATACCACAAATAACTATTATTTAACAATTTAATAAAAATCGCTGAAATGTGTAGGATGTATTTATACGGTATCCACATATACTTACATGTAAAACCAAAAACAAAAACTAAAATTATACCTAAGTTGCCTAATATTTTTTCTTTTGAAGTTTTTTTTCTGGAATAATATGAATAATTGATTAAAATAACATTACAAAAGGTATATAGGTATGCGGATTTTCATCAGATTTCTGTGTAGGGCAATGAAAAAAATTTTGGTCACATGCTTGAAATGTTTTGGTTTGATTCAATTTCTGCAGGTTGAAATAAAATAAATAAAAAAAAAAATTTCAAGGATACGCTTTTATTTAACTTAGCACTCTAAAAAGTAGAAAAATAATTTTTCATGACCTACTTAACTTATTTATTCTTGTAACACAAAATAAAAGCACGGGGCAAACTTGACTCATCATTATATATTTTCTTCTTTGTATAAAAAGAAACTTACAAATATTGTTGAAAAACTTTGAATATTAATATGAGTAGCCTACAGACTTCGCTCAACTATCATTATAAATTACAATTTATCTCCAGGCTGACCTAATTCTTACAGTAACGTGTATTATCAGTCATTATTATCAATATCCAAATTTTCAAACAACTAATCAACAACCTTCAAATGATTTGTTTAAGACCCTTTTTTAGTGGATAGTTCTGTCTTCCTTCATCTACCAACTGGATTTGTATTTAATTGAAATATTTATTTTCTTTTGCCCCGTGCTTTTATTTTGTGTTACAAGAATAAATAAGTTAAGTAGGTAATGAAAAATTATTTTTCTACTTTTTAGAGTGCTAAGTTAAATAAAAGCGTATCCTTGAAATTATTTTTTTTATTTATTTTATTTTTGACTTTTTGGGAATAAAAAAATGTATAGGTAATTTGATGTACATCTTAATTTCAAAATAATTGTATCCTACTGTATTTGGATGTTGAAGTTAAATGATAGAAAGAAACATAATTTGTAATAATCTGAGAATCTAAACTTTCTTATCTTATTTATGAAAACATGATTTTAAAAGTCTGTACACTTCTGCAATTGCTTTTTTATTGCAAGGTTTTTTCCTAGTTAACTTGCTACAATCCATTTCTTGAATTTAAAGTTCATCTAATGAGCAGATGCGACTGATAGAAACGTATGTCCTGGCCTTCAACAAATAGTCGGAGTGATTTTGCTCTATTCTGAATTCTATGATATGAATTTCGGATCATTTTTTTGAGAAAGCGATCCACCTAGATTTTCCATATAAAACTCGAGTTCTAGACTATCAGATAATCGAAGTGATTTGAAGACATCGGTAAAATGTACATGACCTCTTCAACAAATTGAGAATTCCTCACAAATTCTCTTCGATTCAACGATGAATTAATGTCAATGAATTAGTGCCGTTGAATACACGCGAACTTGTCGATGAATCGAAGAGAATTGGTGTGGAATTCTTTTTGATTTGTCAAATAATTAATGCCATTAAATGTACGCAAATTCACCAACAAATCGAAGAGAATTCCTCACAAATTCTCTTCTATTTGTTGAGGAATGAATGCCATTAAATTAAATTTACGCGAACTAGTCGACGAATTGAAGAGAATTCCTCACAAATTCTTGTCATACAAAGACAAGGACCTGACCTGTTGAATTGGCACGGATCGGCCTGACAATTTTTACCAGTACCACTATTTTCTTTGTCATTTTATCCAAAGAATAATTAATCTATATATATAAAAGAAAATGTATGTCTGTTTGTCTTTTATGCATTACTACACCATTCATCCGATGGCCATGAAACTTTTGGAAGTTGTTGAGTATACTCCGAGAAGGTTTCTGGCATAATACGACTGTGAGTTTGCTTCTAATTCCATTACATAGGATATTGGGAGTTTCCATCAAAGTGACTGACATCTAGTGGATTTTTATCAAACTAAAGTAGAGGTAATGGTGTATGTTATCATATGTAAGTTTAGTTTTTTCTTTGATTTTTCTTAGTTTTGTCTTGAAGGAATAATTGTTATATCTTATTTATCTACAAATTGTTGAATATATTGGTGTGGAAACAGACACATGTCCCTTTAGAGATGCAGAAACAATATTGAAACGGCAAACCATCAAGAATTGGTTCAAAAATTTGGATAGGTCTGTTTGTTTGCAATGGATTCTGTGAATGGCTCATTAATAGAATCTGTTATAAACAAACAAACCTATTTTTGATAACACACCATCACCTCTATTTTTTGTTGACTATAGCGCTCCCAGTGGCAATGGAAACTACTAATAGTAATTCGATATATATCAATATTATATCGATGATTTAACATCACTAGTCATCTGTCATACTGATACGGAGACTGATAATAGGTAATGAGACACACATCAAAATAATTATAAAGGTTGTTGTCAAGTAGCGCTACCTGGGAACCAATCAAAGTGAGTTAAATAAAAGCGTATAAAAAATGTTTGGTTCAGTCTACTCGCAGTTTAACTCAAATAATATTATTTAATAACAGTTTAACTTGACAAAAGTAATGGCGAGCCAAAAATGAACAGGTAACAAAAATAAATTACCACCTACAAGTGATAAGAAACTTTATAATAATTCAACAACAATAGGTTTGTTTCATTTAACAAATGGTGTTAATACTAGGTTGACCCTTATAAAGGGGTGCTATTCCACTCTTTCAACATGAATGTACTGACTGAAGAGTGAAAACAATTCAAATGTAGTGGAATAGCTTCCCCTGGTGTCACCCCAGTGTAGTTTTTCTTTTGGAAAATAAAACAAACTTACTGTCGAATATTCAGGTAGGTAACATTTGTCTAATTATTTCAATTCTTTATGAAGCACGCTGCACAAGTATTGCAGTGGAGAATGAAAAAGAAATACCAGAGATAGGTTTTTTTTCAAATTTTCTCTGAGAATGTGACACACATTCACAGGGCTGCTTTGCACCCCTTGCACCCCCACAAAATCCACCCATGTCAAAAGGTGTTTACAGTGTAGAAACAAAATGACGCCATTCTATGCAAGTTCCTGAACTTTTGTTTCGGTTCATGCAAAATCTCAATGGGGGATTCTCCCTGAAAGATCGAATGTGCCATTTGTGACGTTATATATAACTATGTCGACAAACAAATGAGATTAAAGCATTGTAAGTAGGGATGGTATTCTACGCATAGAATTTGATATTCTACATTTGTGATGTAGAATATGAACAAAATGATATATCTTTTCAATGTTATCATTATTTTGTCATCTTATCAGTATTATTTTCTACACATTCTACATATTTTACATGAAATTGGATATTTTACTTTACATATTCTACACGTAGAATATGTGTGTTGATGTAGAATTAGATTCTACACCTTCATCTTTGATGGTAACTATACAGCAGTCTTCTAACACTTCATTGTAATTCTCTTCAAAGAACATTTGGTTTTTCATTGGACATACCAAATTAAATTTCACTGTTTTTGGGCCTTTTCATTGGTTGTTTGTTTGTTTGTCCACATAGTTGAACTCTTTTTCCAAAGTGCCACCAGTATTGTGACGTCATTCAGCCGGGTGAGAAGTTCGTCTACATTTAAAATTTTCATATATGTACCTTTTCACCAATTGTTCATATGAAATAAAAATTCAATGGACTTTTAAAGCTAAGTACGTCGATTAAAATCTTTTTATTTAGTTATATTTATTTTATTTATTTTTTCTATATTTTGAAGACAGTTTTGACTTAAACTTGAATGATTTAATAGCAAGCTAAATATTGTTTCTATAAATAGGTCTAGGCACAGCCTATTATTGCAAAACACAATATTTATTTTTTATTCCATCGCGTTCGGTTATGTACTTATCGTGCTATTATGACGCACAATAATTAAATAAGTTAAAATAAAATTGATGTATATTTTTGAACAGTTTTTCGGTAACTTGTTTAAAAGGAAAGATGATTAATTTTACGACCATTGTGTCAATTTAAAAAATAAAATAATAAAAATCTCATACGACACCGCTCGATTGTTTCTGGTTTCAAGACCTAAAAGAATAATATTGATACCTGACTGTTCGGTGGATTGAAGGATATAATGGATCTTTTCCCTGTAGTAGGTACATGGAAGGAATGTTGACCTTGCATTACAAATCTTTATTCATTTTACTTTTTTTTTTCTTTTTTTTGTTAAGCTACCTGTTACGGTTAAGTACTTTGATGGCACGATTTTAAAGAGCACAATATGCGTTCAGTTTTCCTTTGAATGAGAACGAAGAACGTGGTAAATTATTAAATCGAAATTTTTTCCATTATAGCTTAGGTATAGCTTTAATACGTACATTTTCTTCATTATGGATTAGGCAAATTTTTTTAGGTGGCCGTTTCCATCAAGATATTAGAAAATTCGACAGTTAACTGGAAAAAACAAAATCAACGAATAAAAAATATGACGTACATTATTCGTATAATCTCTTTAGCCTATATTAGCTACCTACCAATTCATTTTGAGTTTCAGTTTAGAAAATTTGGACACGGCTGATATTGAAATTGATCGTAACCGTAGAAAAAATTATGAAGATCAAGTTTTTCTGAATTTGCGTAATTTTGCCCCCGAAATTTTCCAAAACGAATTTTTACAGAATGCTCACTACAAGATGACGGACCAGTGGTGCCAAACTCGCGGCGCATAGGCCAAATGCGGCCAATGCCTGCCTAAATCCGACCCTCTTGACGAGCAGACTATTATAAAACTTACTCAGTGTAATGGAAATGGTGGCTGATCTCATTAGAGTCTTGCTAACAAAACAAAAAAAAATTTTGAAAATTAGTTTTCCTCAGCAGACTTTAAATAGGTAAATAGAAGATATAATAACAGGAAATGGAGAAAAAATAGAGTTGCAATAAGATATTTGACTCAAAATTTGGTTATATCTCCTTACTAGAATTTTATAGTACATATCTACCTAAAGAAAAGTATCAGCATCTTCACAATCAGTCATTTTCTTGTTATAATTTTTTGGCAGTATACTTACTTACATAGGCTACATAATATGTGAATACCGCTATTTTCGAGGAAGTACACAAAAAGAAAATTTCCAACACAAATTTCTGATAACCATCTTGAGCAAATAAGTACCTGAGAACAGCAACTGTAATTTGATGCAAACTGATATACTTGTTGATGGATTAGTTGCCCAAAAACAATGTCAAACACATGGGTATTGTGGGGACTTAACACTCGTATGAGGTATTAGGGGCTTGCACCCCTCAACAACAGTCACTGCCAAAAGGCTGGCTAATATTTGCCTCTATGACGTTAAAACATTTGCATGAAAACGTTCGAACATAATTACTTGCAATTACTTGCAATAGTGTATGAAAACCAAACTATGATTGATTGGACAATTATGGTGATATCACAATTTGGTACACGAACATGTCTGTCATTTCTTATCTTGACAAGAAATGATGAACCACCCTTATACACAGATGTACGTAATTACTACGTATGTGTGTATGTGTGTGTGTGTGTGTAAATAAGCCCCTATATACACCATCTGGACTGGCTCTAAAATAGTTTTGGTGAAAATGGCATTGTTCCAGTGGAGAGGGTTAGAGTGGAAAGTCATCAAGATGTGGACCACCTTATGATCATGGCCAGATGGGGTGACCTCATGTTTCCACAACAAAATTTAAAAGACAAAACACAATATTACACTCGAAACTCACCAACAAGTAAAACCTACAATGATGACGAAATAACATATACTGGAGTCCAGTTTTATTCATATTACAGTGATTAATAGCCAGCCATGTGGTCAGATTTGTAACAACAAAACCTCTGTATTTTTACCTTGTTTTTGAAATCAAAAGTTAAGACCAGAAACAGGCTATACATTGAAATTATTTACCTCATCATTGAAACTACAATTCTGAAAGAATTATGTCTTCCCCCTGAAGGTTGCCCTCAATACCTTTTCAACAACTGCACCTGGTGCAAGTAAATAACACCATATATGAATTCAAAATCAGACATGTATTACACAAATGATACATAAAATTAAAACATGCTAATATTCCAAGAGTGATATATCGCCAATGATTTGAATTCTATGTTGAAAGATGTTATTGAGAATTCATAACGGCATATCAAACAAAACATATGACATCAAACAAATTACAAATGTAGAAACATACTTCATGAACGGTAAAACGATTAGTAATTTCATCTACAATCAAGTTAGTTAGAGTAAGCTCAAAGTTATCTGAATGTAAAGGAAATTCGTTGATAAATATGACTTTTTTCTTATTGAGACAAGAAAGTGGGGAAATTTAATAACCTCTGAAAAACATATGAAATTTAATGAAAACCCACAGTAGTAGGTTTTTGTCAGGTGACTGGGCAGAAATATCAAGTATACTATAATGTATGTCCTTAGTCAAACATCTCATAGGTTTTAAAATTTATGATTTTATGTTTTCTTATTTAATTCAAATTTATATTTAAAATATATACACATATAGCTACCAATAAGTATCTATTTCAAGTGGGGCTCAAAAAATGTTTTTTCCACTCAATGTGGCGGAGAAAAATCAAAACGTTCTACCCGCAGAACTTAGATCATCAATTTATTATTACTGTTATTATGAGCTTTAGCTAAGTAGCCATTTTACATAGTAGTTTGAGGATATATTTTAATGTCGAAGGGGGAGGGAGATAGTTTGGATCCAGTGGCCAGTAGTCGGAGTTTTTGGATCACATACTAGAGCACCAATAAAACTGAACGAAATACACCGTCATCTTGGGTCAATAAAGTGAGGACGATCATCCAACCTTTCGATTGCATAGCCGACCACCTAACTAATACGCCACACGGACCCTCCAAGACTATAATTACTTATAAAGTAATGAAAAGAAATGAAATCTGTAGACTATTTACCTTCTGAAAATTAACGAGAAAATATGCACTTTTGTTAATAATCTTATCGGTTCTTTGTTGTTATTCTTATTATTTTTTTCTCAATGGATATAGGCTAAGAGTGCTTTGAATTGAATCCAACGCATACCAACAAAAATACCAACCTATTCTTTCATAAGTTTCGGTTAAGTCTACTATTTGCTAATTGTTGAGAAAATGAACCGTCAGTATGCCTTAGTACCTATACCACGTTTTTCTGGCCTATATTATTTGTATAAACGCTTACATGGGTGAAAGGCGTGACAGAGGGGGACCATTCTTCCAAATGAATGTCATAATAAATATTATAGTTTAGTCGCCACCTTCACGACAAGTTTCAGAACATATTTTGGGGACGATTTTTTGCTTTTCTGCAAAAATTAAACCTTGTTGTAATCAAAGAGCTTATGTGAAAATTGAAGCTGCAGTAAATTCAACCACTCTGTTTCCATCTGCAATAATGTCTTTTAAATTAGCCTAATTTTTTATCAGCTGAAATAGGTATGTATTTAGTTCGGCAAGTTGATCGAGTCTGTCGAATTTGAAGAAAAACGATGAACCAGAACGATAGTCATGCAAAATTTTCATTGTATGGAAACATAATGCTATGAATTTCAAAAACACCTACCTACCCAGTTCTGATAGGAGTTTGGTACCTATTGGTTCAGTACTTTTCGAAAAAACTACAAAACAAACAATTTCTGGAAAATCGGTTTTTAGTAATAAAATATTAACAGATCGATATTTGTGTTAAAGATACGGATTGTTGTCGATAGTTTTACGTAATTCTTTTACCTCAAATTAGCAATGAAATATCAATAGATTGATATGTTTGTCAGATATCGATAACCATGATAGTTTTTTGAAAGTTTTTCAACTATATCTACCTATTTGAAAGTTTGGTGTTCGTTTTTTGAATTATTGATGAAAATTGGGAAAATGGGTTTTCTAGAGAAATATTGCTGAGTTAGTTTTAATATTTTTTTAATTATATTAAATTTATACGTACACCATATTCTCATAGTATGGATGGAGGCGATGTTAGGTGGGGTAAGGGGGATCAGTCCTAAGAGATTTGTGCAAAAAAATCTTAGTCTGAAATTATATGTTCAAGTTTGACCTTTTTTATTTTACTTATTGGGAGTGTCCAGATTCAGAGTGTGCCAGCATCAGTTTGGGCTTCTAAGAAACGAATTAAAGAGTTCCAATAATTTTTTTTTTTTTGTCATAAGAGCCCATGTATTTTTAACTATTTTCAAAAATTAACCAAAAGTTAAACTTTTTATATTTTGAAACACAATTTGAGCTAAATGAAAGATAAGTCTCTTCTCTTTGAATAACTGACCGACGAAAAACCTCTACGAAGTTAAATAAACCTACAATCTGGAGAAAATAGCCTTGTATATCATTATAATAAGCGTACAAGCTGTTAATTATTTCACGAAATTATTTCCCCGAAATTATTTCGCCAATTATTCCCTCGATGCGCTACCCACACAGTCACACACAGCCACAAAAAAAAAAAAATACCACTCTACTCTGAAACAACAAATTCTGCAATATTACTAGAAATTCAGGGCTGGCACTAGCCAAAGTACCACGGAGCGGCGTTTAAAGAGTTTTTTTTTTTTTTTTTTTTTAAATTACATAAGAAAAAACTACCATTTTCCATTCTTGTACAGGCATATATAATTATGCCCAATTTTTTTTCTTACATCTATTTGAGGAAGAAAATTTAATCTGTCATTGAGTTCGAATTGCATCTACAAATTCCAAAATTGTTATTTGTGATAAAATTGTATAAAGTATAAGGTGATTTTGATCGCACAAGTATCGATCACCTACTATATACGTGTGTCTCACACACTATTTTTTTCAACACCCTCTCCCCCTAACAAACAAAACAAAATCAAGATAAATAAATATTTTGGTAATTGGAGAACATATAAGTACTAGCATCCTCTGATCAACCAGATATCGTGGCATAGTGGGTATGATGCTAATTTGCTAACATCGATGTCAGATGTACGAATCCCCATAGCGGAAAAACTTTTACGAACGAAATAAAAGAAATAAGTACTTATATAATTCGAGAAAATGACGAGGAAGGCTATGTGCTTCTAAGGACTAATGTATAAAGTGACGCGTACGCCCAAGACGCTGCATGCACATCTGTGCTAAATTGTTCAAAAATTGCCTGCTTTGTGTATCGTCAAGGTGCATATAAAATGAAGTTTATCGACGGGTGTTTCAAAAATTCAATTTTTGGCGAATCTTTGAATATGGTCAAAAATACATTAGATCCTTTAACTACACGCATATAATGCCGGACCAGTAAAGAGATGATTTCTGGTTAGACATGCCGGCGCTAAATAGGCAACCATCGTATACCTTTTGACATACTTTGCACTACGTTTATACATACCTACGCTATATCCTTTTGAATTTAAAGGATGACTTCATCGTATTATGTATTCTAAATTGGTGAACTCGAGCAAAACGTCGAAAGTACACACAAGGTACCTCGGGGTTGTCAACTTTTACGCTGGCATGTCTTGACATTAAAAAGTACATTGATCTTATGGAGCTTTACTGGTCCAATACTATATAGTCAAAGATTAAACACCGATCACTTATCCAATTGATTACAAGTTTTGCCACCAGATGGAGACTCTCGTCGACAGTCCCAATATTGAAAATTATCTATGTTACCATCTACGCGTAGGTACTAAATTATATTTCGATCGTTTCTCACGACCATTTTCTTATCGATTTGATTACAGACACGCCATCATGGCACTGCAACAAAACCGAAATATTCCCTGCATGTGGGACATATTTGACAAACCGTCGCCCAACGACGATTCTTCGTTAACCATCATCGATGATCTCCCCAAATCAAAGCTGGCCGCCGATAATAGTTCTTCGTACAGCGACAGCAACGGTACCGACAGCGCCATTTCTGTGGGCTCAGCCAGCGACGAGGAGCCGTACTTCAATGGCTGCACCAACAATACGAATACGACGAAAAAAAAAAAACGTTGCGGCGGCGGCGGCGGTGGCGGCGGCGGCTGTGGCGGCGGCGGTGGCGGACGCAAAGACGTGGTCACCGAACCAGAAGTAAAGTATCTGGAACGACATTTGTCCATGAAAAAAACGATTAGAAAGAAAATCATGAGAGATCTGCAGAAGGCGTTCGTCGAGGATCCGAATGAGTTTCGGGTCGACGAGGACAGTCCGCCGGAGCAGCTGAAGGCCGAAATTAATTTGCAGAGTTTGAGTTTCGCGTCGGCTGGCAAGAAAAAGGATAAGAAAAATAACGAATCCAACTTTTTAGACTTTTTACGTACGGGCAGCGGCCAAGGCGAGTGCAAAGGAAACGGCGCGAACGTTAAGTGTATTAAAAATAGTAGTAGTATTAGTAATAATAACAATAATAATAGTAATAAAGGTTATAAAGACGCGGATGGCGATTCCGGTCACGGATCTCCAGCCACCGAAGAATCCGAAGAAGAGGATAGGAAAACTAGTTTCTGGAAAAGGTTTACCATGAAAGGAAGTAGGAGTAAACGATAAGTTCTCTATTTTATTAATTACTGTGATCCGTTTAAAATAGGTTAAGAAAGAGAGAAAATAATATAGGTACCTAATAAGAGGAGCGTTCATTTACAGCAGTGGCGGATCCAGAAAGTATTTTTATTTTTTTTTTTTGGTAGGGGGAGAATGACAAAATTTTTGGGAAGATGAGCTTTTTTTTTTTTTAATGCGATAACATTTTTATTTTCACTACAGCAAAATACGGGGTTCGTTTTTACATTCACTGATATTGGAGCCTTTTTTTTTTCTCTTCAACTAATTTTTTTTACAGTTTTTATCCCAATTCAACGATCGTATTTCATTTTTTCTCTTCATTTTTTTTCTCCATTTTTTTTTAGCATTTGGGGGAAATTTCCTCATTTTACCTCCTGGATCCGCCGCTGATTTGAAGTGATACACATTTTCGGGAATTTACAAACTCTCATTAAAAAAATAAATAAAATATCAAAAAAAAAAATTTTTAAGAAAAATCGAACTGTTATTAATTTATGATGTCGTTTTTTTTTGTGAGTGTGTGTGACCACGTGTATGCGTGTGCTGTACATATTTTTTAAGATTATATTTCTAGTTATTAAGAATCGAAAAATAAAATTTCTTCGACATTTTGTTAAATATTTTTTGCTCACATATATTAATTTGATTGTTCATCAATCATTATAAAAAAAATTGTGTTGGGGAAGGTGCAAAACTTTAAAACAGAATTTTGATAGGTAAATCTGGTACGACCTTGTCCTAAGAAAGTGTATTAAAGTAGAAAATCGGTTTTTAAAAACAATACGTTCAAAGTTTTTGTTGATATTATTTTAGAAAAAGTTGTGCCTGCATACTCAACTTCAAAACATAGTTCAGCCAATGAGATGTGGCACTGATGTAATTTGAAAGAACAAGTTCCAATTAACCAAAATCAGAAAGAAACAAAGTATGATTTTTCTACGTTTAACATTTACCTGCTGATAAGAGCTCAAAATAGAGTCGATGTCAATGATCAAATGCAAGAACGACACACGGGAACCAAGTCTGACTTGAGGAGAATGAGAAAAAATGATTAAAACAAAATTCAATTAAGTGCAACTTTTTTAAATTTCTGAATCCTCCAAACACAAAGTTTTCTTTCCCCAATGATACATAAGTATTGTATACAACTTTTTACTGTGATTTACATTTCAAAAACTTCCATAGGTACTTTTCAGAAAAAAATCTTCCGAGTCAAAATTCAAAAATTTTAAACAAAACAAAAATCATTTCTAAATTTATTTTCAAAAATCTCAGCTAAAATAATTATGTATAAATTGAATTGAACATTTTTGAAAAATAATATTTCAGCCATAGATTTTTTAACAATTCACTAGGGAAAGTAATATAAAAATGGGTAATTTTATTTCAAAAATTTCCAATTTTCCACTCCCTTAAAAAATTCATACCCTAAAATTTGTGAAGCAATTTTGTTTTTACCAGAAAAATGTAAGAAACTCCTGAATACTGGTCAGATAACTATTTAAGATTTTTATGGGTACCAGAAATATTAATTTCATATCGATACACTACTTAAGTAACTATTTCAACATAGCCTATACCAGTTAAAATTCACAAAACTTAGGCCCAACTTTTATGATAATCCAACACATAACAGCTGACACCATGACACTGACTGAAGATTTGTCAGCCATTTTTAGACTGCTGGTGATTAGTGGAGACATAAAATTTAAGGGATGTAAATATTTTGTGTACATGTCATTGAGGAATGTAAACTTGATATATCGTTAATTTAAATTAATTTATCGTGTACTAAGGTTTCGTTCAAACACCTTGCAATTTAATACTCTTCAAATTTAAGAATTACGTGGTGCAGAAAATATTGAAATTATTGTATCTTAGATAATCAGCTGTTAAGAAATATTTTATGTTTATTACAATCAACTTATTTACACTTTCAAAAGCTATAAAGACACTGAAATGAAATTTCACCAAAAATTATGTGTAGGTTTTGTCAGTTTGGGGAATTGAACCTGAGACCTACATATTTTTCAGCTAAAAGCGGTGAACTTGACCCCAGGGCCATCTCATCTCTGATTATAATAGACAAATGTATTTTGTATTGAAGAGAGACTCAACACGAGTTGAATAACACTGGATGCTGTGGGAGGTTGGGCAGAGCCAGAAACACCTCTTATAACTATACAAACAGGTTTACTACCTATATGGATTCTATTTTTGCTATATAGGGCACCATTTATCGGAGACTTAAGTTAGGAAGGAGAGTTGTGAGTTCCACCATGCATCACTAAGGTGTGTGCATGTCCAGCACAGGTCATGTAGGCTTTGTCAGTTTAGGGAATCAAACTTAGGACCTACATATTTGCCAGCTAAAAGTGGTGAACTTAACTGCATGGCCATCTCACTGCCGACTATAACTGGAAAATATATTTTGTATTGAGCAAGGTATGGCGATTCCAACATTATGTTCATAGTTTTGCAAATTTGTTGTTATTTTCGGATTTTTTTCTTTTTGTACTCCTTACGAGCACTGAACAAAAAACTAAGAAAGTTTTTCAATAATATGGACGCCTTCAGGGAGGCTATTACACTAACACTCTCACAAAAATTCTGTGGGTTTTACCATAAGGATTTTATTCAAAATTTGCATGATGAATTTTTATGGAATTATTGCTACAAACAAGGACACAAAAAGACAGACTTTGTTGGTTACAAAGTTATTGCAGACATAGATAATGTTGTATTAGTATTTACAACACAAATAGCCTATTTGTTACTATAATTAAATTATGTTCCTAGTTTTAATGGAATTTGTACGCCTCAGATTGGATTGATTTTTCGAGGCAGCGTCGTACTGCTCAATTGAATTTATGTTTAACATGAATAAAATAAAAAAATTCCTGAATTTTTGGCTCACACTTTATTTTTAAATTAACTGGGTCAATATCTAGCCTCATTCGTCCATATTACTGGACATAATTTTTCTTCTTATTTATTACAGTTCTACCAAATAGTGGCAAAATTTAATGGGACACCCTACGTACTTACATGGTATAAGAAAATAACATATTCTATTCTAATTTTTTGCTGACTAGAATGACTTTTCATCTCGCAGTAATATTATGGTGTTGAATCTCGAGTTACAATCGTCGTCGACTACGAACAGAAATAGCGGACAACAATATTCTAAGTTTGTGTGGTGGATGGTAAGTGACTCAAATATATAGGTATCTGAAGCACTGACATCATCAACTAGCAGGTACACCTACATTATCTGTGGCATAGGTTCGAAGAACGACTCTCTGGCGGTTTCTCTGGTGAACGAAAAAAAAAAACATTGTTCACCAACGTTCGGTAGAAAAAAAAAAGAAAGAAAAATAGAAAAAGAATTAATAAATAAATAATAAAAGAAGAAAATATAACTCTGGTACCTGTAGGAAAAGGTAACGAAGCAAGACAACGTGACATAACCCTCATACATTTATGTCGGTCATATTTTCATATCTCATACACTCTTACAATCAAACTGAGTAACACTATACACCCGTATGCTAATTTGCCGAATAACTTATTAAAATCTAAACGTGTCTAAATGTGAAAAAAAAAGAAAGTACATCATCATCATTTGTTTTGAATCTTTGCCGCTTACCGAACGATCCTCTATGTAACAGCTGTGCATGAAACGTTAATTGGGACCAATTTCAGCTGCTGTGAAAAAGTAAAAACAGAAATAAATGAAAGCAAAGGGAAAAGTTGCTCAAAATTTATTTATAATGCTGGTACCTATACCTAAAAAGTTATCTGATAATAAATACGATTGTGAAATCAAATTTTTTTTACAAGGTATCGATGGAAAATATAGGCTGATTATTATTTTTTGACAAATGTTGGTTGTTTCAAGTACTATTTCTTAATTTACATGTTGGTTCCAATTCCAAAAATTTGAGTCGTTCATTTTGTATTGAAATAAATAAAAAGAAAATAGTAATATCCGAGTAAAAGGACTTTTCAAGAGAGGAAAAATAAATTGTTGGTAGATTATTCCCTAGACAAAGAATCCTAGTATTTTATTCTTCATTGAATGAATTTTTTATATTGAAATATTTAGAAGTAATATTCCAAACGAAAGTTTGTTTTGGTCCAGAGGAAAGTGAAAAATCCGCGTAGCCTAATTTAGTTAGTAAAGCTATTATTAAAACTGTATTTTTTTTTTTTTTTTTTTCATTTCAAAGAACTATTAATTTTACTGTCACCTTTTTACCCAATTTGCTTGCAAATGGGTTATAAAAATTGACCTCAGAAAAGGGTTAGGGGTGGGGAAGATGAAAATTATCCGTTTTATAAGAAACGAAAAGGATTGGTACGATTTTTCCGTTTTGACTTAAAGGTAAACGTACCGAATATGGAGTACATGACTTCCAAATTGTACGTACCTAAATTTCAAAAATTACTCTAATTTAAAATTTATGGACGAATTAGGATCAATGGTTATTGATGTTATTGTTTGTAACATCAAAAAGTCTAGTCTATGGAGCCAATCTTTGATTATACATTTATGAATATTTTTGTTCGATGATTCGAAATAATGTCACCACAAAAGGTGTTTCTAATGTGGGGTACCTGAAAATTTATGCAAAACATAAAAATTAGATTTCCAAAAATTAATTATTCTTATATACAAAGATTAAAAAAATGCCACTAACAACATTCTGATTCTTTTTTTTTTTTTTTTAAACATAAATAATTGCGAGTAAATTCGTAGGTTAAGGTTTTACTTCTGTGTGAGTTCTGGTTATACAAAAACAAAAAATCAACGAATTGGTGCCTTGGATTAGAATAAAGAGATACTTTTTGAAAACAAAAAAATTAAGAACTATTAAAGTGCATTTAAAATAAAAAAATTGAATCTTTCTTTAATATTTTTCAACTTGAATTAAAGAAAACATTGTTTCAAAATATTTTGGTAGAATTTGATAAATTTATTTTTTCAAAATATGACTTACTTTCGCGTAAAAAAATCAGGGGTCTGTTGAATGAAATAGTTTCATTCAATTAATGTTCTAAAGAAACTTTTTTCTTTTAGGTTTTTGTTTTGTTGAAGGGTTGCTGCTTTTAACCTTCGAGTTTTATCTCAGTATGAATTTTTCAAGCACATATGAGAAGCACTAATTAATAGAACCAAACCAAACAACACACCGGCCATTTGGTATGGCAGCAGAGCCGTGGTCTCGAACCTACAACCTCTTGATTGCCAGACCAAGAACCTAATCACTACGCCACACAAACCTCTTGAAAGTAGAGCCGTTGGTTCCACCTTTTAATCACAGAGTATTGTTATATTGAAAACTTAAAATTTCGTTTTATGAAAATGATAATTTAATTTTTCAAATTTTGACCGACTCAAAGAGTTTTGTACCTCTACTTCCTGTTGTCATGTTTCTGTTCCTACTTGAAAATGAAGTAATTATCGAAACAAAGATCATTTAATACGATAATAATTTCAAAATTTGGTCAAATTTACTGCAAAGAACTCGAAAAATTTTTTAACTCTGTAGTCTATAGGCCGAATGCAACAACGATACTTCAGTAATTCTTATATTTTTTCTATTATCAATTATATCTATACATAAACATATATAGATATAAGTTTGTTAAGTAATTTTTCAGTCAATGTTGATACTTAAGTATTGTTTTTATACGCTTTTATTCTACTCACTCAATTTGTTGAAATACACCAGTTTACGTGTTACGACACACGCACACATACACTTACATCCGTTTTATCACTTTTTTTTTTTACTTTTTCGCAGATATTTCTGTCTGTTATTATAAACTTTTATTTTACTCATTACTGCCATTTTAAAATATACCAATTCTTCAGCCAACCTTCCGCAACAAAATAATGTTTATTTCGCATGAAGCTAAAGCCCAAAAATGAAAAAAGCGGATCTTTTAAAAATTTGTTTTTAACCTAATTTATTGCATTCGGGCCTATGTATTAATAATTTTCTTTTTAAGATGGGAGGAATTTCGGTTTTCCCTCGGAAGCTCACAAAAACCATGATTAATAATTATTTTAATAAAAATTAGAGTTTTATAAATTACCTAATGCATTTTAGTTTTTTTTTTTTTTAAATAAAAAAAATAACAGCTATGGATCTTGAAAAAATTATAAATAAGAATATTAGCAAGAATACGACATAAAAATCATGAAAGATTTTAGAAGTTTTCTTAAAACTTACGAATTTTCGAACAAAATTTAGTTGATAAAATTTTAAATTAATATTCAAAGAAGAAAAATCAAAGCCTCGATGTAAGCCGAAATAGAATTATATGCCGAAAGTGATAAAAATGTTGGGAAACAAAAACAAATTATTCAATGGCATTGTAGAAAATAAAAGAAAAAAGTTACTCATTCGAAGTTTAAATTCCAACCGGAAATATATTGAACAATAGAATTTTCAAGTGGTTAAGACCGCTGAAAATTTGTTTCTAAACGTTGCGAAATACCGAAAAATATTCAGTTTAGCAATGAAAAATCGGAAAATTTATTTTCACAAAAATAAAAAAAAATAAAACAAATCAAACAATGTAATTGGTTTATACGTACTTTTCCATGTATAGGTAGGTATATATCTTTTCAACTTCTTTCGAAATTCACAAAAAATATCTAAATACTTGGTATCAAAAAAAAAAAAATACGGATTTCTACATAACTCATGTTTTTTTTTCCTTCACTGTTAATACCTACTGTTATTGAAATTTCCTCTCCAGCAGGTAGGTACTACAGCAGAATGATGTCATTTTCAAATTTTTTTACAACCCGTTTTTACGTTTCTTAATACTATACCCACCTGCTGAGTACCTCTCGAGAATATGGAATTATGGATAAATGTGAAGATTTCCCCCAAAAAATCCTCGAAAAGTTTTCTCACATCTTAATTTTGTACCCGAAGTGTTCTACTCTTCATTCGAGAAAGTTCTCTGGAAACTCAATTTTCAAGATCATCGCCAGGTAATGGTATTGCAAAACGTTCCTAAGTTTATATTTTTTCTTGGAAAAATTCTGGTTTCCAAGTGTCCAGCCTTGAAATTTTCAACTAAAACTTACTTTGAGGAAAAACTTCATGCGAGAATATACTACCTCAACAATTTTTTCCAAGATAACTTCATCGTTCCGGGAGATATGTTTTGGAAATTGAACTTGTACCAAGTAATGATGAGTAAAATTGTTCGTAATCTTGCTGAGTTAGTTTTCGGTGAACTTTAAATCTTTGTCTCGTCTTCATTTGCCACCAGTGGCTATAGTTATAGCAAGGTTCTTCATAATTTACGATTTTGCTGTTGTTGTCGCTGTTGTTTTTAATATTTCAATTATTAAACATTTCGCCTTCATGAAAATCTGAAAAACATAAAAACAATATTTTTTTTAATACGAGTAGGCTATAGGTAGAGGTACCTATACTTAGTTTATGTGCAGTTTTCTTACTAAATTACATTTAAATTTTTTTTAGAATTCGATTGACTTTTGTTACGGTTACAATGCGTAGATCTGCGAGTACGGTTACCTAGTAGGTATATTTGTGAAATTTTCTGACAACGAATGATAACCAGACGGATGAATGATTGAAATGGGAAAAAGTGCTATAGGTACGTACCTACCTAGTGGACAAAGTTCGAGAGTGGGTGTTCTATCACCTCTTTTATAAATGACGTTATACATAGATATACACAGCGACATTTACTCTCACTCTCATTTTCTCTTCGTCTGAAATAATAATAAAAACAACGAATGGCTATAAGTTGAACAACCTGATAATAAGACGTCGAAGAATGATTACGTTCGAGACAAACTTCTTATAGGCACCTATATAACGTTGCAGCTATAAAGATAATTTTCGTTGCCCACACCGGACCATGTTGCCTCACATCGATTATTCATCGATTATTCACCGTGCACAAATAAATTTTCGTAAAGGTGTAAATAACCATAAAAAATAAATTCTGGTGGGTAGATGAAAAAAAATTTATTTCAAGACTTACCAACAACAAGGTCTCGAATATCTGCCACTTATACCGTCTTGTTTTGCGAATACAAAGAAATTTATGGTATAAAGGAAATATATTTAGTTAAATCACAAGAAAATTATATTAAGACATAAATGAGATAAGAAGGTCTAGCCTAAAGTGGAAGGTCAAGTCCAAAACAGTAGATATAATTAAACAGGACGTATCTGGAAATAGCTGTATCTTATGAATGATTTTAGCAATTAATGTGCAAGGTGATTCATAAAGTCGTTAATGAATGGTTACAAACCCTGGCTATCATACTTTGTAAACATACACAGAATTTGAGACTTTACAGAGAGAATAGATGGCAGGGTTGTCCAGGGAGTCTGAACAATCCCCTTGGCCAGAAAAAAAATTGATATCTAAAAACAGTGCGTCTGTTTTGGTAGAGGCAGTGTTGAAAGGTAAGGGGTCATGAGAGACAATTAAGAAGATATTGACCCTCCTCCTCCCCAGTGACGGATCCAGGGAAGGCGAATTTAGGAAATTCTCCCAAGCACAAAAACAATTTCTAGGAAAAATGTAAGTGATCATAATCCCACAAATGACCCTCTGGATCCACTACTGCTCCTTGTTGAAGTCATCGATGCCCTTGAACTTTAGCCTCATCCATACGAATCTATAGTTGCGTAGAAACTAAAAACTACTGAAGTAGTCTGTATGAAGGAGTCTTTTATTTTCTCATCCTTTGCACGTGCAGTGTGGCAAGGATGCAAACAACTCGAATCACTTTTCAGATATAAAGAGATTTGATGAAGCGATATGGGGAAGCTATTTGCTCGATAGCGCCCTATTTATTCTGCACACCGACAGCAATGCCACGTCACTGCAGCGATGTGTCTATACGTATGTGGCTCAAGATAAGCATTGAAACAAGTCTCATATTACTCAGGAGTAAACGTTTTATAGATGTGTGGAGATGCAGATTGGCAGCTCAGCGCGCTATCAATTGGGCTAACGTATAGAAGGTGGTAGCTGTTTGACTCGGCGTGGGAGATAGTAGCTGACTGACTTAGATGTATCCCATACCACTTAGTAGGAGGGACATCTATCAGATTTTCTGTTAAATCAGTAGGCGAGAAGAAAGTTCTAATTAGACAGACTTTGAAATGCATGCATTTTAATAGCTCGACAGGTAGTCTGGTCAATCAGTGGATACATTAGGGGCCAAATCTAATGCCAGAGGTGAAAGTGAGGAGAGGTCGAGGTGGAAACTTGGATATTTCTCATGTGTTACAGTCACACTTGCCTCAGTCTCAATGATATATCTGGTTCTCAATTTCTCACTTTGATTTTTTAGGTTTGTCCAATTTGTGAAAATTCGGTGAGTTGCAAAAATTTCCAGATTGTTGCATATGCAACGTACGTACGTGCCATCCTTGGAACACGGACAGGTTATTATTTCAAGGGCGGTATGGCTACTAATGATGCGAAATATCGATTTTTTTTGTAACGATATTTTTTCCAAATCTAATTTCCCTTTAATAAATTACCGTATTGATACAATGAGAAATTGACTATAATATATCCATTGTTTAATGATAAAATCTTCAAGTTCCCCAGAAATAAAACTCACAAACTTTGAAAGAGTTGTGTTGTTCAATCGAATTGTAACCTTAAAATTTTGGCGGGAAAATGTGAGAAAAATATGGATTAAACGTATCGATACTCCTAAGAAAAATATCTGTATTTCAAGAAGAATATTGATATGTATCGATACGTATCAATATTTTTCACGTCACTATGAGCTACGACTTTAAGTTTTTTTGCTATCATCAATCACCTCATGTCCTCGGATAATTCTCGAATATAAACAATTTAAATGTGAAAACTCAGGATGGTGGCTCATATTATCACCATCATGACATGAGACTACTTGGGTCTAACGAGCCTCGTTACAACCTGATCAATAAATTGTGAACAAAACTTCGTATTTCATACCGTCTAGGGAACATGAAAAATATAGAAGGTGAATGAGTAAGAGCATAATGGAGGTTGGGGAGAGACACTGTGTTATAGCTAAAGTTCAGGCTTGATGATTTAAAGTTTTGGGGGTGGTGCCACTGTCTATTCACTTTGAAGATGATTTTTAATAAACTATAAAAACCAGAAGTCATGTTCACAGAAGATATCACATGTGAGCTGCATGAGTTAAAACACTGAATGAGGGAGAGAACAGAGGGGTCTTGGCGAGGAAAATATGAGGAAGTTGTTTTATGTTTTTTGAATTCTATTGAATTTTTCCCAATATACAGAAGCTGAAAATTTCGACATTGTGGCAATAGCAGGATGTTTGTATGAACAATGTCAACATACATAGACCAGAAAGAGGATGGGTGTAGACATCACTATTAAACTAGATGTACCAATACGAACAACTGGCTTCAAGATAAGGTTCAGCTTGGTAAGAACCAAAGGTTTTACAAAAGAGTGGACTACACAACCATAATGACAGCCACTCGTAAACCTCAAGTAAGAAGTTTCCAATTTGATTCCCAACATTTTTTCCTCTGAGATGAGAGTCTTAAATTAGTCAAGTTTCTGAAAGAATTTACGTTTGATGAATATAACAAAAAATTATATTTTAAGGAATGATGTAATATTCACGAAAAAAAACATGCATAGCTAAGTATTCATCAATACTAACTAGTTAGACTTTTATCTATTAAATTGAAAAAATTTTTATGTTTCTAATTGTGAATCTGCGAAATTTATTTCACATTCCTGTGTCAGTGTCAGACTTTTCGAATATTTAAAATAAAAAGCAGAAAGCACCGATCAAATATCCATAAATTTCTTTCAGGCGAATAAAAGTAATAATGTTGCATCACATGACATCTCATATCTTCAATTTTAAGATGGCTAGGCCGTTAGCCAAGGGGGACCAGTAGAGTCACCGGTTTGCCCCACACTTTTTTAATTTTTTCTTATCACTAGTATCAGTAACCATAAATAGTCGAACCCCTCCAGAATTTGAAATACCCCGCCTGACAAAATTTCATAGCCACGGTACTGAAAAAGGCTGTCAAAACATAAATTATTAATGCTAAAATTTCCAGTTGAATTTTGAGCTACTGATAATGCAGTGTAAATTTAAGGTAATTTTTGTCGAACCTTTTAACCACTCTATACAATGCCATTGGCAGAAAATTAATAAAAAAATAACTCTAGCGCAGCAATGACTCGCTAGAAAACCAAGTTACTCGATATTTATATGGATAGTGATGGATATTTATCGATATATCAATATTTCATTGCTAGTTTCAGGTTAAGAAATTACAAAAACTATCCATAATTATCCATATTTTTAACAAAAATATCGATCTATCGACGTTTTATCGCTGAAAACAGCTCTTCCAAAGATTTTTTGTTTCCAGTTTTCTCGAAAACTACTCAGATTTGCTCCCATACAACAGCTATCTTTCGTAAAAATTTCAGTCTTTTCTGTTCAGTAGTTTTCTCAAAACCGTAAACACAAAATTTTTTTCAGTTTTTCTTTTTTAGTTTTCTCGAGAACCACTAAACTAATAAGCATTAAACTTCCAAGAGATTTTCATCAACATATGAAAAGTCTATCGCGAAAATTTAAGCCTGATCCCTTTTGTAGAATCCTGGAAAAACAACTTTTCCAGAAATTTTTTGTTTTCCAGTTTTCTCAGAAACTAATCAACTAATAGACAAAAAACCGCTTTCAGATCTTCTCCAATATGAGAAATATCTTTCGTAAAAATTACAGCCCTATCCATCCGGTGGTTTCCTCAAAATCGTGAACCCAAAATTTTTTCCAGCAATTTTGCTTTTCCAGTTTTTTCAAAAACTACTCAAATAATAGACGCCAAATTTCTAAGAGACTTGTACCCTTATAAGGAAAATTTATTGTGAAAATTTCAGCCCGATCCCTTTTGTCATTTTCTCAGAATCCCGGAAAAACGACTTTTCCAGAAATTTTTTGTTTTCCAGTTTTCTCAGAAACAAATCTACTGATATGCAAATACCTTCGTTTAGACTTGCTCCAGTATAAGGAATATCTCTCGTGAAAATTTCAGCCATATCCACCTGGTTATTTTCTCAAAACTATGAATCCAAAATTTTGGGTGATGCATACATATATATATATATATATATAAAAAATAGGTCAAATATAGAAAAACGTACAACCCCCACCTACAGGTCGTTCCATGATAACAAGATTAATAAGTAGATTTTCAATAGAAAACCTACTTAAAAATGCAAAATACTCTTTTAATCGAAAGAATTCGGATGAAAATGAAAAATTTCCCTCGTAAAGGTGTTAGATGTTTTGCCAACAATTTAATCACCTTACTTCTACATCTTTCATTTGTTTTTTCCTTCCATTCCACTCATTTTTCATCGTGACTTCTTAGCGTCTAGATTTTAATCTCTCCATCTTCTTTCGCCTTCATCCACAATCCACACCGTAAAATTCATATCATTCGCTCATTTTTTCCAACTCAATTATAATCAATCAATACGTAGGTTACCTACTGTTCATTTTTATCATTTTTTGGAAATCAACAAGTAGCTATTCAGAATTTATTGTGAATTTTACAGAATTTGAAAAAAATACTTCAAATTCTTTAGAATTCGAGAGTGAGCTAGTGAAATCGGTAGATTTTTCTTCGTAGTTGCTGGAGTTAAAACTGATGGCGACTGGCGTTTTGTAAGTCAAGGAATTTCTGTTTTGAACACAAAAAATTTGCAAGTAGGCTTGCGGTTCACCCCCCTCAACATTGATGAAAAAATTACATTTTTTTCACTCATACCGAGAAAAAAATTTGAAGTTTGCTTTAAAAAAAAATTTAACCCTCTAAAGTATTTTTGCGACGATTAGTATGTAGGTAGGCTATTCAGTGGAAATGAGTAAGGGGCTAATACCTAGCATAGATTAGGGGAAATTTAAATTTATGACGATTGTTATATGAAAGGGAGAAAATAGATTTAAATGAATGAAACGAGTACTATTCTTCCATATTCATGAAATATTTGTTACGATAATATTCGTATCGTAACGTATTTTTGTAGACTACATTTTAAATATTATTTCCCATATATTATTTTACCTACCTTTCATATATATTCAATTTATTCTCATACCCATCTTTTGTATATACTCATCATTTTGACAAATACCCAAAATGACATTATCATCAATATCACTTTCATAGAACTCATACATCCTGTCATAATTATTGTCATTCATACATCCTGTCACAATTATTATTATACATTATTCTTGTACATATTTATGAATACTAAGCACTTCCTGTCTAAAATATATCCCTGTCATCAACTACTTCAATCTACATTCACATGAATATTATTAATTATACATTTATCATATTTTATGTTCTCACACCATTTCTCTCCTTTCTCTTCAACACATAATCACCTATAACCCTGTCCCTATATAAACTCATGTTTGTAATGTACCTTTACCATTCTTGTGAACCTTTTATACTATAATACATGTTACACTATACAGTCTGTACATATAGCTTGTACTGTATATTTTATTCATATTAAAACTCACACTCTTTTATTGTGTTGAACATTTTATTTGTACGATATACCTCAATTTATCGTTACAATATTAGCCTTGGATATGCAAAGAATACTCATATAGGCTATAGTTATAATAACTGACATCGAATTTACAGAGAATTTTTTTTTTAAATTTTAGAACAAAAGGTTTTAAATAAAACGTACAAAGTTGTTTTCTGGGGATGGGGGAACTTGATGAGATATTCTTGGTTTATTTTTGGATACTTGAACAGTTTTTCTTTTCTTTTTTTTTTTTTGTATTTTTGCTTTGCTCCTTCAAAAATTTATTTTTGGCACAGATATGTATATCTACTATAAAGTAAAGGCGGCAAAGATGCTGCACTTTCACAAAGTTATGTTGGCAGCACTGTTGAGAGGAAAATGACATCACTGGTATGTGCAGGGTAGTCAACAAATCTTCTGTTCAAGTTTTTGTGACAAGAAATCTTGGTCTCTCCTGCGCATTTTACTTTAAAGTGAATTGTATGTTTGATGATAGGCTTAAAAATAATTAACTTGAATTTTGATCCTAGTTACTGTGGGAATGAATTGTTCCTATTTCCTCCAATAATTTATGAAATAATTTGCAAATTTTCTGTAGACTGTGGTAGTATTTAATTCTGCTGATTTGACTATCATTATTCAATTTACAAATGTAAAACAATAAAAAATTTTAATTGGCTAATATGGCCAATATTCATAGCCACTAAGATACCACACCAATATTGAAATTACTCATTGCAGAATGATATTTAATTGATTAAATTTAATGAATAATTAAAATAGGTACCATCTTATATAATTTCCTTTTTATTTTTAGTCAAATTTTAGGGAAATACATTGAAAAAACATATTGTTATTTAAAGGATTGAAGAATATCTTTACAAAACAATTTAAACGGATTCTTTTTTATTTTGAAAAGCCAAGAAAAATGATTCTGAGCAGTTCTTTATAATTTTAACAGATTTTTTCCAGAAATTTTAACAATTTTGAATTTGACTTTTTTTCTTTTTTTTTGAAATACATGCAAATTTCCATTATAGCCATCTTAGCCGTCACTATGCGGCATCTTAAGGCCGGTTCACAATCAACAGTAATGAAAATGGTAACAGGAACGGTATACGAACTGGATTAGGAACATAGCTGTTTATGTTCACAATACTACATTAACAGGAACAGGAACAGGAACGGGGAAATTTTTGATAAACTGCTCATGTGCGGTATAAAAAATCTGGGAATGAGAATGGAAAAGATGAACTTGAATCATCATTCCTGTTTTTGTTCTTGGGCCATTCTCGTTCTTGGCCTTATGTGAATGCCTCCACCTGAATATGAATTTTTATCTTTTACATTCCTATTACCATTACCATTCCCGTTAATGGTGAACTGGCCTTTACTCACCCCATCGGGTAAGATTGCCAAAATTTTTTCATTACATGGTTATTTTTGTATAAGCATTTGATTGAATGGTAGCAAATGATGCATATATAAGGCCTTGAAGTATATATATGTGCCTAATATGATCTCTTTTCAGTTCTCCTATCCAAATCTATTTCAAGTATTCAAGAGGGGAGGCATATTCGCCTCCTTTACATTACATGTCTTATGATAGGATAAATGTGTGAATAGCCGAAGCCCAGGAATAGCGAAATAAAAATTGAGAATTACACGAAAAGGAAGTTGGGTTGAGAAATAATACATGTAAATCTCCCCACTATGATAACTTGAATTGAACTCCGATAGTCCTAGACATATCAAAAAATGGCCTAAAAGGAAAAAATCCCATTAAAGGTTTCTTTGCTGAAAATTCTTCATTGTGCCCTCCCCCTAATATATTCAACCAAACCCGATTTCCGGATTCAGCGAGGAACATCCCTCAATTGTGGATAATGTACTCCCAATTTGATTTTTTGCAAAATCTCAAAAGATATGAACGGTTTATGCTTACATAAATTATTCCTCTTTCAAAACTATATCGAATTTTCACCAAAATATAACGTATACTTACTTCTTGAGGGTATTTTATTAAAAAGAATCCCGCTATTTAAAAAATTACAACTCCTTTCTTTCCCCTCCAAATACAGGTAAAACTTTAAAAAAGCTCCGTGAAAATAAATAACATAATTAATAGGCCTACTTTATACGTCACTAAACTGACTTTCGTTTATTTGTGTCGATTTTTGGGGAACTTACATCTCGTCTTGGATTTACCCTCGCCTCTCTTTGGAAATTGGAAAGCTGCAACTCCGGAAACGAAGCATTTCTCAGCATTTTCCCAGAGGAACTGTTTTGTTATTTCGATCCAAGAATTCGATCGTGGCGCTGTTTAAAACTTCAGAATACACCGGGTATATTTTATAGTGTATGCTAAACATTTTCATTTTTGATGGTACCTATAGGTTTGCTTATTAAAGTGACAAAAATAATAACATCATCGAATTTTTTTAGCCGCATAAGTCGGTCCTAAACTCGAAATCGGCAAACGTGCCCGTATACGATATCCTTATCGAATGTACATTTTTCTAAATTATTCAATCGCATTTTTATTTACCTTACTTTTAGGCTACCTGCCTAAAATCAACAAATAATATTTTGTAATATTACGAATTCTTGCGAAAATTTTTCGTCCGTTCGAAGTTTATATTTCTTGAAAAATGAATTCAAAAAAAAAAAAAAAAAAAAAACATTCTCGATCATTGGTGAACCCGTTCGTCAATTTGCGGATAAATGAAGTGTTCGGAAAATGCAAAATATTTTTCTCTGCAGTAAAATTGAATTTTCATTTTGTCGAGTTCGTCCAACGTCGGATGACATGGTCATAAATAATCGTGAACCAGTATAATAACGTTACATTTCGTGACAAGATTACTCGACAAAAAAAATGTTTGTTATGCCGGACTGCTCGGCAAGGTGGGAATGATTTGAAGCCGCAGGAAAAACAAACGGTACGTGTTTAAAAATAAGAAAAAAAAAAAAAAAAAGAGTATATAAAAAAATTCACAGATGATGAAAATGAGTAGACAATACGTACAACGAATCCATTCAAAAATGATGGAATTGTTTCATGACGTGGTTGAATGGTGTGTGAAAGATAATCTGGTTAAAGAAAAGAAAAAAAAAAAAAACGGTGAGAGAGAGAGAGAGAGAGAGAAAGAGCGAGCGAAAGAAAAGAGTGAGAGAAACAGAAAAAAGCGTTGCTAAAACAAAATCACATCGTTAATTTTCCATTAATGGTTAGTCGCGTTCATGGATGATCATTAATTTAGCGAAACTGTCGTGAAATCGTATCAACATTAATGTATTTATTTATTTATTTTTTTTTTTTGCAAAAATAATTGAAAAAAGAAATGAAAATGAATTAATTGCGTCACCAAACAGTTTCACTAACGAAGTACACTATCTACAACCACCCCTTTAAAACGAAATCACGATAGAAGAGGCAAGCGTACATTCAAACCAAACTTTCCGAGTTGTAAGTTAAGGTGAAAAATTTCCTTTGGTAAATTAGATCCTCGATTAGTGACAGTGGCAGAGTTTGCCCCCTCTTTAAGAAAACTGCCAATAAAATTTAAATTGTTTTACTAAGTAAGGGGGCTTCTTAAAACGGGAACATCCCCACAAAAAGCTTCATCTCCGTTCCATTCTACCCCCAAAGAACACTCATTCTACCCCAATAAAGCGAGCCCCTTAAAAAAAGCGTGAGCTACGCCACTGATCAGTGATGTGAAAAATTAATTTCGGCATTTGTTGTCTTATGG
Source organism: Ericerus pela (assembly GCA_011428145.1). Classification (NCBI taxonomy): domain Eukaryota; kingdom Metazoa; phylum Arthropoda; class Insecta; order Hemiptera; family Coccidae; genus Ericerus; species Ericerus pela. The sequence goes on from WOFM01000464.1 coordinate 485,935, forward strand.
TCTTAGTCTTGCACTTTCTACAACACCAACAAGAAATCTAAATCATGGGATGAAAAATATGAATGATCTGTAAACGTCAAACAATTTTTCTTTGAGAAAGTTTCCTTTCTTTTGAGTATCTAACCGTAACATTATTTTGACTCGAGAGTTACGTAACGATTTATTGTCCCCCAAAAAATTTTGTTTTTTTCCTATTTGCCGTTCAAAATTTATTCATTTTTCACTTTATTGTATATGTTTCGTGCCAATTTTCTCACCATCAAAGTATACCCCAATTTGTAGACTAAAAAAAGTATTAGAGTGTCTCAAAGTTGGCACTTGATTCTGGTTTTGGTGGCATTTAAATGTTATACCTACGTATGAAACTGCACAATTTAACCACAATAAAATCCGAACTTGTTAGCCTATGTTCTGGTTGGCTACTTATGATTGGAAGAAATCATACATAGCTACAAGTAACAAAAAACAATTATCGTTTCCTGGAAAACTTTTATTCCATATATTTGTTATTAAGTACATCTTCTTTCGGAAATTTAAAACGTGATTTTTTATTTATTTTGATTTCCGAAAAATCGGTCAGCTTCGCAAATGCACCAACCCTCAAATACCGACGAAAGAAAATTGTAGTTTTATTACGTCAAATTGTTACGTATATCATAAACCCTCCTGAAAAAACTACTGACTTCGCAGGTCTAACGCCAAAATATTCGCAAATGGTAGTTAATTCAAGCAACAGTCGAAAAATGTACCGATCTAAGTGGAAAAAAAAAAAAGAAAGTTAAATAAAGAACGTTTTGAACTAAAAGTGTAGAAAATCGTTCGATTCTGGGCGAAAAATTTTTTTTTATGAATCTGACGCTAAATTTAAGAATAATATGAATATTCACTCTGTACGTAAGCAAAAAATTTGTTTCAGTTCTCATGAATACCTTCAACGGTGCATTTGAATGTATATTACAACGGGATTAGGCTCATAATAAATTCTACTGATTCGAATAAGAGAAACAATGGGATTTTCATTTAAAAACACGGTACTTTGGGTATGTACTAACAAAAGAAAAGTCTTACATACATATGAAGTCAGTTTTGAAATTTTAAATTCAACTGTAAGTCCTTAGGTACATAGCTTAAATGTGAAATATGAAAGTCTGATATGTATGAAGAAGTATGATTGCAAGCTGTAGAATTTTTCATCACTTCATAATTCACTTTTCCACAAATTACAACGTGAAAATAATTTTATTAGAAATCAACTACAAGTATAATAAATTTAATTTAAAAAAATTTTATTGATGTGCCTGATGAAACAACAGGCGTTCTATTCCCTCCGCCCGACCCACTCTTCAAAATAAAATAACTTTTTCTATACGAAAAAGTAATAAATTAGTTTGTTGAATTATATAATTGTAAACCGATTTATAGGCCTTAATATTACAAAAAATTGAATTTTTTCCTCTCCTTTCCCTTTAGCCCAGCGGAGAAAAAAATTATCTGCTCTAATTTCTCACTTTACTTCATTAATTTATTACGGAAGATGAAAGAAGGAGGTTTTGTCCAAAAATATATTTTTAAAAAACTCTCAGGAACCATTACTCTTTCATAGAAACGGAAGGGGTTTCTTCTTTCCCATTTTAATACTATTTTATTGAAATTACTACTCCATTAAACCCAACTGACTTTTGTTTCAAGCATTTGTGTAGTATTTTAGCTCTGCAGTCGCCCCACCATATGATGGAAACGAAGTATTAAATATAATAGAGGATATAGGCGAAAATAAAAGTGGTATCACTTTCAAGACAAAATATCTCCGCTCCTATGGAAGAGTGCAATTTTCAAGCTCTTTTTATCTACGAAAATAGTGTTAATTTTGGTTTCAAAATTAGGTACTTATAATAGTCATATTGATTCGTTCATTTAATTCAATTATTTGAAGAAAAACAATTCTGATTATTGTCAATGGGCTTGAATGCGGGCAAGCAAATTTGAGTTCAGCACTGTGTAGGAGTGGGGACTGAGCTACAAAAGTGGTGCCATTTCTCCTAACAATGTTTAAATGGGTGCGTGTCCTCTATTGTATTTAACACTCTGTGGTGATAGATACACAAAGGAATGTTGTTATTGTTCATATCATTCATCTGTGGGCATAATGAATTGAGACGCTGAATTGAAACACGTGTTCAGAGAGACAGTGATGTACCAGACCTGATTTTTCACCATTCATGCACCTCTCTCACTTTTCATCACGGTTCTTTTGTCATCTCTTTTCATTTCACATCACTCACCTATTTTATTTCATTATTATTACCATTTGTGGAATACCTTGTCATGAGAGATATTCATACGTAGAAGGTAATCTACAGGTTTGCGTGTTCTGCCACTTCATACATTGTAAGTATGAGAAAGCCAAATCCAAGGCAAACACTAGTGATTTTATAGCCAGTTTTGTGAGTTTATATAGCGGATTTGGTACATGCACACAGACACACATACGTACATATACGTATGGTATTATGTCATAATTTACGTTATTTCTTGTCTCTATTTAGGTGATAAGAAATGATGCAATGCATTTGGTGCCAGTCTGTGATATCACCGGGATCGTTATCAGGTAATTGATCTTGGCCCGTATAATGTATTTTACCTGTACGTACATTCAGGTATGAATATACAAACATTCATGTATAAATGGTTTAATGTCATAGAGACAAATATATGCCAGCCTCTGGGCGGCGACTGTTGTCAAGGGGTGCGAGCCCCTAATACCTCATATGAGTATAATCCCCATACCATTTTATTCAGGACATATTTTATTTTTTTAATTTTTAATTGCTCTATTTTTTATTTATTTATTTTTTTGTTTATTATTATCTGCTTTTACTCTGCTTTGCTCCGCTTATTATTGTGAATTTTCACTTCGCCATTTCATACTTTTCAAATTTTCGTAACCTGTCGCTTATTCACCTAATGCATTCGTGACATATGCTTTCAATTGCTGCACCAATAAGATTTCTTACAGATTACTTGTTATAACTCATCATCCGATGTCACCAAACGATGAAATTGGCTAACAGACAGCACCAGCCAATAATTATAATGTCTCGGCGATACGTTTGGACTAGCATCTTCAGTAATTATAAGTTTTGCTTTCTACACTTACCATCAAAGAGAATAAGCTCATTGAAAAAAATACGTTATAATTGATACATTTTACTCAAAATTCTTATTCGTCACCAGTTATCTAGAGTAGCATTTAATGAAATCGAAATAACAGTGAATCGCGTGTCTGAAAGATACCATGTATTCCACGTTTCAAGCTGTTTGGCCTTTTTGAAATTAAAAATCTGTAGGCGCCATATTGTGCTCGCCTCGTTTATACAGACTTGAACTTTTGAGTAAAAATTCGTTTTCGTTCTTCATTTTCATCGATGAGTGTACATCGAATCAGTGGCGTATAGTGACAAATTTTAATTAGAAATTTGTTTTAATAGCCTAAGCTCCATTTTTTTTTGCTTTTTCACATAAGCCTGGTGACACCTAAAAGTTTGTAACAATTGTTGTAAATTTTAGTGGAGTTGGGTTTTCAATTAACTCGAAGCTATAAGGTCCATTTTTCATCTGCCAGCAGGGATATTTCTATCGGAACCCGAGAAGAAAGCTGTGTTACATCTTGGTAATCGCATTGTTTCCTGGTTGCTGTGATATTTGGGGATTCTGATAGGCAATCCATCTTTATTTACATATACTTTCGTCAGTTTCTTATTGTATTTTTCTGGGAAATTCCAATTAAAATGGTAGCCTAAAAACATAAGCACTTGGTGGGAATTGGTGGATGGTCTTGTGGTTTGTTTTGCCTTTTCTGTTGTTTCTCGACTTTGTGATATGACGTTTTGGACATCACAATGGACTAACATCATGAAAGCGCAATCCCAGATGGACCATTTTTTGTTCAAAGTTTTTAAATTTTTAAAAATTTTAAATAATTTTTATAGATACATGATTATAATTCTATCTAAATGTAGGTCGTATTGAACTATATAGTATTTATTATAAAAAGTTATATACGGTGAGGTACGGGAGAAATCGAAAAATTGTAAAAAAATTCAAAACTGACTTGTTTTCTTTCCCGAATTCTCCTAATTTTCCTGTTTTCAAAATTTCAACCATACTTACTTGAGAATAATTCGTTATATTTTTCATTAAATTTTGATAACAAAAACTTCGTTGTTTCAAGAAAAAATGTAGATAAACTTTCGAAATATCAACGACAAAAAAAATTGTTTTAAAAATTAATATCCCTACCTGGACTCGAACCTACCAAAAGTATAAATCCTCAAATGCAGGGGCTATTTGTGCGTCAATCTACAACCTGAATTTCCCCAAAAATTTTCTTTTTATCTTTATGTACCTTTTTCTCAGGATCGACTAGACAGATTTTCATAACTTTACTTTTTAATATATTGCTGAAATGTCATGAAAAAATAGACTAGAAGATTTTTTAAAATAATCCTTTTAAGATAAAGCAGACGGTTTTTTGTGTTGAAAAAAGTGTAACAAAAAAGGTACATTTAGAAAAAATATCAAAATCAAACCCTAGTAATAATTTAAATCCAAAGTATAAGTTAATGTTGGCCAAAAGTATAACCAAAATTTCAGCTTCGTATCTCTGATGGTTCTTGTTAAAAAGGTACCTAAAAATGAAACATTTTGCGTTGAAAATAGTCGATTTCTCACTCCTCTTAAAAATTAATTTTTAGCTTAGTGTATTTTCGCTTTCGCCCCTCATCATTATAAATCTACCTTTTAGCATAGGTATAGTCCTAATTTCCTTCATCTCCATACAGAACAAGAAAAATTCATTCCATTGAAAATTGAAACCCTCAAGTGAACGGAATTTTTATAGAAGTTTGAAGAACTCCGTCGACCGTCCATATGAATGAAGATTTTCACAAAGGCAACGATCGCGACATGCTCCAATTTATTTTAATCAAACAAAACGAGAACACTATCCGTTTTTGGCTTTATTAAAAACATTAATTAAAAAAAAAAAGTCTTTCAATCTCGATAAATATTTCCTGCTCTTTCTAACAACGCGTTCACAATGTTCATCGATATTGTTATAGTTCTCAGCAATTGTCTAAACCAGTTATATTGTCTTCGACATTTGTGCAACTATTTTGAAATTAATATACTCTGTCGTTCCGTATACAAATTCATGACCCAGTATCTCATAAATAATAACACTTCCTTAAACTGTTTTCCTTTGCTACTATTTAAAAATAATATCGTTTAAAAATTTTAACCTTTTGGAATGCATAAAAATACGAAAAATATGAGCATCAAATCTTTTTTACCAGCCTAAAAATAATTTCTTACATCAGTAGACAAAAAAAAAAAAAAAAAAAAGAAAAGAAAGAAGCAACTAAATTCTACAAATTATAATAGGTAACTATCACGTGGAACATGCGCCGATGTGTTCTACTTAATTGAGGAAACATTTTTGCTGACTCGTCAATAATTCTAAGACAATTGGTTTTTTATTTTTATTGTTTTTTTGTTGTTTTTTTTTTTTTTTTTTTTAATTTTTTTAGTCAGGTTTACTTTTTGTTAACCTTTCTATCGTATTGTCGCGTTGATGTTTTTATTGTAGTATACGGAAAAATTTTCTTTATTTGTCGATAATAAATCCGTTAACTTATTATACCTATTAAGTGTGTCATAAAATATATTAAGCATGTTCTTATCGGGTACGTATACCTTTTTCTCTCTCACTCAGACTCTCTCTTCTTTCTTTCTTTTTTTTTTGTTTATCTCTTTTTAGAAATTTTCGAAGTATAAAATCCAAAATGTAAAACGGTAGAGTCGTGGTATCGAAGAAACGAAGGTATTTTCAGCAATTAGACGCATTTCATTTTGTTGTCGATGAGAAGTTGTTAGTAAAACAAATGCAACGGTTTTATGGACACGTCGATCTCTTTTTTGACAAAAAATATTCGTTTGCCTGCTATTTTATTTTTGACCTTTAGCCCTTCGTTAAGGTACCTATATTATGTGTGGGTTCAAGTCGGTAGTGTGGGGGTCAGCTTGGCATAATGGTTAGGGGCTGGTTGTGAGTTCGAGACCAGCCTCTGCCATCATATTCCCCACTCAAAATGGCGGTATGTTCGGTTTGGTTCTAGTTGTGCTGAAGGGCGTAGATAGCTCCATCGTAAGGGAGGAGGGGGTCCATATATTCTCATTGGTTTCTCTCTCGACCCGTACTCCCAACTAATAATCACCGAAACCGACAAAAATACATAATTTTTATAGATTAAGTCATCTTTTTATCTGCGAAGAGAAGTCCAGACCCCCAGAAGTCCCCCTTATATACGTCCTTAGTAATGCTACAGTATGTGATTGAAAAATTCATGTTGGGTAGAATATTTTCCACCGGATTCCAGTCGCGTAGCCGGAATTTTTCTTTGGAGGGGGCTGAGAATAATTTATACAAAAATTCAATTTCTGTCCCCATCATTCTCCCCTGTGCCCACACGTCACCCTCCTCCTCAATCATTCTGCAGTGGTGTTAATCAGAGGTCTACGGTCGGGGAGGGGGTAGAACATAATACTACTACCCCTTTCTTTCTCCTTCTGACTCGAAAAAATGAGAAAAAACCGAAGAAAGAAAATTTCGAGATGGAATCGCATAATCTTTAGTAAGGAGCATGAAAAAGCCTCAAGAAAGATTGAACATTCTAGATTTTTTGAGTGAACAAAACGATGTTTTCTCTAAGTAAAAACATCCGAAAGCACAAAATCCAAGATAAACTACTAGTGCTAGTGTTGATAAGCATAGAAGATTATAACATACTGCCTCGAACATTTTATAATAGATTTTTCTCCTTTTTTTGAAACTCCGGGGAGGTTTTCAGCCTTGCGAGTCACCCCTTCGAATACACCACTCCGGATTTCAACCATAAACCCCTTCCACTCCGACAACAAATATATCCCTCAACTAATGGGAAAAATAGCTATGTAGCCGAAGTCCAATAAATAAAATTATTGTAAAAATGAATAAATAAAAAAAAAACTGTTTTCACGAATTCTTGAAGTTCAATTTTTAGCTAAATAATATCGCATAATTTTTTTTTTTCTGAAAATTCGTCAGGATTTTCTAACGAATTCACCATTGATTTTAATGTATCTACAAAATTGACAAGTAATTTTCGGCCCTCTAATCTGTTAGGAGTACATATAGTTGTAAATTAGTCTCTGATCCAAATCAAGAGAATAAGGGGAAATTTGTCGTAAGACAATAAAACATAACACTTTCAAAACTGAAGGTCTGTTTGTGAAACACTACGAATGTCGCATGTGCCATAAGTGGCCAGCTTCGCTTGGTACATGTCTGAGAGATAGGCAATTGCATATTTCTCAGACATTGTTATAATTCCGAGACGATATAAGTACATTGTAGACAAGGGAAGACAGAGCGTAGTTCTTTACGTATTAAGAAGTGCAGGTTGCACAAAGAGCGCTAAATTCACCTCATATTATCACAGGATGAAAACAGGACGAATGAAAACAGGACGAATATTTTTTCGTAGGTACCTGTTTTCATCCACTATCCTGTTCTCATCCGTTTACTATCTTCGCCAATATTAATACCTATAAATTATATTGATATAGATGAAGAAATGCAAAAAAAAAACAGTTGTTCCTGGAGAGTGCGAATGTTATTCCAGTTTTTTTTTTATTCACAAATTTCTTTTATCTTCTATTATAAGAATGAAATGGATTTTAATGTCCCAAGTTGGCTGCAGAACCACTGAACCGATCTGAATGAATCTTTTACTAAATTAATTGTCCTGATCCTCTGCTGGCTTAAAATCAATAAATTTGAAAATCTATCTGATAGAAATTAAGTTATCTTTAAAAAAATAATCCCTCAAATATATTGTGTGATATTGTGTGACTTTGTGTGTGAACAGCTTCAAACATATGTGGCTGATATTTTGTTTATTCCCTTTCATTTTTCTATTCTTCAACTTTGGAGTTGTTGCAGTTGCAAATACCTTTTGACCATATACTAGATAGACATGCTATGTCAATGGAAAATTGAAGCACACATAATGACGTCACAATAGGGGAAATACATGTTAAATCCAATAAGGATTTTTTGAAGAAAAAAAATTAAAAAAGTACATTTTTTCTTCTAAAATGAATTTTTTAATAGAAAAAAAAAAGAAATGATTATGAACAATTTTTCAAAAAAAAAAACTCCAACATGGCTAAAATCAACTTCAAAAACCTGGAAATAACAGCAGTATAACCTGGGTAAAATAACTTCTTGCCCCAATAGGACATTACACTCCGTATGTATCAGTGCTTCAATGGGAAGCATTGTACAAGATTGCACAGGGCATGTCTATCTTGTATATGGTCGAAGCAAATACCTATATGTGGCTTTGAGTTTGTTCGTTCTATTGATTTTTCTCATTCTCCAAGTTTTGTATTTCTGATTTTGCAAATATCTAATGAAAAATCAGTGGGGTAGATGTTGCTGAAATGTGGTAAGTAGGGGAAATTTGGTATTTTCATAAGAGATTAAGCCAAAATTATACCCTTGACAAATAAAGGTGTAGAATACTTTTCTACTGATTTTTAATCTTCCGTTAGTTTTAAGCCTGAAGGGTAATAAGGGTGGACTACTGAGTAAGTGATGAAAATGCATGACTCCAACACCATCTGCTTCATTTGGGGGGCTTAAACATGCCACTACTTTTGGCTTTTCATTTTGTAAATGAATACACAATACACTACAGAAATACTTCAGTAAAAAAAAGTCCCTAATGTAACGTATATTTTCGTCTATTTTTAGAGATGACGAACATATTCGTTCACTCATTTTCGAACACCAAAAACGTAGATATTTATCAACAATTATCATCCTATAACTCTTTGTAAACAACCACTAATTTACCCGTATTTAATTTTATGTATACAGATATACTTTCTGTATATTCATGACCTAGTTGTACCTGTCCCTCGAGTACTTGACGAGTCAGCACAACCCTATAATAACAACACCCTACTTCACTTTACCTATCCAACACGTACGTTTTCATACCTTGAACGAGTATATAATCCCTCGATTCAGTGGAATAAGAGTAGTATAATGAGACAGTTCCTCGACAGCTACTTCTAAGTATCTGGAACCTCTCTTGTAGAAGTCTCTGGTGAACAGATAGTCTTGCTTGTTGAATTGTGATTGTATATGTATAAATATTAACGTATATGTATGTACTGTGATGTACAAATTATTATTTTATTAAATGTGTAAACTTACTCATGTGTTTTAAATATTATTGAGTCTCTAATTAATGTTAAGGTCCACGATAGTGTGTGGATGATAAACTTGAATTTATTTTAGAAGTATTACTGCTTTTAAAGTACGTGATATTTCGTGTATGGTGTACTCCCAAAAGTGGTCTTAATTAGGTACATTACCACCTCTTTTGGCAGTTACACCTAAAATTTAAGACAAAAAAATTGGAAGAGAAAATATTACACCTCTCACCCGTGCAAAGCCTGGTTAATCAGCTAACTTTATGAGTGAAAAACAAAACACATTTAAAAAGTAACTGACTCAGATTTTGAAAGGATTAGCTTAAAAAATACCCATTTTTAGCTCGTGTTATAGTCTAAATTTTTTTTTCGTTTAAAGCACATTATTTATTATTTTGGTAAATTTATCCAGGTATCCTAGGCCTATATACTTTGTGTTCCAATAATTTTTACAGGTTTTTTTTTCTTATAGTTTTTGAAAGTTTGATTTATGTGTTTAGAAAATTAAGAAGGTACCTTCCTAGTTTTTAGTTTTTTGTTCTTTCGTACATTTCCAACTATTTTCTTAAATCTCGAACGAATTGTTCAAAAATAAATATTTCATGGTATTGATGTAAAGACATTAACATATTTATTAAAAACTCACCGTCACATAATTAGTCAAAGACAGCGTTGTTTTTACACCCTTTCCCCAACCTGTTAAATCTTACAAAATAGACATCATAAATATTTTTGGCATCAATAATAATACGATAACTAAAAGTGGCACCGCTGTGGATGGGCAACATTTGGGCTGTCCCTTTGGCAACCTTCAGACTTAGATTTACCATATGTTAGTCTGAAAATAGTGGATTCAACTCGGGGAAGAAGTCCACCACTAGAATATATTCTGTATACCTAACTACGAAAGGAATAACCTGCCATCTGAGTGGTGTAATTTTGGCATTATGGCGAAATAGAAGCACATCAGAAGTTATGTATTTGATTCTGTAAGCTAATTTCGACTGTAAAAATCCACGTAGAAATTAGAATAGGTCACGAATTTCAGGTTTGTCGAGACATCAACGGTGTATGCGACTTCTTTTCGAGTTATATTAGCATTAGTTTATGTGCACTGATCCATATATTATGCAGTATATTGCATATAAGGTTCAATGCCCTCGTGGTTCGTTCATTTCAATTCATCAGTGCATTAAGTTCATTGTTGATTGGGTGCCTGACCAGAACTGTTTAACGAAAAGCATTTGTTGATGATTTTAACTTACAATCAAAATGTAATGTTTTCGAAGGGGACATTTTTGGAAATTATTACCAGAAAACTTTTTTGTAAGAAGGTATATGACCCGCCATCCGAAAAATCCAGCGAAATGTTATGCCAGAGGATGAAAAAACGTTGTTTTTACACCAATGAAATGTTTTCACTTTTGAATGCAAATTATGATAGTAAGGAGACCAGAGTAAAAGTGAATCTGGTTCACAAAACTTTTTTTCGAGAAAAATTACTAAAATGAGTTTGAAATTTACTCGGCTTCCCCGCCGATCCTGAGAAAATCTACACAATTTAAGCACATTATATTTTATCGACGGAAAAGTGCATTATATGACTTAACCCATTATTCCATGGAAAAATGCGTATATACCTATCTAGGACCAGGTTTCATTCAAAAATCGTAGAAAGTGGACTCCGAACCTTTCACATGTGACTTAAATATAACATTTAAAATTAGAAGACGAGTTAATCGCCAATTTACGAGCAAAATCATTCAAAAGATAACTTTCAAAACAAATTATCACTCTAAAACAAGATCAAGTATGGAAAAAATAGTATGTGTCTTGTGTGTTTCATTTTTTTCTGGCCAGTAGAAGCTCACCGAACCGATAAAATGAAGATCGAACTTTGCAAAATTGCTGAGTTTTTTTTATCCTACTGAAAACAAATACCTATGTAGTTTACGACTGTCATTAAAGAAACCCACGAACTGAATAGAATGAATCGTCTCAAAGAAGTGAACATTTATCTCAAACATAATTTGTTTACGTATCGAAAATTGAAAAGGTATTCTATAATCGCGTCATCCAGAAGAACTTTTCGTGATTGTCTCTTTGGTGGTGGAAACTGGAAGAGGAGAGCTGCTTGCCCTCATGTAAACATGCCTATGCAATAATAATACGAGTTTATGATGACGTCATCTTCGATAAAAAGAATTACGTCAATAGAGACGTTGAAGCCTGGATGATACTTGCCTTCAGGGATGTCCTGACCGAGGGGATTGAGAGTGAGTCATTCCCCAGCCAAAAAAATCAGTCGGAAAATCCGTAAATTTTGAGAACAGTCCGCTAATCAGAATATTTTTGACAAGCAGACTTACAGAAAAAAAGTAAGCTTTCAATAGGTTATAATATTTTTTTTTTTTTAGTCGGCAAATACGAACATTCCACCCTCTAAAAAATTATTTTGGACGTCGCTGCTTGCCCCTTACTTGCCCTATAAGAACAATTTTTTTGCAGTCACTTTTTGCATTAACATACGCTAGCGTAAGACAAAGCTTCATTATTATTGTTGACTGAGGTTAAAAATTAAAAAAACAAAACTATAAAACTAGAAGAAAACAAGCCCATAGACAGATAGATCGTCAAGGAAGGTCCACATGATTTCAACCATCTTTTCAGACCCCTGCCCTTCCACAATACTACCACTAACAACAAATACACACTATATTGTTTTACGTAAAGCTTTTTTTCTGGGCTAATGGTGGGTGCCCAAAGCTAAAGGACGATCCATTCTAGCAGGAGCCCCTTTACTGCGCTCTCGGGAGGAAATGCTGGCTACCACACTGTGTGAAAATAATGCCGTTTGTTTTTTCTATCCTCCTCTGTCGTCGTCAGCTAATATACAAAATAATAGGGAAAAACCAGAAGCTAAAATACACAAAGAAAATCGTAATTATTTGTTTTTCTTTTTTACAGGCATCGGGAAAGGAAAGGACGACATTTTTTCAGCGATAACATATTTCGTCCTCTTAGGATGTTTCCTCTTAACACACTGCTCTCCGGTATCATCTACGGGTATTGTTTCGTTCGTCACATCTTACATTACACTCGAATCGATCTCATATTATGCACCCATGTGTATCACAAATAAGCAAGAATGAAATCTGCGAAAGTGTCGAGAAAAGTTTTTATTTTATTTTATTTTATTTTTTTCATCCTCCACGTCTGTCTTTCCGCGGATGTCAACCGAGTGACATTAATTAAAACATTACTGCGTATTCGTTTTCAATGCAGTTGGCATATACGAGCACTATAATAATTCATTAAAAATCTTATTACAAAACTTTTTCTCTCAAGAAAGTGCCCTTACTAATTGTGTAAAGATGTAACAATAAAAAGAAAAGAAAAGAAAAAAAAAACGCTGCAGTTTTTTGTACACCTTAATTAGACCACAAATAATCATAAACTAAAAAAAAAAAAATCGATTATTTCTCAAACTGAAACAAATTAAATTAGATTAAATGGATTTATATAATCATTTTTTTCTATCTTTTGTGTGTGTGTGTGTGTTAAGACATTATACTCCACATTCAATTTGCTAACGCATTAATAAACTTTAGCCACAATAGTTAGAGGAGCTATAGATGTAAAATAAAATTTAATTTCCTCTTCTCTGAAACACCATTAACGTGTAGGTACCTACCTACAATACATAATGTTATAGTCTACATATTATGCGATTCTCATTCCGTTTTCATTTCCCAGATTCATTTAATTGCCCGCCCTAAGCATACACACTAAATCGATCTAATTGTCGCACTTATTTATTTATACTCTCTCCACTGTTGTTGTTGTTGTTGTTGTTATTTTTTACTCTTTTCACTCTTGTTTCCAGACAAAAGCGTCATTTTGACGGAAGTTGACGACGCAAAATTACATTCGACAAATCGATCGCGAACTACCCTCGTGTCCGGAGTCCTCAAAAGACGAGCTAACCAATGGCGGTCACCAAATAAAAACCAACCCGCCGAAGTGGAAATGAACCTCGTCGATTTACTCTATTCCCTAAATAAAAAAGTGGACAGAATGAACGATAATTTTGAGGTGTTCATTCAACGACTTGCGCCTGCAGGCGCGCCCGGAATCGAACGCAAAATCAATAATTCGAATCTGCAAACCACTAACCAATCTATTATCGATTCAAACGACAAGTTCGAACCAGCGGTCGCCCTTAATGACAATGTCAATTCCGAAAGCGACGCTACCAGTGTAGATGTGCCCAAATTTGATATGATCTACGCTGACACTGAGAATCCAAATTCTTTGGAATCGAATATGACCGATCCACCGGTACCATTGATTAGTAGCTTCTCTCGTGTGAATTTGAGTGACGATGAAGATGAATGGGCAAACCACACTCATAATAAACCAACGCTCGCAGATGCCGCTAAAATACCTTCCCCCACTGCTGGCATCAAGGACGAAGGAAAATTAATAGCGAGTCCAATTAGCATAACCTACGAAAATGCGAGTACTCCCAGCGCTACATCAACTGACAGTCCAAGACAACAGTTACCGAACCAAACTATGGCCAGTGCTACATTAACCGATAGTCCGACCCAACTGTTACTGAACCACACGAAAACCACAAAATCAGACGCCAAAATGGAAGAAACCCAGTCTGTTCATACGACACAGTCGTCGAATGATGAGGTATCAACTCGATATCCATCCAAAACCGAAAGACAGAACGTAAAAGTCGAGACTGATAAATCCGAACTGAATGGTCGAACTGACACTGTCCAAAGTTCAACAGCTGCCAGGTTTTCAACTTCCAACATACCGACGTTGTTTGCAGAAAACATGCGTGTAACCTACCAGCCATTGTTGCAGAATTCGCAGAATGTGTTCGACAATACGTCCATCGGTGTTACCGCACAATTTCCAGACATTGAGAATTCGTCGACAGAAGAGCCATTTCCCGACTACCCGACACCACCGACAAGCGGTACTGTCAGCGATTTCGAACCAAATGTACCCAAAAGTATGTACGGAGATGATATCTCTAAAAATACCGAGTCGCCAATTGACGAAAATGGCAACGAGGAAGGCACTCAGCCCAGACAAAAGATGTTGCCAAATTTGAACAACTCCACGACGACGCAGCTGGCTGCGTTGAACGCCACACCATCAGAAACGCCAGCAAACATCGACGGTAACGATCGAGAAAAATATCGTATCCTAAACACTTTGAAATCGTATACGCAGGATACAGGGCCAAATTTCAGTCAAAGTGTGGCCAGCCTACACCAACGCACCGAATCGCAGCCACAAATTGGTCAAGTTGATGACTCGAATCTACAACCCTCATACACCTGGAAACGTATTTGTTTCCAATCGGTTGACAAGATTCGCGATACTTTGGACCATAATGTAGTAAAACTACCAGAGGATTACGCGGATATGTATTTCTTTTACTATGTGCCCGAAATTATGAACCAAAATCGGTCGGAAGACTTACTATACCTGTCAGATACGGATAAGAAACGCTACGATGGCGGTTATCTCAAGCATCGTTACGTTAAAGAGGAGGCGGATGGTCGAAGCAACGAAGAATATTCGGCATTTTCTTTGCACCAACATAAGCAAGTTCGTTCGTACGGTGGCGTCAGTTCGAAGCAGCAGAGACAGCAGATGATGCAACCACAGCAAATATCATCACGCAAAAAACTCACCCTTACTGGGGAGAAAATTAAAAAAAAACAACCATCTGCGGACGTATCCGCTACGAGTTATAGCGTCGCAACTTTTGACAACTCAACAAAAAATACAAATTCCGGACTTACTTGCATGATATTGCCGTTGTTTACTAACAACTATACCTTCGCAAATTTTCCGAGTGACAGCTCAGACTCTGCAGAAAATAGGGGACGATCGGTCAGTGGCGGCCGTGGATCTGATGTTAAAAATAATTTGGAAAAGATAGAAGTTGCTGATTACCTCACAGAACCTTGTGCGTATCTTAAAAAATGTTTCAATTTAAGGCCGGTATTCATTGACGACACTTCGAGTTCACTTACTTAAGGATCTGTTTTTAAAGTAATATATGTGAAGATGTAAAAAAAAAAAAAAAATCGGGCTCCAGGGTCTGAGTGGACTAGAACATATGTGGTACAAATTTTATAAACCTATGGGATAATGAAGTTTGGGAGAATGAAGTTTGAGACCCATCTTCACAAAAGTCACTTTGACCTTTCTTCATTTAAATTTCACTTTAAAAAAGTTTTTTGCGTAATTTCGTACTTAAAAATGTGGGAACATTGTATCTCTTATGACAGTTCCAATGTGAAAATAAAATGTTATCACAATCTTAAATACAAAATTGTGCCAAAAGTCATTTTAAAGTGAAGTTTAAGTGAAGGAAGGTTAAAGTGACATTTGTGAATATGGGGCTGAGAGTGGTTATTTTGAGTGAGAAATCATATACCGATAGCTAAAAATAATAATAACTACTTTTCATCAACAAATATCGATTTATATCGATATATGAACATCGATATCAATTCCTACCATATTCCTCACTTTTTCACACTCAAATCGATATATCATGTATATCGATACATTTTGTTTTACCAAATTTGTTTTCAAACAAACTGCCAAACAGGACCTTTGTTTTCATTAGCTAATGCAGGCACCTTCTGGATTGCTATTGGTTAAAGCGCCCTGTTTTTTTTTTCAAATAAACCACCATATAGTGAAAATAGAAATGTGTACCAGATTAAAAAAGTTTAACTGGGAATGGTGAAAAATGTAGCTTCCTTAAGACAAACTATATAGCAAAGTTATGAAAAAAAATTAGTTCTGTTAAAAATTATGTAGCTGAGAAATGCATGTTTTAAATGGACCCTTAGCTGAGTGAGCCCCGAGTGTCATCTTTGAATACCAGCCTATGTACCTGGATACATCTCAGTTTAATTACGGTTTTGTTTACTGTGACAACAAAGTAGAGAGAATGGCTGGACCATTTTTCATGATTGAAGTGTTAAAAAAAAGTCTCATCATGTAGCTGTGCCAGCAAAATAGAAAAATTCCGTGGTTTCCTCGTTGAACAAGTTGTGGATTTTGACTCCTTCACCCACGCAGATCATTGTTTTGACATTTTCTCCTCCCTTAAAGATATTTTCCTTACTATGAAAATAAGTCCACAAAATTTTATATTTCTGTATCACCCCCTTTCTGAGATATAGAGCACCAAAAAGTTACAAAATTGAAGTGTAAGTGTACTATATCTAATGTCAGTAGTGGATCTAAGGCAGGAAATGACAAAATTTCCCCAAAATGGCTTTCTGGATTCGCCACTGTCTACTGTATACATGGCTCAGTCAAATAAATGGTTCGAAAATGAAATGAAGGAGAGGGAAGAAAACCAGGGTGAGTGGGGAAGAGAAGAGAGCCATTTTATGTTAAGAAGTTGGTTACTTTTAGCAGGTGGGTTGTCCTAAGGAAGGTTTTACCCCTTATAGTGGAAGTCTGTAGTTTTCCTGAGCAAAAATTTTTAAATTTTCCTCCAAGTATACATATCTCACTTCCTCACTTCCTTATTGTTTGTAAACAGAAAAACCAAAAGACAACAAGGAGAAAAACGTCAAAAAAACTTCTTTATCACTTTTTCTCTATATGATTCTCTCTCTGTCTCACTGGGATTTTCTCTGATAATCATTACAGTCTCAAATCAAATTGTTACGCAGAGATGGAGCCCGCTGGTGACAACTAGAAATTTTAAATTCTTGATTAAGGTGAAAGGCCTCGTACCCAGCAAATAAAAAGTCAAGTACTAAACGCAGGTGGATTTTGTACAATTATTATAGACTTCAAAACTGAAACTGGTAGATGGTAGGTGACTTTATTTCTGAAAAATTTCATATAGAACTCACCAACCTCTAGAAAATTCACTCCTGATCCATAAATAATGGATAGTTTATGACAATTTAACATTCTCATCCGAAAAATATAATTTTTTAGAAATTTCAGTTGTACATATACTTTCTTACCTACCAATCATTTCATTTGGGAGAAAACTATAAAAAAAATTGGGGTTGTAAATTAGATACCAATACTCTTTGAATATTTCATTTTAGCAATTTTTCTATTCCAGATTCTTTCTATGTTGCCCCCTACCTCTCCACTACAGCTTGTGATTCAGTTTCCTCTCAGATTGTTTTCGGAGATTCAATCAATTGAAAAGCCTTGGCATATGCCCAAGGAAGAAAAAACTAAACACAGTTTTATTTGCTCTTCAAGCAAATAACTTTGGATGATGGGTACTACCTACATGTCTAGATCAAAAAATTGTTTTGTTCATTCTAAAATAACACTTCAATGGGGGTTTTTTCAGATTTTATAGACTGTTAGAGGTGCTGAAGATGTCATAATTTTGGTCTTGGAAATTTTAGCAGCTGGAGAATTTTCAAGTCCAATCCAACATCAGCTCCCCCAACTATGTGTGACATAATACTCATCATCCAGAGTATGAAAGAAAATGGGGAAAAATGTAAAAAGGGGGAAAAAGATGCGAATTTCATTGGGGACTCATGGAGGATTGATGTCTAAACATAATAGTGTGGTGAGTGTGGGCAGCGCGCACACTTACACACTAACAGTTACAATATTGTAACTTGTAAGACGTACAAGTTACAATTGTAATTCTTGTTATAGCTCCTACTGGAGTGTAGACCTAGAGCTAAGACGTTTATACATCAAAGAGGGAAAAGTAATGTGAAAAATTTTCATTTGTAAAAATGATCACATGTAAAAGTGATCGTGCAAATAATATTTGACCCCCAGCGATAAGACATGCACCTGTCAAAACCACCTCCACCCCCTTAAATGTCACTGGAAAATTTCAAGTCTGATTGAACGTATAGTGTCTCACTTCAAAATGACGATCAGTTCCTTCTGATTTACCCATCAACAAGTTGGTAATGGTCTGGGAGACCCACAAATTGTCCTGTTCCCCCTATGTGAAAATTATTTAACACCATCAATAAACGTAGGTAACCATAATTTATGGAGAAAGATGATTGTGAAAAATCAATTTTCAATTAGGAATGAAGATTTCATTCTCAAATCGACATCCAAATGAAAAATCCAAATTGGATTGTCTGCCATAAGGATATCCATTTCCTCAAATTCCATTTGATTTCATCAAATACATGGCTAAACATTTTTATCAAGCAACTGCCTACTTGAATTTAAAAAATATTGAATTATAGTTTTGAGGTCATTCAAGAAATTCCCAAGTCTATGTTCTCACTTTGTATCACCCATTAATGAATCCACATAGCGATAGGGGCATACACCCTTCTCTGATATGAAAACCGATTTTAAAAGAAATTCTTCAATAATTTTAAGAAGCGTTTACAGTAATATGAATAAATATTGCAAACTCCCTATCTCTACATACTATAAAATACTAAGGGCTAAAGACAGTTGGAAACATTATCACTCCAGAACCACTGAACAGATTTGAATGAGATTTTGCAGAAAAAATTGTGTTATTCCGAGGAAGGTATATTCTCATTAAGGGAGTCGTAGCACCCCTGGGGGCAAAGTTATCAATTTTCACCATCTGTGAAAATAGAAACTGGATATAACATTTCTTGAACCAAATAAAAGGAGTAGTAAAGAGAATTGAAAAAAACTTCTCCCCCTCTCTTTGTTCACCTTTTGACAACCATACATGGGGGCCTCCTCATTTTTCGGACCTCGCTCACTCCTGCTCATTTGCTCGAAAAAAGATAACTTGCTCACTCCAGTTCACTCGTCTCAAAAAAGGAGCTCTCTCAGTCTAGCTGTTTTGAAAAGGAACAGGACCGCTCATTTCTTTGTTACCTAGTAAAATTTACATAAAATTTGGAAATTTTTTTGTGAAATTACGAATTGGTTTTGTAAAATTTGGTAAAATTATCAAAACATTGTACCAAATCAGTGTTGTCAACTATTTCAGAATAAAAAAGAAACCGATATTTACTATAAAATTTGTAATAAAAACAGAAAATCCCAAAGGAGCTGAATTCAGCTCACGCTTCTCACAAAAAAAGAGCTTGCTCACTCCAACTTTGGATAATAGGCCTCATCTCAATAGCTGAAGTGAATTGCGCTCCGCTCCTCCTCTACTGGTTGATGAAGTGGATATGATTCTCTGTCTCACTCAGTTTTGGTTTTTATTTTTTCATTCAGTTTCATTTGGGTTTACAAAAAAGGAGTTAAAACAATTATTAGACCCTACGCAAGTGAAGCCGCGGGTAACAGCTCGTAATAATATAAAAAATTCATAGAAAATTTGTAAAGAAGTACCGAATTTTTCAATTAGGTAATGAAAGCGGTGTGTGCCCGAAACTTTTCAGTAGGACAACGAAATTTTTTAGTGATTACATTAGGTAGGGCTGAGATTTCAATCTTTTTTTGAATAAGCTTTCATTTCATTGGCGTACCAATGTTTTTATATTTTTATTTTGCATGGGGACCAAATATTTTTAGAAGACTGTAACCATTCCAAATGTCTGTTTTTAGTTTCGACTCTACGTTAATATGCCCTCCACTGCTGAAAATACTGAATTCACCCCCAGTCTTAATGGGACGTAATGATTCACAAAATATTGTAAACTTGGGGCTCTATTTGATAGTATTCTTCTCTCACCAACATAACAAAGACAATTGTGGCCGGTACTATCGGTTAATAGCTGATTACGCACAGCTCTTTTTTGTTCAACTTACCCTTATTTGTACAGACAAGCCACCCCATAATTAAATTCGCAGTAGGTACATAGTTCGCAATACAATATACTGGACTTTCCTGGAGAAAGGTTTCATGTTTTTCTTTTCTTGTTCTTTAAAAAACCATTAGTATGTCGGTAATTTCTTATTGGGTTGATGTACTCTGCCCACTGGTTCTACCCATGAATTCTGCACATTCCAAAGATAAAGGATTATCCCCGGGTGTAGACAGTGAGCTGATGCAGCATTAAATGCTTCCAAGTATAATTCCAGTTGGCCTTTCATAGAGGTGTGAGCGAGTGTCACCTCCTGTGCTTCTGCTTTTGGTGGACGTTTAAAATGGAACACGAGCCACCTAAATATGTCATGGCTGATGAGGTCTTAGGTCATCGGCTGTATAAGAAGTCTGCACAAATTTCCACTTGCAAAGAGGTGCTCGTTCACTTCTTTACACCAGACAACATTTTGCCAGAGTAAAGCCTCTTTTAACAATTCAGCGACCGTGTCCTCCATACACCTCTATATTTTCATTCTCTCCCCAGTTGTGGCTTCGCGTACATTTGATAACCCCAATAATACCGCGTAAGAATGAGGTTAATTATTCTATCTATTTCAGCGATCGACAACACCATATGGTGCACAGACAAGAAAAAAAAAATTCCGCGAAATCAGTGGTGTGATCAAATCATCCACTGCGCCGACGAAAGCGACGAATTGCATTGCTCCTGCCGGGAGCGAATGGACAGAGACAAAGTTTGCGATGGTTATTTTGACTGTCCGGATGGAGAGGATGAGAAAGGCTGCTACGGTACGAAATGTATTTTTTTATAACGTGAAAACTCGATGTATTTCCCTTACAATATACGCACGTAGAGTGTCCAAAAGTTGAACTTCATAACTTCCCACGATCGATTTTCTGGTCATTTTTTAGGGGTTTTTTCATCCCACAAAATTGATCTTGGAAACAACCGATGCTGTTGAACTATCGGACACCCTGTATAAACGTTAAATTGGTTTATCTCTGCACCCACCCAATTACTGCGCAGGTTGTCCGGAAAGTTCTTTCAGCTGCGATAACATGAATATAAAGAACTTGAATGCCACCTGTTTCGAACCGAGTCGACGATGTGATCTACAATATGACTGCGCCGATCAAACGGATGAAAAAGATTGCGAACTACTGTTGGACAAAATCGCTTCTAACGAAGTAGGCCGTGACGTAGCCCAAATTTTTCTACAGTGCCGTGGTTCTGGTTTTAAAGAAGTGTAAAACAAACTGCGAAAATTTATACTTTTCAGACTTTCCTAACATCGTTTGCTTCTGGTTATCTGCATCGAAACTGGCAAGGAAAATGGTATCCAGCATGCATTGAGCCGCATTATGAACATGCTTGGGGGGTTCAAGCATGTGCTACACATCTTGGATCGCATATCAAGTAAGAATGAATTATGAAAATATCAGAAAATTAGCCATTTCCTCTCATTAAGGAGTATTTTTTACCAAATTTAACTGAAATACCTCGAGGTCTAAAGCACAAGAATGAACATATATATTCATTAATTCGATAAATTTGTAACCAAAGTTTTCTCTTCATGAGAGGTGGGAGTGCATCTCCAAAATAACAAACTAAAATTCACATTTTACATCCCGTATTCCGCGGCAGCAAATGTGGAAAAATGTGATCATTCTCTTACCATTAAAATCTGATTTTTCTTATCTAATATATAAAGACAAATTGGTATTCTTTGTCACTAATGTTCTCTCACTGTACGGAACAAAATGTTTCAAAATTCATACCACGTATGAAAAATATCCTACAGTTGGTTTATAGACCACAAAAAGTAAAATCTGTTCAGCCAAAATCCGCACCAACGTTGGTAGGACGCTACAATAAATTTTGATGAATATTTATTTCAAATTTCATACATATATGGTTTAAAATTCCCCATTTTATGACCAATATAAAAACAAAAGTAGCTGTACCGGAAGTACCGCACAGCCGATCCGCGACAAAATTAGAAGTGTACTACAACCAATCAAAATAAATATTTACTCAGCATTTTGTGGCTATTGGTGCAAAATTGAGCATTTTATAGCAAAAATAAAAACAAAAATAGCGGCACCGGAAGTACCGTCGGGCTGATCCAAACTAAAATCAATAGGTCTGGTCCTTGGCTCAGTGAAAATGTTCGTATCAAATTTCGTGATTATCTGACAAAAATTTTGACCTGTACTATGGAAACAAGAAATTTACTTATATATATATATGAATTTGAGTTATTGGTGCCAAAATTTTCCTGAGATCATGAAACGCAAAACGTACACATTCCCAATCCTGTGGGCTAATACTTCACGAGGCGTACTAAGTATAGATTTTCTAAAGAAAACCTAATTAAAAATATTTGTTCTGAATTTTGAAATTACACAGTTAGAAACCATTAAAAACAAAAATTGATTTAAAGGAAATACCATCTTGTCGATCTACACGAAAACGGGTAGAACGTTACAATCAATTATAATA
Source organism: Ericerus pela (assembly GCA_011428145.1). Lineage (NCBI taxonomy): Eukaryota > Metazoa > Arthropoda > Insecta > Hemiptera > Coccidae > Ericerus > Ericerus pela. The sequence continues at coordinate 508,548 of WOFM01000464.1, forward strand.
AATATTTGTTCAAAATTGATCATGATATAGCCAGTCTAAGAAGAAAAAGAAATATCTTTACCGAAAGTGGCATCCAGTCAATCAGCACCAAAACTGATAGTATGCTACAATAAATTATGATAAATATTTGCTTCAAATTTCATACATATTGTTCTAAAATTACACATTTTATGCAGGGCTGTAAATAGGTACGTGCAATCTGTGCATTCCCACAATGCCTCAGAGTACAAGGGAGCCATACTAACCAAAAAAGAAAAAACCTTAATATAATACATTGTTGTTGTCCAATACATTGGCTGGACAACGACAAAGAATATCATTCTAATTTAGGTAATAGGAGGGCGTTAAAAAGTTTATTTGCACAGGGTGGCAAAAAAGCTAGGTACGGCTCTAATTTTATGACTAATATAAAAAAAATAGCGGTATCTGAAGTACCGTCCGGTCGATCATACCAAAATTAACATTATGTTACAGTAAAATATAATAAATATTTGTTTCAAATTTTGTACATATTGCTCTAGAATTTCGCATTTTATGACCAATATAAAAACAAAAATAGTGGTACTGGAGGTACCATCAGGCCGATCCACGGCAAAATTGGTAGCTACTACAATAAATTATGGTAAATAATTGTTTCAAATTTCGTGGATGTTGATTCAAAATTGAGCATTTTATAGCCAAAATAAAAACAAAAAAGGTGGTACCGGAAGAACCGTCCGGCCGATCCGCACCAAAATCAATAGATCTGGTCCTTGGCTTGGTATAAATGTACGTACTTAATTTCGCGATTATCTGATGAAAATTGCGACCTGTATCGTGGGAACAATAAATGAACTGATATCTATCCATCTATTTAAATATATATATGTATATATAAAATATATATTTATATTTATAAATTTGAGTTATTGGCGCCAAAATTTTCACGAGGTCCTGAAACGAAAAACATACCCACTTAAGCACCCCTAACCATGGGAGCTAATACCGCACCTAGCGTAATAAATAGATTTTCTAAAAAAAACCTGCTTAAAATGAAAGTTTAATATTTCTCCATTCATAAATTCTTTCACCCACTGGCCACCGGTTGAAAACCACTGATGTAGGTTTCATAAAAGGTTTTCAAACCAGAAGAGAGATTTTCTGAAGGGAATTTAAAACAAAATTATCAGTCACAAACCTATATAGCTACCACAACTGTTTGCTATCAGAGAAGACAATTAAGCTGATTAATACCTTTCATATGGAGAGTGACCGCCACCTACCATGACTGCGGGTACACAAACATTATAAGCTATACACACATCTCGCATTATATGAATTTTTTCGACAAAATCCCTTTGCCAAGCCATCCAGCATCCAATAGTAATTCGTTGCTCGCGTTCGACTTTGAAGTATTTCCAACGTAGCTGTACATAGCTGATACATAAATAGATAATTCATTCTACGCGGAGCTCGAACACGTTATTTGCTTAAATTCCAGACACATCGAAGCCGAAATACTACCATACCACAATCCGTACGCAGGAAAGTTTATAACTCATCTCGAATCGGGAGAAATAACGTTTCTTGACGCATGCCAAGATCGCGGATACGCCGTACATGTAAAATGCCCCTCCATTTCTTGTGGAAGTCGCATTCCAGACGACGATTTTCATTCGCATTATCGTTCCAAACGGCAAAATTCACAAAATCATGGTAATGCTCGTCGTCCACCAATAGGCTACGTTTACTAAAAATGAAAATTGGTCCATTTTCTCATATTTACGACGTGTCGTTTGATGGCAGATTTCGAAAGAGAATTATTGGTGAAAATCCTGCGAAATTTTATGCAGCCGAATTCCACACGAAAAAGTAGAGCACTGTCTCAAAGGTCCGGCGGCAAAGTGGTACAAGGAAGGTACAGTGGTCCGGGCAGGTGGCCGTGGCTGGTTTCGTTGTACAAAAATGGAAATTTTCACTGCGGTGGCACAATTTTGGACAATACGTGGATTCTTACAGCTGCTCATTGCGTTTACAAGTAAGTATAGGCCTACAGATCAACGAATAGCCTAATAGTAAACTGCGTGCGATGCTGCACAGGGTGTGCCAAGTTTCAAACCGTAAAACATGACGGGGTAATTCTGCAGGTTATTTGCAACAAATGAAAGTGTACACATACTTCGGTAATTTTTTTGAATTGTCAACTATTTATGAAAAATTTATACCTACTTGTGGAATACCTTGTCGTGAGAGGTATTCACACAAAAAAGGTTTTCTACAGTTATTGCCTGTTCTACCACTTTATACTGTAAAGTATGGGAGAGCCAAATCCTCGGCGAACACTGGCGATTTTGTAGCCAGTTTTGAGAGTTTATATACAGAATTTGGCACACGCACACAGACACACATACGTACATATACATATGGTATTATGTCATCCGTCACATCATTTTCTGCCTCCGTTGAGGTGATAAGAAATGACGCAACGCATTTGGTATCTGGCTGTGACATCACCGAGATCATTATCAGGTAATTAATCACGGCCCGTGCAACATATCTTACCTGTACGTACGTACAGGTACAAACATACAAACGCACAAGTGTGTATTTTGTTTAACATCGTTGAGACAAATAATTGCCAGCCTTTGGACGGCGACTGTCATCGAGGGGTGCAAGCCCCTAAAACCTCATGTAAGTATTGTCCCCACACTACTTCTTTTTTTTCTGATTTTCCTAGCACCTTACTTTAGAAAATCTTCCATATAACAACAAAACTGTTGTTGCAGTAGAGCGAATATAATTGCATCAATCGAAAGAAGATTTAGTCCCTGCAAACTGAAAATAAATACCTAATTATTACCTTGAACATAATTTTGGTAGTTTTTGACTGAATTAAAAATTTTCAACTAAATTTTTTCCCAAGTAAGAAGCTGGCCTCCTAGAACGAATTTTTCCATTATATACAACATGTGGGAAATCCAACCGAATCAACCTCAATGATGTGACCGTGTTTTAGTGTAGAACCAAAAAACCTTTAATCAAGAAGCCGAAAACTGCCACCTAAACGTCACAAACATAATTGAAAACATCTAAAATGAAACCAATATCAATCAAAAGGCAAATTACTCCGAGACAATTTCCTACCTACTTTTTCTTTTACTGCTGATGTGCGATTATTCTCGTTTTTTTTTTTCAATGACAGAATTTTAAAAATTCTGAAATTTCTTTTTTACAATTCCAATTATGTTTTCTTCGCCAATCGTGGATGTATAATCATGAAAAAAGTGATATTTAGATCTGTAAAAAATGTAAAAACATATTTTTACTATACCCTTTACAAAAACAGACTTTTTTGTGTGCATTAGCTATACGTGAAGTAGCAGATTTTGACACGATGTTGAAAATAAAATAAGCAAGTACAGCTTGAAATTTTCTAAGAATTATTAAATCACTGATTTGGCTGCACATGCGCACTTTAAGTCTCACCCAACATGAAATTTCTACACATTCGGATTTTGTTAAAAACTTATTGTCAAGTTGCCACTTCAATTGAACACAGCATTGCAATCTTAAAACAAATCTCTATTACTTATTTCAGTTGGTGATTCCTAAACCTTTATTTAAGCCAGACAACTGAGATCGATGTTGTTGAAAAGAGGATACAATTTATAAAATATTCATATAATTTCTTAATTGTCTTCAGCTATTTGAAAATAAACAAACGAAAAAAATTCTAATTAATGTAAAATTGGCCAGTTTTTGCGATCGAAAAACCTCTTCTCATTCACTCAATAATTCATAAGCCACTACTTAATAAGACAGAGAGCTGGGGTTAGCATTTTTAGAAAGAAGAGAAAATTTTCTCGAATCTGCTATTTATGAAATTTTTTAATAATCATTAGCTGCATGAAAATAAACGAATGAAAAAAACGCAAATTAATAGAAAATTTGCCATCTTTGGAATAAAAAAACCTCTCCTCTTTTAATTAAGATTTTAGTGTCCGTGTTTAAATGTACTACACTTCAGAGGGTGTGGAGTAGGCAAAAATTTACTTTTTTCTGAGATCGAGTTAGTTTTAGGTTGAAACAAATGGTTTTCTCGATGAAGGCTAGAAAATTAATTTTTCAGTACCATTATCAGAAGGGTATAGTAGGGAAAATCACACTGAATAGCTATTAAGTTTGGAATAAATTGACAAATCCAAACCAAATTTGTTGATCTGGTCCTTTTATGAGAGGTACTCTCAGTACCAAATTTCGTGACTATTGAAAGAGAATTGCAACTTTTATTGAGATAACATGAAAAATTAGCATCTGCAACAGCCTCATGGAATGAACCATAATACCAATAAGAACTAAATTTAGAATCTTGTTAGATATACTTCAAATCAATAGCTGTACAAAATTTTGTGACTATAGCTTGAAAATTATTCCTTTTAGAGCCATTAATCTGCCAAAAATGCAACAAAATCGCTCCTATCGTACGTACCGTACGGCCCATCCTCACTAAAATTAGTAAGTAGTGTTGCTGATCTAAAGCACATAGGTATACCAAATTTCAAGCCTACCGATTCAATATTTCAACCTGTATGCTATTTGATAAAAAAAATGTATATAAACTAACCTACGAGATGGATTATGCTACCGATTCAGACCAAAAACAATGGGGTTCTTTATTAGATAGATCCGAATATGTGTACCAAATTTCGAAACCATCTGGTCAGAAGTATGCGCGGAAATGGATTCAACGCAAACGGGGGTAAATAAAAATAAATAAATGTTTTAAAATAGTGCCAAAATTCTCAGAAAATCATGAAACAAAAAACGTACCCACTCCCACCCTCGGGGTCCTAATATTCTGGCAATTTTAATAAAATTGAATTTGAAAAACTGCTATAGGTACTTGATATTATTTTTTGTGGCAAATTACCTGCAGAATCAAGCCCACTAGTTTTGACGTTTCAAACTCGGAAACCTACCCCGTAAATAAACCACTTCTCGGTGGCATATCAGCGGTGTAATAGAGATTTTTCACTTGGCACAATATGAGAAACAATAACGAAAATCCGATCAACTAATCATCGACGATGCCTATCTTTCACAGCTATGCCAACCATTATTTTGAAATTCAGGCTGGCATATTGAGACGACTTTCATTTTCGCCGAGCGAGCAAACGAGAATGGTTACGCACGTTATCATGCATCCACAATACGTTCATTCCACGATGAAAAATGATCTGGCAGTGCTGAAACTGGACGAACCACTGAATTTCAATCGGTGGGTAAGGCCGACCTGTTTGCCAGAAGCCAGACCACCGTGGGGTCCTCCAACGGGCTCGTTGTGCACAGCTGTTGGGTGGGGATCAGTTCGAGAAAAAGGACCAGATCGTAAGAAAGAATTATTCTATTTTCATCGCTTTATTCGCTGGCATAATGGTGCCATCAGTGGCTTAGCTGGAAAAATACTTAAGGAGGCATTGCGGTAATTGATGTCAAAAATAACCAACTGATGATTTTTTAAACATTCTTTCTGATAACATCTTTGATTTAAAATACACAGCATATACCAGGGCCGGCCACATGGAAGGGTTTTAGGAGTTCAACTTCCTCATGACTCTCCCCCCGCCCCCGCCCCCCAAAAAAAAAGCAAAATTAGTACTGTGATGGCCACGCACATACTTATCAGCATATTCTCTCTTTCATCGTCACCCGGCACTGTGACTGAGTGAGTATAGTGCTGTATTTTAGGCGACGGTGAGGTGATTGAGTTTAGGTATTCAGTCGGTATGTGTTTAAATCTACATAGCACCTGAATATCTAAAGTGGTGACCCTGAATTGATCAAGACAACCAAGTACAGTGCTCTCTCTTGGCACATTCACCGAGTGCGGTGATCAGCCTACTTGCCATCCGCAATATGATTATGCTAAATGCAATAATAGCTGTGGTAGGTGTATGGGTCTGATGTGGTGAACCACTACTCCACATGCACCTACCCATTGTACTCTCACTCCACCTCCATTTTTTGTACTTGCACTCCTCTGTACTGGAGGGAAGTGGTATGGTGGCCATGCACACACTTAACAGCGTATTCTCTCTTTTACCATCACCCAGAACCATGCCCGAGTGAGTACAGTGCCATACTTTGGATGGTGGTGAAGTGATTGAGTTTAGGTAGATATTTGGTTGGTACGTGTTCAAATCCACATAGGTACCACCCAAATACCTAAAAATACCAAGTAATCTCACCCATTAATTTTAATTATGAATAATGAAACAACAACAGGTCTGTCGCTGCATCTCAACCATCATTGCATTTATTTTCAGAAAAACATCTTCGTTTACTATTATAAAAAATGTATAAAACTTTTAATTTCAAATTAACTTGTTCAGTTTTCATTTTTAAACTTTTTAAAATAATTTGTCTTATGAGAGGGGGGTCCATATCTTTTAAGGAAATCTTTTAAAAAAGTCCAAAGGTGTGACTTTCAGATAGTTCATAAAAATAAAATAAAAATTTGAATTTACACTTAGGTAACAAAAAACAAAAAAACCCCCATTGAGGAAATCCTGAGGCCGGCCTTGGCATATACCTGTTCATTGAAAATATTTTAAAGAAGACATATATAGGTTAGAGGTAACCTACCGGTGATTTCTAGAAGAAAATATTATGTAGGACTCGAGAATGCAAGTCAACAAATGCATAAAATGTCGATATTTATAAAAGAATGTAATTAGATAAAATTATGATAGCCATAATTGTTTATGGAAATAGTGATTTCATGAAGCCAGAATTAGAGGCTTTTCGAGCGACAATGAGGGGGCTGTCTCGACCCCTGTCTCGATCATATAGTTTGCAAAATTGTGATGCTGTTGGCTGAATCGGCTAATAGATGACATTTGTTTTGCTGGTTTTGTTTTGATGGTTTTGTTTTGCTTGTTTTGTTCTGTTTGTTTATTTTTACATTTTCCAAAAGTTGTCAGTTTTATTGGCTAAATTGAGAATTTCATCTCCCTTTGCTAAATTACTTCGAAAAGCTACTGACCAGAATAGAGTCAAACGGATGATGATACATTATTGAGAAAGGGGATGAAGATGTTACACGACGGATCTTGGCGGTGCAATTCATGAATGATTGGGAACCAAACCACTTATTTGAGGTCTCTGCATACTCATATGTGACTTATCCCTGACGTATCTGCAAAGAACGATTGCCGTGTCAGTACCTTGTATTTCTGCAGGGCCGGATTTACAGCTCAAGTGCCCTGGTACAATAAAATTTTTGCGCTCCCTTATTTTACTAATTTTAGCAACCCACCCCATCTCCAAAAAATTTTTTATCTGGAGTTTTTACTACATTAAAAATTTATAAGTTTAATTAAATATTTTTTCCCTATCATACAATCATACTTAATGTTTCTAAAAAAAAAAAAAAAGGTAAAAATGTGCCGCCCTATAAAATGTGCCGCCTGGTACCGTTCTACCCTTTGTACCCCCCTAAATCCGGCCCTGTATTTCTGTGTCTCAAAAATTTGTATCATTATCGGATGAGTGTGAATACCTTCGTCAGAAATTCGTTGAATTATTATTTTTGGTCACATTCACATTATATCGCGAATCCTTTGCAAGTACGTCACAGACGTGTCTAAATAGACCTTTAAAACCCAACAAAAAACAACGTTAATTTTGCATAGGTGGCGATATAATTTTATCCAGACATAATTTTCGACCTTTGATTTTTGAACCAGTATTGAAAATATGCACGATGTAAAATGTAGTGAATGAGGTTATTCAGGAGGGTGCGTTTACACCCCTCAGGATTTTTCCTTCTTTGTTTTGAACGCAATGCTGGGTCTTTGACTGCAATTTGTTTTCTTCTTCAAGACGGTTTACTTGATGTTCATTTATTTTTTCTTCACAAGCTCCCACTGTAAAAAATTCTGACAATACCGACGTGCTTAGTCGACATTTTCCAAATATTATACGTCCCTAAACATTAAGTAGGTACCTACCATATTGTATATGAATTTTTTAATTAATCATAATTTGCATAATTACAGCAGACAATTTGAAAGAAGTGGAATTGCCTATTCTGGCAAAATGCACGAATAAGGCGGATCAAGAAGGCGACGAAATATGTGCGGGATATTTAGCCGGTGGTCAAGATACTTGTCAAGGAGACAGTGGTGGTCCTCTGCTCTGCAGGTTAAACATTTTTGTTTTGAACACCTGAATTAATTTAATGCAGATATCTAGGCACATACTAAATGAAAATTATTAATTTTCGGCGTTCTATATCCATTTGGTTCAGAATTCCTCGCTCTCATGATCGGTGGTACATCGGAGGAATAGTCAGTCATGGAGAGGGCTGTGCAAGACGCAATGAGCCAGGAGCTTATACTCGTGTCGCTTTATTTTTGCCATGGCTTATTGAGCATACAGGTAAAATGCATGACAAAAAAATAGAGTATTTGATTGGTAGAGTGAGAATAATAGTAGTCGCAAATTCAAGAAAATAGAAATAATATTTCTCTTTCAAAAAAAAAAAAAAAAAAAACAAAAAAAATTAAAAACTAAAAAACTTTATAAAATTACGACGCTTATTTATAGATGGGTACAAAATTTACATTAAAGAGAAACTATATCATTATTCTAACGTAGGTAATTTTTTTTTTCATTTGTGACAAAATCTAATTAGCCAGGTACTTGACAGGATTTGTAATAATTAACACTATTTTCAGATTTACTTTAGTGCCTAGCTAATTTTTAAACAGTTATTTTCGCATCTAACGTTGCATTTGTTAAAAATAATTTATTGAAGAAAAAACTTATCACTAGGTACCATTAGAATAATTATGGTATGCCAATGGGGTTAGGCATGTACCACTATGATACCACTCTCAATGAAAACACAAATTATTAAAATACCTCACTGATCTTGCTCGTAACATACTACACCAAATACATTGTACATTACCGAGGTTTACGTCAAATAACATAAGGCAATGCCAGGATAGCCAGTCTGCAGTCCGACTGTATTCACTATAACCACTGTGTGTACAGTACTTGTGGAAAATTTAAACAAAACAATTGTTCACAGTATCACATACCACTCAATAATCACATATTATTTTCTTCCAAAAACCAGAATTAGAAGAGCTTATTTTTGAATGCAAAAGCAAAGTTACTTATTCAGACGAGGCCATAATTAGAAGCAGTTTCTTTCTCTGATCAAAGTCCAGAGCAAATCACAAAAACTCAGTCAGTGGGAGAAATTATCGGACTTCTAGGATTGGTCATTTTTGTTTGGTACTGGAATAACAAAAAAAGACAAACTCTAAAAGTCTTTGAAAAATAACTGAAATCAGAATAACCACGGCCAAAGTCAAGAGATGTATCTTCTTTTCAGCCAGAATCTGCAGTTATACCTCGGAGTCTAAACTGTTTAAAACCAAAAAAATACCTAGGTGCAACTGAACTAGGGTTAGACCATTAAATCAGTGAAACTATCAATCTATTTACAGTCCTTATGTCTCAACTTTACTCGCATTTGTGTGGGGAAAAAAGATACTAAGGGCTTATAGGTGGAACAATACGATTCTTCTGGGAGGCCAAAGTCCACTTCCCCAGAAACTTGGTAAAAAATGTTAACATAGTAGGCCTGATCCTTTCTGATGTGTAAACATCTTAACACTTGGTCTACAGTAGGGGCTAAATGAGAATTATGATCGTCAAATTTGCGTAATTGTCTCTATAACAATCGTAACTCTCATTTGTGTGTGTTACATGACATGTAGGGGTGTGCATGAGCAACGCATAGCACACGCATACCACCACACTATTATTATGTTTACACATCAATCCTTCATGAGTACAGTCCAGGAGAATTCGCGCCTTTTTTTAAATAATATTTGGCATACTTACTGCAAAACTTACTAAAACAGTAAAAAATTTTTTATACAGTATTGCTCATAGTCTATTAGAACAAAGAAAAGTATACCCGAAATGTACTTCATTATTAAAAAAATTGGTTAAAATTACCAGTTTTATACAATAATAAACTTTATAACTCTTCATTATATACTTTAAAATTCAACACTCTATTCATAGCTTGCTTCGTTATAATTACATTAACAGTTCGTACTTTTGTTTAATGTTTTTATTTTTATAGGGGTCCAATGAGTAATTTCATCCAAAAATAAATGAAAATTTGAACTCGGCGCCTTCAAAAACATAATTGACGAAGTATCACTCACTTTTTTAAGACAAAACAATCCAAACTTTTTTTAGTGGTCATAAGGCACCCACGATGAAAAGTTAAATCCAAGAATGAACTAATAATTTTAATTCAGTGCCTCAAACAAACGAGCGGTCGATGTAACAATCATTTTTTAAGAAAAAATCTCAACCCCTTACCTGTTAAAGTGCAAAATCTGAATCAAAGAAATTTCAATTTCAGAATTTTTAATGAACGATTGTGTGACGATGGTTCGAATTTCAGTAGAGGAAGAGAATTGTTTTTTTTTTATAGACCAAATTTAAAAAATCAGGCTTCGTCAGAACCCCAGGCTCAACTTGAAAACGTTATTTGAGAATTTTGGTAAATTTTAGTTCGGCCATCTATATGGGAAATGGCCACAAAAGTTGTCTGTGAATGGGTACATAAGAAATTTCGGTTCGCTGGCTTCAATAATATTCTTATCTACCTATCCAAATCCTTCGTGAATAAATAAATTTTTGAAAAAAAAAATGAAACCGACTGTATGTAGATACATAAAACATGATAGAACTAAAATTTTGAAAACAAGTTTTCCAGGTTTTATAATAGTAATTTTTTTACAAAGTGGAATTACAACTAACGGAGTTGCTGGCAAAAATGCCTTTCAAGTCACATGTTATAAATATATAATGCAAGATTTTTGAACGAAGAAATATAGATCCTTTCATATTAAATATTTCCCTGATGCAATGTTTCGTAAATTTAACATGGATTTGACAACCTTGAAATACATAGCATTATTACATCTATTCAAAACAGCATTGGGGAGGTTTTATTTGTTAAGAACGTTTAAATTCCTTAGATGTGCTGTTGAAAACTTTCCACTTTTCATTTGACTTCAATTAATTTCATATTAGGCTTGATGATAGGTACTTATAAAATCAACATTCATTTAAATATCATTTATTGCACAATTTAATTAGTGAGAAACAAACAGTATTGATTTTCATATTAATATCAAAAGGTATTTCTACCAGCGACTGCGTTTGTTGTAATTCCAATTTGTAAAACAATTACTATTATAAAACCCAGAAAACTTTTTTTCAACATTTTAGTTCGATTATGTTTTATGTCCCTACATGCAGTCAATTTCATTTTTTCTCAAAAATTTATTTATTTAAATAATTTTTTCTAAAGAGCAAAATGAAATTTTTTAGCAGTTTTTCACAATAAGAAGAATTTACTCTAGAAGTGACAGATAATTATTGATATTGTAATATTTGGATAAAACTGAATTTGATTTTCAGCTTATTGTTTTTTTCTCAATTATGCCAATTCAAATTTATTAATTGGTTAACAACCAAATTCCAATCAGACGCAAGGAAAACAAATTCAAAGTTTAAAACTGATTTTAAATACTGTTAGATCTACTATCAATTGGACTATACATATTAATAGTAATAGTAATATTTATTTAACAAAAAGGCATATCAAAAACGTATGCTATGATGTATCACGCAATAAAATTGGAAACTCAAAACTGAGCCTCTTTTAGGGGGCACTGGCAATTGAAGAATGGGTTGAATACAAAGATTAACACCAAATTTGGACTCAGCATCTCAAAACACATATGTGGTGATGTATCACTCAATAAAATGTGAAAACTCAAAATTAACTCCTTTTGGGGTCCACCGGGGGGTTGAAAAATAAGTCAAATTGAAAAATGAACACCAAATTCGGACTCAGTGCCTTAAAAAACATACTTGGTGATAATCAAACAGTAAAATGCCAAAACTCAAAATTTTGGAGGTGGGATATTTATATGTGCATAAATAAGGAAGGCTAATATAATACTGAGAGAATGTGTTATCTGAAATATTTAAATAACCACAAGAAATTACATATCCTAGACACTTTTGGGTGATCTAATTAGGATGCGTTATTCCGTTTTATTTGGAATTGGGGGTTGTGATTGGCCATCTTACTTTTTTGATGAAAAAAATTCACAAATTTTGAATGGGTTATCTATGGTGAATTTTTCGTATTTCTTTGGCCAGTGTTACTCACCGTATAAATACCAATTTTTTGAACCGTCATTCGTATTTTTACGATGAATATTAAATGCTGCTGAGTGGCACAAAATTTTATTAGATTGCTAGAAAATGGGTCAAACACAATACCTATTTCTGACGCAGTCGGTAAAAATCATCTAAAACAGAGCTCTGTCAATTCCTTCGACTATACAGGGTGATGCATGACATCACGCACCATTCAAAAACTCCATTTGGTGCGTGATATTTTGCATCAACGTGAAAATTATGCCACTGTCGATGAGTATTGACGCACCATACACAAGCATTGTAAGTTCTTTATTTTTGTAACATAAAATTTGAAATATGCGCTGCGAATTATCGAGTGATAAACTGCTTCTTAAGGGGGGGGGCAGTGGATACATTACATTTTACTAATCAGAATCGGAGTTGGCCTTAAATCAATCACGAGTAGTTCAAGAGCCTTATCAACATTCAACAATCCATCTATCCAACTCTCAAAAATTCGATTTCAGCTTTGTAACTAACAATATTATAATCATAATAATACCTATAATACGTTGTACGCAGCTTTTCCACTTCACACTCGTTTGTACATCAATTAACTTTCAATTATTAACTGTTTTACGTTGTCCATTTTATAATTTGCCCCCATATTGATCCAACAGCAGCATTTGATTCGCAATAGTACGGCAAAATACTACTGGCGAAACTACCAACTAGGATATAAACCTTCTGAGGGGGTCTAAGAATTCCTGTTATTTTTTACTCAATTTCAAAAAGTTGAATTTGTGGTTTTTTACTCTCATCAATAATACGTATTTTCATATTTACTCACAGGGAATTGCTATCAATTTGCATGTAATTGTGCTAAATACATCTAATTTTTTCCGTTTAACACGATATTTCTTATGGTGCGTCAATACTCATCGACAGTGGCATAATTTTCACATCGATGCAAAACACCACGCACCAAATGGAGTTTTTGAATGGTGCCTGATGCGGCGCATCACCCTGTATAGGAATTATACGTATAGCACTGGATCAGCAAAAACCGATGATTTCAGGGTTAGACATGCCGGCGCTAAATAGGCGACCACAGCGTACACCTTTTGACGTATACTTTGTGTTTATCTACGCTATCCTTGTGAATTTAAAGGATCTGTTTATCGGATGTATTCTAAATTGGTGAACTCGAGCGAAACGTCGAAAATACGCCGAACGTACTCTACAGGGTTGCCTATACTTTTTCGCCGGCATGTCTTAACCTTCTAAAAAGTACGTATTGGTCTGACGGAGCTGTACTGGTCCAGCGCTAACTTTCGTAATATTTTAGAACTTGTGCGCCACTTTCGATTCTCTTCTCGCCCTCTCGCCCATCGTTACTCATTCGTCGTATTGGTAGGACGTTTTGCTCAGCGGAAATCGTATTTTATTGCAGACAATAAGTTTCTAACACCCGCCAGACTAACGCGGCACGAATGCCCGGGTATAAAATGCTTACACGGCGGCAGATGCGTATCGAGGAAGCGAATCTGCGACACGGTCATCGATTGTCTGTTCGCAGAAGACGAACTCGAATGTGCTGATGGCAATACTCGCGAAGAAGACGACACCCTGCCCAACGAATCGTTCCCATCTTTTGTCCGCATGAAGGAGTTATACAGCCCGAAATGGTCGCAAACGTCGTCGTCCAACGGAAGCGTAGTTTACGACCACAAAATGCTGCAATCCATGTCCCAAATAAAGGAACCGCCAACAGGTGCTGGCAGCGCCGAACCAGGTTCAGGTTCAGGAAACGAATCTGCGGACCGCGGAGAGAGTTACGCAAGTCTTCAGAAACGCGAAACGAGCGATTATTTTACCTGCACAATGTGAGTATTGGAACGTAGGTAACTACAGTCGTACAGAATTTTCGATAGACCATAATCGAGATTCGTATAGGCTATAATATTTTTGGCGACCGTCTTAGGCCTACGTACTATGTATATGTAGTTTGGTTTGCAAAAGTTGCGTAAGAAAGACCGTAGGTAGGTACGTATATTACGTGTATAGGTATCTCGCTCGTGAAAGGCTATTGCCGGATATGAAGCATACATGGGAAATCGACTTTTTCGACCATAATGACCGATGTTTTCTCGGCAGTTGCTTCAAGGCTGGCTTTCGTTTTTGCGAAGCCAACTTCACTTACTAAGCCGTCGAAGTAGAATGAGAATCGGTTCCGCAACACATAGTTGCCAGGGTTCACTTTTTTGGCACATACATATTCAAGCATAAGGTGGGAAAAAGTGACGAAAACGATCAGAAATTTATGACAAAATATTACATTTTTAGGAATATGAGCAATTTGGAAATCAACTTGGAAAACTTTAATTCTGTCATACATCAGTTCCTCCCTTACCAGTTTGCGACGTTGAAATTTTCACTTCACAGCCGGGTAAATGAAGTTGGCTTTGGTTTTTTCCAAATATCAGTTTCAAAATATCGGTTTTAGCTGAGAAAAAAACAAATTTTTGAATTTTTTTTTTTGAGAAAAATATCTTCAAAACTATTGTCGTAAATTTTATGGGATTGTAGCATATGTACGTCAAATAATGAGGGAGGAAAGCTTGTATCGGCGAACTTTTGTTCTGGGTAATCGTTCTTGAAATTCGTAATCTTGTATTACCGCGCTAATAAAATTTTGCATAGTTCTGGGTGCTGTTCTGGTTCATTGATTTTCTTCGAATCTGGTAGACTCGATAAACTTGCAAAACTAAACATTTCTATCAAATTTAAAGCAAATCGACGAACCAGCACAGCACCCAGAATCATATAAAATGTTTGTAACGCGATAACTGCTATGAATTTCATGAACACCTATCCTGGGTTCATCAAAATTACCTACTACGAGTTAGAGATTTCTATTCTCATCTACATTTGTAGTTGATCCGGGGCGTGTTGAGAAATGTCATTAGGGAGGGAAAAGTGTTACCTGATGCGTTCAGAAAAGTAATTTTTGCAGCCCATGCACAAAAGAACGAATTTTACATGCATGTACAGCGAATGTAGACAAACGAATTTTTGGCCTGCGAAGTAGACGATAATTTTACAATCTCTCGCGCATCCAAATCCTGTGCAAAAGTGTGTAAAATACTTTACACACTCTTGCGCATCCCAATCCTGCGCAACGGGGTGTAAAATATTCGAACATATAATCATTTTGATATTATTATTTAGTTATTTCGTGAAAAACTATTCGTCACGTTGCCCATCCACTCAAACACAACATTTCAATTTTCAAAAAATTCGTCTCAAATGATTCTTCAGCCTCTAATTAAGTTGGAGAGCTGAGGTTTGTAGTGATCAAAAGCGGATAAAATTTAAAAAGTTTCCATATAATTTTCTACTTATCTTTAGCTATTTGATAACAAATAAATGAAAAAAGTGCAAATTAATGGGAGATTTGCCATATTTTGGAATCTAGAAACTTCTCCTCTTTTCCTCGATGATTCCTCAATCGCTATTTAAGCTGGATAGCTAAAAATGGTATTTCTGAAAAGAGAAGAAAATTCACTTGAATTTAGTTTTCATTTAATTTTGTAATAATCATTTTCGACAATTTGAAAAAAAGCAAATAAAAAAAACACAAATTGATGGAAAACATTTTTTTTTTGAAATCCAGAAACCTCTCTTTTTTTACTCTATGATACCTCAGCCCCTGTTTAAGCTGGAAATCTTGGAATAGTACTACTAGAAAAAAGAAAAAATTTACTTGATACTACTTTCTTTATAATTTGTTAATTGTTCTTAGCTTTTTGAAAATAAACAAACAAAAAAATGCAAAATAATGGAAAACTAGCAATTTTTGGATTTTTTCAGCTATAATTTCGACAATTTATTTCCTCTATGAGTTTTTTTTCATTGGGGGTGGAAGTTGTTACTATACTTCTTTTTTTTTTATGCATTAGTTGAAAAAAGTATGGTGTGGGACAAGTGCTTGTGGGCCATTTTAACTCGTGTCAAGTTTGCAGCACTCATCTTCGGCTCATCTGCAAATTCTTCATACTCAGTAAAAAAATAGCCCACATTATGCAATTGGCACATAATATACTATTTTATTCGAGAGAGTAATTTTTTCCCCAACTGTGGACTCTGGCAAAATAATGCCACAAGGCAGCATTTATAAAATTTGTAGATATTAATCAAATTTTGAATTAAAATCATCTTATCGCAAAATTTTGTAGTAGTTTCCATATTTTGATAATTTTAAATCATCTGCCACTAAATTTCACAAATTTTTTCATGACTCTTTACGATCCTTCTGAGCACTAACATGAAATCTCCGCAAGCTTGTTCGGATTGTTTTTACCAAGTAAGGTAAATGTGAGGTCAGATGGTACGAAACTTTCAGCTTTCCCTAACATTTCTGAACCCACCCTGGAAAATTCTTCATCTCTCTGCAATTTCCTCAACCTGGTGGCGATTGAAGCTTTGCTTAAATCACTTCTTTGGTACAGGAAATTACTGTCTTTTCCAACACCGTTTTGATTTTCATACATTTTGTACGTTCTCCAATTTCTTACTTCTAATTTACATGTGGAGTTTACTTTTTATTCAGGATTTTGTTTTGTACTGCAACCTTTTATGTACTGTATTTTCTTACCTCATTGGCTTTATGGTAGTATGTAATGATCAACTGTGTTAATTACATTGGTTTCTTTATTTTCATGATTTTGTTTCATTTGGTTATGATAAGTTAGGCTTCCGTTTTATGTGGGCTATGATGGTGAGAACTCAGGATTTGTTTGTATGGAGGTTTAAGTTTTAGTTACTAGGTGTTTGTTGACTGATAGCAATTCTGATTTTGTTAAATTTTGTAATATTTGAAGATAGGGGTAATTCTAAAATGCATGGAAACTAGGCTGCCAAAGATGGTTCAAGGATAATGTTGTTTGCAGGCAGGAACCAAATTTAGCTCCCATCCTCTAAGAAGTTTTTAGGAAATTCTAAATTTATAGTAACATAAATGTAAGCAACAAAAAAATCAACTTTCAAATAAATTTCTTTATCAATAAAAATAAAAACATTAAACAAAAGTACCAACTGTTAATGTACCTAATTATGTGTATTGGTAAGTAACGACGCCAGCTAAGAGCAGAGTGTTGAATTCAAAAGTCTATATTGAAGAGGTTATAAAACTCATTATTGTAGAAATCTGGTAATTTTAACCAATGTTTTTAATACTGAAGTACACTTTAGGTACACTTTTCTTTGTTCCTATGGAAAATGTGAAAAACTGAGTAAAACCTTTTTTTACTGTTTCAGTGAGTTTTGCATTAAGTATGCCAAATATAAAAAACCTTTTCATCATTTTTCATATTTCCACAGTAAAAGTCAAGACACTTTTAAAGTAAGGGTATGGAAATACCTACTTGCTACTCGCACAAAACCAATTTGAAAATAGAAAATTCTCTAAAATTCAAATAGGAAATTGAATTAACCAGTAAATTATAAATTGTTAAATATTTTCGAATTTTTACATTTTCCTTTTAAAGCTGCTCAAAAATCTCTTGAAATTTATCTGGATAGTACACAAAGAAATCTGCTCGAATTTTCTACATCAGAATTATTTGAACACAAAAAACTTCTGGTTATAAAAGAAAGAAAAATAGTTTTTTTTCTGTTCTCAAAATTAGAAATATGGTTACTCTGATGATTGTTTTTATGATATAAAATCGAAAATATTCTGAGATGAAAAAAACATGGATGAAAAAAACTTTAATATGACAATGAGATTATCAAATTTTGAAAAACCATAAATAAGAGTTGATTTTCGTTAAAAGTTTATGTATATGTTACTGGACACAGAGTAATTTTAGAAATTCTGAAGTGATATCGTTGATAAACCTTTAAAGAAAGTGAGAATTATATAAGAAAACAAAATTGTTAATAACATTAGTAGGAATTTTTGCTTTAGGATGCCAAAGTATCTGCAGTAATATGTATTAAAATTCCCATTACCAGATTTAAAAAAAGTGAAGTGTTCACTATAAGACGAGGAGTGTAAATTGAAAATATGAAATTGATAGAAGATTCCAATAATTGCTGATTTCCTATTATCTGTTACCTGGATGAGGGAAATATCCCGCACGATACCGCACTGAATTGTCATTCAAAATCAATTTTACTTCAGAATTCGTAAGAAATACAGAAATTTTCAGAATCATGTTTTCTAAATTCAAAAAATATTGATCGTAGATACTTTTTTTCTATTTTACTTGAAATCATATTACCAGTACATAACAGTCCATGAAGTTTTACTGGTAATGGCCAGAATTAGTCTCATAAATATTTCTACCTCAGAATATTTAAGTAAAAATCAAATTATTCCCGAGTGTATGCAGTAAAATTTATGAACATGAAGCAGATGAGAGATCCAGAATATTTAAATAAATTCCTATTTTTCAACTACAATAAATTCCTATTAGTGTTTATCAAAATTTAGTAGAGTCTCAATGCACTATTAAACGTTTTATTTACCTATAACTTTTTCATTTCAGAATGTTTTTAATTTTATACCATGAAAAAATCATTAAGGCACCCATAGTTTTGATTTTGAGAAGAGGAAAATACTAAGCATTTTCCTCTTTTTAATAACTATATAAATTTCTGTGTTTAAGAACTTAATTTTGTGGTAGGAAATTTCAGCCAGCCCTAACATAAAATTTTGTACTTCTTTAAAGATAACACGTGTCATTTTGGCGCCATTCTAAATTTTGTCGTGCAGGTGGTTACCTGCTTCTCCATCGCCTGGAACCGCCCCTGCTCACAGCTACTATTCGAACGAGTTTATATCATTTAATTCTGTTCTATGTCAAGGAAAACGAGTGACCTTGCTTCTAGGAAAGTAATTGCGGGTGAATTTGTGAGAATTTGGGGTAAGAATTTGTTCTAATTCAGGGGTTACGCTTGCAACGCGTGGTTGCCCCCTCTGGCATATTTCAGTAAGTAGGCACCACAGACTTACGAGTTCGTACAAATTTATTTCTAATTTTTAACCTGCCATAAATTTAGAGAAAATCTATAAAAAATGTTCGAAAATAAGAAACATAACATCTTATACTCATGTGTCAGAGGCCAATCATAATTTTTTTGTCAAATATTATTCACATGGGCCCATATTAATACAGTGGAAACCTCTTAACAGGGAAATATTTGATGGTACCTTTTTTGCCCCTAATAATCTGGGTCTCAATTAAACGATGTTTGAGGGTTCAAATGAGAAAACAAAATTAATGGTGAATCTCAGTATTGTACTTCTGGTATATTCGCATTAAAAACAGTTAAATTATTGAATAATCTTGTGTATAAAAGCCACTTCTGTAATGCTATCACGTGACCATAATTACAGATTTCTGTTTCTGTCTAATTCTAAATCATTTTTTTTCTTCATTTTGCACATGACTAATTGATAATTCAGACATCATTTATGGTTTATGTAGGTCTGTGAATTATTACTGCATAGCAGCATTGAATGCTCACAAGTTATATTTTACACAACTAAATATATTTTTGACAAGAAAGAGATAACTGGGGGTTTTGGTTGAAAAAAGATGGTAGAAGGTATTTTTCCACAATCTGAACTGAAACCAATAGGCCCAAGACAACATGAAATTATGAAAGGTAGGAGCAATAAATACAAAGACTAACATATATACTATCACTAATGAATTGAAACAAGATTATCATCAATTTCAATAACAGTTCAAGGGCAATTTTTTCTTGTTTATGGACTTCTTTTGTCCCAATAAACCAATGCATCGTCCTCAATAAACGATTGGATTTCCTATAAATTTTATATAATTTGTTTTGGGACTTTCCAGATTCGTTCTAATTAGGAAATTTTACCTTTTATCCTGGGTTCCTAATAAATGGTTTCTACTGTATATATGTTATCATCAAAACCATAATTTGGTCATTTATAGTTTCGACTTGTCTAAACTAGAATTGGAAAATGTGTTGGATGGTTCTAGTTCTGACCAACATATGAATGTCAAAACCCAAAATAAGTTAAAACTGGTTTTGCCTGAAAATTTAGTCAAAACTGTTACCAACTGCTACCAAATCTGCATTTGGTCTTAGTTATCTACACC
Organism: Ericerus pela; assembly: GCA_011428145.1. Classification (NCBI taxonomy): domain Eukaryota; kingdom Metazoa; phylum Arthropoda; class Insecta; order Hemiptera; family Coccidae; genus Ericerus; species Ericerus pela. The sequence continues at coordinate 528,932 of WOFM01000464.1, forward strand.
ATTTTAGGTTTTTTCAGCTGATCCTTATTGAGGGTTAGTCAATCGTACAGACCTACCACAAAAAAATGCTACGTGATAAATATATTAAACCTAGAAGGGGGTAGCTTTTTATTTTTTCTATAAGAAAAACACTGGTACATTTGGTAACTGGTTTTGATTAAACACTATTAGTTTCAACTAAAAATATGTTTTCTTGTTTTAATTAGTCAGAACTAGAACCGCCCAACGTATTTTCCAATACTAGTTTTGACTAGTCAGCACTAGAAGGGTCAAACAGCATTTTCCAATTCTAATTTAGACTAGTCCAAACTAAAAATGACCAAATTCCTGTTTTGATGGTAACATATACACATATATGTATTATATATGATTATAGGCAAAATGCATGTGAAATTCAGCATTTCATGAAATGCCTATTACATGTTAGGCAAAGCGTAAAATTAAACAGTTTTCTTATCTGAACTGGCATAAATTGCAGACATTGGACTCTGGCATCCATCTTGTTTCTTGTATTTTTGGATGAGAAAATAAATGCCTAGCAAAATTGTCTTTCTTTGCTTTGATCATGGAAAATCGAATCTTCATTTGTACCTAAATGTTGAAATTGTTTCAATAGAATAAAGGTGCATCTAGCTAGGTTTTGAAAATAATGACGTATTGTAAAAATTCAATTGGTAGAGCGATCAAATTCCAAATTTATTTTTCCCTGGCAAGCTTTCCCAAACAAACTCATTCCCAAGTGGGTTATTGTTGTTTCTGTTTGTTTTTTTCAAATAAATAACGCTGGAAAAAATATATTTCTATAAGCTTTTCAGTCAACAGTCATGATGTACAAGACTACCAGCACTTTTATAATAATAAACACGTGGTAGCGTTCACAGATGTAAAAGAAAGTCATCAAATTTTTTTGGTGGGGGCCGTGACCCCTAAAATTTCAAACCATATTTGCCCTTATGGTAATGCGGTAACATCATTAATATTACATTGCTTTGTTTATTTTATGTGTCAACTGTCATATAAGTACTGATTTCTTATCATTTCAAACTCTGCCTAACTGTTGCCAGTCAATATATAAATTTTCTTAAAATCATTAGGCGTATCATGCAATTCCTGAATTACACACTTTGACTGTAACATATATGTATACGCATGTATATTCTGTATGTTACCATCAGAATTTGAAATTGGTCAAATTCTATAATTGACTAGTCAAAACTAGATTCGTTTCTTATCGTTATACAGGGTGGTCCATAAGAGGTTGCAAATATTTTCTAATGATAATTAAAGATCTAGGTAGGTACGTAGGTCGCTAAAAATGAAGAGCAATTACTGTAGATAACTTTTTTCTATCTTCAAAAACAAAAGGGAAGAAGGAGCTGCACATATAATAAATAAATCATCTTTTCCCTTTAGATTTAATTTTATAAATATTTATATGCATTATAAACATTTATAATGAACATGTATTCTTAAGCCATATGTTTATACGAGTGGCCTATAGAAGCTGTGAGATCCAATTAATAATTATAAAATACTGTTTAATTAGTGAAAAATATCGAAAACTCTGATAAATCTTTAACATTTAAAAATTTTAAACTAACAACCTCTGCAAAAAGATCAGCCATCAAAAGTCATGAAAATGTATTAAAGTTTTAGTACCTGAAAACTGGATACTATTGTTGTTTTTTAAGAAGAACCAGAAAATCGTCTGATCCACTGTCAAACTTCTTACACAAAGTTAAGTTCGATGCGAACATTTTTTCTCTCTGAAACCACGCAGAATTTTTGAAAAATTCTATGTGTCCAAGTTAAACTTAAGTACATCAAAATGCTATTAGCTACATTACCTGTTTTTTGGACGTGCAAAAACTTTTTTGTTTTTAGAAAAAAAAAAAGGGAAAATTGAAACTGGTGACGGAGTACCTGATTTTTTTTTACTAATTCAATGATTGAAAATGGTGCCCTCTAGTAGGTAGGTAGGTAAGAACCTGATTTTAGTTCAGTTATCGAAAATTATGACGCCTTCGTTTTTAAAAAAATTATTGAAAATAGTGACATGGTGCCAGATTTATAATTCAATTATCGGAAATCGAGATATGTGGCCCAATTTTCAATAAAATAGTTGAGAATATTGTTGAAGCGTTCACCGTTTGTAAAATGGTTGAAAATAGCAACGAGCCACGATTCTCAATTTGTAATAAAACCAATATCTAAAAAAATGCTTCTATGGTAAGTGTAGGTAGATACTAGGGACTAGCATCTGCCAGTAAAGGTAGGTATGACTAACCCAAACGTTTTGTTTTACTGGAGGATAGGTACCTAATGGATATATATATATATATCAACCTCAAAAATGACAAAATTTTGAATACGTCTCACATTACCTATACTAATCTGGGTAAATATTTACGTAGATATTTACGCAGGTAAATCAGACAAGTGATTCATCATATTTTTTATTTACTTAAAGGTAATAGGTAACATCGGTTCCCAAGGTAAGAGAAACAAATACGGTAAATCACCTAAGTATCATCTACGATTAAATTTCACACATATGCCGGCCAATTCTGATTCGTTGAAATTTTTTTTCAAAGTTTTTATCACTAAACACTAATCATTCACAGTAAATAAAATCAGTATGAACTACTTAGTGTTATGTATGATAGAGAATTTAGAATTACAGAAGCTATCGAGTATTGAAGTTGTTCCAAATTTGTAGTTCTTACTGTTGGACAAAAATTAATAATAAATTTTGAAAATAATAATTATTAGCTAAAATAATACGAACACAGAATACTTCCCCATAAATCATGAATTCCATGTTACTACATGAACCTTCGCATAACATAATGAAACCCGGACGAAAATAATTATAATCAAAAATAATACGAACAAAGAACGCTTCTTTCTCGGATCAGCCTTCAACTTACTAAAATGAATTTGAAAAAATAACTATTTTCCTATTAGTACTTCGATATAAGGACTAAGAAAAAAATTCAACCAATCAGAATCTTCGAATAGGTATATTTCTCCCGGTTCACCCTTAGTAAAGAGAGTAATTAGAGGCTAATTTAAAAAATAAAAAAAATAGAAGTTTCAAATGGGTCCGTGAATGTTCATGCTGTGTAGGATACATTATAGTTTTATGGAAAAAAAACGAAACACCCTTAGGCCTCTAGCCTTTCTCCCTTCTGCGGTTAAACTTCTGACCTTCGATACTTAAATAGTGATAAATTTAAGCACATCGCCTTTTGAAGCATAAAATCGAAATTTTAACGCGACTTTCATCGATCAATATATATATGTATATATATATATATATTGTAGGTAGTTAAGAAAACGTGCACCCTGATGAAGGTTGCAGAGGTGTGCAAATTAATTTACCAGCTTTGAAACCATTTTTGTCTGTTTGCAATAATTTGGCTTTCAAACAAAAAATAAAATTTACACAAATTATTAAATGAGTACTTCACGCGGACACCCACACACGCACACACACACATATATATATACGAACGCTGTCTAATATTATCTATTCGAGATAAAATCGTACCTATTTCGCGTGTCAATTAAATATATTATAAAGTCATTTCGTCCCGACATGGTTGAGGGATATCATTATTATATTATGTGATACATGTAGGTATTCCTTACTGCATTATTGTAGAGTAGATACTACACACACTCATCTCATTGTCGTATCATCACGACAATGATTTTATCGCGAAGTTACCCCCGGCGTAATTATCCGCGTATTTGTCGACGAATTAATTTATTTTTTAACAAATTACAAATTACGCCACGAAATGCCACATAATAATTTACATATAACTTGATAACATTTTTTTTTTTTTTTTTTTTTAATTTTTGACAGACTTCCTCAGCGCGTACCGCTGGCATCGTATTGTGATACGGAAGTCGACTGCGAAGATGGAACGGATGAAATTAATTGTACATGCGCCGATTATTTAAAATTAACCAACATGTCGTTAATTTGCGATGGAATAATTGACTGTTACGATTTGTCGGATGAAAAATATTGTTCCGGTACGTCTGTATGTACGTAGTAGTAGATAATCAAAAGTACTATATGTATACCCTTATAACCTACATATATGTAGGTTCTGCTGATTTAGGGATTTACTCGTCGAAGGAACAGCTGGTACCTGCAGCCAGATTAGGCACTGAGCAGGCCTATATACCGGGAGACCCAAAAGTCACACAACCCAGATCTTCAAATGTAAAAATTTTAAAAAAATTGATACAAGGCTGAATCTTGGCACAGTTGCAGAAGTCGGTTACTCAATTATTTGTGCAAATTTTCAGCTCTGTATCTGTAATGGTCTAATTTTGAGGAATTTTTGATTTTCAAGTATAATTTTTCCATGTTTGAAAAATAAATTTTGAAAAATTTTTGATGGTAAAAGTTTTCAAAAAATTCTGAAACTTGGTGCATTAATAGAGAATGGATTACCTGATTAAATGGATAAAATTTCACTTCAGTACCTTCATTATTTTTTTAAGAATTTTTTCCATGGTCTATACCATGCTTTCAAAACAAATAAAAGAAATTTTTAAATTTTAAAAATTTTATTTCATCCTCTATATTGATTTGTGCTTTGGTGCAGTACTTCACTTTACAGCAGAATTTTGTCATAACAGTTTCCTTAAATTTATTTGGGTATGCAACTTTTCATACGTCAATGTTTTCTTCGTAATAACACCTGCAATATGCAGTTATGCAACTTTTTATTCATTGCATACAAAAAGTTGCATAATCACATAATTAAGTAACCATTTTCCTATCATTGTCTCATGTTTCAAAATTTTTTGAAAATTTTGCAGTTTAAAATTTTTTAATTCATTTTTTATGCGTACAAATCACTTGGAAAATTCTTGAAAAAAAAAAAATTGATATAAGGAAGTGAAACTTTACCTGCTTAATCTGGTAATCATCCTCCATTATTAGAGCGATTTTCAGTATTTTTGGAAAACTTTGGCCACTTAAAATATTTTAAAGTTTGTTTTACCACAAATCCAAAAATTGAAATTAAAAATCAAAAATTACTCAAAATTAGACCATTATAGATACATAGCTGAAATTTTGCATAAATAATCGAGTAACCCACTCCTGCAAGAGTGCAAAATTTCAACCCTCTATCTCTTTTTTAAAAATTTTTACATTTGAACGTTTGGGTTGCACAATTTTTAGGTCATTCGGTAATTATTACCTTACCTCCCTTTGAAAATGTACGTATTTTGCATCAAAGACGAGGATTATGATCATTGAAAATGATTGCGACAAGCAGAAAACATTTACGAATGATCTTCTCTATTTATACCTATACTTACACGAAACAAGAGGATATAGGTACCTACACAATGTATCAAGCAGCAGAACACTGAGGGAATCAAATACTCCATCAATTTCCTTTTGTCTTGTAAGGCAGGAAGTATCTTTCCACATGTTCAAAGGATAGGGGTGACCTACTACACTTCATAGTATTATTGAGTGTATTTACAGCATGAGGGCTACACGGCCAGTCAAGTTATAAGCGATCAATCAGAAATATAACTTATTAATTTCTGGATTTTGAGCAAACTAAATGTAAATAACTTCAAAATGCAATTTAATATTCAGAGTTCTAAATAATTTAAACACATAATAGACCGAGGCCTAATGAAGCAATACCAGTGGGTATTTTCTAGTTTTAACTTAGGCTAAGAGTATGTATTAGCCTAAGGTTCTTTATCTGATTCAACAAACTACATCTGTGGATTATTAGAGGAATCAAGGTATCTATCTTGGAACCTACTTACTCTAAGGCCCAATTATACCAACTGTGAGGACTCTCCCATATGAGGAATAGGGGCTTGGACCCCTGATAACAGTTGCTGCCCAAAGGCTGGCTCATTTTGTCCTTGTGATGTTAAACCAAACACACAATTACGTTTGATTGTAATTACCTGTAAGTACTTGCAGGTAATGTATGAGTACAGAATTGTGACTTATCTCGACAATTGATGATGTCACAATCTGTACACGAACTGGCCCATCATCTCTTATTACCATAAGAGATAACACAACTGGGCCGTTCTCACAGACGTACGTATTCTTTACATACGTGTGTATGTGTGCGTGTAAATAAGTCAGTATATAAACCGTCCGAACTGGCTCTAAAATCTCCAGTGTTGGCCCCTGTTTTGGGTTACCCATATGTTAAATATGAAGTGACTGAACACGCTCAAATTCCGTTGAATTTACCTTCTGGTGAGAATACCTCCTTACAACAAGTTATTTCCCACCAAATATTAAACTTTTGTTAAATTTATGTAAGCTCAGTTTAACCAAAAAAATAAGTTGCATAAAAAGTTAAACCTAGCTCATCTCAAATGATCTTAATATTTGATACAACGGAGCCTAAATGATATAAGAATGGATTAATCTTTTCTAAAAGCAAAATATATCTCACTACACTTTATACAAGCTGGGTTTCCTGAGAAGCTCACCGAATTTCGACAGCAGATAGTAAACCCTAAGACAAATAAAAAATGTTCAATTTAACCCTGCGACCTGTTCTCAATGATTTAGGAGTTAGGTCTACTAAAATCACATTAATATTAAGAAATTATTATGACACTATAACATTGATTTTACTACACGTGGACTCATTGGATTACTAGTACCTTACCACAAGGAATGAAGGATGAACTCATCAACTTTTCCCTTTTTTGTGCAGCAACGGTACTGGGAATTCCTAAGTTGTATCGAAGTATCTAGAATATTTTAAAATTGGTTATATAAACTTAATATTGATAAAGAGGACTTTTTTTGTTCTTCATGAAGGATACTACCTACTGTAGGGATCTACCAGATCAAATAACAATTTTAGGTAAGGTAAATTTCTTAATGTTATGGTTTTTGTGTAATTGATAATTATAGCGTTTCAACAGTTGATAACAGGATACATGTTTATTGAACATTTATTATTCGTATTATGATGTAGGTACTATTTAGTATCCAGAGATAGAAATCGATTAAAAAACACTTTCTCTTTTTGATTTTACTCGTGACCTTGAAAAATAAAACTTGTGCTTTTCACTTTTCGCTTTTCGCTTTTTCAACATTTATTTCACCTTTCACGTATGCTTTATCATAAAATCCCCACAACTTTATCAGTGGCGGATCCAGGAAAAAAATAGAAAAATCCCCCCAAAATTCCAAAAAAATTATAAAAGACAAAAATTTAAGGGAAAAAATGAATGTAAAATAACAGAATCCGTACAAAAAACCATTGTGGGGACTCATCGGTATGAGGTGTAGGGGCTCGGACCCCCGACGACAGTCGCCGCCCCATAGGGCAGGCAACTTATCGTCCTTGCGACGTTAAACGAACACACGAAATTACGTTCGATCGTAATTACCTGCGAATACTTGCAGATAATGTACGAGTACGAATCGTGACGTCATCCATCAATCAATGTCACGATTCGTACACGAACCGGCCAGCCGCCACCTACGATAGTAGGGGATGATGCGACCTGGCCGTACTTAAACAACGTACGTATTTTATTACGTACGTGTGTTTGTGTGCACCAGCCAAAACCGGTATAAAAACTCTCAGAACCGGCTCTAAAATCGCCAGTGTTCGGTTTGGTTTTGGCTTGCCCATACTTTCGTATGAAGTGGCTGAACACGCTTAAATTCTGTAGAATTTCCTTCTGGTGAGAATATCTCTCACGACAAGGTATTCCACAGTGGTGACCCCGACGTGATTTCGGCCACGTCGTGAGGAGTCTTAGGCGCTTCGGCGCTATTTCAACTTGGCGCAGTAGCGCTGGCGAGATTCTCGCTTGCTCGGCAAATTAAAAAATATTTTTTTACCTAGACTAAGACACCTTTAGGTCGTCGAAGTAAGAGTCTGCTGAAGTGGGAATTTATACCCCTCTCCTTAAAATATACAAACAAGGAGAAACCAGACAGTAGACCTGGAGGAAGAAGGTTGGACTCATCCCCCAACTCCCCCGACTTCGACTCGACACTCCTTGAATTTGGCAAATATAGAAGAAGGCCCTCAACACCCAGAATTAGCACGACTGGGAACTGCAATAAATAAAGAAGATCTTGCAGTTAAAACGTTGAGAAGTGGTCGAACTTTAAGCCAAAGTTCCGACCCGAAAACACCTGTCCTACAAACACAGGAGCCAGTGTTTTCGACCAGTAAGGAAGGCAGAAGTACTGTGGAATACGCTTGTCAACAAAAAGACACAGCAATGGTTCCACCACCAACTGAAAACCCGCAACCATCACAGGGAGGCAGTAGTCAGCCACAGCTGACACCCGAAGTCCTGGCCCAAATCTTGCAACTTTTACAAATGCAACCAGGACAGAACCCTAATCTCTATAGACGAAGGATAGACATCCCGGAATTTCTACCGAATGAGGTAGAATTATGGTTGACCCTATTAGAAGGCAGGTTCAGAACAGAGAACATAACTCTGAACCAGCGGTATACACATATCTGTGGAGGCATGCCCCCACAAATAATCCGCCACATTCCGGACGTTATGGAATGCCCTTCGACAGAAGAGGACAAGTATGCCTGGTTCGTCAAGAAAATTAAAAAAGTATTTGGGAAAACGAAAAATGAAATAATAGACGATGTGATGGGTGGTATGAAGATGGGGGACGACAAACCCTCAATCTTCATGGCGAAGTTACGACAGAAGGCGGACAATATCGTAGCCCCTTCTGTCATAGGCAATCAGTTCTGTAAGCAACTACCACAAAGTGTTGTGCAGTGCCTAGCCGCCGTTGGTTCCACGGTAATCAATACATCCGCGGATCTGGACTTCCTTGCGAAATCCGCAGACAATGCGCTCGAATACACAAGGTCAAAGCCGGTGGTCAGCGCAGTATCTGCAGAGACTGGGGAACTCGCTCAACTTCGAGCACAAATAGCTCAGTTGACCGAAGAAGTAAAGAGGAACAAAAGCCAAAGCTCAACGAAACCCAATAGCAGCTGGCGACAAAGATCGAAAAGCAGAGGCAACAACAATAGCAACAGCAGCAGAGGACGTCAGTCCCGGTCAAGAGACCGTAGATCTAGTTCCGGAAACAGGGGTCAGAGTTCAACTCCCCCTAGAACATCATCTCCCAAAACCCAGTCTCGAAATTGGGATGATAAGAGTTGCTTTTTCCATAATAGGTTTGGCGCTGAGGCCACCAAATGTAACAACAGGTGCAGATGGTGGGGCAAAACCTTTAACAAGGAAGCGTCAAACTAGAACGAGGGGCCATCTGTGCGGCCGAAGACCCCTCGGAAAAATACTCACGCCGCCTGTTCATCAAGGACAGGACAAACAGGAGACGTTACTTAATAGACTCGGGAGCAGACCTGAGCATACTGCCAGTAAATAGAACCCAAAAAGTACTTCCTCCGAAATACTATCTCCGTACTGTGAATGGTCAAAACCTTCCAGCATACGGACTTGAGACAAGCAAAGTAGACATCGGACTCAGCAAAAATATGACGTGGTCCTTCACGGTTGCAGACGTTCCAAACCCGATCCTGGGTGCAGATTTTCTTGCACACTATGGCCTGATCATCGACCTCAAACACGGTAAACTGATCAATAGTGAAAATAAAAGTGTGGAAGGCAAAACGCTAGCATACAGACTGGACACAAACATATCCAGCTGTACTAAAGTCGACGGACAACTCTTACGGATCCTGTCAGACTATCCTGGAGTCACTCAACCCTCAATTCGCAGGCATCCTACGTACAAACACGACACGGTTCACTACATAGAAACCAAAGGACAGCCTTGCCATGCTAGAGCACGACGGTTATTACCCGACAAACTCAAAGCGGCACGAGAGTACTTCCATCGCATCGTTGAGGAGGGCGTATGTCGCCCCTCAAAAAGCTCATGGAGCTCTCCTATCCACATGACAAAGAAAGCAAGTGGAGAGTGGCGAATTGTCGGCGACTACAGGGCCTTAAACGCCATAACAGTTCCTGATCGCTACCCAGTCCCCAACATAATGGACTTCAATGCGAATATGAAGGGTAAAACGATGTTCACAAAAATAGACATCAACTGGGCATTCCACCAAATTCCTATGGCCGACCAGGACGTTCCAAAGACAGCGGTTATAACCCCCTTTGGATTATTCGAATACCTTCGAATGCCGTTTGGACTACGCAACTCAGCACAAACTTTCCAACGATTTATCAATGGACTGTTTAGGGAATTGCCGTTTGCATATGCATACCTGGATGATATCTGCATTTGCTCAGAAGGCGGTGAGCATCAGCACGAGGAGAATGTGAGAGCCGTGGTACAGCGTATACACGCAGCCGGACTCACTATCAACGTAGGCAAAAGCTTATACGCACAGACCGAAATTGACTTCCTCGGCTACAAAGTCTCGACCGAAGGCATTTCCCCCTTGAAGACCAAGGTAGAGCCAATATTGAACTTCCCGAAGCCCTCAAATGTCGCAGAACTTAGGCGTTTCTTGGGGATGGTGAATTTCTACAGACGTTGCATGAAGAATGCAGCAGCCGAACAAAGTAAGCTGTTTGCATTAATAAAAACAAGTAAAAAGAAAGATAAAACTCCACTCGAATGGAACCAAGAAGCCGAACAGGCCTTTGAAAATATCAAAGAAACACTGGCAAATGCAACTCTGTTGGCTCATCCAGACGAAAGTCTGCCGTTATGCGTAAGTACCGATGCATCAGACTTTGCTATTGGTGCAACATTGTACCAACTGGACACTAACAACATCAAATTACCGCTAGCTTTCTTCTCGAGGAAGCTCTCAAAAACAGAAAAGAACTACAGCACATACGATAGGGAATTGCTCGGAATTTTTGCTGCGTTGAAGCATTTCAGGCACCAGTTAGAGGGTAGATGTTTTTCTGTGTATACTGACCATAAACCCCTAACATATGCCTTCACACAAAAAGCAGAACCGGCATCTCCGAGAAGAGCACGACAGTTGGACTATATTGGCCAACTGACTACCGACATTCAGTATATAAGTGGAGAACTTAACACTCCAGCTGATGCCTTGAGTAGAATCGAAGCTATCTCGGTTCCTGTCCAATTGCCTTATGCTGAAATAGCTAAAGCACAGCTTAAGGATGCAGAATTGCAGGGGCTGTTATCGAACGATGATACTACCCTCAAATTGAGACAGCGAAAAATTCCCGGTACTGATGTTTTATTAACATGTGACATCAGTACAGGTAAGAATAGGCCATTTCTACCGGTAAAATATCGCAGCTTGGCTTTCAACAGTGTACATAACCTGTCACATGCTGGGCCAAAATGTAGTGCTAAACTAATTTCAGAAAGATTTGTATGGCCACGAATGAAGTCTGACTGCAACAAATGGGCTCGCAGTTGCCTGAACTGTCAAGAATCCAAAGTAGGAAGACACACTCGCTCGCCCCTCAAATCATTCAAGCAAACACAGCGGTTTAAAACGGTTCATATGGATCTGGTAGGCCCATTGCCACCATCCCAAGGACACAGATACCTGTTGACGATAATAGACAGGGCAACACGATGGCCGGAAGCAATCCCTCTTCACGAGATGTCAGCTCCAACAGTAGCTGCAAGGTTATACGATACCTGGATTGCGAGGTATGGCGTACCAGAAGTCATAGTCACAGACCAAGGTCGCCAATTCGAGAGCTCGCTCTTTAAAGAGCTGGCAAATAAGCTTGGTGTTCAACACAGTCATACCACAGCTTACCATCCTCAAGCCAATGGCAAAATAGAGAGATGGCATAGAGCTCTCAAAGCCTCCATCATGTCACATGATACAAAGAGATGGGTAGAAGTACTCCCTACCATCCTCTTAGGCCTTCGATCCGCCCTACAAACTGATACAGGTCACTCTGCAGCGCAATTAGCGTTCGGCGAAGAGCTACGCCTTCCAGGGGACTTCTTCACAAAATCGAAAGAAGTTAGCCCCGAGATAATGGTACAAAATATAGAAATGATGCCAACAACTTCCTAAATCAGGCAGCTCGTCATGGCCAGCCCAAGATTTACGTCTCGAAACACTTGGCCAATACCTCACACGTATTTGTTAGAGACGAAAAAATGAGATCTGCGCTGGAGAAACCATACGCCGGTCCTTATAAAGTAGTATCACGAGATGAGAAAAACTTTGTGATACTCATCGCAGGCGAACCAAGAACAATTTCAATCGACAGATTGAAGCCTGCGTACTTGGTAAGTGACGATAAAAGAATTAGAAGGGTACAAAAGGAGAACCCCGAAAATACACAGATGAATTCCGAAACAAAAACGGAAGAATTCGTCGAAAAAAGTGAGAAAAACACCTCACATAAAGAAAAACTCAAGAAAACAGTGAGATTTTCGGACGATGTGATCACCAAAACATTTGATCCTGAGGCCCCCTTACAACCACGTAAAAGAGGTAGACCTCCAGGTACGAAAAAACGCAAAAATTCACATCCTTCCCGCACGTCCGAGAGGTTAATGCGACGAAAATAAAAATTTACTCCCGAAAAGTAATATCCGTAGTAAAAGTCGAAACCCGCTAAAAACACACGGGAAATATCGGAACTCCGCGAGACAAAGAAACTCCGGAGATAAGCAAACGAGGAATGCCAACAAAAAGAAGAAGACAGGAATAAACAAATCCACGTGCAATACGGAAACAAAACATTGCAACGTGCGAGTACCGTTAACCGCAAAGATAATCTCTACGACGTGACGTCACAAACGGAGATTCCTTTGTACTTAGAATTCGAAAAATAATATTCACTGAGTTTATTTCAGGCATAACTCTGCTTAAACCGATCAGATCTTAACCGGAAAACTTATATACGGCCGAGAATTTTAAGCGCTATCCCCTCTACGTGTAGATAAGAAGATCCGAAAATAAAGAAAAATAACTGTAAAGGTAAATCGAAAAATGAGGTAAAAACAGCAGTTCTCGAACTTCTGATTTACTTGGTCGTCTCTTGAGCTTTATTTTTGGTGCCTTTTCCTAACTACAACCCATTCTGTTCTAATGTCACGTATACCTATCCCGATGTCCGCCAGCTTCCACTTCGCTAAGACATCCGCTGAGAAGTCAAAAACTCAGCAGATGACGAAAACGAAAACGGAGCTGGATAGGATAGAGGAGGAGCTGTTGATGGACACAGCTCCTCCGGTTGCTGATGTACTGGCGGAGATGACCACTCCACTGCCGCCAGTCATCTCTCCTCCTCGATCTCCGGAGGAGACGACTCCGACTCCGGAACCCCCGAAGCCGGAGCCGAAACCCGAAGAGAAGAAGGAAGCGATGGGCTTCCTGTTCACGGCAGAGAGGGCCGCGAACGAACGAGCAAGGATGGCTGCATGGACATCGGGGAACACCAACTCCCCGATGCACCGAAAGCCAGAGTTCAAACGTCCGCTGCCCCCTCACTCCCGCCATCATCCCTACGCCCACGCAAAACATGCGAAGTCGAGGCACAGGGGTGAAACTAGCCGGAGCAACTACCTGGCCCGAGCAAACGCCCGTAGGGAATCCTACGAGTGCGTCGGGGCCGCGGTGGGCAGCGCTCTGGCCAAATGGGAGGCCGATCAAAAACGTAAGTAAACCCGCACGTCCCCCAGGCCTTGCGCAATTTTGGTCGTTTTTGTGGCGCAAAAACTGGGGGGGAGTAGCTGTGGGGACTCATCGGTATGAGGTGTAGGGGCTCGGACCCCCGACGACAGTCGCCGCCCCATAGGGCAGGCAACTTATCGTCCTTGCGACGTTAAACGAACACACGAAATTACGTTCGATCGTAATTACCTGCGAATACTTGCAGATAATGTACGAGTACGAATCGTGACGTCATCCATCAATCAATGTCACGATTCGTACACGAACCGGCCAGCCGCCACCTACGATAGTAGGGGATGATGCGACCTGGCCGTACTTAAACAACGTACGTATTTTATTACGTACGTGTGTTTGTGTGCACCAGCCAAAACCGGTATAAAAACTCTCAGAACCGGCTCTAAAATCGCCAGTGTTCGGTTTGGTTTTGGCTTGCCCATACTTTCGTATGAAGTGGCTGAACACGCTTAAATTCTGTAGAATTTCCTTCTGGTGAGAATATCTCTCACGACAAGGTATTCCACAACCATCAAAAGATTTTTTATTACTTCTCCCCTCAAAATTACACTCTGGATCCATCACTGACCATCAATAGTTACGGTACAGGTTCATGAAAGTTTCACTAGAAGTTTCTTCCAGTCCAAGGTTAAGATAGCCAACATAAATGTGTTGAAAATTAAATTTTGTAGCCTGATTTTTGAAAATGTTTTTAGTAACCCTTATGACCAGTATGGGCCATGGTTCAACTAAAATGAAAGATCAATATTAGGCCAACGGAAAAAAATCAACATATTATGCTGGCCTATTAACCTCAAATATAGCCCAAGTATTAATTTGTACGTATTATAACGAATACACATTATTTTCTCTGTATTTCAGACCGCAGTTGCACTGATGGTGAATTCTTTTGCTATAAAAGTCGTAAATGTGTACCAAAAAACTTAGTATGTGATAAAAAAGTAGACTGCCCAGAAAGAGAAGATGAAGATACATGTTGTAAGTACAACTTTGCGGATAATAATGCACAATTATGATTAAAAGTAACTAAATGTTACCTAATACAAGCAGGTTTGCCTGTGCCCACGATTCCCAGTTTGGGTTTTGTCATTTCAGTTTCCCATTTCCCCTTCTTCCATAAAAACGCAAAACGGAAAATAAAAAAACTGACAAATAGCAGAACTGGCAAATCGCGTGTAGCGGCCCCTCAATAAAATATGTAAGGATGTTAAAAAAAAATAGAGACTGATATCACTATAAATAAACATATAACCCTTCATATATTTAGTTGAAAGTATTTGAAGGAAATTTGTATTTTTGTTAGACCACATGCCGACATGAACATTGAGCTTTGAACTTTGAGCATTGCAAATTCCAACAAAGCGGTATTTCAGGACTCATACTGTATAAGTATACATAGAGAGGAAGTGAAAGATCAGTTGTTTATTCTCTTTTATTCGTTTTTGTTCATCTTTGTACTGTCATAAGAAAGATGTAATTGATGAATTTTTTGGGAAATGAACAACTTTACCCACAGAGGGACTAGAGAAATATTTTATAGCAGCGAACAAGAAAAAAAAAATTACCCCTTATCAAGGATATTGAACCTCGTTATAACCAAGGTAGCAAAATTGTATTCCTGCAACTATAATATATTTTAATTATTGAGTAAGTTACCTTATTAAGTCTTTAGTGCAGTTCTATTAAATATTTTTGAAAATATACAGCCATGAAAATGATACTAAAAATGGAAATTTTAGACTACAAAGATGTAAACTTAAGCAGATTTCTTAGGTACCTACTTAGTCTTCATAATACTAGGCTTAACTCAGGTACAGGTTTTTGATTTTTATCCTGTGTGAAAAATGTTGACATATTGATTTGTGAAATAAATCAACAAAATTTAACCTCATTTAAAAAGGTTTATGCATCGTTTCGAAAATCCACCATCTGCTAGTACCAAAAATTAGATATTATCATCATGAAATTTGATGAAACGTTAAAAAAACTGATACTTAATATCGAGTTTTCCTACAATGATTAGTTCAGATGAATAGTTTGATAGCTTCCATGGACTAATGAATTAAGATGTATGGAACGGATAATTATGGTACAATTTTCTTAAAAATTTTCATTAGTCTCAGTTTTTCTCCCTCATGGTCTACTATACCTACTCATTTGAAACTTTGAACATTTACAGAAGAGAAATGTGTTTATTCTTCTTTGACGAAGGAAAAAAATTTGTTTTTTCATCATCTTATTAAATTTCCTATATAATATATACTTAGTCTGAAATATCGCAAAATTAACTCAAGAATAAAGAATGAGTAAATTTTTTATAAGAAAAATTCTGAATATTTTGTAATTTTCAAACGTTTTTTGTGCTTATTATAAATTTTTATTAATATCAAAAGCTCTGATGAAGTGGTTTACTTTTATAAGTTTTATAAAATTTAAGTTCACAAATTTTTGCAAAAATAAATCTGTTTTATCTTGCAAAGCCCAAACAAACAAATTATTTTTTTTAATTTGTAAAAAATTTATTCTCTATATTTATCAATGTTTTATTTGGTAGGTATTTCACACAAAATATACATCAAACAAGTTTATTCTACTTGATAAATTTTTTTTTTGTCAATGATTCTATGTTATTTTATAATTTTCTAATTCTTAAGATAGGAGCCTTCTTCTCGCCACCCATTTTGACTGAGTAGATAATTTATTGTTCATATTAAAATGGATGCTGATTAATCTATTTATTACGCGTAGCTGTACTTAAAAAAATTAATTTACATAATTTTCTCTTTATTGGTTCAGTGATTTCAAAGAAAAAGTTTGAAAATCTATTTTTCAACAGACCCAACCTAAGAAATTAAAAATTGAACAAACACTTTTATATAATTTAAAACAATTAAAAGATACTTTGAAATACTATATTTTCACTATTACAGTACTTATTATTATATTTGGAAAAATACCATAACATAAACTATGAGGTAAAGGCAGCAAAAATGCCACACTTTCATAAAGTCATGTTGACAGCACTGTTGAGGGGAAAATGACATCACTGGTATGTGCAGGGTAGTTAGTAGATCTTCTGTTCAAGTTTTTGTGACAAGAAATCATGGTTCCTCCTCGTATTTTACTTTAAAGTGCATTTTGTGTTTAATGATAAGTAAGCTTGAAAATAGTTAACTTGAATTTTGATGATAGTTATTATGGAAATGAATTGTCCTATTTCGTCCAATAATTTATGAAATATTTAGTAAATTTAGTGTAGATTGATGTAGTATTTAATTCCACTGATTTGACTATAAACATTTAATATAAGAAATAAGCGATATAATAAAAAATTCAAATTGGCTAATATAGCCAACATTCATAGCAGCTAAGATGCCACACCAATATTGAAGTTACTCATTGCAGAATTGTACTGAATTGATTAAAGTTAATGAATAATTAAAATAGGTATCACCGTATATCATTAATTCTTTTTTATTTCTTGTTAAATTTTAGGGAAATACATTGAAAAAACATATTGTGATTTCAAGGGATGAAGAATATCTTAAAAAAACAATTCAAACTGATTTGTTTCTATTTTCAAAAGCCAAGAAAAATAATACTATGTATTTGTTTTTTAATTTTAATAGATTTTTTCTTCAAAAATTTTAACAATTTTGGATTTGACTTTTTTTTTTTAAAATACATGCAAATTTCTATCAGCCATCTTAGCTGCCACTATATGGCATTTTACTCACACCATGGGGTAAGATGGCAAAAATTAGAGCTTTTGTATTTTTTTTATTACTTGGTTATTTTTGAATGAATATTTGATTGAATGGTAGCAAAAGATGCATAAGACTTTGAAGTACATATGTGCCAAATATGGTCTCTTTTCATCCCTCCTATCCAAACCTATTTCAGTTATTTAAAAGGTGCGTCATCTTTGCCTCCTTTACCTCACTTGAGTAAGTATAAATTAAAAATTAACTAGGGAGCTTCACCCCCGAATCAACCACCTTTGGTGTTGTTTTTTCTCAGCACTTGGCATCTCAAGGTTTGCTCGAGGTGCAAAAAACAACAACCACAACTGAAATATAGTAAAGAACTGATTGTATGTTTTTTCCATTTAAAGTAATTAGCGGGGCATTCCAATGAAAAATTAATTTATTTGTACCATTCCATCCTCTCCCACTTTATTTTTAGACCAAGTGTTATTGTAACTCTGTTAGATACCTTGATTTTTCCATTTGAGTAAAATGTTATAAGAATAATATTTTTTCCTATCATTTTGCATTTTACACCAAAATTTTAGTCCAAGTGAACCAAATCGAAGAAAATAAGAGCTCATGCGACATACCTCAACACCCTGAGTATTTTAAGACCAAGAACAACTTTGTAGCTTTGTTAGGTCTTCAAATATGCAAAGACGAGCAATTATTTCCAATATTCTTCTATAACTTCTTTAAAAATGGACCATATCTACCACATAAGGACTTATATTCAATGTTGATTAACCCCTTCAATATTTTAAGATTAAAAACATCTTCCTAACTTTGTTAGGTCTCAAGATATTTCAATTTAAAAAAAGGAACTGATTTTGCCAATGACCTATTTTCATATACCTACAGATACTCTCATTATACCACCTGTCATCAACTCCCACCCTAGTTGAAATAAATTTATATCAAATACAAATAAATTTTGCTTTCTGAAAAAATTATTATTCTTGTTTCCGTGCATTTTTCCTAAATGCATATAGCATAATAAGTATGTTTGACTTAAATTCATCACTTTTGACAGATGCATTAATTCCAATAACCACTGGAGACTCAATTGAAAATCAGTTCGATATATTTGGTGTACCACTGTTTGCAGACAAAGGTATTTTAGCCTACAATGATCAAAGTGTCTGGAAATGGTTATGCATGCCTGAAGAGAATGACCTACATTTTCTTAAAGCCTTAGAAAAACTAGCAAAACGCTTACAATTCAAGTTAGTATAGTACATGTGAATTATTGTTTACATTATGTTTCCACATCAAAGCATAGTGATAATGGAATGAGCACTACCGCATAAAGCCAAATGTAAACAAAGTGGCAGGAACCTGTTAAAAAGACAGAGCTATAAAGCTTCCACTCACTGTGGCAAATGTAATCAAATGTAAACATAGTGATTTATTACATAATAATTTTTGTAATGTTAGAGATTATTCTTGATTCGTTCATAATTATATTTATCAAACTTATTAAAATCCTATAAAAGGAAGTTCTAAAAACCATATGAATTTTTTTTTGCTGCATTCAATCTGATTCCGATTCCATTATCCCTATACTTCAATGGATCGTATCGAAGGTTTGTGGCAACCCCCAAAACATTGATATGAATAAAATGTGGTCACATGTGTCTGTGATCACTCAAAGAGGATGTTGTTTCGGGTGTCTCCGGTTACATTTGTAAAGTGACAGAGAAAAAGTATACAAGAGTGTAAGACTTTCACAGGTTTAAGTTTCATATGTAGTATTGAATTTGTCTCATACTCTCATACACCTTTAAAGAAACATCGCAAAAATAAATTTTAAAAAAATTATAAAAAAAAATTCTGTAATAAAATTTGAACAAGAGTACCTAAGTGTACTAGTGTTCGAATCCTTATTATAATTTTTTAAATAATTTTATTAAAAAAAAAAAAAAAAAAAGTCTTATCCCACTTGTCTCGTACCCTTTTCTGAAATCCTCTTTGTCTGATCACAGACGCTTGTGTTTTTCACACATCTATAGAATGACTGTCAGTGATAATGCAATTAAAAATATATTCTACGTCTGAAACAGGCCTGTAGCCACAGTAAAATGCCAAGGAAGTAAACTGCAAACCAGGGAAGACAAAATTTTTTACGAATTGAAAATTTGGTAGAAAAAATGTTTTTTGAATAAAAATTTTAATTAAAAAATAAAAAGTATTGTCAATGGGTTTCTTTCCTTTTTTTTAAATTCAAAAGAAAATTTAAACTTTTGGCAAGGGAGCAAAGAGCGCCGCTATGATGGGTGTTGCCCCCTAACCCCCTGGCTACGAACCTGATCTGAAATATAGACTCTTCTAATGCTGGATACAATTTCGCTGACAATTTTACGCAGGAATTATAAAGGATACGTTCATACCATGGTGTTTAACGGCAGCGTGTTGAATGGAAAAGGAGACCAGTACTGCCTCGGATCGTCAGTTGATTTTTCAGTCTCACACGTTGATGACACGTACCTTGTGCCATGGCGAGCCAACATTTTCATCAATGGAATTTTCACATGTTTGGGTGTACTGGTGGATGGAGAATGGCTGGTAACCAACCAGTTATGCTGCTCGGCTTTCAAGTAATTACAAACCAAAATGTTGCGAGCTTCAAATTTCAATACAAATCTCAACAACAAAATTTTTAAATTCTTATTCATATAGCGCTTCCTCCGACTACATAACAGCTGTTTTTGGTGGTAATGGTAAGGTGAACAGTGCAATTCGTTTGTATGACGAGCAGATCATAGCAGTGGACAAAATCCAATGTTCTCGGCAGTCCAACACAACTGTAATGCATTTGAGCCGAAATCCAATAACAGCGAAAAAAACAAAATCCCTGAAAACGTCACCATCGTAAGTAAAAATTCCTCACAGTCGTTTACATAAAGAGCGTAGCGGATGAGTTTAATCCTTCTTTCATTTGATTAAGAACCATTTAGTAAGAAGGGATGAGTTTGCAGAAAAATGTACTTAACAGGGAAGGTAAGGGAAATTAATTATAATTTTTGCCAGGCAGATAATTTTTTTTTTTTCGCTCTTCAATCGTCAATGGAGCTTTCACTTTGAAATCAAAAGTGTTAGGTTCAAATATTCAATTTTTCTGCATAATATATTGTATAATTATTCCAGAAATTTCGTGACAACTTCTCCACAACTATTTAAAAAATGTTACGGAGTTTTTTATGAAACTTCATTCACCAGTAGGTCCGTTGAAAATTATATCCATTTTACCCACAGTCTAGAAGATTACTGAATGTTGTGGTTGTGAGGCGGGTACATAATTGCAGGGTTTTTCATGAAACGTTCACCACACGTGAGTGGTTGATATTGGTAGTTTTGATAGAACAAATAATAAAATACCTACGTAGACGAGATTATATTATGTCTTGTGTACGCATGTGAATTAAGTTGCATAGCAAGTTAGTTGTAGGAATAATTCCAAAATGCTAGGAATTGACAGCGAAACACTTCATTTGAAGGTAGTTCTCGATGAGATCGGTAAAAAATGATGTATGAACAGGTGGTCCAAAGTCCATATTGAAGGAGCTACAAAAGTTTGAATTTCATTAATACTTTTTTTTTTGAAAAGATCTGAAAACTTGGAACCTTCATAGTTTTTTCATCATTGACATATTGATATAACATTTTTTTTACTCGTCTTAACGAGAACTACCCACCGATTACTGCTAAAGATAAGCAGTCTGATAGACATTTTGTGAAACACCCTGTTCCTCTGCTACCTATATTAATATTGATAGAGAATATGTTCTCAGAAATGAAAAAGTTACGAGGCTATAAAATTTTGAAAGGAAATAATTTTGTAAAATGTTTAATACTTAACTTTTTATAATTTGATCATTATGTGTAAGGATTTTCAACTTTTTCAAAGTAGAAAATTTTACAAAAACTTTGGAAAATTCAAGTTTTAAACAAAATTTCCAAATAAAATATCAACTGCAATTATACAACGTCGAAGTTAAACAACAGATTGAAACTAAATTTCATTTTAAGAATAAGTAATCAGAAAAATTATATTTATTCGGCGTTGCTTTAATTTTTTTATCACGTATACTGAAGCGCTATTTGTATGCGAATAGGATCGACAAATAATTTAAAAAATTAATACGGATAATTTTTAATTTTTTTAAAATTCTAATGAAGCAGATTTGAAATGAGTGGTTAATTTCTGAAATGATTTTTTTCAGGCGGAAAAGGTGTTATTTACTGATTTTGAGAGAAACCGATTCAAACATTTTAGAATTGGATTTAGAATCAAATTACTCGGCAGGTTTTCTGTGTTACAAAACAAAAAGCGAAGTTTTTTTTAATTTGGTAAGTACACCCTAATACCAAATGTAATATTTTACAAGTAAATGATTTAAAGCCAAAATAACATAACTTTTTCATTGTCTTCAAACAGAGTTTAAATTCGTCTCCCCAGTTCTCAAGCGTGATCTGTTTATCAGAGATGAACGAATGGATTTTTTCAGGTGGCATCGTTGAATCATTAGCTAATCTGACCAATGGAACTATAATAACGGTCAATCCACAAAAGCCTTTGCATCAAGAAAACATGTTAGGTAAGCTAGTATAGACCCGGTTCATTATCATCAAATGACGGAAATGATCAAAATCTGAAATATGCTGCCGTTAAAAATTAAATTCTTTAAAAAATGAACGTAGAACACACGTCGTCTTTTTCGCAAATTAAAAAAAAAATTAAATGGGTTTTGTATTTCGTCGGTGACCAAATAGCATTACAATGAATTCTTTGAATAAGATAATGTAACAGTCATACGCGTGCATTTCAACCTAACAGACAATATTGAGTGCATAACGTTCGAAACACTCACATGCTCTCACACTGCACCACTTATCTCAATTCAGTCGTTGACATACTTCTGTCTTGCTCTCTTCGTACAGCTGATTAAAAACTATTTATTCACTGTTTCAGCAAACATCACTCAGTTCTCGTCGACTAGAAACGACAGTCTCGGATATCGTTGTAATTTAGGAAATAAAATCCGTTGGGACGATGTATGCAATGGAAAAATCGACTGCAGAGAGAATGAAGATGAAAGCGATGTATCCTGCAAAACTAAGGACACGGTAATTTCGTCAGGATTAGAACAACAATGTGAGTCACATCAAGAAACTGTCAATCTGTAGGTAACACCTTTGGATAGAGAACGTTTTACTAAATATCAAAGCTCATTTCTGTTGCAGCTTGCAAAATACACGAATTTAAATGTAAAAATGGTCGCTGTGTTTCTAAGTCTGCAATTTGCGACACGAAAGATGACTGCGGAGATGATACGGACGAACCAGAAAATTGTTCCAAATTTAACTGCGCCGCATATTTAAATTTGACCAGCCCCCACAAATTATGCGATTCGTACCAACATTGCTCTGATAAGAGTGACGAAGACGTGAAAAATTGTCCGTCATTGTGCAACTTCACATCATCCTATCGTTGCAACAAGTAAACTTACACATATAACTTATCGCACAGTTTTGATTAAAATAATTAAAATTAATATCTTTCATACGTTCGATTTTGACTCAAACGAGATATCCTTGATTGCTTACAGGTCTGATATTTGTATTCCATTAGATTTTGTATGCGACGGAGAGAGAGACTGCGAAGAGGGGGATGACGAAGAAGCATGCATTTCATTCGACTCACATGCTACGCACAATCGGTTAGCTCTCATTAGAACACTGAGGCTACAGAAAACTGTACTCACAGGCAAAAAAGAAAATACTAAAGACATGTATTATCATTGTTTGTTGCAGAACGAAAGGCACCGTTTTGACACGTTCCAATGGCAAATGGAAAAAAGAATGCTTGACTTCGGAAATCACTGGTTTTGACGCTCATCACATATGCAAGCAATTAGGTTACAAACAAGCGATAAAAATCGAGTCGATTCCAGCAGAGAAACCGATTTATACACCTCCTACTCCAGTTAAACTGAATAAATTTCTAGAAGTAACGCTAAAACGAAACGGGGAAAAAAAAACACCTTCGATCGAAAAGTGTAACAATTTACTTATATCGTGTAAGTAATTAATGAAAAATCAAAGAGTAAAATATTGCATGGTCTCAGTGTCTATTGTCTCAGCGTCCCAAGATAATTTTCAACTTTTTCAAGACATTTGTCTTCCTATTACCCAAAATCAATAACTAAAAACGAAGCTTATTGTACAAAAACTCTCACTTATACCTACATATTATATTACCCTATTCTATGTCAAATGAAATGAAATCATTCATGGGAATCATTCAACCAATTTTATTCTCATTAAAGAATTCAACTATAGAAACAACTAGAAAATGCCATTCAAAGCATAATTATGCAGTAAAATATATCTCAGAGACAGAATATGAATCTACTACAAAAAATCGTAAACCTGCTTCACGTTTTGTAAAGGTTCATGCAAGAACTTTGTTCAGATTTTTTATCATTTGAAAATGAAAACATGGAAAACCTATGTTTCGAATCAAACTTATAATTGACACAGAACAAAATTAAGGAAGCGCAAAAATGAACACAGAATATTCATAAAAATAATTGTAGTTAAAAATTCATTTTTGATCAATTAAGTCATCGTAAAATAAAATAATGGTAAAATATACGTTGTACGTAATGCACGTAACAGTTTTCTTCTCCGTAGAAGTTTTAAAATTATATGACAAATCATAGGGGAAAAAAAAGAACAACTTAACAAAAGATACACCCTTTAATAATGCCATAAATAAAAAAATCATGGTAATAAAAAATGACGAATTTTTCTGGTGAAGCAGAAAAATGTTTGATACTTCCTTCAAAGACTAGTTGAAAAGAATGAAATAAAGAATTATTGCGATCTCGTTGGAGAATCAATACCATACTTACGAACAAAAAAATACTAAAAATTATCAAGTTTTGATGCTTGGAATAAACCAAAATGGCATAAAGTTACAACAAAAAATACAGAAATTAATATTTAAAAATAGTACGAAAACATAAATAAATTATCGGATCAAAGAAAACATAAATGAGTTTCTTAAGAGCTCTCAAGGAACAATTTCAAAATAAAGATAATTATTCACTTCCAAGGAGGCTTTCTGCGAAAATTATCTGCACCCTTCGTAACTTCCGACGACTTTTTGTCCTGATAAATATTTATTAAATTAGAACTGCTCGGTGGAGATAGCAGCAGAATTTGGTAAAATAAAATGCTAACAAAACTTACGTAAGATTCAGTTCTCTGCCCAGATAATAAGAATTCCAAAGTTTTGTAATCATCAACTGGATTACCTGGTTCTTTGTGCAGCAGCTACAGAGACGAAAAAGAAATCAATGTATTTTCAGAGATTTAAGAAAGACATTATGTAGAATTTTTTTGCATAATCTGTACCATGGAAATATAATTTTGAAGGTCTAATGGTACTTTATGAGACTTGTTGCTGATAAGATCAAAATCAGAAGATTCATTTTCATGTTCGAAGTTCTGGACATCAGCAACGTTCTTCATGTTAAGATTGAGAGAAAGAAAATCCTGAATAAAAATCCTAATTGCTTAATGGTATTTTAAAATGAACTCATAACCAACCGGATTCAAGAAATGCGAACCTTGGACAAATCATCATTTCCTGAAATAACGTTCAACGCCTCCATCCATTGAGTTCTTAAAACGGACTGAACGCGTTTAGCAAGTTCTGCTTTGGATGAAGAGTCTGATTTTAAACGATTTTCTAATTCGTGTATTTTTTTTCTACTCTCCTTGAGCTCTGTTTTCAGTATATTAACGTGCTTTTGATTAACTCGCCGTTCTTCGGATAATTCTATTCTATTTCTGGTAAATAATAAATTAAATAGACGCAAATGAAATAAAAAATGTTTCAGCTAAAACTGACGGTACGACTATGAATGAAAAAACTTACGAATCTTGTAACTGCTTCAATTCAGATTGTAGTCGTTCGTCAGCTATCCGCTCATGTTCAAGTAATTCTTGTCTCATAGCATTCTGAGCTTTATGAAATTCTTTCTGAAATTCCTCCACTTTTTTCTTGACCAAAACATCCAACTGATTCTGGTAGAAATCTTTCAAATTATTTTTTGCTTTTGAAATTTCTTGTTTCATACTGCTCATTTGTTGAGTCGCTAAAGACTAACATAAAACGTATAAGTATTAAATTACGACAATAGGCAAGAGGATGAAAATAGCAGGACATAATAATACCTCCGCATTCAATACTCGAGAATAATCCTCTCTCAATTTGTTGGTTTCTGCTTTAAAATTATTTGCATTATTTTTTTCTTCTCGGAGGGCTACCAATAAATCGTTTTTCTCGGAAGTCAAGGCAGTTATTTGATTTTCAAGATCGGCAATTCGTATTTCAGAATTAAAACTTTTTTGCTTCTCCTTCAAAAAAAATAAATAAATAAAATAATAATAATAATAATAATAATAATGAATGAATGCATGAATAAATAAATAAATCATCCCAAAAATTTAAAGAAAAAGTAAAATAAGACAGTCATATTCATACAGCAGTCAAATTTTCATTTGTTTGACGAAGCTGTTCTAGCATGTTTGATTTTTCCAGTTCTATTAGTTTGGCGTATTCTTCGGTTTTTTTAAAATTATCTTCAAATTCCACTATCGATTCTTGCATTTTTTTCAATGATTTTTCTAGTTCTTCATTTTTTTGACGATATCCTGATGCTAAACTTATGGTTTCATGAAGACGATTTTCAAGCGTTTCGACTTTCTGCAAATTGAAAAGATTATACAATTTAAAGAAATAATCAATTCAAAAACGAATAACAAATGAATGTATATACTTGACTGAAATTAAGATTCATGTTTCTCGTTTCTATTCTTTCTTGCTCTAACATTAGAGCTAATTCTTGCCGTTGCTGTTCCAGTTCTTTCCAATGTTCCACTAACTGTAACCAAGCATTTTGCAGCTGCTTGATAATTTCTTCCTTTTCAGTATCAATTTTCTGAGCAACGCTTAAATTTTGTTCTAGTTCCAATACCTTAGATTGCAATTCCTGAATCATCTCCTCGCAATGCTACAATGGAGGAACATCAAATGATTAGAAAACCATAATTCTCTACTTAATTTTGCGTTGCAATTAAACTATTTAATCAGAAAAATTTTACTTTTTTCTTCAATATTTCTGCTTCTAATTTTTGTTGGAGTGTTTCCGCATTATTTTCAGCAGACATAATCTGGGAAAGTTGTAACATGTTTTTGGATCCTCTGTAAAATTGAAAAAATTATTAACGCAACACAGAACAATGAAAAATCTAGTGACAATGAATTTTAGTAAAACACACCGAGGAAATGGAAAATTTACTTCAAAATTCAACTGATTTCTAGTCGAACCATTCGAAATATCAGTTGCAACATTTGTATCGGTCCCTTTTAAAACGTCAGATATCTGCTTTGAAGTTTCGAAAGACCGAGGGCTTTCCAGTCGAGGTTCAATATTATTATCTTTACTTTGACTTAGGCTCATATCAGTACTACCACCTAGACATTCTCGTCTCATTTCATGAATTTTATTCTTATTCGATTGCAACTTATTCTTGATTTCAGCTCGCGTTTTCTCCATTTCAATCAACAATTGATCTACTTGAGATAAATTGAATTTGGAAAATCGACATTGGTTCAGCGTCTTACTCGGGGAAATTTCAGTCGATCGGCTTATTTCAGCATTCTTATAAGAATTATTATCCAGACCAAGCGTCAATTTCATTTCATCCCCCATCTTGCACATTACTTCGTTTGTTTTCACAGGCCAAGTATAACAAAATCCAGTTTTACTTTGTTCATCTCTTTCATATGGTGATAATTCTGAAGTATTTGGCAATAGCTGCTCATTGGATCGTTCAATATTAAATGAATACGAAGAGGAAGTTTTCCCATTGCTCCTGTTCAGCAATGGAATAGATTGACTTTTCATATCGACGTTATTAATTGAATGAACGGGATGATGTTGAACTGAATGGTAGCTACTAATGGCCATATCTTCAACGTAAGATAAACGATCAATTGGAGACGAACTTTCCGACGAACTTACATTAAAGAAATTTGGTGGAATAAACAATAAAAAATCAGTATCATCAGAGTCGCTCATAATTACATTTGTTTGGATAACTACTTCTTGGTATTTGATTAGTCTGTAAACAACAAATTCAATCAAATTTTCGAATAAAATTGGATTATTTCATTGATCACTATTGGATATTACAAAACTATAACTAAAAATTCCTACAAAAAAAGCAATAGACTCACCATTTTCAGATATTCTTATTCGTTGGTGACACGGGAAAAACTTATACAAGTGGAACAAATTTAAGATTCTTTTTTCGTAAATTTTGAGATATCTGTCATGACATCCTCATGTAAACAAATTAACAAAACCACGACCGGCGTTTATTTATTTATTTCACTCACTCCTTCTTGTTCTTTCCCCTCAGTTTCCCCCTAACCAATACGCTTCACCGAAGGTTTTACCCTTTGACTATATATTAAGCTATATAGTCAAAGGTTTTACCCGGCTTTTTATACACCACAAGGCCACAATCCTACAAAATGACAAAAGTTAAATACCGATTACCGATGACGATTGACGTTTGACGTCGTAGATAAGTAACAGACTAACAGTATATTCTTATTTCTTATTTATCTACGAACAGTGGACACCAGCAAATTGTTAACAATTTTCAAAAAATTGTACGTATGTTTTCTAAATACAATTTCGTACGAAATTTTATTTACGGAATATTTCTCAAATAAAGCATTGAGCAAGTATATATATATATGTATATACCTTGGCATTAAGCATAAAGTATAAAGCCATAAACTAGCATAAAAATTGATGAAGAGATAAGGTTAAATTAATGTTTATTTTTCTAAAGTGTAGTTACTCAGAGTTACACCGGTTTTTATCGATCAATAGATAAAAAAACATTTATGTTGGAAGTTGGAATTGGAAATCATTTGGAAATAAATACCATAAAATAATCTCCTTCTGCTACTGATGGTAGTGTTCGTGTTGCGAGTTGTCGTGTCAGTGAGCTACTCTGCTTTAGCTTGTGGCAGGTTAAGTTTGATTTCAGTGCCGCTTTGACCGCTTTTTCAATTTTATTATGATGTTTTTTATCGTCAAGTGATTATAGTCAAATACAGTGCTTTAATTACTACTTTATCTCATTCTGCTAAACATTCTGCGTAATGTGCTATGTTTTTATGCAGTCATGAACAACTATACAAAAGGACGTAACGAGGAAGAAGTATGGCAAAAAGAAAAACTTCCAATTCCAAATTTGCCTGACGATTTTATTTGGATGCAACTCTCCGGAGGCAGTAAAATCAGAAATTTATTAGAAGCAGCGTGGAAAGAATTCGATGAAAACCCCTCCATAGTATGGAGTGCATCTGGATCTGGAGTGAACAAGGCCATCACTTGTGCTGAAATGACCAAAAGGAAATTCAGAAGATTGAAACAGGAAACTATTATTTGTTATCGCCAAGTGAAGGAGTACTGGGATCCCAAAATTGAAAATCTCGATCAGTTAATGGTAGTTCGTGAGATACCAGCTATTCACATATATCTCAGCAAAGAATAATTTGTGATGGCCACCTTTCCATGAAAATCTTCGTAATTTCACTATGAATGAGATGGATTTTGTATTTCATATTTCATTTCTCGTTTTTCTGTGCTCTACAATTAAATCATTTCAAATAATAGTAGTGTAGATGTTTGAATTTTGCATATATACATATAAGCCCGAAGCAATAATGTAAATAAAAATTTTTAGTCCTACTTGATGTTTAACGTAGCTTAAAAAAACATCATAGATCATGGTTGTGAAGTTGACATATAACATTCTGTATTTAGGACTGCAGAAGAAAAAATTAATGAACTGAGAGGGTGGCCATACCAAACAATCGATCTGAAAGTTGGAAAAATTTCCAATTGATAACACTCTGGTGAAATCATCATTTCATTCACAAAATATTGCTTACCATATAAATATCCCAAAATTTATTTTTTAACTCGGTAGAACAAGTGCTCAGCTTCTGTTCAATCATCCCACAACTCATAAAAAATCCTACAATGAACAATGGAGAAGCAACACTTTGATCGATGAGTACTTTTTTTACCACGCTTCGTAGATTTTTGCATGGGTACCTTGCATCTATGTACTTGTAGAAAAAATGCTGCAGTGGCCCAAGACAGAATCCAACACCTAACATTTTACCTAACAAAGAAAAATAAATTCGAACTTGTTGAAACATGTAAGTAAAAAGTCAGCACCAACTTGTTCTGTCCCAATCGATTTTGTCTTTTTCCTGATTCCAGTGACAATTCTGTTCAATTAAATCGCCTGCCGCCATTAAAATTGAACTTGTTAAAGTATTGGTAACAAATAGATGTTTTCCAAACAGAGAATTTATCACTTGGATATGCTTCATCGTACAGAGAAGAGCGCACGAACGGACGACGCACTAAATTAAAATATTAATAATTTCATTCGATTTCATCTATGAAAGAGAATCGCCTTTGTTTTCATGATAAGTTGAAACAATCGAAACTAGTCACGGTGGCAATTAATGATGTCTGTGGGATTTCAAGCAGTTTCGTTTCAAGTGTTATCAATAGTAATCATCGAGGAAAGATTTTCTAATCCATTAAAAATATTATATAATAAGTCCAGCAAATAATGCAAAAAAAAACTTACTAATAACTATAAGTGTCGATTTCTGCCGCTGCTCGGCTCAGAAAATCCTCGGACCGGTTCAGAAAATTAGAAAAAAAAAAAAAGTTCAAGTTCAAGATTAGGATAAATGAAAAGTTGAAGTATTTGTTCAATTTTTTTGACTGTTGATATAATACACATGTTCGATGCATGCATATTTTTGGCATGTCAGGCTTGTTGTGTGACGGGAGCTCTACGTATCAGTTTAAAAATGTACTTGTACCCCCCTTACTACTTTTGCTTCTATTAGCCGAGCATCCTTTTAAGATTTCAAGAATGCTGGAAATAGATTGGAAAATACATAAAAACCACTTATTAAAACAAATGAGAAGACTACAGTGAATAATTAATAATTGTTTTACATTCAACAGTCTTGAATAAATATCTCAAAGACCATAGATTGATCGAAGAAAAAATTTTTCAAGAAATTTCTAAAGCAGCTCTGCTTCACCAAGATAATATTTTATGCTCATGGGCTACGTTTTTTATGCTTATCCTACAGCACAGCATTAATTTACATCAGTCCGTTAATAAATAAGAATATTCAGTGGTCCAGACAGATGAATTTTTTATTTTTTCCTAATTATTTCAGTCCGTTAATAATTAAAAATATTTAGTGATCCAGTCCGATGAATTTTTCATTTTTGCCCAATTATTTTATACATGTACCAATGCAGTAATTCACATTAACACCTTCTGAATGGCTAATTTGAAAAATACATTTCATTTACTTAGCACATAATCTTTTGAATTTTTACGGAGATCAGAAGGAATTGATAGACTTGTAATCAATACTTCCCCAACAATCTATTGATTTATATAATTTTACTAGCATAGGAGGAAGGGGCTATGCTCCTCTCAATCTGCTCTGTTTACAAATCCTAGATGACCAAAATCATACACATATGCGTGTTGCATTCAATCTCTTACAGGTGGTGAAATATGCAGAAAACCCTTTGTATCTACGTACATATATATACACCTATAAAAAGTAATACGCAGAACACTCAGTTTTGGTCTTGTATTTTCTCTCGCCGTTACCTCATGATTAATTTGTTTTAGGTGAAATCTGATGGTGGAAATGAATTTTTTGTTAAAAAATAGGGGGGTCATCGATGAAAATTATTTTCAGCCATCATTAGTTTTTGAAATAAATGACAAATTAAAAAACGGCAAATTTCTCATTCATTTGCAGTTTTTTATGGTCGATTTGTAAAAAACTAATGGCGATAAAAAAGTATTGTTAAAGAACTCGAACAAATTTTCTATTTTCAATAGTACAAACCTCGGCTTTGTAGCTTAAATAGTAGCTGAGGAATCGTGAAGTGAGAGAATTTTTTTTAAATTAAAACGTTTTAAATGTAGCAAAAAATGCAGATAAATATACAAAAAGAGGGATTGAATTTTATAATGTAGATAAATTATACGTTTGGAGGAGCTCACTTTTAAAAGCCAAAATAAAAAACATATTGTTTATAACAAATATTTGGTTATGCTAATTCACTGACTACTGTTAAGGATACATGAATTCATGTGTGTGGGTGTGAAAAAATAAAAAAGACGAATTAGAAATTCAATGTTATGCGAAAGGTTTTTTTCTTTTAGAAAAAAAACAAGGATTCATATGGAAGAACGTAATGATTTCGAATCACAAATTTTTTTTTTTAGGACTTGTCCATGCTACACAAGTCAACAAGTAACTGGTTCAATAACAAAGCACATTAAATTTCATCATGCTCAATTAAAGTAAAAGAAGTATACTTTAATATAAAGGAATGTAGAGATACATGATTTAAAATGTTACTTTTAGTTGTTATATAACATCCAACACGTGATCAAAATTTACAGAATGCAATTTTCTAACCATATGTAAAACAAAAGCGAATTTACTTAGGGATTAAATAATAAAACACGACTACTTGGTCTCTCAATTAGAAAATAAAATTTTCAACAGATGTCATAAACACCAGTGGCCAAAAGTTGCCTAGAGAGCCAATCTAGCCCATCATGTAAACCATTACCACTAGGCGCATCACAACTGGTAATGTGCCAACTACGACCACAACATAATTTATACAATGAAAATCTTTCGGTGATAGACTCGACTGTTTCACAGTCCGCCATATCCTGGAAGAACAAAATCAAAAAATACCATGATTATTATCGTCAGACACAATCGATTGATTAGGTCAAGCTGAAGGGGTCTACACACTTGTTTATTGGCTAGAATAAGTAGTGCGGCATCTTTTAATTCTTTTTCATTCATCAATTTCATCAATTCTTCGTGAGATTCATCTAGTCTTTCTTTATCGCTGGAGTCTATCACGAAAATAACAGCCTGAAAAAAAAACTTGATTTAACCGCGAAAAACATTTTTTCTTCATTATAGGATGTAATCAGAAAACTACATTACTTACTTGCGTATTCAAGTAATAATGTTTCCATAAAGGTCTTAACTTCGGCTGTCCACCAACATCCCAAATTGTAAATTTTAAATTTTTATATTCCACTGTCTCCACATTAAACCCTATGGTGGGAATTTGTGAAATGAACTCATTTTGTTTCAACTTGAATAATACGCTCGTCTTTCCCGATCCGTCAAGTCCTAATGTGACGACTCGCATCTCCATTTTTGGTCCAATATGAACTCGATTGTCCTGTGAAATGATATCGATAGATATTACAAAACATAAACATCAATGACGGCAAAGTGAAAATTGATTCCGTAGTTTTAGGGAACTTCCCAGTTTCAAAAAATAAAATCCTCAAATAGGACACATTTCTTTTTCTCATTAATGTACAGTATCTTTGCAACAATACATCATTCATGGTTTACTGATGTCATTGATCAGATTTAGGGAGTTTTCTATAGTATATAAAAAATCAATTCTTAAAATGGAATTGTTACGAAAAAGAAAGTTGCGATTGTCGATCTGAAAACACCGAAGAGTAAAATCAAGCGGTATTAAGCATAGTTTACACGATGCTCATTTACCAGGTGATGGTGAAAAACCGCGCTAACAACCCATCTAAATAAGAACTGGCGCGCTAATTCATTCGCTCGCTGTGAGCTGTAGAAGTTAAAAATTTTAAACTTTGAGCTAATACACCAGCTTGCTGGTAGCAGTTTGTGTACCAGTTTGTATCAGCTCCGTGTAAATTAGGATGCCGGTAAAATTTGTGATACCAACTTTACTTTTTTACATCTTTTTACCAGCGTCGTGTAAACATAAAAATTAAGCTAGTTGAATAAGCTAGTAAACCAACACACCAGTAGCTAGTAAAAGTGTCGTGTAAATTATGCTTTACAGGATTAGAGAGAACTAAATGGAAATACTGAGCAGCTGACAAAAATAGGACAAACTACAAACCAATCAAATAAATTTTTCTAAAAACCAAGTAAAATAAAAGAACAGAAAAAAGTGAAAAAGAGTATAACACACAATCAGTATCAGCAAAAAAAAAAGAAAGTAAATTCAGCAGCAAATTTAACAGAAAAAGGGACAAGCTGCGAAAAATATGACAATAGAACCGAATTACAAGTGATACAAATAAGTCAAAAGACGTTATCTGGAGAAAAATAGAATAAAAAAAAATTCAAAAAGAAAGGTATTGACGAGAACTTGATTGAATTTTGAGAATAATACTGCTTTGGCTCACAAACTGAGTACATTGTGTGAGTCGAGTTCAAATATTTTCTTTGTAGTGTAGATTTCAGGAGAATAATTCAATACTGCTTCATAAATTTCGACGAAAACATGTCCTAACTCATACAAAATTAGTAACTAAAAAGTCAAATATTGTAATATCCCACAGATTGTCGAGAGAAAAATGTATTTTTTAAATTTACTTTTGTAAAAGTAATTGGTATATTTGGATCTGGATGTCGTCGATCTTGACTTAGTTCATGAAACTGTTGTTGTTGTTTTTCGATCGATTCCATCGCTTCTTTTATTTCCAACGATGCAGACAACACTCGAGCATCGTCTTGCTGAATAATGTAATCACACTGAGCACAAGCCACAGCAATCTACAAATTGAAGTTTAGTTTGCTAATGATTCAAAAAAATTGATTTTTCATCGGGATATTCAACGCAAAATACCTGCGATAGCCAGGCAACTAGATCTTCCTGAAGTTGTCGGATGGAGCATAAACGTTCACGAATATATGTATCTACTGCAGTGATAGCGGCTGCTTCTTGAACCATTAATGTTTCTCTAAGTTGATTGAAATACGATCTCACACGGTTCTTAACTAAGCTTCCGGTTCCTTCTTCAATCAAATCTCCCTCAGTATTTGTAACACCTTCGATGCGAACAGCCACTTGTCCTACAAATGATCAATGCAATAAACCAATTGAACAAACGGCATAATTAGGCCGACTTAAAGTACACTTACCTAGTCTATGCAATGTTTCACCCATTTCTTCCATGAGATTGCGCATATGCGAGGCTGTATTTCTCACAGACGTCCTGATATTGTCAGCCTCCGTTTCAACTAAGGCATGTTTATGGTTTTTATGTCGACCATAATCTTTACACAGATAACACATTAATGTCGGATTAACGCGGCACTCCTCATCTAAACAAGTGAACTCGGCAACGTGCGAAGGATGCGACTGACATCGAGATTTTTCACGAGGTTTTTCCGAGAGAGGAACTCTCCGATGTTTAGCTAAAGTCCTGGTTGAATGAGTTGAATCAGAACAAAATTCACATAAATGCGTCGCACAAACGGTGCAATATAATACTGCGGTATGTTCATCATTTTCGTCGCATCGTATATGCAACTGCAAAATTTGTAACATTTTTTACTTTACTTAAATGAACAGTATTCTCGTTGAAAAACAAAAACTTGAAAACTTACACTTTTCTCTTTATCTAAAATTTCAGTACTACGGAGAAAACAGGCCGCTTCTTTTTCATAACATAATTGTAACCGTTCTAGAAGTTCCAAAAGGGCGAAATTCTTTTTCAATCCCCAAACACCAGAGGTCCCTGAAAATACAAAATTCTGTTTAACAAAGAAATGATATCATACCAATAAAATGTTCTACTATTACTACCAATGGGGGTGGGTTGACGGTCAAACGGACAGCATATGACGTCTTCCGAAGGTGAAATTCTTAATAAACAGGAATGACACACGGTATGACCACAGTATAACAACCTCGGCACTTTATCACCTTGTAATGTGAATACATCCTCGCATACACGGCATTCAAGCACCTAAAAAATATGCATTACGATTTTAGGAACAAAAAGCAACTTCAATGCATATATATCATGGAAAAAGTAATCACACAAAAATAAATATCAAGCAAGTACAATAGAGGATTACGTTAGGTTTCCGCTGACCAGAGAATCCTCGAACCAGAGAGAAGTTTGGTAACATTTCATTGGTCATTTTACGTCGAAGGTGAAAGTAGATGTTGATAGTCAAATCATATTTTGAGTTACAATGTATCTTAGGGTTTAGTGTTCCTGCACCAAAATATAAGTCACAAAATGCATTGGCATATTCAATAACAATTAATGAGAACTTTAGAACGGGAAACAATGAACATACTTATCTTGATCTTCAGTCAACGAAATATTAAACAAGGGGTAACTTTCACAAAGCACAAGAATTATTCATATAATCATATTGATTAACCTGAAAACTAGCAGGGACGAGAGAAAATTTAAGAAGGACAAAAGAAATTAGAAACAAATTACAATTTATGTAAAAGTTAAACAATTAAAGAATAACAACGCTCATCTCATATCCATATCCACATAACATTAATTAAATTTAACATGAATTTATCTAATAGGCCATTGTGAAGGCCATGACATAGTCGTTGGACGCAGATAATATGAATTTGATAAGCCCATCTGTCTTTTTCTCCCCTCACCGTGGTGACGTAATGTAGTGGAGTGGAAGGAAGGAATGCTGAATGCTCTTGCTCTATTATTAGCTTGTTATAGACTGTAGCTATCCTGGACCTGTCAATCCGTTAACCGAAAAACGCCGGTTCCTTTAATACGCTGTTATTAATTTTAAATTTAAATTACTATTTTCTTATTCTTTAATTTCACTTTACACTATACTATCTCTTCATGTAAATTTGAAAACAAGACTGTTGGTCGAGTCATTCCGATGCAAGTGCAGCAAATTCAAAAGTGACCAGCAGTTGAAACAAAAGACTAATCGTGGGAACAGAATTTGCGAAGCTGTAGCTTTTTTCTCTTAAATACCATATTTCTCTCGTGATATTCCTTGACATAATTTTTTCGAATTATTCTCATCAAAATTTCACAAAAATCAAAATTACTGATACTCTTAGTTCATCGGATCAAGGGACTACCTGAATTTTTCAACTTTGAGTCTATCGCGTGAACTATTAAAACAAGTGCTTTTATTTTTACCGACTGCGTACGGAAGAGGTTAAATGTTTGGTACGTATCTCCAGAACTAGTGGAATTCCATTCGCTCAGAACAAGTGTCTTACTCTATAGATTTTAATGAAAGTATAGGCTGAAAATGTTACTGACTATTCGGAGAATGTCCTAGGGTATACATATTTGAGAATTAAAAAATTAGAAGGGTTTAATTGAAGAAAATGAGAATTTAAAGATCGAAAAAATTATTGTCATAAACGTGGGCATAACCACGGATAAGAACTACTTATTCAGGTTAACGCAGTTGGTTTTGTGCTTTCGTGTTTTTTTTTTTAAATTAAATTTATTTTACTCAACATTATCTAAACCAATTTTTGTTTGATTCAACATGAAAAGTAATGATGAGCCGATCGCGGATGATTCAGAAAATGTGGGTTGTATTCTTTCTTATGCGGCCAGATTATTGTTTCTTTGAGCCTTATATAACTGTGTTAAATTTTACTTTTTAGGATGAAACTTCCAGCGTGGGAAGTGGAAATACGGATACTTCTAGAAGTGCTACCCCAACTTACAGAAGTGGCCGTAAAAATAAAAAAGGTAGACAAAAGTCCACCTTGAAGCCTCTGAAATTGCAATATAAATTTTCTTGTATGTACCGAGAGGATCATAACCAACCACTTTTCAGCGTCCAGTTCAATCATTTAGTCAAAGATGTGAATGTGTTTGCGTGTGTTGGTAGTAACAGAGTTTCTATTTATGAATGTTTGGACAATGGTAAACTGAAATATCTGCAATGTTATGCTGACCCAGAAGTATGTTATCTTCGTATTCATTATAATTTTTAGATTTTCACTGTTACTAATTTCTCGCTTTATCTTATAGACCGAAGAGAATTTTTATACTTGTGCGTGGTCCTATCACGATGATAACCATAAACCTATCCTCGCTGTTGCTGGATTTCGAGGAATTATAAGAATACTGAATATTAGCACACTATCAAGCATCAAAGATTTTATCGGTATTAATCTATTATTTATTTCCTTTTTCTGTTTCTGTTAGTGGAGACGTATTTCTAATAGAAATATTTCGTTTCAAACAGGCCATGGTAATGCTGTAAACGAATTGAAATTTCATCCCCAAGATAATAATTTGTTGTTATCAATATCAAAAGACCATACACTAAGATTGTGGAATGTGAAAACGGATGTTTGCATTGCCATTTTTGGTGGAGTGGAAGGACATCGAGATGAAGTACTTTCAGCCGTGAGTCAGAATATTCTTTAAAACACCCCGTATATTCAACATACTTATTTTTTGTACTCGATTGTTTAATTCTTATAGGATTTTGATCGAATTGGTAATCGCATAATTTCTTGTGGAATGGATCATTCATTAAAATTGTGGCAAATAGATCGCCAGGAAATGCAGACAGCGATCAAAAAATCATATGAGTATGTAAATTCTAATGCTGCAAGTCCATTTCCTTGTGTTAAGGAGCATTTTCCTGATTTTTCAACGCGCGATATTCATCGAAATTATGTTGACTGTGTTCGATGGTTTGGTGACTTTATTCTGTCAAAAGTAAGTTTTCCTGAAACCGGTAAGTTTCACACTGTTTAGTTTTTATTGATTGTAAGTTACAATTTTTCACGCAGTCTTGCGAAAATTGTTTGATATTTTGGAAACCCGGTCGATTTGAAGATGGTGACTTGAAAAACACTGACAATAATGTTGCTATTATTCACAAGTTGGAACTGAAAGAATGTGAAATATGGTTCATCAAGTTTTCTATGGATTCCTCCCAGAAAGTAAAGTATCCCCAAATCACCTATCATTCCGTTTAAACTAAATTTATGCTGCTATTTTTAATGCAAATTTTTTCTCTAGATTCTTGCTTTAGGAAATCAAACTGGAAAATTGTTCGTTTGGGATTTAGATGTACCTGAGCCTAACGCTATTCGATCAATTACACTAACCCATCCGAGATGTCATACAGCTATAAGACAAACTAGTTTAAATCGAGATGGATCTATTCTTCTTTCAGTCTGTGATGATGGTACTATATGGAGATGGGATGCTGTTCCTGTATAAATTTGTAATATAATTTGATAATCGTTCGAAGATTTTCATTATTT
Organism: Ericerus pela; assembly: GCA_011428145.1. Lineage (NCBI taxonomy): Eukaryota > Metazoa > Arthropoda > Insecta > Hemiptera > Coccidae > Ericerus > Ericerus pela. The sequence continues at coordinate 567,653 of WOFM01000464.1, forward strand.
GATTTACTGGACTGACGAAGTAGAAAGGAAAAGGTATGACTTTAATACCACTCTTTACAGTATTATATCTTTACTAGCCGTAACATCCGGCTTCGCTCCCAGTTATACAGCAAATCGGTACGAAAGTTAAGTTACCATCTAATCAATAATCTTCTAACCATAATTGTTTCATACTCTAATTAAACTTTTTTTTTTTTTTTTTTACGTGAATAGCAGAAAAAACTCCATAATATTTAAAAAGCTGTGAGGAATTGAACTCAGGCCCGTATGTGGCTTTCATATAACTGGAAAGTTTCTTACCAACTGGAATCCTAGTTTTGGTAATTTATCCGCAATTTTTGCTACCTTTCAAACATTTAAATTTTTAATAAGAAACTTGCCTCTTTCATCTCCAGACTCCTCAGCAACTATCGGAGATAGAAAGATTCAATTGTTTCTGTTCAAAAGAGGAGAAAATTTTCTGAAATCTGAAACTAAATTAATTTTTTTATCGTCATTTTGTCATTAGAATTTTAAATACTTTGTTTTAGGAGAAAACTGATCATGGAAATGAATTTATTGTTGAAAAATAAGGGAGGATCAGCACTGGAAATTGTTTTCTACCATCATTAGTTTTTGAAATAAATAATTTAAATAACTCAAATTTCTCAGTAATTTCAATTTTTTTGTGGTCTATTTCTATAAAATTAATGAGGATAAAACATAATTTTCGGTATCGGGATTTAAGATCAAAGTGGCTAATGCTTGATCGTTTATCGAAATACATAACAGTGTGTGTAAAATTCGAGGCTAAAATTTTGTATTCAAAGCGCGATGAAGCGAAAAATTTTTTTGTAGAATTATTTAGGACTCATTTGTCGCCAAGAATCCGTAAAAAAATTCCATCAACTTCTTTATTTAATTATTTAAATGGAAATTAAATCTAGCCACATGTTATCACCTTTTCATCCAACAGGAAATGAGAATCTTTCCTCCATGATTACCCATTTGCATCACTTTTGCGGCACTATCTAGTTTCATCTTAAATCCAAATAAAACTCGAGAAAATTTTCTTTGATCATTTAGTATTGGATACTGGTAAACACATAAATCCGTGCTAACAATATTCACTAAAGCTGTAAAATGGACATAATTTTCACTCGATTTCACTGATTCATAGCAACGTATTTACATAGCTTCAAATTCACAGGACCAACAAACCGAAAACAGATGAAAAAATAGCAGCATATACTCAGTAAACCAATGTCCATTTTAAACCTTTAGAGTGATGCCATGTTTTGTTAACATTACTGAGATAGGGCTACTGAGCATCCAGTATTAATTAAACAGATGCAAAATCCCCTACTTCACATGTGCAGTAAACCTAAGCCCACTGAGATGTTGGTGTGGATATTCGTGTTTATCTGGGTATCTTGTACAAATGATCGAAACATCAACCTTAATATTATCAAACTTCAAAAAATGAATTTCCCTTAAGTTTTATGCATACTTTTTTTGTATTCCGTATTTTTTGAAATTTTTCCTAAATTTTTATTTCTTTCATCAGTCTTCATTTTCATAAAGGAACTGTAATTGCAGACATGTTTTTCTTCAACAATAAAAACAAACTGAATTAACCAGAAGTTTTATTGAGCTTGAAATGAGCATGTATCTTGCATATGAACCCAATTGCATATAAATCAAATTCCTTCAGGTTTACTGCTCCTGAGATTTCATAGTGTTTGTAATTTTGCCCAAGGAATTTTCAAATAAGTAATAAATACGTGCTCGATATAAGTTCAAGTCCTAGAACATAATTTTTTTTAATGGGGCCCATTTCCATATTAACTTCGGGGTAAAAACTGAATGGTGAAGCCAGCCTGGGGAATCTAGGTATGAGTTTCAGTGCAAATTTTAGTGTGAGTTTGGACTGATTCACACTTGACTACTTTTGTAACTACTAGCAATCTATTTGAGGTACTATTTTGTTAACAGTTAAAGTCAATTTGCCGTTTTTAGGAATTAAATTTAACTTTAGTTTGGCGGATAGTCTTTTAAGAATCTTATTCGAATCTCGCGTGACAATCCGCCAAGTTGATGTTGACTTTAAAAGATTAAAACAGCAAGTAACTAAATGTTAGAGTAATACCTCAAGTAGCTGGCTAGTAGCATGAAAACAAACCAGGTATGAGTCAGAGTTTTCAGTGCAAATTTTGGTGTAAGAATAGAAGGGAAAAGTAAAAAAATTTATTTGTATACGAGTGTATTTACATTCAACAAACGCGTACTAACAAAAAAACGAATTTCGTTGTTTCGTCACTTTGTGGAAAAAACGATTTATTATCAGCTTACAAAAACAGAAATGTGTACCACATTAAAGCAATTACTCAGTCCTCTTGCTTAATTTTAAACGGATAAAATTTTAAAAATTAGGCTTTTTCACGACATTGGGCTCAGTTTTAAGTTGTCATAGATATGTAAATTTTCATGAACTTCTGGTTCGGCCATCTAAAGTTATGGAATCATTACAATGTTATTCTCTGAATGAATACATAAGGAAGTTTTGCTGGGCTTCACCTCAATTATACATATAATAGATGTCCCAAGTCTTAAATTTACTCACTGACTACACTTACAGACTCATCTAAATTGATGAACTTGAAATTTTGAAGATATATTCCTATGATCCTTGTTGGTGCTCGGCTCACTACGGCAGTATTTTTTGAAGTTCCAAACATAAATTGTTAAACGGGTTGAAATATGTTTTTACATTTTCTCAAATATTTCTCGAATGCGATGAAATATCGAAGATATTTTTGCTCTGAAATATTTTTATCCGAATTCCTTAAAAATAAATTTTTGGATTTTCTGAAATTTTCTCCAATACCTATTTAACGAAATGAGATATCGAAAAGAGTTTTGATTTATGAAATATTTTTTTATCCATTCCTTAAAAATCAATTTTTGGATTTTTGAAAATTCATCTCCTAAGGGGGTGAATGTATCGAGGCTATAGTATTACATGTAATTTTATTTTATCAATTTAAATTACATTAAACATTTTTTCAATACCTGATGTGGGTAGAATAACAGTTTGGATGAACAGTTATGGCAAATTTCCTTACTTGCTGGAACACGAGAAAAACTTGAAAGTGCAAAATATTTCGAAATGACTGATCCGTATAAGTGCGTAATTTTATGTCAAAAAGTTGGTCATATTCATCGTGCTTTAAATCTTGCATTCAGGTAATGATTGTCCTTTTTTGTTTTTAGTCTGAAAAAAAAAAACGGTAGCCTAGACTTATAGCACTGACTAATATCTATTATTTTATTTGAAAAAGTACGGAACTAATTCTCTGAGGAGTGTTATATTTGACAGGTAGTTCATAAAAAGTGTTGAACTGCTCTGACACGTTCTGTTTTAAAAATATGAATGTGTTCGTGTTACATGCTCTTCATATCGTTGTGAATGTTATTTTCAATTGTTCTGTTTGAAGATTAAAATTTTCTTGGTTTTTATCATTTACCAGACTTACGAAAAACTAAAATTTTTTAATTTGAATTAAGAACTGACTTTTAACCGAACTTACCGAGAATCTAGAACTTTGAACACTGTTTAAAAACATGCTGTTCAATTTGGAAAAGTATGACACTAATTCTCATAGTTAGTTCCTTTATGTAGAGGTTCGGCAAATACATAGTAATGCAGAGTGTAAGAAAAGATAACAAAATCGTTTCGAGTCGAAGTAGTGTAATGAATACCAATCAGGAATGCAGACAAGTACAGAATATGAGATCACGAAATAACATCAGATACAAAGTAATTCAATGAGAGTTGAAAGATCGGATACAGTGTAGCCACATATAAAGATATTTTATATGTATGAACATAAATTATTATTCAAGTCTTCGTAGTAGCTGCGAGATGAGGATTGAGACGAGAGTACCGTACAGTTCCATTTTTTAGGGTAAAACCTTGACTATAATTATATACTACGTACGGACTGCTCGAACAGCTGTTACTAAGACAACAGAAATGAAACAAACACCGGAAGTACGGGGAAAGGAAAAAATATGCAGGAAAAGGCTATTTCAATGAACATCAGAGAGAGAAAGCTGATACCAAAATCGGTTTTTCTCTCTTTCTAACGGCCTCGCTTGTTGGTGATTTATATGAAATGTCGCCCTTTTCTGCATATTCTTACCTTTCCCAGTACCTCCGGTTATTGTTTCAGGCTATTTATCTTGTCAAGCAGTGCATACGTAGTAATATATAGTCAAAGGGTAAAACTTTTAAAAAATTTTAATTCTCAAAAAGGTTGGAACTTCTGGACCCAACTCGGCGAATATGATGGAAAAAGTTTTTCTAATTATGAGATATGATCGTGTTTGTATCATATTTATGTCTTTCTTATCGAAACAGTTATTTTAATATTGTTCTGTTTTACATCTCAATTTTTCGGATTTTGTAGCTTTGCAGAATTAACACCAAACTAAAACAATAGGGCTGAACTGAAAACTTGATATTAAAAAAACTTGTTGAGAACTAAAACTTTGTGTATTATTTTTTCGCTATGTCGAACCCATCTGTTAGAAGACATGATCTGGAAAACAATTTTACTGGAAATTTTCAAAAAAAAGGGAGATAACCATTTCTGTTAGAGGTTAAAGTTACTGTATGTTGACATATTTTTTCTTTCGACAATTCAAAAGAAAATTATTGAAAAAAAAAGAATGAAACTTCTTTTTACCTCTTCGTAATAAAATTATCTTTCTACGATTTAACAAGGTGAATTTTATTATTCATTGTAGCCTTTGAAAAACTGACACTTTTTGTACTTATTAGTTATAAATATTGAAAAACAGTCGTATTAAAATATAAAATTTACGTCTGTAGACGGTTTATCATCTTTGTTATTCAAGTATATGCTCGGATACAGATCAGTGATTTGTCCGTGATTTGATATATGTACTTATATGTAATTCATAAAGTTGTCAAAGTCTCGAGTCTTTTGTTCTGAAAATTTATCTCCCTCCGTAATATAATGATTTTGACTGAAACTGTAGTTCCATTATTTTATGCGTTGATGGTTTGGTTGAACTTACAATTTGGTATTTTCATTTAGATATCTAATTAAGTTCGCTTGTGTTTTTTTCTTTTCAACTTCGTCAGAAAAATATTAATGTAGATTTAAAAAAAGTAATTTTGGTTGCATTCTGCTATATAGGTAGGTAGGTCTATACATATAATAAGTTGATTTGTTAAGATTTCTTTCGTAACTTATTCAAAGTTTTCGTAGTCATAAAACATTTTTAACATCTAGTGAAATTAATTTTTCTAATATAAAATTTAGGAACTAAAATTTTTTGGTAAAATTAGATTTTTTTCTATGAGCCTTAATTCGAAACTTTTCAATATAATCAAGATTTCGATATCGAATTTACGCAGAATCACCTAGAGGTGCAGCAGGATTAGGAGAAAATTCATCCTAACTTCTTCAAAAAAGATTATTATCATCATAAAATGAAAATAAATTACTTGCAAGAGAAGCAACTCATAACAAATGAACAAACATCTAGAAGAAATTTGTAAAATGTTTTGATAACACCTGATAAGATTCAAATTCTTTAATGTATGGCCGGCCACTACTGTAAATCTGTAAAGTTTACAGTACCTTCAGAGTACTCAGAGTACTATAAATCAAAATGCAAATTCTGAGAACTGCAAAATACAGAAAAGCACTCGAAACATTTGTTGCAAGCGCTCAAACGCATTTCTGCACTTTTTGTTGTAGATTTTACAGATTACTGAAAAACTGCAAGCGCTCAAACGTAGCTAATATTTAATCAAAGTATGAGGTGTTCTGTCTCAACACTTGACTTAAAAAAAAAAAATTATTGTTTCTTTACTGAAACATAATATAAGAAATGACAATTGTAAAACAAAATGTATTCTACTAATACAAGAAACACAATTTTCTCAAATATTTGCTTTGGTAAAAAAAAAACAATAAAAAAACACGACGAACATAAGAGAAGAAAACCTTTTATGGGAATTGAAAGATTTAAAAAAATAATTATTTTATTATTTTATCTTTTTGTACAAATGAATATTATCACTATTCAACTGAAAATTTTTACATTCATACGCACTATCTTCCCAGGATGGTGTCATTTTGGACCACGACGTTCTTTCAACAGGGATATTCAACTTCCAGAATATTTTATTTGATATGGCGGGAACAACAGGTAATAAAGCTATGGCGCAAATTCTCAAAGTTTCGAATGTAATATGTAAAATACAAGAGAGTTTAACAGCATTACACTCACTTTTAGAAAGTTCCCACGGTTTGAACTCGTCAATTAATTTATTACAATCATAGAGAATCGATAGAACTGTATTGATTCCTCTATAAAAGTACAGATCTTGGTAATGACCGTCAATATCATTTTGAATATTCGTAAGTTTCTCTGACAAAAATTTTAATGTTTCATTTTCAGCGTACAAATTATGATATTCATCTTTATTTAGAGAAGGATAAATTTGTTCAGGGTTCACAGTTTTACCAACACTTCGATTTAACAGATTTCCTAGGGTATTTGCTAAGTCAGCATTCAACATATTCATAACTTTCGATTCGGTGTAATTACCATCACTGTGTGGTACACCTTCTTTTAGTAGAAAGTACCGGAAGCCCGAACTAGAGTAAGAATTTATTTTCTCAAAAGGATCCACAACGTTCTTTTTTGATTTTGACATTTTCTCATCATTTACAGTCCAATGAGAATGAACAAAAAGTTTTTCTGGAGGTTCCAAGCCTGCGGCAATTAGAAATGATGGCCAATAAATGCCATGAAATTTTAAAATGTCTTTTCCAATGACTTGTATGGTTGGAGGCCACACCAGAGAATTAGGAAAACCAGCAACTGTTAAATAGTTAACTAAGGCATCTAACCACACATACACAGTTTGCGAAGGGCATGACGGAACAGGAACACCCCACGGAATTCTTGACATTGGTCGGGATACCGAAACGTCAAACGATGTTTCTTCAATCCATTTTACTAGGACTGAATGAAACATTTTTGGCTGAACAGTCTTTTCATCTGTCAACCAATGCAGCAAGTCAGATTTCAGAGACGATAATTTAAACATGAAGTTTTCTTCTTCATTCCATTCAACTTCATGCCCTGATAATTCACTAACTCTAATTTCTTTACCATTTTTGTCAGTTTTTATCAAAACTTGACTATCAGTCAAAAACATTTCATCAGGGACACAATACCAACCACAATATTTATCCATGTACAAATAATTTTTGGAATCCAACAAATTCCAAAACTTCTGGACAGAATCGATGTGATTTAATTCAGTTGTACGAATGAATCGAGTGTATTCAATTCCATATGAATCGAATAATTCTTTGTATCTCGAAGATATTTCGTCACAGTAAACTTTGACATCCTTACAATCAGAGGAATGAGAAGCTTGCAACACCTTCAGACCGTGTTCATCTGTACCTGTACTAAATATGGTGGGATCTTCCGGATACTTTAATTTATGAAATCGGTGAGCAGCATCAGCAATTAATGCACTGTACAAGTGACCAATATGCGGCGATGCATTTACATAGAAAATAGGAGTTGTGATGAAACATTTCCGATGTTGTTGTCGCATGAAAACAAAAACAGCTCTTTGAGGATTAAGGAACATCATCATCGAATACATTTCTGGAAAAAAAGTGACCGTTGAATAACTTTATCAGTAAAAATAAATGAAATTTCGGCCGACAAATACATCGTATACCGACTTCTACTGGCTACATGTAAAATAAAAACATCTTACTTTTTTCAACAAGATGAACGAAAAGTCAACTCATCATCGCAAGCGAAAACGTTAACTGTCAAGAAATGAAAGTATTAGTTCAAAACTTTGAGGATATATTGTTATCCATTTCACATTGATTTAACCGGAATTTAACTGAACAGGCCATGGCGAAGGCTTTGAGTATATATTATTTCATATGGAGAGCCAGAGCCGATTCAAAAAGTTTCGTTTTTCAACAATAGTAAGCGTTTTCGGGGAATGAAATGACTTCTTTTATACGCAAATATATCTATATATACGAATTATATATAGATATATTCGTGTGTAAAAGAAGTCATTTCATTTCCTGAAAGCGCTATCTATGTCTAAAAGTAACCACGTATAGAAAATGTATACGAATCAGCTTTCCATATGAAATAAGAAATAATACATACTCAAAGGGAAATGGAGAAGGCCATTGCATAGTCGATGATAATGATATGATAACCGAAACCCGTCTGGCGAACGAGCGGTCTCGCTGAAGGAAGTTTTTCAACCAGGTTTACAAGTTATGACGTTATTAATGTTCTATATATATATATATATATGTTTGTGTTCACAATTCACATTTGGTTTGCTTATGACTTCATGATGTATTTTTTCTCGAATTAATGGAATTAATTTGTCGACGAATCAAAGGGAATTCGTCGACAAATTAAGGTCGTTAAATTCACCCGAATTCCCTTTGATCCGTGTGTGTTTACAGACATCAATTCCTCAAATTCGTCATGAAATCTATTCAATTTGTGTACATTTAATAACATTGATTCGTCTATGAATTAAGGCTCTTAAATCCACACAAATTCCCTTTCATGTGAGTTTAATTGTTAAAATACTCCTTTACTACTTTTAAATTAGATGAAATCATTTTAAATTCATTTTTCATAATTTTATTAAAACTCTCATATTTGTAAAAAAATCATCAACATCATATCATCAATCGAATAAGAAAATCATAGTAAATTTCTTTGAATCAGTGCTACCACTTTTGGTACATTGCATAATTTTAACAGCCCCTCTTGCAACTAACAAAATTTAATTCTTTAATTTTAATCATTAACTCGATCGTCTTTATAATCAAAAATTTTGCAATAATTATTTTTAAATTCAACTCTTTTGCCACTTTTTGCTATCTTAGATGTACTTAAAAGATTTCTCTGTGTTGTGAGGCGTACAGAACGAGGATCGAAAGAACTTGAGACTTCTGATATTATGGAGGTTTATTACACGAATGATTAATACATTACAAACAAAATATGAAATGGCGAAGCAACAGCAATATCGTATCGAGAGTAGTAGGGGAAAGCACTTCGTGGTGAGAGTGTACATATGACATATATATATAGTGATCGTGATGATGATGATGATGAAGAATGAGTGAGGGTGGGATTTCCGTTACAACACCCCCCTGAAATTTTACCGATTGAGTTCTTCATCATGTTCGACGCTGAAAGTAAACGAACTACTACTGTTTCAAAAAAATATTAATTACAAAAATATTATATATGTAAAAAAAATATTAACATCCCATTATCAACATATTACTGTGGTAACTTTTTATGTTTCGAGAAAGAAATAATTTTGCTATGCTGTGCTTCGAAAATAAATAAAATAATAAAATAAACAAATAAATATGGTAACATGCATAAAATATTCAATGATAATATATAATATATAAAAAATGGTATTGTAAAAAAAAATATTATGATAATATAAAATTGGTAACATGCAAAATATTAATTTATTATAGGTAACGTGTAATTTATTAGTTATATCTTTCGATTAGAAAAAGATCGGAAAAGGAATTCGAAAAAGAAAAAAAATATTCACGTATACATATTACATTAAAGAAAAAAAAAGAAAAGAATATACGAAGGTATTTCCGATTACGAGTTCATTGAATTTAAAGGAACGTTACGTTTCGTATTTTATCTGTAACGTGTGACATGAAAAAGATTGTAGAATAATATTCATCGCATCGCTTATTATCTTTCGTGTGTTGCTATTGTATTTGAACTGGCGCTTAAAATGTGATGTGATAAAGGAACATTTTTGACTTATCTTACTTTGCGGTCATGTAATAGGTTTAATCTTCATTGTATTTATTGTCGGAGAGTTTCTTTTCATTACTTCGTGTGTGAATATTGCGTGTATTTCTCTCACGGTTGCTTGAAAATGTATAGGGTTTTTATTATGCGAATTGTAGGGTTTATTCCTGTTCGATTTTTCTGCTTTTTCCTTTGTTAATATTTTTAAGAGGTCGGGTATTTATCTGTTACAAGTATTTTCTGGTAAATGGCTTTGTTAAGTACTAACTTTGCAGTAATTGAAGGTTAACTTTTAAGCATCTTTTTTCATGTTACGACCTATATTTTGGACTTGGGACGACTTGTACTTTGAAATGGTAAATTTCGAGACATATTATGACTTTGAAATAAAATGAATTATTATTATATTGTATTATGTATAGATGTTCGTTTCATTCAATACTTTGACAACTATATTTTCGAATTTTGAACGATCCAATGATTTTGTCAAAATATCTGCTAATTGATTTTCAGAGCTTACAGTTCTAAAAAATATTACTTTTTCCTCAAATGCTTCCAAAATTGAGTAGCACTTGATCATTAGGGCTCTCGACTTTTTCTGACTACCCCCCAAACATATTTTTTGTGTTGAGATATTATCCTCCATTATATCCACACTTAATTTTTCACCTAAAATTTCGTAATTCATATATTGTATAACTTTTATGGTATCAAGTGCATCATAGACTGCAATTATTTTGGCTGCTGTACTTGATGATGCATGAATGGTTTGCTTACCGCAATTCCATTCCACCAAGTCTTCATAAGAAAATACCATAAATCCAGTTATGGACTTCCCTTTTCCCAAATTATTTATATCTATGTTATGTTCATCGACCTGGGGCGCATACGAGGCATCAATATAGGCCTGTATACCATCCCCTTTTGATCTATATATTATATTGTAATTTTTCGTAGTATTAATATATCTGAAAATTCTTTTTACATAATTTTTCAGTGTGTTATTAGAATTATTTTGAAAGCGGGATAAAAAATTTACCGGGAATAATATGTCCGGTCTTGTAAGTCTCGCTAAGTATAGCAATCCACCTATCATTGACCTATATTCCGTGTCATCTATGCCATTTTCAATTTTATCTAATTTCAATCCCGTTTCCATTGGAGTATTCGTATTTTTTAACTCCGAAATTCCAAATTTCTTCAACATTTTGTCTATATGCTTGTATTGGGAAAGTATTATTGTGTTATGTTCTATGTTTCTAGTTATTTCTAATCCCACAAAAAATCTCGGGTTATTTATTATAGTAATCGTAAAATCTTTTTGTAGCTCCTCATTTATTTTTGTAATTGATGACTGTGAGTTTGATGCAATCAATATGTCATCCACATAAGTTAAAAAATATATTTTTTCATTATTATTAATTATAGTGTACAAACATCTATCGCTTTTGGTCTTAGTAAAGCCCATCTCCCTTACCTTTGCATCCAACAGGTCATACCATGACTTACTGGATGTCTTTAATCCATAAATAGACTTTTTTAATTCTAACACCTGATTTGTGTTGATATTTACACCCTCAGGTTTCCTTACAAAAATGGGTTTAATAATTGGTGAATTTAGGTACGCAGTTTTTACATCATACTGCACCATAATTAATTTTTCTTTATTTATTATAGATAGCAATGATCTTATCGTTCCTACTGATGCCACGGGGCCATGGGTTTCAGCAATATTATACTTGGTTCTATCCTTAAAACCTCTTGCTACAAGTCTTGCCTTTGGTTTTGGATTCCCAAATTCATCAAATTTAATTGTGAAAATCCATCTTGTGTCTATAAGTTTTTGGCGATCATAGTCGACTATTTCCCACACATTCATATCATCGAGAGAATTAAATTCATCATTTATGGCCCTGATCCAATCATCTCTAAAAGGGTTTAATTCTATTTCAGAATAATTTTTCGGAATATTATCCTCTATATATATTTTATTATATCTTACATTTATATTCATGACTACAGGGTTAATTATCTCCAAATCATATTTGTAATCTGATGACTTTATCATTAATGGTTTATTATTTATTAATAATGATTTAATATTTTGGTTTTCGTCTACCTTAACATCACATGAGATATATGACTTTGTATTATAGGGGTCTTTAAGACAATATCCCGTATTTGTATAACCCATCATTATACTTTTCTCTGCTCTGTGTGCTAACTTCGGGTCGATTTTGTTTTTTGATTTTGCTTTGGCTTTTGTGGCATTTTGCTTTCTGACTTCCACAGGAATATGCCTGTAGGTCAATGCCCCAAAGACTTTGAGATTTTTTAGGTTTGGTTTTATCCCATAAAACAGTTCATAGGGTGTTCTATATCCCTCATTTGCTTTTGTGGGTGATCTATTAATTAAGTATGCAGCCGTTACTACAGCGTAGGACCAATACTTTATATCAAGGTTGGCATCAATTAACATGGCCCGTACTCTCCTCATTAAAGTTTGATTTTGCCTTTCGGCAACACCATTTAATTCCGGAGAATATGGCACCACATAATCCATTGTTATGCCAACCTCTTTGCAATAATTTAATATTTTTATATCAGTATATTCCTTGGCATTATCACACCTAATAGTCCCTATGGGGTACTCTGGAAATTTATTCCTCATGGATACTATAATATTTTTAAATTCATTTGTGACTTGACTTTTGCTAACTATGGGCATTACAAACGTATACTTGGAGAAATTATCTATGAAGGTTAAGATATACTTCTGATTCGCCACTGAGGGCGTAAACGGACCCATAATATCTGAGGATGCCACTTCTAATTTTCGAGTTGGTTTAGTTCTAATGCCATTATGGCCCAACCTCGAATTATTTGCGATACAACATATTTGACAATTCAAAAAATCCTCATCTCTAAAATTTATATTGTCAGGAATGCCAACCGCTAGATTTTTCAACTTTTGCAGATATCTGGCATTCAAATGCCCTAGTCTCCTATGTATTGTTAATTTTTTATTAATATTATTATTTATTTGTGAGTTATGGGGTATTCCCTCAATTCATTATTATCATCTCTTATTTCTTCTTCTTCACCCCCCTCAGGTGATTCATTATTATCGTCATCTTCCTGAATTTCTAATTCTACGGTAAAATCATCCCATTCATCATCTATATTTTGAGTAACGGGGGCACATATTATATTATTTTCATTATTATTAGTATTGTTATTAATGTTTTTATTATTATTTTCGATATTATAATATATATAAAAGATTCCCTCTTCTTTTTTCGCAGTCATTATTATTTCAGCATTTTCAATAAAATATATATTAGCAATATTCTTCTGCTGATCAATATTGATCATACCTGTGTTTGTAATTTTTATGGCTGAAATAATATCTAGGTTTAAATCTGGCACATAATGAACATCATTTAATTCTATCAATGATTGGACTCTGTTATAGTTCTCAACTTTGATCACCATTCTCCCTGTATGAGTAGCATATAAAAAAGTATTTTTACCAGCACATTGCAATTTTATTGGAGTTACAAATTTTTTAACATCGACTAATTTGCCCAAGTCGGATGTCAAATGCACTTCTGCAGCTCCATCCAAAATTGCTTTGTGATTTAATATATCATAATTTTCATTTTTATTATCTTTATTATTATTTATTAATTCGTTCAACAACCATTCATTATTATTTCCGTTGAACTTTTTTACCATACAAGACATCTTCACCTGTTCTTCCGAATTCTCTTTTTTATTAGAGTTCGGTTGAGTTATATTAGTTTTTGGGGGATAAGTTCCCTGATTATTATTTGAATTATTATTATTATTATTTTCTCGTGAATTATTATTACTGCAATTTTGCGCTATATGGCCAAATTGCCCACACTTGTAACATTTTGGATTATTATTTTGATAATAATTTCTATTATTACCTCTATAGTTGTTGCCTCTATAATTATTGCCTCTATAATTCGAGTTACCTCTGTAACTATTTCCTCTATAATTTCCATTACCATTGTTTCCATTACTATTCGAATTATTATTCTGGTTATGGTTTGATTCAGTATTATTACCATTACCATTATTATTATTTCTATTATTTGCATAATTATTACGATTATTACCATTTCCTTTAAAATTATTTCCTCTATAATTATATCTTCCCCTGTAATTATTCCTATTATAATTATTATTATTATTTTTATAATTATTACCTATTTGGTTATTATTACCATTTTGTTTTTTCAAAGTTTGATCCCTGAATTTTTGGTCAGAGTCTTCTCTTAATATTCTTTTAAAATTATCTAAATTTTTTTCGTTTGAAGGTAAATTTTCATATTGAATTTTCGCAATTGCCTGTTCATAGCATAAGGCTAACTGTAAATTCTCCAATTCCTCCGATTCAGTAACTTCTTTACCGCTATCTCTTACGTCGGTTACTAATTCATCCCATTTTTTTAAGAAACCTTTCATATTTCCTCCTGGCTGAAATCTAAATTCTGTCCATTTTGCTTTCGCCATATTAGCTGTGACGGAAGTTTTCGTACCATAAATATTATCCAGTTTTTTCAACATTAATATCGCTGTATTACAGTCTCTTATCTGTTTTGTTATTTCATTTGACACTCTTTCTAGTATAAAGGCTTTTGCATTGTCTTGCATTTTGCAATAACTTATCATATCTTTTTCGGGACGGAAATTTAAATCGTCTATATGATTAATATATAATTGCAGGAATTCATGTTCTCCGAAAATATCATAATACCTGGCTCCCCTAATAGCCGAAATAATCATCCTGCGCCAGTCCAAGTAATACTTTCCATTAAACACTTTTCCTAATGGCGCCTGTATAGGTTTAATTTCATTTTGGGATGCCATATTTTCTTTAATTTTTCGAAAACCTAATACACTTTTTTCGATATTAATAACAGCTATGTATTTTTTATTTTCTATCGATTCTTTTTCAATTTTTTTAATTATATTTTCTTTTTCGCTATTTTCAACTTTATTTCTTTCGATATCCTCCAGTTTTTGTTGTTGTTTATTAATTAAAAAATCTATTCATAAATTTTTCTTTTGATTTTTCTGAACTGTAAATTCTACTTGAAAAATAATTTACTGAGGATTCTAAAATTTTAATATATTTTAAGCTACTAATGTTTTCTATTCTTCCGGATATATCCACTACAAAGGACTCTAATACTATTTCTCCAGTGAAATATGTGACGTAGGGTAAATCGTAAGTTTCAATTTTTATGTCTATGACTTTTTCGCCTTCAAATTTATTAATTAATTCCTTCAGTTCCTCCTTTTCAATGTTATATTCACCTAATTTTCCTTCGCACAAACTTATTATAGGGGGCATAAAAATTTTTTAGCTATTTTTCAATTTTCCTTTTTGTACTCAGTTCAAAAAAAATATTTATGCAAACACGAAAAATAACCAGCTTCAATGAATATTACCTTTACAAAACACAAATACAAAAAAAAAATGAAAAAATATTGTACTTTACTATTTCTGTTGCGCCAACGAATAATTTCAGTTTTCTGCACTCCGCTGTTCACTGTTGTACTGCCTGCTTAAATTTAGTTTGGAGTTGGCCGAAAAATTGGGTCCTCGATGTGTGGATCTACGATGAGTCCTCGACGACGGGAGCAGGTTTCCTTGGGCTGTTCACTCGATCTCTTTGGCGGTCCTTCCTGAATTTAGCGTTCAATGACTTCCAGGATCGGCCGTTATTAAGTCGGGAACTTCAGCTTCAAATTTATGATTTAATTTTGAATTTTTCAAAAATTAAAAATATATTATATTTCGAGTTAAAACTTCTCGAAAAAAAAAAGATAACTATTTCGTGTATTATTCAACAGAAAACATGAAAAGATTTTTGCGCAACAGTAAATGAATTCAAAAAAATTATTTCATTCGTTTAGATTTCTAAGTCTCTCCTCATAGTTCTACCGCAGCGATGGCTACCATGATGTGAGGCGTACAGAACGAGGATCGAAAGAACTTGAGACTTCTGATATTATGGAGGTTTATTACACGAATGATTAATACATTACAAACAAAATATGAAATGGCGAAGCAACAGCAATATCGTATCAAGAGTAGTAGGGGAAAGCATTTCGTGGTGAGAGTGTACGTATGACATATATATATAGTGATCGTGATGATGATGATGATGAAGAATGAGTGAGGGTGGGATTTCCGTTACAACACTCTGTAAATTGGGCACATAGAAAACATTTTTTACGTTAATTGTATATTTGCCGCATTCTGAATAAAATTTACACATAATATTTCCTACTTTAGTGGCTTTAATTACGTTATCGTTACCAAGTTTAACTAATGTGGGTTTCTTCAAATCAATATACTTGTAAAAATATTCGTCAGAATTAACAGCGTGATCGGTATCACCACTGTCTACTAACCATTCAATAAATTTTTCAATCTCACTCTTGAGAGCCATAGATTCCGAATCGCATTTATCAATTGTTACATGAAAAGAATCAAGATCAACATTATGAACATCTAAATTTCCTTGGCCACGATTCGAACCACGATAAAAACCTTGATTATTAAAATTTCCACGAAAGTTACCACGTTGAATACCAAAGTTAACTCGTTGACGACCAAAATTACCACATTGATTAACAAAATTAGTACGCTGATTTCGATTAAAATTATTCATATAACAATCTTTCGAAATATGACCAGGTTTACCACAAGTATAACAAGATTTAACATTATCATTTTTCTGATCATGATTACCACGACTATCAGAAAAAACTTGTGCCTTGAATACCTGCAAATTATTCTCAGCTTTCTCAGAAGTTGATGCAAAATTTGTACTGGCTGCATCCATCTGTTCTCTTTCCATAAATTTTTCACGAATGTTCTATAATGGCTGCTGACACAAAAAGATGGATAGAGATCTTACCTACCATCTTGCTAGGCCTAAGATCAGCCTTACAAACAGACACTGGCCACTCCGCTGCTCAACTAGCATTAGGCGAAGAATTACGCTTGCCAGGGGACTTCTTTATTGAATCAAAAGAAATAAACCCCGAAACCTTAGTGCAAAATATAAAAGATGATGCAAATCAATTTCTTAAGCAAGCACCTACTCACGGTAAACAAAAACCTTATGTCTCAAGACACTTAGCTACAACATCGCACGTGGTCTTACAAGAGGAAGGAATGAAATGAGCTTTACAAAAACCCTATTCTGGACCATACAAAGTAATTGATCGAACAGAAAAAATGTTCACAATACTTGTATCAGAACAGGAAAAGAAAGTGTCGATAGATTGGGTCAAACCAGCATTCCTAATTAGTGAAAATGCAGAATTGGACAAAATGATAAACGAAAATAAAAATAAAAATTCAGATAGCTTAATTTCTTACATCTAGTGGTACCACCACCAGCATGATGAAGTTCAATAATTTTACGTACAAATTTTTCAAAGAACTGTTAAGGATCATCACCATCTAAAAGTTTCAAATTACTTAACTGCTTTTCAATCAACAACTGCTTTGATTCAGACTTTTTCAGATACAACTTATCTAACTTGTCAATGACTTGCTTTGGCATTTCACAGTCAATCAAGTTATCAGGTTTCACAGCTAATGATAAAAAATACATAGCTTTATTACTTTTGTGTTCCCAATCTTCTGCTTTGATTGAATCTGGGCGATCATCTTTTTCAACAACCAAGTGACATTGCTTGAACTTTAACAGGTACATAAACTGCAAACGCCATTCATCATAACTTATGGATCCATCAAATTTGGGTACCAGAACAAAATTATCAGTCATCCTTGCTGATGAACACCAACTTGATCAGCAAACAAAAATGATCAACCTATGCTCTGCTATCATGTTAAAATACTCCTTTACTACTTTTAAATTAGATAAAATCATTTTAAATTCATTTTTCATAATTTTATTAATACTCTCGTATTCATAAAAAAATCATCAACATCATTGCTCTGTTTGATAAAACTACACCAACCTACACCAACCTACACCAACCTACACCAACCTACACCAACCTACACCAACCTACACCAGGAGGGCGATTCTACAAATTTTAAAATGTTATATGACTTTACGCCAAGTTTTACTTGAATATTTGTGGAATATCCCTACTGGTGTATGCTGGTGTAAGTTAGTGTAATCCTATCAAACACAGCTCATATCATCAATCGAATAAGAAAACCATACGAGTAAATTTCTTTGGATCAGTGCTACCACTTTTGGTACGTTGCATAATTTTAACATTAATAACATTAATTCGTTGACGAATTAAGGGCGTTAAATGCACACAAATTAATGCCATTAAAAGCATAAAAATTCCTCTTGATTCATTTGTGTTTAAGAACATCAATTCGCCAATAAATCGAAGGTAATTCATCGACAAATCAGTCGTTGAATACACAAGAATTGAAAGGAATTTTTTGACAAATTCATATCTATAAACCCACAATCAAGAGGAATTCAGGTATATTTAATGGCCTTAATTCATGACAAATTAATGCTGATAAATGCAAACAAATTGAATAGAATTCAACAACGAATTCTATTTGATTTGTCAATCGAATTGATATCAATAAACACACACGGATCAAAGGGGATTTGGGTGTATTTAATGGCCTTAATTCGTCGACAAATTCCCTTAGATTTCGACGAATTAGGCTCATATTCACAAATGTCACTTTAACCTCCCTTCACTTAAACTTCACTTTAAAAAAGTTTTTTGCACAATTTTGTACTTAAAAATATGGGAACATTGTATCTCTTATGAGAGTTCCAATGTAAAAATAAAATGTTACTGTAACGTATATTTTCGTCTATTTTTAGAAATGACGAACATATTCGTCCACACATTTTCGAACACAAAAAACGTAGATATTTATCAACAATAATCGTCCCATAACTCTTTATAAACAACCACTAAATTATCCGTATTCAATTTTATGAATATAGATATACTACATGAATATTCATGACCTACTTGTGCCTGTCCCTCGAGTACTCGACGAGTCAGCACAACCCTATAATAACAACACCCTACCTCACTTTACCTATCCGACATGTACGTTTTCATACCCTGAACGAATATATAATCCCTCGATTCAGTGGAGAAAGACACAGTTCCTCAACAGCTACTTCTAAGTACCTGGAACCTCTCTAGTAGAAGTCTTTAGTGAACAGATAGTCTTACTTGTTGAATTGTGATTGTATATGTATAGATATTAACGTATGTTTATGTACTGTGATGTACAAATTATTATTTTATTAAATGTGTAAATTCACTTCTGTGTTTTAAAATATCATTGAGTCTCTTACGTATGTTAAGGTCCACTATAGTTTGTAGATGATAAACTGGAATTTATTCTAGAAGTATTACTTCTTTTAAAGTACGTGATATTTCATGTATGGTGGAACATCGAAAGTAGTTCTAATTAGGTACATTACCACCTCTTTTGGACGTTACATTATTGGCGCCCAACTGGTCTGCTATTGCGAATCAAACTCTCACTCTAGTACCTATTTCCTGGAGTTGCTGATACAAGTTGCTGTTTCAATTCCTCTGATCCAAAGTACTTTTCATTAACCTTGAAAACTCTAGTTAAGTACTCAATGAGAAAGGCGTAAGGTGCGCTCTTGAGGAAAGGAAGTAAAGGTTATTTGCAAGTGGAAAAAGATCAGTAGTGAAAAGAAAAACCAAACTTCAAAACCAACAAAGGATATTTATTATACAAAAATAAGAAAAGTAGGTGTATATACAGAAAAAAAAAAACAAAGGGTGAAGAAGACTTTGTCGATGAAAACGGCAGCAGATCAATCAAGCTCCTGTTTAAACAAAAAGAAAAAACAAAGTAACAATTAATATTAATTATAATTCGCATCCCTCCCTTAAATATAAGATTTGTTAAATAATTGTAAGTCGTGAAAAATGTATTTTTATGAATGAAACTTGGGAAAACTTATCCGAACCCAATACTGCTAAAACAAATTTAATTTGGCTTATCAAAGCTAAAAATTTTGAACTAATTAACGTGTGTCAAAATTTAAATATCGAAGTTGATAAAAAATATTTTTCTCGTATAAAAACCCAAGAGGATATCCTACTAAAAATTAAATCTAGTAAAGAAATTCAAAAATTATTAACCCCTGAAAATATAAAAATAATTTTACAAACAACACAAAAACCTCGCGAACAAATTCCCAAATTAGAAAATCCAATAATAAGAAAATATTTTAATCCCTCTACTACTTCAACTCCACTTTCGGAAAATTTGGATAACCCCACCCCATTTCCAAGAACTATTAACCTAGCTGATATTACTGAGTGCTTAGAAAAATCCGACGAAGATTTCCTCAGCCCAGAACTTGAAACTAGAATCTTAGAAAAATTAGACATTCCCTTAGAAAACAAAATGACAGGAAAGGCTGCTGTAAATGTCAGACAGTCCATTGTGTCATTTTTAATTGGATTCGAAAATGAAGCGGAATCGTTCAATTGGGATGCTAACATGAAATTCAAAAAAATAAGAATTGCATTTTCTGGCCTCGCTAAACAACTGTTTGAAGACAGAATTCAAGCAAGCCCCGAATGTAACAATTGGCAAAACACTAAACAAAAAATCCTGGACGTCTTTACTAGAACCAAACCTCAACTACGCGAAATATTGTACAAAAGGAAATAGAATGGTGAAGCTGATTTCCCTGCGTATATCATGTTCATAAAAATAATTTTAAAACAAATTGAAACAGACATCTCTGAAGAAAAAATAATCGAAAAAATAATGCCTAATCTCCCAGAAAAAGAAAGAGTATTTTTAATAAAAAAAAGAACCAAAAATGATCCAAGAACTCGATAAAGCCTTCTCTAAATATTTAGAATTCAAAGATAAAGTATTTGGACATTCAGACCCCCTCCTATGGAGAAAAATTGAACAACTCGAAAAAACTATTGAAGAACTAAAAGCTGGAAAAACGGAAAAGAAAACTGAAAAAAAGTAAATTTAGTATCATCCGATCCAGTCTGGAAAGCTGAGATGGAAAAAATAAGCGTTGCAATAGCGAACATTTCAAAATCTCAGGAATCCAGGAAAAATAAAAATCCCCAAAATAAAAATAATAATAATGAACAAAATAACTATAATCAAACCAAATCAAATCAAATCAAATCAAAATCAAATCAAATCAAATCAAATCAAATCAAAATAGAAATAATAATAATAACAATAATAATAATAATAATAATGGCAATTGGAACCAGAACCAAAACTGGAACCAAAACAATCAAAATAGAAATTGGAATAATAACCAAAACTTTAACCCTAATTATAAAGGTAGAAGCTTTAACCCAAATTTTCGTAGAAACAATTTTCCTAGAAATAATAATGGATACTACTCCAACAGAGCTCCAAACTGGAACCAGTTTGGCCTTCCAAATTGGAACTCAAACTGGAATAATGCTCCAGCGTGGTCTGGTATTTCATTTAATACTCCCCAAAATCCCCCTTATGTGGCTGTTAATACTCAGATGATTGCCCCTCCAGCACCATTAATGGCAGCCCCACAACAACAAAATTACCTCCAAACATCAAACCCCCAGGCCTGCCAAAATAATTGCTCAAAAAACTGATTGTCCCCCTTACAGATGACTCGTCAGCTGTAAGGGATGTCTCGAATGAAGAATCGAAACAGGTTAACAATGTTAGTGAGGAGAAATTTCAAAATAAAGGGTACTGCAGAACCCAATGTAAATTTCACCTCTCTTTTGCCATTTGTGGTAAACAAATACTTAGCCTAGTCGATCCAGGTTTGGAACAGACACTAATTGATGAAAAAGTTTTAAAGAAAATCAATTTTACAGAACCAATCCTACCAACAAAAATAAGATTTTGTGGTGTGGATAGTCAACCTCTTGAGGTCATAGGAGTAACCAATGTGATTTTTTCCATTGATCATTGCATTTACCCACATCCCACCTTCATTGTCCAAAATTTTGTAGAACCGGTCATATTGGGTTACGACTTCCTGTCAACCCATAAAGCCAAAATGGACTTCTCTAAAAACAAATTCACTTTACCGTGTGGTGATGAAGAGCGATGTTTTGACATGCCTGAATGTCACAATTACCCTATTGAAAAGGAAAATAAGTTAGGTTATGTTAAGCCATTTAAATATTATGCCCCCCAAACTTTCAAAATTGAGGCAAACTCAGTGCTAATTTTAGCAACTTTGCCTGAGCACCTAGAGTTTCTGTGTGAAACATCCATGGAAGAAAAACATAATTTCTTTGTAATCGTATCAGAAGACACGATAGCGGCTGTTAATCATAATAACAGACCTCACATGATCTATAAAGGCGAATACTTGGGAAAATTTGAATTAAGTAGCGCAGTAGAAATTAATTCCTGCCAAATAGAAAAAATAACAGAAACTACTATTTTTAAGGATAATCGAGGAAATCCTATCCTGATTAACCCAAAGCTTTCGCTCAAACAAAAAATAAAAATGTATGAAATAATCAATGAATTTAATAATATTTTTACGGGAAAAACAGACGAAGTTTCTGTCTGTAAGGTACCCAAACAAGTTGTCCGTGTAGACGACGAAACTCCACTGCGGTGTAGAAATTTTAAATTCTCACACGCAGAACATGAGGCCCTACATAAACTGGTCAACGATCTAGTAAAAGTAGGTGTCCTAAAAAAGCAAAAATCAAAATTTGAATCCCCAATTTTTGTAAAAAAGAAACCAGACAGAGTCTACAGAATATTAGTAGACTACCGAAGAATGAATCAAAGAATTATTATGGATAACAATCGTGTTCCTATGATTGATGTTATTTGGCCATATTTAAGAAATAAAAAATGGTTTACAACGATTAACTTAAACAGTGAATATTTACAGATTCCTCTCACAGAAGAATCTAAACAATACACTGGAATAAATGTGGATGGAATTGGATACATATTCAATTCTACCCCAATAGGCCTAAGCATTTCTCCGTCCATTTTCCAAACCATCATAGATGACATTTTCCATGATATATTTTGGAAAAAATGGTATGTTACCTGGACGATATTTGTATTTTTGGAGAAACTTTCGAAGAATGTCTCGAAAATACCAGAGAAGTGCTAAAAAGATTAAATGAAGTAAATTTAAAAATAAAAACAAAAAAATGTCAATTTGCAAAGAACGAAATTGAAATCTTAGGACATACTGTCCAGTATAATGAATTACACCCATTAAACAAAAACATTGAGGCTATAAAAACCTTAAACCCCCCAAATACGTTAAAACAATTACAATCATTTTTAGGATCGATAAACTACAACAGAAAACTAATCCCCAATCTAGCTAAAATTACTTCCCCTCTTACTGATTTATTAAGAGGAACAGATAGCAAATCAAATGCCAAAATTAAATTAAATCAAGAACATCTTGAAATCTTCGAAAAATTAAAAGAAATAATGATTTCCAAACCAGTATTGGCAATTTACGATCCAAAATTAGAAACCTGTGTAGAAGTTGATGCTTCAAAAATCGCATTAGGTGCAGTGTTGCTGCAAACTAATCCCGTTACGAAGCATAAACATCAAGTTGGATACTTCTCGGAAAGAGTCCAACCTGCCCAGTCAAAATTATGTTCTTTTGACTTGGAAATGATGGCAATTACGAATGCATTAGCCCATTTCTGTGGATACTTACTAGCACTACGCTTTGTAGTATACACGGACCATAAGCCTCTGATTTATCATCAAAATTCAATACTCCAAGCCCGAGATTAATTAGATTAATCTCAAAATTAAATGAATATAGTTTTCAAATTAAACATATCGCCTGAAAAAATAACTGTATGGCTGATATGTTGTCCCATCCTCATGATGAACCAGACGAAATTACATTCAAAAAAGGTGAATTTTTAGTAGATAAAAAATATGCTCTCAATGATGAAGAAAAAAATGTGAATACTTTATGTAGAATTCATAACGACAACTTTGCCACATTAAACCCTGTGTTTTATCAAAATCAAAATACGTGGTACTACCCAAGTACTACGTCCCAAAATTACTATTACCCCCCTTCCCCTGCATCAACTTTCCCATATTATCCCGTGGTACAAACCACAACCCCACAGAATGAATTTAATCATTCCCAAAATTGCCCCAATCAAACTACGAATGTAGTCACCAGATCGGCTCTTAGAAGAGAGTCAAATCTCGATAATCGGATCGAAATAATCCCTTCTGTAACTCCCGACTCCCCGCAAATTTCAAATCCCGATATTACATCACTTCCCAAAACAGAACACCAAACTTCTGAACCCCTCTAAAAAATCGAATTACCTGAAAATTTAAAAGCAATGAAGGAAAACAACCCGCATTGGAAAAATGTTATGTCATTATTAAACTATAACGAAATAAAAAAGGATAAAAATAAAATACGAAAATTAAATCGTACTATACAATTATACTTTCTCGACGAAAATAATGTTTTAAAGAAATTACCTAACCCAACTTCATCATATGATGAAGTCGTCACTGTAATTCCTGAAAAATTAATTCCGGTAGTTCTAAAAAAACTACATGACGATCCGTTGTATGGAGGTCATTTTGGAATTAAAAAAACTAAAAATAAAATAAAAAAAAAGTTTTTCTTTAAAAACATGGTACAAAAATAACGGAATATGTATTGTCGTGTCATGAGTGTCAAATGGCACAAAATTCTCCGAAAGAGGCTGGCTACCTCAAACATATAGAAATCCAAAATCCTAAACCATTCTCTCACTTGGAAATCGATTTCATAGGGAAGTTTAATACCGAGTATGAACACTCGTACGTGTTTGTCGGTGTCGACAAAAGCACAAACTTTTGTACCATACGCCCAACAAAAAATCCAAATGCTCAATGCGTAATTGAGTATTTGAAATTTATTTGTTACACATATGGCACACCCAGAAAAATTTCTTGCGATAACGGAGGTCATTTTGCCAATGAATCCGTTTGTAAATTCTGTGAAGAGAATAATATCAAAATTATTTACTCCTCTTTTTATTCTTCCCAATCGCCAGGACTCGTTGAAAAAATCAACGGTGTCAAATGAAAAAGAATGGATCGAGGCCATTAATAAAATTATCTTCGTGTACAACATAAGTCCTATTGAACATTTAAATAATAAATCCCCATTCTACCTACTTCTTGGATTTAATCCTGAAGTACATTTACCAGAAATATGGGAAAACTCTGGAAATAAAAAAACTCGTGAAGAAGAAATTGAAACGCTTCTTCAAACGAGAGAAAAAACGCTGAGCTTAGCAAAAAAAGCATTGGAAAAAAATGCAAAACATTATAATGCGCACCACAAGATCATTGACTTTAAATCCAACAACCTTGTATTGCTACGTCAATCGAAAAACGTCGCAAAAATAAAATGAAATACACCGGACCGCATAAAATTGTTAGAAAGGTCACGGATCTAAATTATATAAACCGTATTAAAACAGACGATAAAACTGCTTACGACGAAACAGTACACGTGCGATGATTAATACCATATAAATCTCGTAATACCGACGAAAAAAATAGTGAAACAAATTCCGACAAAGACCATGAAACTCTCAAAACCCCCATCCCTACCCAAATTCTACCTAAACCAAGGGGTCGCCCTCGGAAAAAACAAAAGTAGATGTGTGTAAAGTATATTACCCGCATCTACATGTTTTTTCACCCACAAGTTTTTTTTATTCCCACCCCCACTCCCTAAAAATACGCTTTATCTTCGGATAAAAAATTTTTTTTTCTCCCTAAATCTACTGGAATAACTTTCTGAGATAAATAATGTACAAATAGAAAAACACACCGTCAGCCCATGTCTCGGCATATCCAGAAAGAAACTCAGTTAATTGGTCACCATCCGACAAACTGCTGCCTCCGGTGGATGCTGGTGAGGCTCCATCCTCCGTAACCCGGCTCTCTGGCAAACTGCCTTCCACAGAGGAGATACTATCTTCTATGGACGGGGTATCCCAGAGAAAGGAGTGGACTATTGGCTCTGACAATAGCCACCCTCCTCTCAGGGACATGGCACAGCCGTGCTCAGTAGCATCATAGTGTCTAGAGAGATGGAACCCTACCATCGAAGTCGACACATCAAGACGAGATTTGTTATGCTGGTTCAGAAAGTGGACAAACTTAGAACAGTCCACTCCTGTCAAAAGTTCTATGAGGTAGTATCTGTCCAGGTGGACATACTCAACTGTCATGGTATGATTAGTCTGTTGCGACACACAAACCAACCCTACCTGTAGTCCAGCAAGAATGCCCAACCCTGCCAAACTTTTTGTGTCCAGATTTCCTCAAAAAATTAGCTTTATACTGGTGGTTCCCAATTCGACGACAAGCGATCAAGGATAAAATATTCGTAGTTCAAATAACAGCTCCTTCACATAAACTTCAGGGTCTGGAGAGCACAGAAATCAAACACTATGGCTCCAGAATCCAAGATCCTCCTCTATCACCTCACCAGGGATACGATGAGGCTCGAACTCGTTTAAAAACGCACTATGGTTACTAACCATGGAAACACGATAAAATAAAGAAAAAACACGGTGAAGAGCAAAATAGAGTCTGGCTTCACAGGGACAGTGTTGAAAATGGTGCATTTTGGCAAGAATTTGGTCCCCGAGGAACTAAGTCTCGTTCACTTCCACCGACCCAACAGAGGTAAAAACTCGATCATTCATGTACTTTACAGGCATGATTATCAAAACGGTAGAAAAAAATTAACAATGAAAAATAAATGACAAAAATCCCACTTCACTAAAAACACTGTTTGACGAAACAAAACAAAAAATCCGGAAGAAAGTTAGAAAAAGTAATAACAAATTACGCGAAAGAAAAATTGAAAGAAACCAGAAAACTGTTAATGAACCGAACTCAGACAATGGTGAAACTCAAACTGATAGACCAAATCTAAGAAACTTTATACCAAACGTATGACCAAAATTCATAGTTTCGAACGTCTGCAAAAAAAATCTATCTCTCTCCTCGCCTCAGCATTACTGTGTCCTAATAAATTCCTAAAAATCATAATTAATCGTAAATAATTTGGACGTTGCAGTTTTTCTGTTTCAGAAAATGTATACGAATCTACTTTTCTATTTCGCAATAACTATTTCTTCGATTACTATTGCGCAAAGAACACCGTCTGACCCATATAGGATTACAACGGCGTCAACTGGCGCTTATTTTCAAGAAAGAAGCAATATTTTCGTACATTCTAAATATGACCCAATAATTTACTCTATTAAGCTAGATCTGCATGAATCAGCAGACAGGCTATTAGCAACAAATTTTAAACACTGGTTGTGTAATGAAACAACCTGGAAAAATTGCAAAGATGCAGAAATGGCAAATCGTCTAAAAAACTCAATAAAAAACCTTAAAGAACAAAATACCGCCATGATTCAAGACCTCTATTCAACGCCATCCTCTATTTGAAGCAAACGAAGCGTATTCACCCCGACTAGGTCCTTCTTCGGAGATGCGCTACACTTTTGCTGTCGAGTGCTAAGCTTTAGAGATGGATGAAATTTTCTGGCTAACGAAATCTCGTTGAAAGAAGAATATGATATTATAAAAAATCACCTGTTGACTGAACATGCAGCGTTAGTAAATACGTCCACTAATCAAGCATAGTTTTATCGATCATACAAATAATTTTATGACAAAATTTGTCTCGCATACAAACTCTTTTATGGAAAATTCCCTAGAAGAACATGAACTGCTAATTTCTCTAAACTATATACAAGGATTCTATGATAACTACCTTATAAACACGTTAAGATTATCAAACATCCTAACGTCTTGTAAGTCTCATATGATCCCCTCTTCAATTATTTTGAAAGAAATATTGGAAAAAGATATACTAAACTTTTGGAAATTACAAAAAATCTAGACATTGATCTAGCCACTCCCATTAAGGATATTCAAAATTACTATCATGCTGAACTTGTAAACTGCTATTTCTTTAAAAATACCTTAGAATTAGAAATCAAAATTCCCCTAAAACAATTAGATTCTAAATACAAAATTTACGACTTCATTCCACTCACATTCAAAAGTCATTCTAATGAACTGTGCAGCTGGGATCAAGAACCATCCTTGATTATACATGAAATCAGAACAAACTCCGTACGTTACATTAGTGGAACTAATCTCCACTACTGTAACTCTGATAAACCATTATGCTTCTTTCCATCTAATAGAGGAAGTGATAAATTATCCTCTTGTGCAAAGAATCTTTTCTTTCAAGATTTAAATCAAAATTTATTGCAATCCTGCTCGTTTAAATGTAATCCTAATAATAACCAAACACTAGTGCATCCTATTGGACACACCAAATTTGCTATCGTAAACTTCAATTCCCTCGTAGCAACTAATTCTATTACGAAAAAATCCGAAAAACTAAAAATCAATAATAATTCCACCGGAACCTTTATTTTGGACGTACCTTGTCATATCCAAATCCAAAATATTGACAAAAACAATAAAAATACAGTAATTATCCCAATAGAAATCCCATAACTCTCTGAATCACTGGAAGAGACTATTAAAATTGAAAATCATTTACCACTCCTGTGGACATATTTTTCCGATTGTACAGAACCTTTTGACCTTGCCATAGACCTGGCAACAACAAAGGTCTATAACCCCAAATGGAAAAATTTTGTTCCCCACACTGTTCCCGTTAACGACTTGGAGAACAAAATTAAATCCATTGAACTACAAATACCCGATCAAAATTTTAATGATTATCTAACTTTTGTCAATGGGATATTCTTATTATGGTTAATTACGATCTCGTTTATTTTAATTTTTATTATTGTATATTTAAAGTTAACCTCCCATCGAAATTGTGCTAATTTAACAAAAAGCAAAGCATTGTAACAAATTACGCAAAATAATACGATATATTAAGTACCTATATATACCTAAGAAAAAATTTGTTACTCATAATCAATATTCGTAAAATATTTTATTCTAAGTATATATTCTCTCATTATATGACATAATTTTAACCATGCATAGTTAATAAAAAATTTTTTTTTACTTGTTGGATAGACTTGGAAAATTTTTTTTTCCTGATTTTTTTTTGTTCTCCCCGGAGAATTGTGTAACGTATATTTTCGTCTATTTTTAGAAATGACGAACATATTCGTTCACACATTTTCGAACACAAAAAACGTAGATATTTATCAACAATAATCATCCTATAACTCTTTATAAACAACCAATAAATTATCCGTATTAAATTTTATGAATATAGATATACTACCTGTATATTCATGACCTACTTGTGCCTGTCCCTTGAGTACTCGACGAGTCAGCACAACCCTATAATAACAACACCCTACCTCACTTTACTGATCCGACACGTACGTTTTCATACCCTGAACGAGTATATAATCCCTCGATTCAGTGGAGAAAGACACAGTTCCTCAACAGCTACTTCTAAGTACCTGGAACCTCTCTAGTAGAAGTCTTTAGTGAACAGATAGTCTTGCTTGTTGAATTGTGATTGTATATGTATAGATATTAACGTATGTTTATGTACTGTGATGTACAAATTATTTTATTAAATGTGTAAATTCACTTCTGTGTTTTAAAATATCATTGAATCTCTTACGTATGTTAAGGTCCACTATAGTTTGTGGATGATAAACTGGAATTTATTCTAGAAGTATTACTTCTTTTAAAGTACGTGATATTTCGTGTATGGTGTAACATCGAAAGTGGTTCTAATTAGGTACATTACCACCTCTTTTGGATGTTACAGTTACCACATTCTTAAATACAAAATTTTGTCAAAAGTCATTTTTAAGTGAAGTTTAAGTGAAGGGAGGTTAAAGTGGTTTGTGAATATGGGCTTTAATGACAATAAACACAAACAAATTAATATCTATAAACAGACGAATCAAAAAGGATTTGGGTGCATTTAACGGCCTTAATTCATGACGAATTAATGCCATTAAATGCAATCAAATCAAAGAGAATTCAACTCTGTACACCAAGCAAGACACGCCCATTTTCAACAAAAAAAAATATATAGAACATTCATGACGTCATAACCTGTAGAAACTTCCTTCCACGAGACACTCGTGTCTGTCGAGCCGCTCCATTCGTCAACACGTGGTGTGATGTAGTGGAGTGGAAGTTGGAAGGAAAACTTTGTCAGCTGTTATAAAAAAGCGGAGTTAACCGAAATACGACGGTTTGTTTAATACATAAGTGTATTACTTATTAATCAATGATACCATATTAATAATTTTAAATTTAAATTAGTATTTTTTTATTCTTTATTTTAAACTTTATTATCTCTTCATATAAATTTGAGAACAAGTCTGATGCATCATGCAAGTGCAAATACAAAATGACCAGTTGAAGCAACAGACTAATCATGTGAAAGGGATCTGCGAAGCTATAGTTTCTTTCTCTTGAATACCGTACTTCTATTGTGATAATCCTCCAAATAGTTTTTGAATGTATTTTTTTGAATTATTCTTTTCAAACTTTTGGGAAATTAAAATTAATGATTCTGTTGATTCATCGGATCAACCTACTTGAATTTTTGAACTTTTGAGTGTAATCGTGAACCATTCAAAGAAGTGCTTTTATTTTATAACATTGTCTAAACTAGTTTTCGTTTGATTCAACATGAAAAGTAACAATGAGTCGATCGCGGATGATTCAGAAAATGTGGGTTGTATTCTTCCTTATGCGACCAAATTATTGTTTCCTTGATCCTTGTATAACTGTGTTAAATTTTACTTTTTAGGATGAAACTTCCAGCGTGGGAAGTGGAAATACGGATACTTCTAGAAGTGCTACCCCAACTTACAGAAGTGGCCGTAAAAATAAGAAAGGTAGACAAAAGTCCACCTTGAAGCCTCTGAAATTGCAATATAAATTTTCTTGTATGTACCGAGAGGATCATAACCAACCACTTTTCAGCGTCCAGTTCAATCATTTAGTCAAAGATGTGAATGTGTTTGCGTGTGTTGGTAGTAACAGAGTTTCTATTTATGAATGTTTGGACAATGGTAAACTGAAGTATCTGCAATGTTATGCTGATCCAGAAGTATGTTATCTTCGTAATCATTATAATTTTTAGATCTTCACTGTTATTAATTTTTCGCTTTATCTTATAGACCGAAGAGAATTTTTATACTTGTGCGTGGTCCTATCACGATGATAACCATAAACCTATCCTCGCTGTTGCTGGATTTCGAGGAATTATAAGAATACTGAATATTAGCACACTATCAAGCATCAAAGATTTTATCGGTATTAATCTATTATTTATTTCCTTTTTCTGTTTCTGTTAGTGGAGACGTATTTCTAATAGAAATATTTCGTTTCAAACAGGCCATGGTAATGCTGTAAACGAATTGAAATTTCATCCCCAAGATAATAATTTGTTGTTATCAATATCAAAAGACCATACACTAAGATTGTGGAATGTGAAAACGGATGTTTGCATTGCCATTTTTGGTGGAGTGGAAGGACATCGAGATGAAGTACTTTCAGCCGTGAGTCAGAATATTCTTTAAAACACCCCGTATATTCAACATACTTATTTTTTGTACTCGATTGTTTAATTCTTATAGGATTTTGATCGAATTGGTAATCGCATAATTTCTTGTGGAATGGATCATTCATTAAAATTATGGCAAATAGATCGCCAGGAAATGCAGACAGCGATCAAAAAATCATATGAGTATGTAAATTCTAATGCTGCAAGTCCATTTCCTTGTGTTAAGGAGCATTTTCCTGATTTTTCAACACGCGATATTCATCGAAATTATGTTGACTGTGTTCGATGGTTTGGGGACTTTATTCTGTCAAAAGTAAGTTTTCCTAAAACTGGTAAGTTTCACACTGTTTAGTTTTTATTGATTGTAAGTTACAATTTTTCACGCAGTCTTGCGAAAATTGTTTGATATTTTGGAAACCCGGTCGATTTGAAGATGGTGACTTGAAAAACACTGACAATAATGTTGCTATTATTCACAAGTTGGAACTGAAAGAATGTGAAATATGGTTCATCAAGTTTTCTATGGATTTCTCCCAGAAAGTAAAGTATCCACAAATCACCTATCATTCCGTTTGGACTAAATTTATGCTGCTATTTTTAATGCAAATTTTTTCTCTAGATTCTTGCTTTAGGAAATCAAACTGGAAAATTGTTCGTTTGGGATTTAGATGTACCTGAGCCTAACGCTATTCGATCAATTACACTAACCCATCCGAGATGTCATACAGCTATAAGACAAACTAGTTTAAATCGAGATGGATCTATTCTTCTTTCAGTCTGTGATGATGGTACCATATGGAGATGGGATGCCGTTCCTGTATAAATTTGTAATATTATAATTTGATAATCTTTCGAAGATTTTCATTATTTGATTTACTGGACTGACGAAGTAGAAAGGAGTAGGTATGATTTTAATACCACTCTTTACAGTATTATATCTTTACTAGCCGTAACATCCGGCT
Source organism: Ericerus pela (assembly GCA_011428145.1). Lineage (NCBI taxonomy): Eukaryota > Metazoa > Arthropoda > Insecta > Hemiptera > Coccidae > Ericerus > Ericerus pela. The sequence goes on from WOFM01000464.1 coordinate 600,156, forward strand.
TCGCTCCCAGTTATACAGCAAATCGGTACGAAAGTTAAGTTACCATCTAATCAATAATCTTCTAACCATAATTGTTTCATACTCTAATTAAACTTTTTTTTTTTTTTTTTTTCTACATGAATAGCAGAAAAAACTCCATAATATTTAAAAAGCTGTGGGGAATTGAACTCAGGCCCATATGTGGCTTTCATATAACTGGAAAGTTTCTTACCAACTGGAATCCTAGTTTTGGTAATTTATCCGCAATTTTTGCAACCTTTCAAACATTTAAATTTTGAATAAGAAACTTGCTTCTTTCACCTCCAGACTCCTTAGCAACTATCGGAGATAGAAAGATTCAATTGTTTCTGCTCAAAAGAGGAGAAAATTTTCTGAAATCTGGAACTATATTAATTTTTTTATCCTCATTTCGTCATTAGAATTTTAAATACTTTGTTTTAGGAGAAAACTGATTATGGAAATGAATTTATTGTTGAAAAATAAGGGAGGATCAGCACTGGAAATTGTTTTCTACCATCATTAGTTTTTGAAATAAATAATTTAAATAACTCAAATTTTTCAATAATTTCAATTTTTTTGTGGTCTATTTCTATAAAACTAATGAGTATAAAAAAATAATTTTTGGTAATTGGATTTAAGATCAAAGTGGCTGATATTAAGCATAATTTTGTTGAATCCTCGAATGGGTGATCGTGTATCAACACATAAGACCCGTGTGAAATTCGAGGCTAAAATTTTGTAGTTGCCATATGATGAAAGGGCAAATTTTTTTGTAGATTTATTTATGACCGATTTATCGCTATATATGCGTAAAAAAAATTCCATCAACTTCTTTATTTAATTATTTAAAGGGAAAAGGTACTTATTATCACCTTTTCAAGCAACAAGGAATGAGAATTTTTTCTCCATGATCACCCATTTGCATCACATTTACAGCGCTATCTAGTTTCATCTTAAATTCAAATAAAACTCGAGACAATTTTCTTTGATCATTACAGGTAAACACATAAATTTGTGCCAACAGTATTCAACTAAAGCTGTAAAATGAACATGAGTTTCACTATATTTCACTGATTCCTAGCAACGTATGTTTTGTTAACATTGGTGAGTAAGGGCTATTGGGTATCCAGTTTTAAATGATCAAAGAAAATTTTCTCCTCTTTCCAGTAGTACCAACTTCAGCTTTGTAGCTCAAATTGTAGCCGAGAAATCATTAAGCAATGAGCATAGTAGGTTTTTTTTTCTGTTTTTGTAGTCTTCACAGATTCACAATACAAACAGAATGAAAACAGATGCAAAAAGACCTACTGGGCAAGTGCATTAAACCTATGCCCATTGAGATGTCTGCATGGATATTTGTTTACTGAGTACCCAGTACAAATGATCAAAGGATCAACCTTATATTATTGAACTTCAAAAAATGAGTTTCCATTAAGTATTATGCATACTTTTTTGGCATTTGTTATATTTTGAAATTTCTCCAAAATTTTTATTTCTTTCATCAATCTTTATTTTCATAAAAGAACTGTGATGGCAAATATATGTGTGGGGACCATGTCCTCCCTTCTTTTGGGGCTTGGCCCCAGTCAACAGACCACGGACTTGGTCCATCACCAAGTCCACGCAATTATGTCCACGGACAATAAATAAAAACACGCGTTCATAAGCACATAGGCTAAAATGGACGATCAACGAAATTTGTTCTCCATTTAGCCTACATTCTACAAACGCAGCCTACCGTGGTCATGCGTACAAAAACGCATGTGTCGTGGTTGAGATGCTAGGCTAAACACAAAACACACGCCTATCTTCCGATACTTGCGGATGACGTGCGTGTTTAGCCTAACATATACACTGGCGATGCCTTTTGTTAGTCGCCGGTTTAGGATTGTTATAAAAGGTTGGCTGCCTTACCAAAACGGTAACATCCGAACACGCAAGTCCAAATTTATTCGCCTGTGGGTTTTAGAGGTGAACCCACAGCCTGGTGACCCCGACGTGATATCTTTTCATGTTGGGAATTTTTTTAGAAAGCAGGAGTGAAAATGCTAGCTGGCGGAATACCGCTAGCCTGCTAGTGCGAGCAATCGCACTTGTCTAGCAGAAATCTTCGCTGGACTCTTCACTTGGAGACTGACTGTGGGAAACTAAACCCCCTTTTAAAATAAACGTTGTCCACTTGGAAGGGTAACGGAATACGCCTAAAAATAAAGAAACGTCTCACCAATCGTGGTAACCCACGATTTGTAAATCTAGGATCCTCAAACAAGTTGAATTTCTTCACAATGGTAAATGAAAATGTTGTTGAAACTGCTGATCAACCAGCTCAAAATTTAGCTAGGCAAGCAGCTGTCTGAACTATCGCTTCCAAAGAAGCTGAGAATCAAGAGAAACTTATCCAAGATTTAATTAAAGCTAGTGTAGAAGAAGCCTTGGACAAACAACAAAAATTGTTTGACCACCTCCAAAATAAGAAAAAGTGAGTTGAACTTCCTACGTTCTTACCAAAAGACGTAGAAATGTGGCTTATGCAACTAACAGGCTGCTTCAGGGTTGAGCAAATTCCCCGTGAAGAACGCTACCAGCAACTTTGTGGTAGCATGCCAGATGAAATAATTAGGGCCTGCCCAGACATTTGGACTGTCTGGAGGATGAAGAAGACCCTTACAAATGGTTCATTGAAAAAATAAGAAGAACCTTTGGTACCACTCAACACCAAGAAATAAGGCAATTACTGAGTGGAATGTCAATCAGAGAAGACAAACCAACCATTTTTATGATGAAGTTGATTAAAAAAGATGACAACCATGTCTCTCCAATGGTAATTGCAGATAGATTCTGTGAGCAACTACCAGCTTCAGTTGTACAATCTCTGGGTGCTCTAAATCTGACTAATGCAAGGACTGATGATGACCTCCTAGCACTAGCTACAGCTGCAGAAACTGCAATGGAGTACACAGGGAAACCTGCTATCCAAGCAACAGCAGCTCCAGCAGACAAATTGAGTAAACTCCAAGCCAAAATAGCTGAATTGAAAATGGAAACTCGCAAGGCCAGAGAATATACATCTGCTAGGAGTAACTTCAACAACAGATCCAAGAGCAGGGGACGTAACCCCAATAGAAATAAAAATTATAAAAATAGACAGTCACGCTCTCGAGGACAGAGAGATGATAAAAATAGGAGTCCAACACCTCCAAGGAGATCTAAATCTCCCAAGAAACAAGACCCAAACTGGTCAGCAGCTCTTTGCTTCTACCACAATTAATATGGGGAAAAAGCAAAGGCTTGCAATACCCGCTGTAAATGATGGGTGGAGACGATGGTCCAAGACGCGCAGGAGAAGAAAACTCTCCTCGCAGAGATCAAAAAGAGAGAACAGACTAATAAGTCAAACTAGACCGAGGGGTCATATCGGTGGCTACAAATCCCTCACCCAAATACTCTCGCTGCCTGTTCATCACGGACAGGACAAAAAGGAGAAAATTCCTCATAGATTCTGGTGCTGATCTCAGCATTTTACCAGCTAAAAATAAACATATGAAATTTTCTCCAAAATCCAAATTAAATGCAGTTGACAAACATACATTCGCTGCATATGGCTAAAAACATTGCAAAATAGATATTGGTCTCCTTAGGGACATGTCATGAGATTTCACAATAGTTGATATACCACAACCAATAATTGGAGCAGATTTTCTTGCTTACTATGAGTTGGTAGTCGATTTAAAAAATAAACGTTTAATCGACTCAACCACTGGCAAATATGTGGAAGGCATAACAAAAAATTACAAATTACTAGATACTTCCATTGGAAGTTGTGCAACTGTAGACAAAAATTTCCTAAAAATACTAAATGAATATCCAGGTATTTTATTACCATCAATAAGGAAACATCCAACATACAAACATGATATAGTGCACGTAACAGACACAAGGGGTCAGCTTGCTCAGCAAGGGCACGTAGATTGCCACCCGACAAACTTGCTGAAGCCAAGAAGCAGTTTTCTAAAATGATAGAAGAAGGTATTTGTCGACCTTCTAACAGCTCGTGGTCTACACCAATACATATGACCAAAAAGGCTAATGGAACTTGGAGAATTGTCGGGGACTACAGAGCCCTGAATGCTAAAACCATTCCAAACAAATACCCCGTACCCAATATAATGGATTTCAATAACAATATGAAAGGAAAAACAATGTTTACTAAAATAGACATTAATTGATGCTTCCACCACATACCACTGGCCAAAAAAGATATCCGCAAGACAGCACTTATCACTCCATTTGGCTTATTCAAATACTTACAAATGCCATTTGGACTTAGAAATGCTGCTCAAATTTTCTAACATTTTATGAATCAGCTATTAAGGGACTTACCATTTGCATATGCTTATTAGATGATATTTGCATATGCTCAGAAGGTGGAATTGATGAACACGAGAAAAACGTAAGAGCCGTATTACAGCGTATACACACTGCCGGCCTTACGGTCAATTTACCTAAAAGCGAATTTGCTAAAACTAGTATTGACTTTCTCGGGTACCAAATAACACCTGAAGGTATAGCCCCCCTGAAAACAAAGGTAGAGCCAATATTAAAATTTCCTAAACCCAAGAACATTGCAGAATTTCGAAGGTTTCTAGGAATGATCAATTTTTACAGATGTTGCATAAAAAATGCTGCTTCAGAACAAGGCAAACTGTTCGCCCTTATTAAAACTAATAAAAAGTGCGACAAACACCCATTGAATGGACTGAAGAGGCAGAGCTAGCATTTGAAAATACAAAAAACATGATAGCCAATGCAACGTTACTGGCCCACCCGGATGACAGTCTCCCACTCTGTATCTCAACAGACGCATCCAATTTTGCAATAGGTGCAACCTTATACCAAATAAAGGATAACACCAATCAACCACTTGCCTTTTTCTCGAGGAAATTTTCCAAAACTGAGAAAAATTATAGTACTTACGATCGGGAGTTATTGGCAATAAATGCAGCAATAAGGCACTTCAGACATCATGTAGAGGGTAGATGCTTCACCGTATACACGGACCATAAACCCATAACACATGCCTTTGAGCAAAGAAGTGAGCATGCCTCACCTCGCCAAATAAGACAGCTCGAATTCATTAGTCAATTTACAACTGACAAGGTATATTAAAGGAGAGCTGAATGAACCAGCTGATGCCTTAAGTCAAATTGAAGCTATCACAACTCCATCTCAGTTACCATATGCTGAAATAGCAAAAGATCAGCTGGAAGACGAAGATTTACAAAAATTATTATCTTCCAACACCACTGGTCTCAAACTAAATTTGAGAAAACTCCCTGACACAAAAATATTACTTATATGTGATGTGTCAACTGGTAAAGAACATCCATTTATTCCATTAAAATACAGAAAAATGGCGTTTGACAATGTGCATAACCTATCACACACTGGACCTCATAGTACTACCAAACTCATGACCTCGAGATTCGTATGGCCCTAAATAAACTCAGACTGTAATAACTGGGCCCGTGCTTGTCTGAATTGTCAGACAGCCAAAATTGGCGGACACACAAAATCTGCATTCAAAAGGTTTAGACCAACCGACTGGTTTAAACACCTCCACATAGATTTAGTGGGTCCATTACCCCCATCACAAAGACATAAATACCTCCTTACGATGATTGACCATGCAACCAGATGGCCAGAAGCAATTCCATTAATTGAGATGTCAGCACAAACAGTAGCTACTCAATTATATACAACCTGGATTTCTAGATTTGGAGTACCCCAAAGCATTACAACCAACCAAGGTGCCTATTTGAAAGCCAATTATTTAATGAATTAACGAAAACCTTGGGTGCTAAACATTGGGCTACTACAACCTACCACCCCAATCAAATGGGAAGGTAGAAAGGTGGCGTAGAGCTCTCAAAGCTTCTATAATGGCTGCTGACACAAAAAGATGGGTAGAGATCTTACCTACCATCTTGCTAGGCCTAAGATCAGCCTTACAAACAGACACTGGCCACTCCGCTGCTCAACTAGCATTAGGCGAAGAATTACGCTTGCCAGGGGACTTCTTTATTGAATCAAAAGAAATAAACCCCGAAACCTTAGTGCAAAATATAAAAGATGATGCAAATCAATTTCTTAAGCAAGCACCTACTCACGGTAAACAAAAACCTTATGTCTCAAGACACTTAGCTACAACATCGCACGTGTTCTTACAAGAGGAAGGAATGAAATGAGCTTTACAAAAACCCTATTCTGGACCATACAAAGTAATTGATCGAACAGAAAAAATGTTCACAATACTTGTATCAGGACAGGAAAAGAAAGTGTCGATAGATTGGGTCAAACCAGCATTCCTAATTAGTGAAAATGCAGAATTGGACAAAATGATAAACGAAAATAAAAATAAAAATTCACAAAATTCAGACGAAAAAGACAAAAAAACAAACATAAAACCTGACTCACAAACAAATAAAACACAAAAAACATATAGTGAAGTGGTAAAATCAAACACCCAAAATAAGAAAAAAGTCAGATTCAATAAGGAAATAATAACTCACACATATAATCCTGAAAGCCCAATCAAGCCTAAACAAAGAGGCAGGCCAAAAGGAACGTATAAAAAACGCAATCAGAAACCAACAAGAACATCACCACGATTTTGCAGAGAATAAAAATATATAGATATATTAAAAATCTAATACATAGAAATTTCATTTATAGATATAATAAAAATCTCACACTCTTATCGCACGTGCTTTCTAACAAACTAGCACGTCGACCTCAAAATCGAAGGTGAGATAAAAACACACAAAACACACTATAGACTGACGTCACAAACAGCTGATTGCAAAAGGAAAATTGAACCAAATCATTGCAACAACGGACAAACACATTTCATTTGCCTGTGGACTGTTGCCCAAAGCACCACTCTCTAGTTCAAATAGAACTGTTTGCTTTGATTTCAATCTTCTCTCAAATTTTCTTACATTTTTTCTCTTTAAACGTCTTTTAATTTTCATTATGTCCTCAACTACCACCATGGAAGTTGACCAACTCCTTGATTACAAGGAGAAAATGTTGCTTTCCGATGCAACTAAACCTCCTCCACCTGCCAACAACAACAATTCTCAATCCTCAGAGAAAGTTACTGATGTTGAGTCAATTCTCAATGAAATGACGCATCAAACCCCAAAAATTCTTTCGTTTCCTACGGACCAATTTGCGGCTTGTTCCACTGTGGCTAACACCACAGAGCCACCTGATGCTAGGAAGGCGAGCAATTTCTTCACCTCCAAAAATCAGGCTCTTTTCATAATTCCGAAACCAGAGCCGAAATTTTTAAACTTCAAATTCTCCAACTCTGTCGTCTGTAACAACTTTCAGAATACTGGCATTTCCAAATCGCCACTTCTCCAGAGTTACACTCCTTTCTGAAAAAATACTCAGGTGGACGAACAGGGACACCACCCACGTAGGAATAGAAAATGTGGTGTCCAATCCCGAGCTAACTATCAACAACGCCGTAGACTATCCTACTACGACGGGACTATTGTGAGACATACCCTCAGCATGGCCCTCTGAGACGTGATCTTTGGAGGAAATGCCAACCCTTGCAATAATGTGAGGACACCTACCAGACACAAATGAGTTGTCCACAGGTTCCCCCAAACTTTGGAACGTGAATCGTTCCACCAACAGTGAAACTGGGGGGGAGTAGCTGTGGGGACCATGTCCTCCCTTCTTTCGGGGCTTGGCCCCAGTCCACAGACCACGGACTTGGTGCATCACCAAGTCCACGCAATTATGTCCATGACAATAAATAAAAACACGCATATGTAAGCACATAGGCTAAAACGGACGATCAACGAAATTTGTTCTCCATTTAGCCTACATGCTACGAATGTAGCCTAGCTTGGACATGCTTACAAAAACGCACGTGCCATGGTTGAGATGCTTGGCTAAACACAAAACACGCGCCTATCTTCCGATACTTGCAGATGACGTGCGTGTTTATCCTAACATATACACCGGCAATGCCTTTCGTTAGTCGCCGGTTTAGGATTGTTATAAAAGGTTGGCTGCCTTACCAAAATGGTAACACCCGAACACGCAAGTCCAAATTTATTCGCCTGTGGGTTTTAGAGGTGAACCCACAATATGTTTTTCCGCGACAATAATAGATAAACTGAATTAACCCGATATATTATTATGCTTAAGATGAGAATATATCTTGCATATGAACCCAATTGCATACAAATTATTGAGGTTTTCAGGATCCTCTCATAAAAGAACAAAATAAATACAAGTGTGTTGTGTGGCAAATCAGTATAATAAAACAAGGCAAAGTGTAACATGCATAAATGGTTTGAATACTTACACCATGTAACATAATCACCATCTCTCACATAAGTTATACAATCGATTGTTACATCACAGATGTTTAAACCAGTGTTACCTAATACCAATCACAAATAGCATTATATCGTTATAATTTTATTACTACGAAAGACGGACCAAAAGGGTGAGGATTTGTAATCAGTTGTAGCTTTCTTTTATATAGGTTTACAAAATCTCATGCACCCACCTTAAAAACATTCAGTAGGTTTAGCAGGTTTTTAGGAATTGGAATGTGTTATCAATCTTTATTATTAATCATATATTTTTAAGTAGCTGAACAGCTAGTACTAAATTTACATTGAAACGAATTCAGATTCCAGAAAATACATGTACAACTACTGAGAAAGAAGAGGTGAAGTTTAATTTATTTGTCTAAATGAATGATCTCACAAAGCTATGTTTTGTTACTGATGCTAATAATTCTGCCCATCAGCTTTCTTTTAACTCACAGAAAATCAAAGTTATCAAAATCAATTGCAAGAGAACTATCGCTTGTAAAGATTTGCAATTTGGCTGAGACAGCAACATAAGTTGCTGAACATTCTCTGAAATTTGGTCGCATTTGGACTTTTACTTTTCAAGATATCACGGAAATTCCTCAACTAAACTGGCTTAATATTATTTGAATCACTACATTCAAAACAAAATTTCAACAATATCTTGAGGAACAAACATGCTATTGAGCTGAAATTTTCCTGCAACATTCACATATATGTTAGTAGAATACCTATTTAATTAAATCGTACATCTGGCTTCAAAGATACCACTGAAATTCCACTTGGATCCTGTGATTAGGTGACTTAAATTCAATCTAGTTCAAGGAATATTGATGAAGTTAAAATAAAAATATTATGGAGGATATTCTCAACTGACGTATTTTAATTTAAATCAAATAATCACAAATAAAATTAGTTGAATCCTCTCTAATTTCTCTTAATTAATCATCTACATTTCTTAATTTTATTCTCTTTCAGGCAACTGATAACAAAAAATAAAAAAATATGCAACTTGCAAACCCTGAAAATGTATCTCCTAACAAAATCCGGACTCTAAAATCGACAACTAAAATAAGTTGCTGCAGATTTTTCTACAGAATTATCATAAGTCTTGCAATCTGTAATTTATAAGTATTGCCTGAACACATTTCTGTAGCTACAGAAAGATCACCCAAATGGATTTCTGTAAGGTAAGCCAGTGAAACCTACAGAATATTACAGATTTTGTAGTTTCTATAGTCACCCAAACGGACTTTATATTACTAGCTTTGGAGGAGGGGTCTATGGCCCTTCTCCACGCACCACAGTTACAAATCCTAGATGACCAAAATCATATACATATGAATGTGATTGGTGGCAAAAATTATGTAAAAAGCACTTTATATATATATATATATATAGTAATATGCAGAGTATCTAGTTTTGTTCTTGTATTTTCTCTCGCCATTATCTCATGATTAATTTGTTTTAGGAGAAATCTGATAGTGAAAGTAAATTTGTCTTGAAAAAGTAGGGGGGTTGTCATTGAAAATTTTTTTCTACTATCATTAGTTTTTGAAATAAATGACAAAGTAAAAAATAATTAATTTCTCAATAATTTACACTTTTTTATGGCTGATTTGTGAAAAACTAATGGCGATGAAGAAATTAATTTTGTTAGAGAACTCTAATAAATTTTCTCCGCTTTTCAATAGTTAAAACCTCAGCTTAGTTGCTTAAATAGTAGTCTAGAAATTGTGAAATGAGAAAAAAGTAGTTTTTTAAAAAATTAAAATGTTATGAATGTTGCAAAAAGCGCGGATAAACACACAAAAAGTGGGATTGAATTTTATAATACATAGACTAGCCTTCAACGAGGGATGGATCTACGTCCCATCTCCACCCGCTACAGTTACGAATCCTAGATGACCAAAATCATATAACTACTGATGGGATACCTTCAATGTCTGATGGTGACAAAATATTATGCAGAAAACACTGTATGCATGTATACGTATACATGTATATATATACATACCTATATATTGTAGTAATTCAGAGCCCCCAGTTTTGTTCTTATATTTTCTCTTGCCGTTATCTCATGATTCATTCATTGTAGGTGAAATCTGATGGTGGAAATGAATTAATTAAAAAAAAAAAAAAGGTCATCAAGGAAAATTTTTTTCTGCGTTTTTGAAATAAATGAAAAATTAAATATGGGCAAATTTCTCATTAATTTCAGTTTTTTTATTGCTGATTTGTGAAAAACTAATGGCGATAAAAATCAATTTTATGAGAGAACTGAAGCAAATTTTCTCCTCTTTTCAATAGTACAAACCCTAACTTTGTAGCTTAAATAGAACCTAAGAATTCGTGAAGTGAAAGAAGAGCAGTTTTTTTCAAAATTAAAAATTAAAATGTTGTGAATGTTGCAAAAAACATGATAGCCAAAAAGTGGGATTGAATTTTATAATATAGATAGATTCTGTCAGATTTTCGAAAAAATTATTCCTTTGACTCATATGAATATCATGGATGTCTGATTTTACTGTGCATTATTTGGTTTCAGTCATATAGTTTGCGTCAGTGTTGCATCGTTAGTTCTTGGAGAATTTTTTATATCGGTTTAGCGCTTATCAGCTTTTAGAAAGTTCCTGTCTCGTATAATTATGCATACACCAGTATGTCTTTCTCGTCATTGGTATTTATATGCATTCTCTTCAAATATGTCAGTCATATCAATATATTTATTTGATTAGACCAAAAAATATAAAAATATACTAACAAAGACTTTGGTAATGATACTATTCCTTAAATTTTTAATCCACGAAAAATACTAATTAGTATTTTCTGAGTTCTAGACTCATTAATCAATGTTTTATAATACCTACATTAAATAATAAGTCTAACTTCTCTTACTTTTCTTCAATCTGAGGCTTTCACAAAAACATGTTCCTTACTTTTTACTGAAAAATAAAACTCATTATCTACTTCATTCTTTCGAAATCAGAATATATATGATAGTTCAACGAATTTATTGCATTTCTATATTGTTATATCCATTCAACAATGGATCGGTCAAAATAACTAACTGATACTAATGAGTACTTCTTCATTAAAGTAACCTAAAATCCTACTATTCCTACAACTGAATAGTTACTCTAGTGTAGAAAATTCTTAGAGAATAGTAAATGGAAGTTTTAAAGTAACGAGTTCATTCAAAATTTACAAAAATAAGGCAAATCCTGAGTAAGAAAATAAAAAAATAGTAAGTTAATACGTGGTTTGACTTGAAACCTGTTTCATTTGAAGTATATTTTTTATTTTAATAACGCTTCGAATAAATTATAATATACCGTAAGTAGTTCGTTCAATGTGACTTTTAATTAAAACAATTACTGCCGAACTTCACTCGAGTTGGTAAATGCAGGTACTCGGAAAGTAATTAAAAAAGAAACGAGTGAATTCAACAGCGTTCAAAAATTATCAATTAGGTGGAATATCATGGTAAAATTAATTAACAAAAAATGTGACGTCTCAATAGTATAAATTACAATATGCTTCAGAAGAAAATTCTCAGAATTCATTAAATGAAAGTAACTATAAACACACAGAAGTAACACGAATAAATAAATGTACTTCAAAACCCACTAACTAAACTTTTATCAATTAATAACATCAAAAATTCTCAACGGTTGATCTGAAACCATTATATTCGAAAAATCAAATGAAAAACACTTCTACGAAATTCTAATAAGTATCACAGAGATGGCTTCACAGTATTTTCACAGACAGTAAATTATTAAGAAATCGAATGTCCAACAACCAATTTCAACGACCAAATTTTTGCTCGCAGTTAGCAAAAGTAGCCAATATTTGAAGGTAATCTGCAGTTCGAAGTAATTTGTAACTAGGAATTGTTCTGAAAACAAAAAATGGTTGCGTGTAGTACTTGCTTCAATTAAATACAGCTCATGGAATATAATGAATCATTAATTACAATCAGTATCTGATTTCACCAGAGTTACAAACTTGTAGGTAATTAAACTACAGAATAATTATTAAATATGTATTATAGAGGACGTACGCAAAACGAAAAGAAGCACCACTTTAATGACAAAAAATCCCTGCTTCTACGGAACCGTGCAATTTTCAACCTCATTTTCATCTACATTTATTCATTCATTTAGTTTGATAATTCGAGAGAAAAAAAAATGCTGATTATGGTCAACTCACCTGAATGCGGAGCAAGCAAATTTGAATTCGGTACAATAAGTGGAGACTGAACTTCAAAATGGTGCTGTTTCTCCTAAATGCTTTATATGGGCGTGGGTCCTTTTCCGTATTTAATACCAGGGATGAAAAGCAATTCAATAAAGCTTAAATTTATAGCTTCTACTCACGACTTCGAAAATATAGCTTATAATTATAGCTTATGAGATGATTCGCTTAAGCTAATGGCGTATGGCTTAAACGTATAGCTTAAAAATTTTTTATTCGAGAAATTTCTTAAAACAACCTAGGTTGCCTCAAATTTTTTGTTTTCAAATGTTTACATTTCACAGTTTGTGCCATTATAAATTTAAATTTTCAGGTTTGTGAAATTGAAAAATGGAAATTTTCTGAATACAGATTTTTAAAAAATGAAAAAATATAAAAAACCTTAACTCCATAAGTCAGCCACAAAATATAGCTTAAAAATACTAAAGGCTTATAGTACGTTTAGCATAAACTTGTGACTTAGCTTTTTTTTTTTAGCATCAGTTATTATACGAGTTTATTTGACTTAGGAATTAAAGATTGTTTTTCTTAAAATACGAAAATACTTGTAAGGTGAGTGAATATTTCTTAAACAATAGCTGATATGCAGGAATATTTACTATCAGTATCGTGGATGAAAATATTCATCAATATAACTTGATGCGATTTTTTCTTCATTTAATTTCGTTCTCTTTTTTTTTTACATATTATAAAACCGGTTCATTAACTGCTACATTATAGAAGTTCATTTAATTTCGAATTTAAAGATGTTCCCCCTTTAAAATATGAAAAATCGTTCGCAAGTTATTTTGCAATATTCTGGAGTTATAAGATTTATTCACATTCATCCATAAGTTCAAATGATTGAAAACTTTTAAACTTTGAAATACTATAGGTAAAGTAACTTATAAACGTAGGCTTCTTTTTATTCTTTGCTTCATGTCCTTTAGTTCCAACACTTCCAACAGTTGTTTTTTCATTCATGATAATCATCTACAGTATTTTGACTCATGTCGCTAATTTATTTTGTATTTTAAAGGGAAACATCTTTAAATACGAGATCAAATGATTTCGTATAACGGATAAGAAACAGCAAAAAAAATGCTAGGTCCAGTTTCTTGCCCTAACAACTGCAAGATTTATCCATTCATTATTCAATACTCCTACGTTTTAACATGATTTCAAAATTCTATTTGGGGGACTAAAAGATGAAAAGGAAAGTTTCATAAAATTAAATGCTATCAGATCAAAACCTCCGGTTCGCAAATTCTTATTTTTTTAGGTCAATTCCTAAACTTTACAAACACCTTTCGTTCCCTGGTAAAATTAACAATATTATGAAATAACCGTAATTTCATGCTTACAGAAATTCAGTGAATGTCAAATGCCACGGAGACAATCCATACGTAGTATACACATTACCATTAATCACCATAAAATCAGGGTTACTACAAAATGATAGTTTCGATGACATTATCTCATCCAGCGCAGTCTCAGTAGCAGCACGATTAGTCAAAGTTGTCTCCTCACTCTGACATAATTCTTTGATAGAGTCAATTAATAACTGACGACCGTGCTGAGCAGTGAATACATTCACTCGCAGACATTGCGGCGATGCTGCAACAACCGATAGAATCAACAATGGTACTAATGTTATCTTTTTCTTCAAAATGCTGAACTCACCTTTGCAATCAACTTCTTGTAGGTGATTTTTCGAAAACGAAACTTCCCAATTTACGCGTTGCTTTAGCTGAGGATAACGTTGATTGAATGCATTGAACAGTTTGTCCACATTCAGTTCTGCAAAAACAGAATGAAAATTATCACCGATGTTCCAGTTCTCTGTTTTTTTGTTTATATACATTTACCATTGTTATGATCGTAGAAACTCAATACGGGAATACCAGAATATAGTGTCCAGACAATAATTTGCACAAGATCATCATATGATATACATTCATCACCCAACGCAAACGTTAAGTGTTTCGGAATTTTAGAAAAGCTTTTAACACTTTTCACGATCAATTCAGAATCTAACAGAAATTTACGTTTTCTACCAATTAACAGCCTACCTACATTATACATAAACTTCAAAAATATTAATTTCAGCAGATTTAAGTGTAAATAAAACGAAAACATAAAGTGTAATACATTCAACAAAAAACGACAAACCAGACCAACAAACATTGACATTTCGAAATCAACCAGCATATCTGTTCGAACTTCGGATGATAAACTGCCGGCTACGCAGTACGCACAGATATTTACTTTTACACTGTACAACTTAACCTAGGGATAGATACCTCACTTGTCTAGCAGGCACCGTTGCTCCTTCTTCCTCTACACACAAAAAAACAAATCTGTTGGCCTTACGCCTTAAACCATTATACTAGATAGACTAGCTTTGTACAATTTTGTACAATGCTTCCCATTGAAGCACTGATAAATATATAATGTGACATCACATTGGGGCAAGAAGTTATTTTATCCAGGTTATACTGCTGTTATTTCCAGGTTTTTGAAGTTGATTTTAGCCAGGTTGGAGTTTTTTTTGGAAAATTGTTCATAATCATTTCTTTTTTTTTTAATTAAAAAATTGATTTTAGAAGAAAAAAAAACTTTTTTTGATTTTTTTTCTTCAAAATTTCTTATGGGATTTAACATGTATTTGTCACATTGTGACGTCATTTATGTGTGCTTCAATTTCTGATGTGAGGTGTACAGAACGAGGATCGAAAGAACTTGAGACTTTCTACTTTTATGACTCTTTATTAGCGACTAAAATATGTTTCACAAACGAAATATGAAATGGCGAGGCAACAGCGATATCGGATCGAAAGTAGAAGGGGAAACACTTCGTGATGAGAGTGTACGTATGACATATATATATAGTGTGATAGTGATGATGATGAAGAATGAGAGAAGGTGGGATTTCCGTTACAACAATTTCCATTGACATGACGAGTCTATCTAATATATGGTCGAAGCTTCATGCACACAAGTGTAGTCATTTATATCACACTTATATTATTGGAGGAAACAATAAAACAGTAAGTAATCATGAAAAGAATATATTTTGTATGTTCGCCATACGAGAGACAGAACAGAAGTGAACTCATCTTAACGTGAATTCTTGACATACATAGATTACATAAGCACATGAGGTCCCACAGAAAAATTATAGTATGTAATATTAACTGTAGAGTGTACTAAGGTGGAGACAAGATAGGACCATCATATATAGCTGGAACTCTAAGGGCCGGTATTACATTCGTCCGTGACGTCTTGATTACCATTTAACGGCCCGTTAAAGATTTCGACTTGAATTACAATTGTCCATAAGGGTAAAATCGGTTGGTTTTGTTTTGGTTATCTTACCGATCGATATTGGTGAATTACGAGCTGGTTTTATGTCCGTTAAAGCGGTTATTGTGTTTTGTAATGAATTTTATCGGCAAATGATTAATAAAAAATGATCAACTGAAGATATTTTTCTGAATTTACTATTTATTACAAATTTCTATAGATAAATTCTCTCTACAGACTAGAGAAAAATACTGTTGAGACCTCATACAATCATTAAAAAATTACTATACGAAGTAAGTAACTTCATTCTTTTAATTAATATCAGCGCAATATACGAGTATAAAGAAAAGTATATGTTTTTCTCTAAATACATTTAGATTATGGATATTTTGGAGTACATGAATAATACAGCAGATAATGGAATTATTGAAAATGATAGTGATCAAGAAAGAGAATTAGAAGATGATTTTTTTGAACTTGCAGTACTGATAGCTTTCCCAAGACGTGCAAAAGTTATACGTGAACGCCCTGACCATTTTCAAGTGTGGAGAGATCATGAATTTCTACAACGTTTTCGTTTGACAGCTACAGCTGACTTCTCTTTGGCCCATAATGTTAATTTGTCTTGCAGAGCTTTCCTTCTTTTTGATTGACCTATAAATATACACAAATGCACCAGGAACGACTGTATTGTTGAAATATTTATATATTATAAAGGTTCGGCCATATCTAATATCTTAATACCATCAGTTTGTACAGTTTCTGTACACAAAACATTCGATTTTGGTTGTTTCAGCATACTGGGTGTATACTTTGCCCAAGATTCTAAAATGTTAATAAAATAAAATACTTTTGTATTACATTTATAATTATCAAAATAATTAAATTATCTGTATTATTGGAGCATACCTGTTGCTGAAGGAACATTCTTTATATCATTTTTTTTCAATATGTTATTAGTAGAAATACCCATTAACAAATCCCTCCTCTCCTCCTCCTTTTCATCTTCATGCACAACGTACTCAACACTAGCTGAATTAAGTTCATCTATAATTGAAAATGTTATTAATAACACTATTTTACAACATTATAATAATGAAAAAAAAATATTCCATACAATTTTCTTGGAATGTATCGGACTCATCCAAGTCTTCATGACCAATAGGAACAATATCGACTATTTCTTCATCATTTACCACTAAAAAAAGTCTATTAATACATTGAAATTTGAAAATGAAAACAAAGAGGAACATTAATAATTTACCTGCATCGGAACACCAGCTTTGCTTTTGTACAAATCCCGAACTCCTTCTCCCTAGTTGTGCAAGGAGTCTTTCATCTATCGAATTCAAGACAACAGTTATTGAAGGACCACCACCTGTATCTGTTATAGCAGCTTTATTGGCAGTCAGATTCTTTTGTGCCCTACGCATCATATTCTCAAACTTGCATTTTAAAACACTTGCAGGTCTGAAGCATTCGGTACTGCTGCTCATTTGATTATTAAATTCAGACTCTATTCGTTTCCAATATTCTTTCTTTTTTCTATATATTAAACAGGAAGTAAGAAATCAATTTTTTTTTGTTAAATATAATAATGTAAAATAATAAAATCATATACATTGGGATTGAAGTAAAAATACGTACAGATTATTTGAATGATCAGTGACTTTACATTGTATAACTGCCCAATACTTGATCGCCAACGTCACCAATTCTTCCTCTTCTACCAAAGAAAAATTCGGACTTTTACTTTTTTTATTATTATTATTATTATTATCAGCCATCGGAAACTTTGTATGCGTAAATTAATCATCAAAATTTGTCAGAAAAATTAAAAACTATATAAATATTCTTTAAAGAGAATTTAGGTGAGAAAACAAATGACACTTTTTTGGCTTTTTGCTCACAGATACAAAACATTATACAAAATAAACTGTTATCAGTTGGTTATGTAACAAAATATGTACGGAAGATTGTAATACAAATTTGTGAATTAACGGTCCGTAAGTGATTGAACGACCCGTTTGGTTACGGTGGGTATTACCAATGAATGTAATACCGGCCCTAACATATATACACTTGATTTAATGTTTGTTGTAACCGAAATCCCACCTTCTCTCTTTCTTCATCATCATCACGAACACAATATATATATATATGTCATATGTACACTCTCATCACGAAGTGTTTCCCCTACTATTTTCAATCCGATAACGCTGCTGCTTCGCCATTTCATATTTCGTTTGTGAAACATAATTTAGTCGCTAATAAAATGTCATTAAAGTAGAAAGTCTCAAGTTCTTTCAATCCTTGTTCTGTACACCTCACATCATGGTAGCCATAGCTGCGGTAGAACTTTGAGGAGAGACTTAGAAATTTAAATTGATGAAATAATATATTTTTAAATTAATTTACTGTTGTGTGAAAATTTTTTATGTTTTCTGTTGAATAATACACGAAGTATTCACCGTGTTTTTTGAGAAGTTTAAACTCGAATTTTAATTTATTTTCAATTTTGAAAAATTCAAAATTATATCGAAAATTAGAAACTGAAGTTCCAGACTTAATAATGGCCAATCCTGGAAGTCATTGAACACTAAATCCAGGAAGGACCACCAAAAAGATCGTGTGAACAGCCAAAGGAAACCTGCTCCCATCATCGAGGACTCATCGTAGATCCACAAATCGAAGACCCAAAATTTTTCAGCCAACTCAAAACAAAATTCAAGCAGGAAGTACAGAGGTAGCCAGCGAAGCATCGAAAACATAAATCATTCGTCAGCACAGCAGAAATTGTAAGGTAAATTTTTTTGTAAAGGTAATATTTGTTGAAGTTAATTATTTTTCGTGTTTATGCAATTGTGTTTGAACTGAGGCTAGAAGATTAAAATTTTTTTTGAAATTATTTATGTCCCCTACAATAAATTTGTTTGAAGGAAAAATTGGAGAGTATAATATTGAGAAGGAAGAATTAAAGGAATTAATAAAAAAGTTTGAAAGTGAAAAAGTTGTTGATATAAAGATAGAAACTTATAATTTACCCTACGTTAAATACTTCACAGGCGAGATAATATTGGAATCGTTTGTAATAGACATATCAGGAAGAACTGAAGATATTAGCAGTTTGAAATATATTAAAATTTTGGAATCTTCTGTAAATTATTTTTCGAGCAGAATTTATAGTTCTGATAAATCGAAAGAGAAATTTATGAACAGATTCTTTAATTAATTAAATAATAAAAACTGGATAGTAACGAAACAAATATAAAAGGGAATAGTAAAAAGGAACTAGAAAAAACAAACAAAATAGAGGAAAATTTAATAAAGGAAATTGAAAAAGGTTCAATAGAGAATAAGAAATATATAGCTGTTATTAATAGAGAAAATAGTGTGTTAGGCTTTCGTAAAATTAAAGAAAATATGGCATCCCCAAACGAAATTAAACCTATACAAGCGCCATTGGGAAAAGTGTTTAATGGAAAATATTATTTAGACTGGCGCAGGATGATTATTTCAGCCATTAGGGGAGCTGGATATTACGATATTTTTGGGGAGCATGAATTTTTACAATCGTATATTAATCATATAGATGATCTAAATTTCCGACCCGATAAAGATATGATGAATTATTGCAAAATGCAAGACAATGCTAAAGCATTTGTATTAGAAAGAGTATCAAATGAAATTACCAAACAAATAAGGGACTGTAATACAGCAATTTTAATGTTAAAAAAATTAGATAATATTTATGGCACTAAAACTTCGGTCACAGCCAATATGGCAAAGGCAAAGTGGATGGAATTTAGATTTCAACCAGGAGGAAATATGAAATGTTTTCTAAAAAAGTGGGATGAATTAGTAACTGACGTAAGAGACAGTGGTAAAGAAGCTACTGAAATAGAAGAGTTAGAAAATTTACAATTAGCTTTATGCTACGAGCAGGCAATTGCAAAAATGCAATTTGAAAATTTACCTAAAAAAGAAAAAAATATAGATAATTTTAAGAGAATATTGAGAGAGGACTCTGACCAATAATTTAGGGATCAGACTTTAAAAAAATAGAATATTTAATAATAATCAATCGAACAATAATTATAGAAATAATGGAAATAATAATAGATATAATTATAGAGGAAGAAATAATAATTATAGAGGTAGGAATAACTATAGGGGAAATGGTAATGGTTATAATGGTTATAGAAATGAGAATCGAAATAATAATAATGGTAATAATGGTGGAAATAATAGTAATGGGAATGGTAATGAAATAAATCAAAACCAAAACCATAATGCGAATAATAATGGAAATAATAACAATGGAAATTACAGAGGAAATAATTATCGGGGCAACTCGAATTATAGAGGTAATAATTACAGAGGAAATGGTAGGAATTATAACCAAAATAATACGAAATGTTACAAATGTGGGCAATTTGGGCATATAGCGCAAAATTGTGGTAATAATAACACACAATTCAATATTAATAATGATAATACGAATAATAGTCAGGGAAATTATCCCCCAAAAACGAATACAAGTCAACCAAATTCTAATAAAAAAGATAGTACAGAACAGCAGGTAAAAATGTCCTGCATGATTAAAAAATTTAATCAAAGTAATAATGAATGGTTGTTGAATGAATTAATTAATAATAATAAAAATTACGATAATGAAAACTATATAATATTAAACCACAAACCAATTTTGGATGGGGCTGCAGAGGTACATCTAACGTCTGATTTTAATAAATTAGTAGATGTTAAAAAATTTGTAACCCCAATCAAATTGCAATGTGCTGGGAAAAATACATTTTTATATGCCACTCATACAGGTAGGATGGTGATCAAAGTCGAAAATCTCAATAAAATTCAGTCGTTGATAGAGTTGAATGATGTCCATTATGTGCTGGATCTAAATTTAGATATTATTTCAGCTATCAAAATAACAAATACTGGAATAATTAACATTGATCAGCAAAAAGATATTGCGAACATTTACTTCATTGAAAATGCAGAAATAATAATGACTGCAAAGAAAGAGGAAGGAATTTTTTATATATATTACAATGTCGAAAATAATAATAAAAAAATAAATAATGATATTAATAATGATGAACAAAATATAATATGTGCCCCCGTCACTCAAAATATAGATGATGAATGGGATGATTTTACAGTAGAACTAGAAATTCAGGAAGAAGATACTAATACTGAATCACCTCAGGGGAGTGTAAATGAAGAAATAATAATAGAAAATAATGAAAATAATAATAATATTAATAAACCACAAATAAACAATAATATTAATAAAAAATTACTAATACATAGGAGGCTTGGGCATTTAAATGCCAAATACCTGCAAAAATTAAAAACCTTAGCAGTTGGTATTCCCGATAATTTAAATTTTAGGAATGAAGATTTTATAAATTGTCAGATATGTTGTATTGCCAATAATTCAAGATTAGGTCATACAGGAAATAGAACCAAACCAACTAGAAAACTGGAGATAGCATCCTCAGACATTATGGGTCCGTTTACGCCCTCTGTGGCAAATCAAAAATATTTTTTAACATTTATTGATCATTTTTTAAAGTACACTTTTGTCATGTCTATTGCTAATAAAAGCCAAGTGACAAATGAATTCAAAAACATTATAGTATCCATGAGAAATAAATTCCCTGAATATCCTATAGGCACTATAAGATGCGATAATGCAAAAGAATATACTGATGCCAAAATAATAAATTATTGTAATGAGGTTGGCATAACAATGGATTATGTGGTGCCGTATTCCCCAGAATTAAACGGTATTGCCGAAAGGCAAAATCAAACTTTAATGAGGAGAGTACGAGCCATGTTGATTGATGCCAATCTGGATATAAAATATTGGTCCTATGCTGTGGTTACATCAGCTTATTTAATTAATAGATCCCCACGAAAACAAATGAAGGATTTAAAACCCCTATGAATTATTCTATGGAATAAAACCGAATTTAAAAAATCTTAAAGTTTTCGGAGCATTAACTTATAGACATGTACCTATAGAAGTTAGAAAACAAAATGCTACGAAAGCAAAGGCAAAATTAAAAAATAAAATCGACCCAAAATTAGCACACAGGGCTGAAAAAAATATAACGATGGGCTATACAAATACGGGATACTGTCTTAAAGACCCCTATAATACAAAATCCTACATTTCATGTGATGTGAAAATGGATGAAACACAAAACATAAAATCCTTATTAATAAATAATAAACCCCTGACAATAAAATCGGTGGATTATGAATACAATTTGGGAATTAACCCAATTATTATGAATATTAATATAAAATACAATAAAATATATATAGAGGATAACATTCCGAAAACCTTTTCTGAAATAAATACAAACCCTTTTAGGGAAGACTGGATTAAGGCCA
Organism: Ericerus pela; assembly: GCA_011428145.1. Taxonomy (NCBI): domain Eukaryota; kingdom Metazoa; phylum Arthropoda; class Insecta; order Hemiptera; family Coccidae; genus Ericerus; species Ericerus pela. Next base: position 622,529 of record WOFM01000464.1, read on the forward strand.
TAAACGACGAATTTAATTCTCTTGATGACATGAAAGTATGGGAAATAGTAGATTACGATCGCCAAAAACTTATAGATACGAGATGGATTTTCACAGTAAAATTTGATGAGTTTGGAAATCCTAAACCAAAAGCGAGACTTGTGGTAAGAGGTTTTAAAGATCGAACCGAATATGGTATTGCCAAAACCCATGGCCCGGTAGCATCAATTGGAACAATAAGATTATTATTATCTATAGTTAATAAGGAAAAATTAATAATGGTACAATATGACGTAAAGACCGCATATTTAAATTCACCAATTATAAAACCCATTTTTGTAAGGAAACCTGAGGGAATAAATATAAATACCAATCAAGTACTTGAATTAAAAAAATCAATTTATGGATTGAAAACATCCAGCAAGTCGTGGTATGACTTATTAGACACAAAAGTAAGGGATATGGGCTTTGATAGAACTAAAAGTGATAGGTGTCTTTATACAATAATAAATAATGATGAAAAAATTTATTTTTTAACATATGTGGATGACATATTAATTGCATCGAACTCACAATTATCCATTACTAAAATAAATGAAGAATTGCAGAAAGACTTCACATTCACCATAATTAATAATCCAAGATTCTTTGTAGGTCTAGAAATAGTAAGAAATATCGAAAATAATACCATAATACTCTCACAATATAAACATATAGACAAAATGCTAAAGAAATTTGGAATTTCAGAATTAAAAAATACTAATACACCCATGGAAACGGGCTTAAAAATAGATAAAATAGAAAATGGAAGAGACGATACGGAATACAGGTCAATGATAGGAGGGCTATTATATTTGGCAAGACTCACAAGGCCGGACATATTGTTCCCAGTCAATTTTTTCTCCCATTTTCATACACTCAAAAATTACGTAAAAAGAATTTTTAAATATGTTAATACAACAAAAAATTATAATATAATATATAAATCGGAAGGGGATGGTATACAAGCTTATATTGATGCCTCATATGCACCCTAAGTTGATGAAACAAACATAGATCTAAATAATCTCAAAAAGGGAAAGTCAATAACAGGATTTATGTTATTTGCTTATGGAGACTTGGTGGAGTGGAATTGCTCTGAGCAAACTATTCACGCATCATCGAGTACTGCAGCAGAGATAATTGCAGTTTTCGACACCCTTGATACTATAAAAGTAATACAGTATATGAATTATGAAATTTTTGGAGACAAATTGATGGTGGATGTAATGGAAGACAATATTTCAACACAAAAAATATGTTCAGGGGGTAGCCAGAAGAAATCGAGGGCCCTAATGATTAAATGCTACTCGATATTAGAGGCATTAAAAGAAAAAATAATATTTTTTAGAACTGTGAGCTCTGAGAATCAATTGGCTGACGTTTTAACCAAATCTTTGGATCGTTCAAAATTCAAGAATATAATTGTCAAAATATTAAACGACACTAATATATATACATAATATAATAATAATTTGTTTATTTCAAAGTAATAATATGTTCAAAATTTTTCCCTTCAAAGTACAAGTCGTCCCAAGTCCAAATATAAGTCGTAACATGAAAATAATTGCTGAAAAATTAACCTTCAATTATTGCAAAAAATAAAGAAAATTTTTGGAAGAGATAGATACTCCATTTCTCAAAAATTGCAACAAAGAAAACAGCATTAAAATCGAGCAAGAATAAACCCTACAATTCGCACAATAAAAACCCTATACATTTTCAAACAAGCGTTAGAGAAATACACGAAATATTCCCACAAGAATGATGAAAGAAAATCCACCAACAATAAACACAATAAAAATTAAAACCCATTACATGACGACAATTAAGATAAATCGAAAAGGTTACCTTATCATAAAACATGTTAGACGCCAGTTCAAATACAATAGCAACATAGGAAAGATAATAAACGATGCAACGTATATTATTCTACAATCCTCTACATGTCATATTATTTAGATAAGATACCTTTGTCAACTTTTTATTTTTTTTCCCTTCAATGTAATATATGTTCGTGAATATTTTTTTTCTCTTTTTCTAATTTTTTTTTCTCTACTAGAAATATACGATGAATGAATCATTCGTTACTCATAATACTTTGATATTTTTGCATGTTACCAATTTTTACACGTTAATAATATTTTTTGTTGTTTTATATACTACCATATTTTATTTCATATATTAATATTGAATGTTCCATGCATGTTACCATACTATTTATTTATTGTATTTATTTATCTTATTCAATTTATTTTTTTTCTTCTCCATCTCGAAGCACAGCATAACAAAATTATTTTAGGAACCAAAATTACCACAATAATATTCGAATAATACGATGTCAATATTTCTATTTTTTATTTTTTATTATGCATATATCATTTTTGTACTTAAAATATTTTTTTCAGAAATAATAATTCGTTTTACTTTCAGCGTTGAACATGATGAAGAACTCGAACGGTAAAATTTCAGGTGGGTGTTGTAACCGAAATCCCACCTTCTCTCTTTCTTCATCATCATCACAAAAACAATATATATATATATGTCATATGTACACTCTCATCACGAAGTGTTTCCCCTACTATTTTCGATCCGATAACGCTGCTGCTTCGCCATTTCATATTTCGTTTGTGAAACATAATTTAGTCGCTAATAAAATGTCATTAAAGTAGAAAGTCTCAAGTTCTTTCGATCCTTGTTCTGTACGCCTCACATCAATGTTTAAATACAAAATACTTCATTAAAAATTGTTGAAATATACCAACTTACTCAACTTTGTCCTTTAAGTCCATCCTCCATAGTCATACTTTACAACGATGTAATTCTATTTGCATTTGTGTTTAGGCAACACTGGTTTCCCCTTAAGTGATGTAATGACTGATTGTATACTAGTGTACTTAGAAATGGTTTATTTGATCTGTGGCATATGTGTATTTGACCATTCGCTGTATGTTCCATTTTTGTCTGTTGTTAATATACACTGATCTGCCATGCAGTGCACTTTGTTTTATTTAATATTTTGTAGCAAAAAATCCTGAATCCGCAATAAAAATTGTTGTTCTACATTCTCATTCCACTCACTCATAACACTTAGTGCCTCTACATTTGTTCACATTTACTAACACATTCAGGTTAGGTAACTTACATGACTTTTATTTCTCAAACTCAATGAACACTAATATGATTTTCCCCCTCGAACACTTTTTGTTCAGTAGAGGGAGATTTTTCATCTTCATCAAACTTATTTCAGACTTGTATATAATTTGTGCTTTTAATGTATTATATAGTATTTCAAACTGTCTTGTAATTTCTTTCCTTGGAAGTCAACCTCACTTCAAAAATTACGAGAAAATTTATTTTTTTGCCCTATACCAATAATTTTTGTCATCTTGGTTTTAATCTTAAAGACTGATAGAACATCCACACCAAACATGGCATCAGAACACACATTAATAATGTTAGGTATCGATATATCAAGTACCACTATCAACAGTCTGCAGTTGATATTTCACAAAGTTACCAAGTCACCAAGTTTCCCGGCTCTTATAATTTTCTGTGATTTTGTTCTTATGAATTAAGTCAGTTACTTATTCATCATTCTGGTTTGTATCAATTTAATGGCCATCTGATGATTAAAAGTGTTGTGTAATGGTAATTTTATATCTCTTAGTCAGTGAAAAGTTATTTCATTAAAGTCTAACTTGAGAGTTTGAATGTGTTGGGATACAATTCCTTCACTGCCTCACAAATATAATGGTGTAAACTTATAACTAACCTGTACATAATATATATGTAACATTCTTGTATTTCACATGTGGCGACACTGGTTGCTGCCTCATAATTTTTCCATCTATGATCAACCGAGATTGTTCTCCATCCATCAGTCGTTGTTACGATGTCGTGAATAAATAATTTGAGTTGACATTTTGTTTTTCACTGTGTTCGTTTTCAAAAGATATCATCTCTCCTCAACAGAATGTGAATAGGTACAGCACTTATTTGAAAATAGCTTTTTCTGCATAATAAATGCATTACACTGTATGTTTTTGACAACAGGTTAGGGGAATGATGTAACATAACCACACTCCTTTAGGGTGAATGCTCAACACAGAGAAAACAGGAAGTTAGGTATCTAGGTTATATATATTGTAAATTTGACATACATTAGTAGAGCTCTATAGATACAAGCACAGCAATATGCCATTTTGTATCCACAGTTTAATTCACATAAACCTTTGAGAATTTCAGCATTATCTCAAGAACTAATGATTTGATTTTTGTAAAATTTTCACAGAATTTTTAACAAACATATGTTAATATTTTGCCAAAAATTTCAGCTTTATACAATTAATGGTTCTCCTATAATCGCATTTGATAACTTTGATAGCATAGTTTGATCTCATAAAATTGTGTATAATAAGAGGCTTGTTTCTTTACAAGCGTCTCGTAGAAGGAAGTTTTTTTTAGCAGGTTTACATGTTCTGAAATCATGTTTGAAGTTCTGTCTACTTTTTTGTTGAACACAAGAAATTATGACGGCTTTCAAATCAGTTTGTGGCACAGTGAATAAGGATATGTGGTAGCATATTGCAGGTTGTGGGTTCGAGTCCTATGTATTTTTTTGAATTTTTTATTTTATTTATTTTATTTATTCTTGTTTTTTTCTGTCGCTTTTCAGCCATCTTTGAAAAAGACAAATGATTGTTCTCTTGTAAATCCTCTCAATAATTTATAATTCCTTCAATTTTTTTTACAATCATAATGATTATCTGTGCATCCTCCACAAAACAGAAACTTACTTCTTTTGTATTTGAAAAAAAAAGAAATGGGCGTGCTTTCCTCGCACCAGCTTCACCACATGGCTGAAAAGTGATAGAAAAAAAATGAAAATAAATAAAATAAAAAAATTCAAAAGAATACATAAGATTTTAACCCATAACCCACAGCATGCTAGCACACATCCTTATCCATTCTACCATGAACCAATTTAAAAAGTAATGTTATAATTTCATATATTCAACAAAAAAATTAATTAATCTTTGATGCTCTAATTCCAACTGAAATTCAAACATGACATCATAACTTGATCACCCTTTTTTTTTATCAAGATGAAAATACAAACATTAAACATTGATAATGCGATAACACAAGTTCAAAATAATGAGCATATGAATATACTAGAGGCACAATACATTACATTTTACATGACATATATTGAGGCCAGCTACCCCCACTCCATTAAACCTATACATCCCATTTAAAATGCATATGAAATATGCGTTTTTACCTGAATTTTTAGCATGATTCTCTCATTTAACAAGATAGGTAATTTTTCCAAATAAATGAAATTTTATAGGAGATTTCAAGGAATAAAATGAGCTCAAAAACAATAAGTTTAAGCTATTAGAAGCTGAGAAAAAATTCTATAGGTAGTCATTCATTCCCATAAATAAATTCAAGTTTACCTCTTCTTTCTCAGTCCTTTCACTTGTATTTTCAGGAATCAGAAAACTTAAAAAATGTAAAATATGCAAAAATATGTGGTAAAAAGCCAAAATATGTTAAAATATGCTTATATAATATATGTATCATAATAAAAAATTTTTCAAATACAATTTGAAGTCAATTTCAAAATAGCTCTGTGTTTTGTCTGAAAACAAAAATTTGATAATTGAATGAAAGTGAGACATCGAACAACCATTCAAAAAATTACTGATTAAATTAAGGTGTTGATTTATTTAGAACAAAAAGTTAAAATCAAAATTGTTTGGGAAATGTTAAAAATTTGAAAATGTTATTTTTTATGGAAACAATTAACGATTGAAAACCGTGAAAATAGGGAAATATGTGTAAGAATGAAAAAAAAAGAAGTAAACATATGCACAATAATGCTATAAAAATGGCAAAATATGTAAAAATATGCGCGAACATATGACATTTATTTTACTCAGAATTTTATGAATTGTAAAGAAAACACTAATATGCGCAATAAGAACTAGGGTTTCAAAGCCAATTGAAAAAGCTATCAATTTTGGCTATTACTTTCAACCTTGAACATACATCTTTTGCTTTTGGCATTTGGCTTTTTATATAAAGCTTTCGGCTTTCAGCTCTTTCATAATTTCATTAAATTTTTACAAAATTAGCTTGGAGAAACATTATAAATTTTGAAAACTGAAAAATGTTATTCTGAAAATTTCCGCTAGTAAAATGTAAACAAAGAAAGTTTCTAAACATACAGCTTCTACTTTTGGCTTTCAACTTTTCATATAAAGCTTTTGGCTTTTGAATTTTTCCTCTAAAATATTTTGGCTTTGGTTTTCAGCTTTTGGTTTTTGGGCAGCTTTTAAACTCTAATAAGAAATCTCATAAAAAATATATTTTTTCATAGAAATCCTTTCTTTGTTTATTTGCCAAACAAATGACAACAAGGTGATACCAAGGGAAGCCATCCAATGACATTAAGTCAATGGAGAAGAACCTTTTTTTTGGTGTGCATTATCAGAATAACAGTATCAGCAGTGGTAATTGAGGTAGTAATGGTAATAATAAATTTAATAATTATAATCATTTTAATTTTTGTGGTAATAATGAAAATTATAATGTTAATTCTAGTCAGGGAAATCAAAATCATGATATAAGTTCAGGTTCTAGTCAAAATTATAGTCTTGATTCAAATGTTTATAATATTAAATGTCATCTCTGTGGTACGTCAGCCTAATGTGGTAACTCCTAGGTCCTAGGCACTATGGTATCACAAAAGAGAACACATCTATGCATTGCATTAGTACCCAAATGTTCACTTTTACATTGTATTAGTACAAAAATACTAGGTACCAAGGCAACAATGTATTGTATCAAGGCCTAAATGTTTGCTTTTGCAGTGAATCAGAGCCACAGTAATAGGTACCAAGATAGCAATGCATTGTAAATGAGAACATATCTATGCATTAAATTAGAGCATAGATGTTAATAAATTAAAATTGATATCTGAGCTTTGAAGCTGGAAAGTAATATCTTCACAATTTTGGTAAAAGTTCCTGTAGTTTTATAAACTTCCATTACCATTATTACTCACCATAGAATGCAATTAAAGAAATACTTCATTTTTCAAAATTTTCAAGTAAAACTATTGATTTAAAAATAAAAACTCCTCCGTGGTTTCTCAAAATGCAGGTTGAATCTTTTTGATATAAATTTTATCACTCTCAAAAGGCTTCTATATGTAAATCTATAATTTACTTGCCTACTCATGATCTAAAATATTTAAAATAAGTCTGTGAAGGGTGAAGGCTTCAAAAAATTTTAGAAGAAATTATTTCTAATAAATTTTTTTGGAATACAAAAATGTTTTTGAACTCTGAAGTTCTATTCTTACATAGTATCATTCTTTAACTATATAGTACTGGACTATTAAAGCTCCATAAGTAGTGATGGTTAAAATTAAAAAATTTTTTCTATCGATTAATCGATTATAAAAATAATTATTAAAAACCTAAACAAATTGACATTTATTTAAGAACTGGTAACCAATACAAAGAAACTTTCCCATAAACAATAATCAATGCCTATAAAATTCTGAAACCATTAACCAGAACAATAACAAAGAATGAGTTTTAACTGGTTTTCAAGAAATATCAATATTATTGATTATTTTTTCCCAAAAATTACCAATTATTTCCTGGAAAATTAATAATTATAGATAATTTGCACTTGAAAAAATTTTTTGTACATTTTACCCCAAATTTTGTCTCAACTGATAATCAGTAACCACAACCAATCAGGGCCGTACCTAGCTTTTTTGCCACCCTGTGCAAACAAACTTTTTGACACCCTCCCAATACCTAAATCAGAATGATATTCTTTGTCATCGTTCAGACAATGCATCAGACAACGACAATGTATTATATTAGGGCTTTTTTGTTTTTGGTTAGTATGGCATCCTTGCACACTGCTGCCCTGTGTGAATGCACAGATTGCATATACCTAGTTACAGCCCTGCAACCAATAACCAGAAAAGTCATTTTGGTTAACCGGAACAATAAATAATAACCAAATAATTACATTTTTAATAGATAAATAGTAACCAATAATCAATATAGATTATTGAAACTTGAAAATAACGAAGACATAATTGACTGAAAACATATGTATATTAAAACCTTGTTGATAACATGACACTGGGTGACTGACTGACTGACACAAAGATGTATAGAAAGACAAGTTAGTTCACTCTGATAAAAAAAGGGTCAGATATTTGAATTAGAAAAATTTATCTCAGTAGATGGAGTATGCGCTAATATGGATTCATTGGGACAGATTTTTATCATCGCTTTAAAGGAGAATTCATAAAATCTAAGTTATCGAAAGTAATTACATGAAAACTGTAAGTTTTAGAAAGTTGAAATTTTCAGGAGACATCTGCATAGGTTATCTCAAGATTGACTGAAATTTTGGTTGAAATTGTACATTCATTTTTTGAGATATCACTGAAATTCTGTTGATATTCCCCAACTTGATTGAATTCTTTTCATTAAAATAACAAGATTTGAATAGAATTTCAGCGATATCTCAAGAAATAAATGTATGATTTCAGCCAAAATTTCAGAGAATCTTCAAATCACCTATTTAGATGTCTTCAGAAAATTTCAGGAAATGGTTAGCAGTCCAGAAAGATGTATGAAGTCGTTTAAAAATAACAAATAAATGAAGGTTAAATTTGGTACATAACAAACATGTGAATAAAATCTTGATAAAATCAATTGAAAAGAAATCCTTAATGATCTATGTGCTGCCAGTGGGAGAGTTTTTTCCTACCCTATTATTTAACATTTTTGAAAGTGAAAATGTATAGGAGTGAACTAGGGCTTGTAACCAAAACATCTTTGGGGTTATTGGTTACTGTGAACCAATAACAATCTATATTGGGTTCTGGTTATTAGTTATTATTTAAAAATGTAATTATTTGGTTATTGGTTATTGTTCTGGTTAACCAAAGCAACTTTTCTGGTTAGGTATTGGTTCTGGTTACTGGTTATTGGTGAAGACAAAATTTGGGTAAAATAGATGAAAAAAATTTTCTCCAGCTCAAATTATCTATAATTAATAATTTTCTAGGATATGATTAGTAATTTTTGAAAAAAAAACCAATCAATAACACTATTTCATGAAAACCAATAAAAACCGATTCTTTATTGTTATCGTTCTGGTTAATAGTTTCAGCATATTGTGGGAACTGGTTATTGGTTAGGAGAAATTTTTTTGTTTTGGTTATTGGTTCCCAAATCAATGTTGTCAATTTGTTTCAGTTTTTAGTGGTTATTGTTCTGGTTATGGTTGTGGTTACAAGTTCTAGAGTGAACTAACTCGTCTCATCTACAAATACAACTTTGGACTAACAGCACAATATAATTATTAGCGTTAGCAGTGCATGTGAACTTGGTCACAGCTAAAAAGGTAAGAACAACTGAGTATGATTTGACAATTTGTCGCACAACATTAAAAAATAAAAAAATTTGATTAAAAATTATTTCACAAAAATCACAGAATATTTATACTTTTAAGAAAATTGGTAAACTTAGATGCAATGAGACCTTTCGCAAATAAGTCACCGAATTAATCATTTGAATTTAAATACCTGTAATTGAACATTAAATTTTATCAGTGTAGATATCTGTGTGTAGTCACCATTGTTTAACCTCTGGCAATGAAATTTTGTGTAGTGTTAAAAGCTTTCATTGACTACACTACACATTCCTGTTTAAATTTTTGAAATTCATTCTATTGTTTCAGAGGAAGAGGTTATCAAAATTTTAAAAACCCACCATGCTGTCATTATTTTAACTCCCTAAATTGAAAGATTATTTGCCAGAAATTTTTTTGGTAGTTAGAGATATTAGAAACTGGTTGTAGGTATGAAATTTGAGCAAAATCAGTTTACTGGTTTTCGAATGGCAGCCATTACGAAATTTAACACTTTTGAAAAATACACATTTTTACAGCGATTGATGCGCGAAAGAGATATTTTCATAAGTTGTCAACTTCCGTTCATTATTTGAACGATTAAAATCTCCTAAAACAAAATTTTATTTTATCAAAATGTAGGTATCTACTTCTTAAAACTAAACATTTAACAATTTTTACAAATTTAAAATAAATCTAGATTTATTACAAATATTTTTACAAAATGAAAATAAATACTGAGCAAGAAGAATCCATTACTAATAAACTGAACTGAGAAAAAACTAGCTCTTTGAGCCATGCAATTTGCATTTTTTCTCTTGTTCAAATTTATTTCTAATGGCAAGAATAAAAAAAAAACGAAAACATTAATATTTCAGCGAATAATATCTATTTTATCTAAATGATATGGACAATTTTTAATTTTTCAAAAACTATTCAAAATACTAACAATTCGAAAAAATTATTCAATGTTTTTTGTTTCGTTCTCTTTTCCTGTAGGAAAATCATTAATAATTTCTCCGTCCGAACCATTACCTATTATGTAGTTTAAAGGAATGTTACATGTATTCATAAAATCTTAATTTTTGAGATGCCTATACTTGCCACAATTACAAACTAATTTGGTTACTGTTCCGAGTAGGTCCTGCTTTTGATTGTTTTGCAGTGGCGTCAACTTTGTGTTACGTGTGTTGTATATGCAACACAAGGAAAATTTGTGCAACACCCAGAATTAGTCCGAATTGATCGAACCTAAAAATTAAAGTGAGTCATAATTTCTAAATTCTAGTTTATTCCTCTTTTCGAGTGTGCGACTGTAACACCCAGGAAAAATCTAAATTGCCACAACGTGATTCTGATTTTAATGTGTGAAACGTTTCATTCATCATGCCTCGCTACTCGGCTTGCGAATTTGAAATTTATTTTACTTTGTGTAATTCTTTTTCTTTAATGCCGTTCTGCTCCACAGCTTTATTTTTTACAACGTAGGATCTGATGTAGAAGTTGGTGAATAATATTAAGAATGTAACTCCTTGAATGAACAGTAATAATGTCAATGTTTTCGGTACTTCACATTTGGCTATCAGCAGGGTAGTCATGTACACGATAATTATGACGAATTGCGTCTGAAAAATGAAAAATAATAAATTTCAATTCGAATTAAAATTAAGAAAATTTAATACAAATATTTTTATTACATTCTTAGAATGAATGTAGCCCAAAATTTTTACAATTTGGGAACTTATGTAGGTATGGATTTACATGGAAAATACATTTTCTTAGCACACTGCCATACTCCATGAGGATAATTGAAAGAAAAAAAAATAAAAATAAAAAAAAAATCTATCTGTTCCGTCATATTAAGCAGACAAACACATTCGCTGACCTAAATATTTTGTAACAAGTAACAGCGAATATTTCTATTAAATATTCACTGTTACATCCAACCACTAACCTAATTATTGGGCTAGCAGATGCGCAGATGAACAACTAGTCAGCATATCTGTCAGCACTATTCAGGTACCCATGTACCATAAGTACACTTTTGGCAAATGTAAACAATTAGGCACAAAAAGAAGTGACCTGATAATTCGAATTACACCAGGACTTCACTTGCCTTTCTTCCGAGTATTGACACGGAGTAATTCTGTTCAACCTCGTGAAGTTCGAAGACATTCCCATACGTCACAAGTTTGTAGTCCGCCCTAGTGGAGGCGTGACTCTTTAAGGAACAGATTTAAGACGCAAAGAGAGTTATAAGTATAAGATATAATATCGTGGTAATTTGTGAAGTGTTCTTTTCTAAATAAAAGTGAACACAAATTGACTCTACTTATTTTGTTGGTCTCTATGTATTTCCGGGCTAGAGACATAACACTATCAAATGGACTTTATATTTTTCAATTAACTGCAATTAATAATTTTAATCTACTCAGTCTCAGTGTGTAAAATTTATTGAGTTCTTCTCAGTGTTTGATACAGAATTTTTTTAAAAGAAGGAGTTCCCAATTTTAATTTTTGGCTATTTAATGGGTCTGTTTTATAATTCATATCCATAACACCCTTCTCAGGTAGCGAATATCTACTTCAATAACATGGACGCCCTGACTACCTACTGAGTTATTCTTGGTCAAGATGCTCCCTTGGATTCATCCCTGGTTCTTATATTTGTACTCGCGTCTAATATAAGATGATTCCTGGCTTCAACGCTAAGTTACAAATAATGAATAGACGTTCGCAGTAACGAATAGAATAAAAGTTTATAATAAATACACTTTGAATGTTATTTTATGCAGCAAGATGCCTAGCATTATTTATAAATGGAAACTACGTATCAATTGAAAGCAATCTTCGTTTTCTCTCAAATGCCAGTTCTTACAATTATTTCCTTGATAAATATCTCTAAAGAATTGATCCTCCTTGCATAAATATTTTTCGCATTGGCAAAGAAAAACTATATATCTGCTTTACTGCTAAAATATTGTTTTCGAGTATTTATTCGCTACATTACCATGTGGCGGCAATGGAAAATTTTTAGTCACTTTTCAAAGTAGTGTATTGATCTTTTCATCAAAGCATCGATTAGCAATTAACATAATTATTATACTTAACTTATACATAAACTTTAAATAAAAAATTTGTCTTAAAAAGGGGAAAAAAAAAAGTTGTATGATGTAGCTGTAGAGTTTATTTAATTCTTATTTGTCAACAAATACGTTCTAAATAAAAATTTTCTGGCCCTGAATATAATTATATGAAAAAATCGTATGAAACCCGGTTTTATCGACTTGTGATCAGTTCAATTTTTTTAGAATGTTAGTGAAAAATTTCCATTTACTTTTCATTGAATTAAACGATTCTACAACTCATTGCCTCAGTTTGAATATAAGTTTCTTTCGTAAAATTTCGATTTTGCGGGTGTCTATTGGGGAAAATATTCTATTTGAAAGTAACAATTTTTTCATTTTCTTGAACTAGTAAAGCCATAAGCCTCGTAAATTGGAAACTTTCAGTACAAACTCACGCTAAGATCTAAGTTATATTGGTAAGACTTTTGATATTAATACGTCTTTATAATCGGGTATTTTACCAGAAAATAGAAGATGACGTCGAAAGTACGTCACGTCACGCGACGTTGTTGCCCTCGAGCCCCTTAGATTTTGAAAATAGGCATTTTTTTTTGAATATTGTGCTTACTTCTTCCCATCAAAATATGAGAATAAGCAGCATATTAATACCATCTGTGTGCTTCTCGTCACATTTTTGTCGAAATCTCCAGCATCTTTGATTATCAATGAAGCATTTGATAGGTATCCACTATTTTTTGCCTCCATTATAACATAGCTCGGAATGGCCCAGTTCGAGACATACAGCTGAGATGTCCAACGCCACATCAAAAACATGTCAAAGATAAAATGTTTCAAATTTCAATATTTATTGCTGCGCATGTGTCGTAGCTTGATAGTGTGCGTGTATTGGTATGGAGATGTCTGTTTTCACAATGAAATATGTGCAGCTTTGATGCGCAGAATTATAACTGAAGTTATTGCTTTTTCTCTATATTTCACGCATATTTAAACCACAGCACATATGGATCTCTTCAGTTGTATGTCTCTGAGCCCAGTGAAGTAAGGGTTTTTATTTTGTACTTCGGGCAATCATGCAAAATTTTATCCTGCACAACCCTTTAAATTAGAAAAAAGGAAACATTTTAACTCCACTATTTCATGCCAACATCCTCCTCAAAGATGTATTCCTAGAAAATTAGCAGCTGGTCCACGATACAGACTCATGTATTTTAACTCCAAAATTTGAATTTACAGAAAAATCTCTCCTGTTAATCGAATTTTATATTACGCCCATTTGTGAAAGTCACTCTGACTTCGTTTCGTCACTCGAATTGATGCCTGAAGCATACCTAATGACTAGAATCGTAATAATGATTTGGTTCTACAATTTTCCTTTTAGTCAGTCTCTCTCTATGTGTATTGTTTTTCCACTTGACAGCCCATTTAACAAAGCAAACATTCATCTTTTACTCGAATACTCTACATGTTAAAACTACACCACTAATTTTCATTGATTACTTGCCCTCTATAACTTAAAAACACCTGTCTAGTGGAACTGCAGCTATAAGTATTTCCTCCTCCTTTTTACTGACAGTTTCAAAAGGACGTAATGTTAAGACTCTTTAATGTATCGTGTTTGAACTAGTTTTTGGAGTTCTAAAAAATTTTGCATGCCTCTACAACAATCAGTTCTCAACAACATACAAACAAAATTCTGATACTACCTGTTCGTCTTTTTTTGTGCGAGTGTCCTGTAATATTAATTTGAAATTTCGTGCTGTTTTGGATTTTCAAACAAACTGACAATCATAAAATAGAATTTTAGGTTTTGCTGTGATTTTTTTGCTCATGTCTTCCTGTTTTTAATATTCTTATTATTTTTACAAACAGCCGCACATGTCGTGGCTCCGCCCACAGGTCCCAGCGCATAGCCTGTGCGCTGGTTCTCCTACTACACTCCTAACAGAGTTACGTAGGGATACTGGTGTTGAGGCGAGGCAGTTGTGAGTTACAAGGCGTGCGATGCAGGTGTGTGACTCCAACCAACTTTATATGGTCCGTTGGACCTTAAACCATTTTATATATAAGCTTCTACCCACTACATGGTAGCAGGAGCAATATAGTCTGGTGGTTTGGAATTAAAAATTCCCTGAATTAACAATTCATAGCCTAAAAACGCTTCCACTGTAATAACTTTGAACAAAAATACGAAGTATTTTTGCGGACTAACCATCCTCACTTGAACTTTAACTTTTAGTTGAAAGAGTTCATCGAATTAATAATTCGTATTATCTTATTTTTGTCTAACAAACAAAGAAAAATAATTTAATAAAGACTAACCATCTTCTCACGTAAAAATAAGAATTAAAAATTCTCCAAGTAGCGGCAAAAATGAAAATTTAGCGCCCCCATTAATAATGGATTCCTATCTAGAACTCATCATTCTAATATACACGAATATTTATTCAAGTATTTTGGGTAATGACGACGAAAAAATTAATAATATTAATTTTTCCGCCGCCCCTAGCATTCATCTGCTCAAAAATATTACGTATTTTTTTCCTCTTTTTCATTAATAATGAATTTAGGACAAGAGTAAAATCTTCCATATTGTCAAATAATTAAATTATTTAACAATACAGCACTAATCATGCTAAGTCTAAAAAAAAGAGTCTGAAAAACTCCGCGGATAAATGCTTCAATATTTCTATCGACGTAAATTACGAGAGCATAAAAAAGACGAAAATGGACGATAAAATCCTATATCTATCTCACTCGCACTCGTACGTCTAAAAAATAGAAATTAATATCGGCCGAATTTCGTCTAAATTTAGACAAAAATTCGTGTCATTGCATCAATTTGCCGATCCAAGGTCAAAATCACCTAACATAATAGCGATGCAAGTATCGACTTGCATCGCGAAAGATTCACCATCTTACCACTACACACGTAAAATGCGTATAAAAATACGTCAACGACAGCAACGGGTAAGAACCATATCTACCACGTTGACTCGCGCGCATGCGCAAACTATGGTTTTTAAGTCAACGTCCGCGAATTCGTACAGCAACCCTTAGCAGTTCCTGGTACAAATTCATCACGTTGCGCTTTTTTTCCCGTAATTAATTCCGTAATTAATTAATTTTTGCTGTGTGTTGTTGTTTTTTTACGTAAATTTTTACGCAAATTAATTCGTTCTTTTATTATTTAATCGTTATTCGTGAGTTTTTACGTAATTTACGTAATTAAAATACTTTTTTTTCTCACGTCGGCGAAGTAGCGGATAGAATCTTCTACTCATCTCAATAATTACAAAACTCATCCTTAATTTTCCCGAATTTTGGTAAGTGTAATTAAAGGACCATATCCTTACATTCTCAAATAATTATATAATTGTTTAGAATAATATTTTCTTTCGTAATAATCTGACTTTAGTGTCTTTATTTTCGTCTGAAAAATAACATGGACTCATCATCCTCTTCACGAAAAAATTATAGGTCTCAGATCTAAATAATCTTTAGCCTATAAATTATATTTTTTTGTGTGTATATTTTTTCAAATAGTGTCGCGAATAGAATTTTATTCTTTCGCCCCAGGGTCATGCCCGATTTTTTATTGGCACCCTGACACTTAGAAAAATTTTATTAATAAGAACTTATCATTCTCATGCATAATTTTCGTAATTTCGTCCTAGGGTCACGCCCGATTTTTTATCGGCTCCTTAAGACTTATAAATTTTTTATGCATTTTCCAGAACTTAACATTCTTGTATCAAAAAATACGTTTTTCGCCCTAAGGTCATGTCCGATTTTCTTTCGGCTCCTTAGGACTTGTAGAAATTTTTACTATTTTTACAAAATTTTTTAGAACTTAACATTCTTGTACTAAAAATACGTAATTCTGTCCTAGGGTCATGCCCGATTTTTTAACGGCACCCTAGGACTTGTCAAAAATTTTAAATTTTATTTTTTTTGACAACAAATGAATTTACCATTCTCGTACCAACAATACGTAATTTCGTCCTAGGGTTACGCCCGATTTTTTAGCGGCACCCTAGGACTTGTCAAAAATTTTTAATTTCCTTTTTGACAATTTTCAGAATTTACATTCTTGTATTAAAAATACGAAATTTCGTCCTAGGGTCACGCCCGATTTTTTAACGGCTCCTTAAGACATAGAAATAATTTTATTATTCTAGGAATTCATCATTCTTGTAATTAAAATACGAATTTTCGTCCTAGGGTCACGCCCAATTTTTCTTTAGTCGTAAATACTTAGAAAAATTACGAAAATTAAGTACCAAAAATACTCAAAATGGACTAAAAATCCACTTAACGTAATATTGATGAATATCATTTAATACATGGTAAATCAATTATTTCACTCTAGTGAGAAGAAGTTTGTGTCGCTGACACTAATACTTTAAAAATTTAATTTTTCTCTGCACCTTTCCTCATTAAATAAACGTTTAACACACGTCATAGTAAATAAACAGCAATAATATGCTGATGAAATCTAAACAATTTTTTATTAATTTTCTGTTCTCAGTACTAATTATACATGGCAGAAAAAGGAATTCAAGATTCCCCGATCTCTTCCCAAAAAGAAGATGATCTTTTAGATCCTAACAATCTTCCATGGTCCGATTAAGTGGACATGCAACAAACGGCTGCCGAAGCTAATAAAGCCTCTGATGCAAAAGCTGTTGAAGCTAATGCTGATGAAGCAAATAAAGCTGCCGAAGCTCAAAAAACTCTTGAGGCTAAAAAAGCCGAAAAGAAAAAAGCGGCTGCTGCAGCCAAAAAAGCGAAAGCGGAACTTATCGCTAAAGAAAAAGCTGAAGAAGCTGCCCGAATCCGAGAAGAAGAGGATAGGGCCCGTAAAATTACGGCCGAAAAACAAGAAAAGGAGCGAAAACTCCTCCAACAACGTGAAGAACGTCGCAAAAAAGAAGAGGAAGAAGAACTCCTTAAAAGATCGAGAGCAATCTCAGACACTTCTGGATCTCGTCGACCACGTAGTCCCAGCGTAGAATCATCGGACTCAACATCCTCAGATGATACCTATGTGGCCACCACTGTTGTGGAGGATTGCGAATCCTACGCGTGGCGTATTCACGAACTCTTACAAACGCCAATAATTAAAGGCTTTGATTACGAGGCAATCTTATCCGAAAAGGATGCGATTGACTCGTGTTTCGAAGATCTAAAAAATCTCTCCACTAAAACGGATAAAGATATAATTATCCGAGCACGTAACTGCAGACGGGATTTATTAGTTAAGCGTTCACGCTTAATTAAGAAATTCTCGCCTGCAGTTGCACCAGAACCTGTTCCCCTTCTGGATTTAACCTCCCTTCAACAAAAGGAGGAGGAACAGCGTTTGAAACAACAAGCTGAATTGGAAGCCAAACAGCTTGCTCGTGCCAAAGAAATTGGCAAGTCTCTTACCAAGGCTCGTACTGAGATAGATATTACTTATCGCCAGTACAAAAAATTGGATCAAACCATCACCGAAATTGAAAAAACAATTCGGCAAGAATTTAATCTTAATATATTAGAATTCGAGATGAAATATCTTCAATCAACACAGGAAGTTCCTGCAGGTTCTCCAAACCTACCACAAACTGAGGAGGACGATGTAGATCTCGATCCAACATCGGCTCAAGGATCAAAAATCCCACGTCTAGTAAAGGGTAATCAAAAATCCAATACTATTAAACGTACGCATGTTATGATGACCAATGATAATTCTGAGGAAAATGAGCATGTGACCACTTCTAAAAAACATAGAGGTGAGTCGTCTCAAATTCCACCAGAAAATTCATCGACATCATTAATTAATTTATCTACGATTAACCATCCTGTAATAGATAATCAGGGACTTCAAATCCCACAAGAATCATCTTCTGGAATTAACGTTTCACTTTCTACAAACCCACTTTCTTTTGGCTATATTCCTAAATGTTGGGAACAACAACCTCAAGATATTGTAGAAACCGGTTTCACCAACCTTAAACCACCTAAATTTTATTTAGAGAAATGGAATGGGGATATTTTACGATATCCTGGTTTCATTAATGGTTTTAACGAATACGTAAACAAACGAAAGGATATTGCAATCCCTCAAAAGATTAATCTCTTACAAGGTGCCTTACCTAAATTTATTAATGATAAAATAAGTCACTTTTCGCCTGATATTGTTGGTTATCATCAACGTCTAAAATTTTTAGACAGTAGGTTTGGTGATGAATCAAAAATCAGAGCAGCTCTATGGGAAAGCCTAACAGCAATCCCTACCACAACAAACGAAATTTCTTCTATTTTGGACAGTTTAGATACTATTTCCGTTTTAATAGAAAGATATCGTTCGGTCTGCTCAACCGTTGACGAGGAACAACTTTATAATATAGTTATTAAAAAGTTTCCTCCTCGTTCATATCAAAACATTCTTAAGTCTAACGAACGTCATGTCAAACATTTGTTTGAGGCTATTAGAAATTTTATAAAAATAAGGGAACTTTCTGACCCTATTAGTACGTTCGGACCTAAGAAAGGTGAAAAACCTCAAAAACAAAACAAAGGTACTAACCAACCTAAAGGCAGGAAAAATTTTGCTATCACTTCAAATGAGTCTAAAAAAGGAAAAGATAAATCTAATCCTAATAAAAAAGGCCCTCCTGCTAAACGTGTCAAAACGTCTGAAACTAAAGATTTTGAATCTTCTCTGTTTACAGCTTCGGATGGAACAGTGTTCCTTAAATTACCGAAAGGGAAGAAAATCCCCGTCAGCATCTTACGCACTCCCCTTGTTCCACAACAGGGGAAATGCATATTTTGCGACAAGCTCCACCACAGCTTTCTCTGTTGCATCGTCAACACGCTCGAAGAGCGTAAGTCTTTCTACGAAGAGCACGATCTTTGTCTTAAATGCGGTTTCCGTCATGCTGATGATGAGGAGTTTTGCAGACACATTCCACCTGCGTACTGCAGATGGATGGACTGCATGGGCAAAGGACATCATCCTAATTTATGCCCAAAGGCTCCTTACCCCATCACCATGGGGAAATGCGACGCATGGACGGCAGTCATGAAGGACTATAAGGCGTACCTGCCTGAAAAAAGTATGTCTGACAAACATTTAACTTTTAAAGAAATTAATACTTCTTTAAATGACCATCAAACTTTAATCCCACAGTTGGACAACAAGGTCAAGGATGGCGGATCTAAACAATCCCAAGGAGCAGCTCCAAAGGCGCCTACACCATCAACAGTGGTTACAACATCAGGACTTCCAATCCTCAGTGAGTCTTGTTCATTTTTTAATAATAATGATACTTCTGCGCACTTTCTTACGTTTCTATCGTATGTTTATGTGTCGAATACTTCAGAACCTATTGAAATTAATGGATTTTTTGACTCCGGTAGTAAGGAAACTTACATTACCGATACTTTTGCAAATATGCACCTTAAGGAAAATTTTTTGAATAAATCTCAAATTTTACGATTTAAAGGTGCTGCAAATTCAAAATCAAGTGAATTTCGATCTCACAAGGTGAAATTTAACCTCCAGAAACCTAATGGAACCAAAATTCCTCTTTTGGCAAATACTGTACCGTATTTGGCTAAAAATCTTAGTCAACAAAATTTCACAGAATTCAAACTTCTCTACCCACAATATGATCATATTGAGTTTTCTGAGTTAGACCGTGAACATACGATACACTTACTCTTAGGAAATGATTATATGTGGTCCTTCGTGAAAAATGTTAGACAACTTTCTCAAAATCTGACTCTTATTAATACAGATTTTGGCCATATGCTTGGCGGATCTTTAAATCCCTTGGTGGAAAGTGATGTTTTTACTACTATGTTCTTTACGTCACCCCAAAGTGTAGAAAACTTATGGAAATTAGATACTCTAGGTATTGAAACCACTAACTTGGTTGAAGCTGAAGCCGAGGCTGAAGCACTTCGATTATTTTACAAAGATATAACGCTTGTTAATAACCGATACCAAATTAGATGGCTATATAGGTTTGACCCACCTCCATTGCTTGATAATTATCGTTTAGCAATTAAACGTTTAGATCAACAATTACCTAGAATGGTTAAGAACCCACAATTCTTTCATCTGTATGATCAATATTTTCATTCTTTAATAGATTTGGAAATGATTGAACAGATAGACCACGAGAGACCCGCTAAATTGGCTCATTATTTACCCCACAAAGGTATCTATGACCCATGTAAAAGCACTCCTCTTCGTGTTGTATTCGACGGTTCCGCAAAAACTAAAAAGTCGAATCATTCGCTGAATGACTGTATGTATAAAGGAAAAATTATCTTAGCGGATTTAATCTCCATTTTGCTAAGTTTCCGCAAAGATCCTTATGGTATTGTAGCTGATATAAAGAAAGCTTTTCATCAGATTGGACTACATCCAGAGGATAGGGACGTAACTCGTTTCTTTTGGATTAAAGATCCTGCAAAACCTTCAGATTTAACCAATCTCATGTTGTTTCGTTTTTGTCGTGTACCTTTTGGCATAGTAACCGCCCCTTTTCTTTTAGCAGCAGTTTTGCTGTACCATTTTCAAATGGTTGACAAGGAGTTTCACGACAAATTTCTACAACAATTTTATGTTGATAATTTAGCAACATCGTTGCCTACTTATGAAAAAGTAAAGGAATTATATGTCAAATCTAACAAATTATTCAATGACATTTCCATGCAACTTGCTCTATGGGGAACTAACTGTAAACCAATGAGACAGGAATTTGATCCTTCGTATGCTTTAGATAAACCTCTAGTCAAGGTCTTAGGTCTAGTTTGGGACATGGAGAAAGATGTTATGTACATCCCTACCCCTAATGCTATGACAGCTTGTTGGACAAAAAGGTTATTTTTAAAAATAATGTCATCCTTTTATGATCCACTCGGATGGTTTGCTCCGTCCTTAGTACCTTCCAGATCATTTATGAAAATACTTTGGTCTGAAGGGCTAAAATGGGACCAACCAATCCCCGCAAAATTGCAACCAGTAGCTACAGACATTTTAAATGATCTGATGCAAACTACTAGCTATTGTCTTCCGAGACAACTCTATGTAGGGATCTACAATCCCAATGTCTGTCAACTGCATGCATTTACCGATGCATCCAAAACAGCATTTTCTATGGCAATCTACGTACGTTTCCATAATCAGGAGTCAAATTCCTACTCAGTACGTTTTCTTATGGGAAAATCTCGCGTAACACCTATGCGACCCATAACCATTCCAAAATTGGAATTGATAGCTGCCCTAATCGGCGCTAGAGGTCTACGTACTGCTCGAAAACCTATGGATCTAACAAATCTCTCTGCATTTCTATGGTCAGATAGTAAGTGTGTACTTACGTGGCTACTAGAACGCAAAATATTACCCCAATTTGTTTCAAATAGGGTAAACGAAATCAAAAGCATTAAAGCTGTTGAATATCGTTATGTACCTTCGGATGAAAATCCCGCGGACATAGGATCCAGAGGATCCACAGTGGAAAATTTAATTCAATCTTCATGGTGGACTGGACCATCTTGGTTATCCCAAGATTCCAGTTTTTGGCCTAAAACAGACCTTCATATTATTGAAACTTTACCTGACCAACCTGAAGAAAATTCCACACCAGTGTACTGTACACTCAGAGAATGTTTAAGCATCTCACCGAAGCTTACCACTTCCTTACCTGATGAGTCGGACGATATTTTCGATAAACACAGATCAGCAAAATTGCTGAGGATCCAAAAATCCTCGAAAAGAAATATCCCTCATTTCTTTTTGATTTCGGAAACCTCCGAATGTGAATTAATATTGCCTAATTCTACTCCAAATCCTGTACAGGAAACGGACACCGAAATAGGTCAATTTTCACAACCGTTGAACTTGTCAAAAAGTCATCAAGACATTAAAAAGTCTCAAGTACCATATTCGAGTTTCATCCACCCCCCAACCAACACTCCTTTTGGGATTAAAATTGAAACCATCAATTCCCTTTGTAAGCTTATTAGTACATTTTACCAATGTCTAAAAGCTATCCGACGATTTAGCCATCAGAGGATCAAAAGGAAACGTTTGTTGGAGCCATATGCGATCATGGACTGTAACTTTCATTTTGCAGTTCTATGTTTCGTTTTTGGTGAGCAGAAAAAATATTTTTCCAAAATATTTGAAATGCTTTTGAAGGATAATTCACCTAAACATGTTTCATATGAAAAATTTCATATTTGTTTAGATCCTTCTGGGATTCTGCGTATAGTAAATTACTTACCAGAAATACCATATGCAAAAGATATGCTTAACCCCATATTACTGCATCCTAAGTCATATTTGACAGAGCTTATTTTAATGCATACACATCTAACCAATGTACACACGGGCATCAAGTTCACTCTGGCTGACTTCCGTAGGCATTATTTTGTTCCTAAAGCATTAAAACTGCTCCCACAAATCTTGAAAAAATCATGTATTTTGTGCAAAAAATCTGAAACGAGACCGTTTAAGCAACCGATGCATGCATCTTTGCCAGATTTAAGGTTAATACCTTTTACTCACCCCTTTACCTATACGGGTGTAGATATATTTGGACCTTTTCCTGTATTTGACAAATACTTACCTAAAAGGAAAAACCAATTGGTGACACAAACCACTCCTGTTTATAAGAAATGGTTATTGATATTTACATGCCTCTCTACGAGGGCTGTATATCTCTTTTCTGTTTCGTCTTTAACAACGACAGAAATTTGGGCTGCATTTAAGACCTTTTTTGCCGATAAAGGAACCCCTAAGGCAATTCTTTCTGATAATGCAGCTCAATTCCAATTGATTTCGGTGTATCTACCTCATTACTGGACCACTTTCTCTGAAAACTCGGAGATAAAGGACAGTATGGTTATGAAAGGCATTAAATGGCATTTCATACCAGCAAAGGCACCATGGTACGGTGGAGTGTATGAACGCATTATCGGAATAATAAAGCAAGTCTTTTACCGTGTACATGGTCATACCTCCATTTATATCCATACCTTTCAGTCTAGTATAAAAGACATACAGACTATGGTCAATCAAAGACCTCTGTGCCCTTCATCTGATGATCTCGGTCAACATACCTTGACACCAGCGCATTTTCTCCATGCGAACTTAGGACACTTAACAGTCCCTCCTGACAAGATGTCACAGGATTCAACTCCTACAGCTAGACAGCTACTCGATATGTGGAAACTTGACCAAGATTATCTCACAAAATTGTGGTTATCTTGGAAAAGGGAGTACTTACTCTATCTTAGGGACAGGCCTCCAACAGCCTTACCTAACGCATATCGAACGGTATCTTACGAGCCACAGGTAAATGACATAGTACATGTGTTAGATTACACGTCTAAACCTGGAGTTTACAAACTCGCCCGGATCACCAATCTGGAAAAATCGCATGATGGAAACATCAGACATGCGAAAATTGAATTTTCTAGCAAAAAACAGTCTTCTAGACCGCTGAAATTTCTAGCTCCCCTCGAGCTCAAATCAAAGAATAATAACGATTAGAAATAATTAGACCTTTATTCTTGATTTAGATAAACCTCTGACTTGACACTTGTAGACCTAGATTTAATAATCTCCTAAATGTCCCTGGGGTCCGCCATAATTGAATACTATGCTGGTAAAAAGGTATACTTTTGATTTTTTGGCACCCACTATTGTTGTCAAGTTACCTCACGAAGGATCACGGACAATAGGCGACAGAAGTACTCATATAAAACACTAACCATGTTCGCAATATGCTAATTCCCTGACTATTCCTTTTACAGAATCCATTCTCTATGGCCATTAAAACTTCTCTATTCCTCTTGCTAAGGCGTCCAGCAATTGCCAGAAACGATGTTTCTCGAAAATGTATATATATATGTATATAAATATACCTTTTTGCGTTTGTAAATACATTCCTACAATTTTGTACTTTTATATTTTTTAAATAAAATTTGTACTTGTCATGTCTTTTTCTATTTCAGATTAAAGGTGAATCTCATGGGGAGCCTCCGAAGGCTTCCCGTGTCCACCGCCCCCAGTGTCGTGGCTCCGCCCACAGGTCCCAGCGCATAGCCTGTGCGCTGGTTCTCCTACTACACTCCTAACAGAGTTACGTAGGGATACTGGTGTTGAGGCGAGGCAGTTGTGAGTTACAAGGCGTGCGATGCAGGTGTGTGACTCCAACCAACTTTATATGGTCCGTTGGACCTTAAACCATTTTATATATAAGCTTCTACCCACTACAGCACATAACAGAATTTAATCACTGTGTGCAAGCTGTGAGCAGTCATTTATATGTTTTTTTTTTTTTTTTTTAAACTGTAGTCTTGTTAGTTTGCAGCTGTAATTTATCTGTGGGTGTTTTTTTAAAACTTGCAGACTTAGTAGTTTATCGCTAGCAGTATTAATTCACACTGACCAACAAAAATTCTTTCCTTAAAACATTTTTGGTGTGCCAAACCATTGTTTTTATATAAACCTCCATGTCTTTAAAAATTTCAGCCAAATAGTAATATGGTATATATAAAAATGTCCTCATTGAAATGAAGTTATGGTAAATAGAATCTAACTCAATCATATGTCTGCCCCAGGGACATACAGCTAAAGAGATGTGCGATGCTCCGTATGCACTGTGGTTTAAAAATACATGAAAGATAATGCTGCCCATATATGATTGTCAACATAGACATTTCATAAACGTTTTATCAAGGTTCTATCTTAGACATGTTTTTAATCCAGCATTAGACATCTCTTCAGCTGTATGTCTTTGGTCTGCCCTCAACTTGGGGTTCAATAATCACCACATAGGAAGCTGAATAGCCTGGAGATTGCCTTCTTTTGAACAAAAGTAGTTCATGTACAGCTCACAGTAAAGATAGTGATGTAGAATTGAATTATAGATATACATGCATATTCTACCCGTAGAATATATTGATTATTTTTTGAGGTGATCTAATGATCTAACATTTCAATCTTTTGATCTATTAATCTGTCAATCTAATTTTAAAAGATCTGTGCCTCACACTGTAAATAGGAAACCATAGCATACCATATGACATACTATAAACTATGTTTATGTTTGCTATCAATGTGAATTAAGGAGATGATCTTATCAAATGTATTCTAAATTGGTGAACTCAAGCAAAATATCTAAAATATTTCAAGGTATGCTTGGTCATAGGCAACAGTAGGTTATTGAACTATCACTGCCAATTGTTTTTTTTTAAATGTGGATTTTGTTTTG
This sequence comes from Ericerus pela, assembly GCA_011428145.1. Taxonomy (NCBI): domain Eukaryota; kingdom Metazoa; phylum Arthropoda; class Insecta; order Hemiptera; family Coccidae; genus Ericerus; species Ericerus pela. Next base: position 648,381 of record WOFM01000464.1, read on the forward strand.
TTTGTTTTTTACAAAATTACACCATTTTTAGAGTTTAATGAAAAAACTGGTAAAATTCATACTTTTTTTGAGCTTGATAAGAGAAAATTGGTTCATTAAAAACTATCAAAAAACTATTGATACTATCTGTGAGAATGATAGCAAATTATATTATACGTTAGCTTATTATTCTCACATATCATTTGTTGTGGTAACACTGTTTTTAGTATTATTTGTAATCTGTGATTTTATGTTTGAAACCCAACTGTGATAATATATTTTGTGTGCCTCTTGTCGCTCATCAAACATTGATGAATTAACATCTTCACCATCTTGTGTGAAAATAAAAAGTTCGTGAAAGTGAATATTTCTGTTTTATTTATGTGTTTGTAATATGTGTGTCTGATCTTCGTTCGATGTCACCGTTCTACTAAAGTCTTTCGTCGTCATTTTCGTCTAGTTCGACCAGTTAATAATTCCTATTTCTTCACACTATCGATAGTTTTTAATTATTTTTACAGTCGAATAATAGATAGTAAAAAATTATCACTAGGTTTGCTAGTGTTGCCTACTTTTACCACAATATATCTTGACATCTTTGATTATTGGGATGTCCAGTGGTGGTGGAGAACTGGTGCATCAAGTGCCATCACTTTTGAAATGGTGTTTGTGGAGATTGTTTACATCTTTTTACATGTTATTTCTCATGAAACAAAGTATTCATATCTTCCTTCTAGAGTTATTTTTTATGCAATTGTCTATTCTATGACTTACTAGTAAAAATAATAAAACAAAATCATATTTTCAGTCATCAAAAATTTCACTTCTAAAATTAAATATTTCCTTTCAAAAATGCCTGTATTGTACTTAAAAACAGTTATCAAACATTTATGATCACCCTTTCAAAACTTTTAATTTTCTGCCACCAGAACAAAATTCTTTTGTACTGGACTTCCCAATATAGTATTGGACCAGTGAAGCTCTATAAGACCAATGTACTGTTTAATTTCAAGACATGCTAGTGAAAAAGTAGGTAAACCTAGATTACCATCTGCATATTTTTGACATTTTGCTTGAATTTACCAATTTAGAATACATCTGATAAAGACATCCCTTAAATTCACAAGGATAGTGTACATAAGCATAAAGAAAAGTGTGTCAAAAGGTATGCTCTGGTTGCCTATTTAGCACAGGCATGTCTAACTAGAACTCATCATTCTTTACTGGTCCAGTACTATATAGTCGAAGATTATTATACATGGTTTTTAACCTATGACTGGTAATTAAGTGAGAAAAAGAATTACCTAGTATGTCCTCAAAACAATTCCTTTGAGGAAGGAGATCCCTTCAATAATTTTTAATCTTCTCAGTTATGGAGAGCGATTATAATACATAAATTAACAGTTTTCACACTTTGTAAGAATGAGAGGAATACATTAAAATTGAATAAAAATTTAAATAAAAAAATAAAGTGTTGTTTATTTTTTATTTTTTATTTTTTCATTCTTGTATTCGCTCTATAAATAAGCACCACCACTTCATTTTTCATTAACATTTTCTCCTTTCACTTTTTTACATTGTCTACCCCTTTTGGTACTCTCCGTAATACATTGGTAAAAATTGAGTTGTAGACATGTTTTCACAAACTGACTTGAGAAGCATTTTCAATGCTAAAAGTGAGACTAGTATTTCAGTTTCAAAAACAAAAAATAATAAATTGATCTTTACCATTTGTAGCTTTGTAATGTATCGTTTCCACCATAGATATTTCTGAACTTCTGGTCCGAATGTTGATAGAAAGTAGTAACTGTACATCACAGTGTGGACCAATGAGTTCAACCATCCTACTAATACTCCTTGTTCACCTGAAAAAAAATTTTATTTTCAAAGTAAAAATCTAAAGAATGATAGGTAACTTCTTATTCATATTACAACAACCAGGTCAAGTTCATTAGTTTAACATATAAATGCACCTATAATCATGGGTAGTGCACTTCAATGGACAAAAATAAAACTCAAATAGTTAATAGGTGTATTCTTTATTGCTAAAAATGTGCTGTTCTAAAAACTTTTAGTAAGGCTAGTCCTATTTCATGTGAAAACATGCACCAATTAACACACATATGACTTAAACATTAGTAAAATACTGTATGGCTCCATGAAAAACGTTTTAGTTCAGCACTTTTTACCATAAAGAGTAAAGGTTATATAAATAAAAATATTAATAAATATATATATTAATATTATATTTATTTCTTTAAATGGATATTCTACATTTTTTTTACTTAATATTCTTATTATAATTATAATATTTATTATACTGATTATTATGATTTTGTTTGCATCCACCTTTGGCACTACATTTTAAGAATTTTAAAACATTTTTATCACTTGGTATGAATTGATACAAAATCAGAAATATCAAACTGAGTAATTCATTTTGAAAAATATTATTTGATGTGTCTTACGATAAATGTAAGAATATTATGTGATTTAGCATCAATTTTTGTTTGAATATTTGTAGAATAGCCAGAGATGGCAATGTAGAATTGAATTCTAAATCTACATGTATATTCTACACATAAAATATGTAAAGTAGAATATCCACTTTCATGTAGAATATGTAGAATGTAATACTGATAAGGTAACAAAGTACTGATAACACTGATAAGAGTTATCAACTTGTTTATGTTCTACTTGTTTTCTACATATTCTACATATTCTATGTATTCTACAAATTCTACATATTCTATGTGAAATCAGATATTATACTTTGCATATTCTACCCATAGAATATAGTATGTGTAGATGTAGAATTTAATTCTACATTGCTATCTCTGATACAAAGTATACTATTGGGATGTAAAGCCTTTGCTAGAATGTGCCACTGGTGCTGTTAATGTTAGTCTTTGGTTAGTTTATTAGGTTTGGCAACACTTGCCAAGAACCTATTATAATCACCAATTCTTTTTTTTTTCTTTTTTCATACAATTTTAGGCAAAATTTTCATCTTAACTTCTAATAATACCATAGCTAGACTGTACATCATTCTTGTTCATTCAATAAAGAGAGAGTAGATTGTTTTCTGCATTATTTAATAATTTTGTTTTGTGGAAAATTTGAAATAACCAATTAATTATTTTGTCATTAGTTTATTAGTTTTCCATTTCTTTGACTTATCCATTTGAGTAAATTCTGTTTCATATGAAATCAGTTCAAGTTCAAAAATTAGTTTCTTTAACTTAAATTTACTTACATACTTGTCCAATTCAATAATCACATGTAAGTGGACTGTCTTGCTTCAGGACATTTTGTTATTTTATTATTATTCTATGTTTCCTAGTTTCATTCTGTTTTCATTTTAGGTGCAAAGGCCAAACTTATTGCAGTTTTGAATCAAAACAGCTCGTTTAAATGTAAAGTCTTTGAACCATTTTTAAATTTCAATTTACTTGTAGTCATGACTTGTGTTAGGCTGTTGTTACAAACCTGCACTTTACATATTATTTAGTCGATTTGAGTTGATACCACAACTTGCTATTTGTGGTATTATTCTTGGCTGTGTAACCATCACTGGTTATATTTAAAAAGGAAATTAGACTCTCAATGTCCACAGTGGAGGTGATATATCAATAAACTACTGAAAAATGAATCTGTTTCATTTTGCTACCAAGTGTTATTTATTAATTATTCTATCCTAAAATCAACAGTCAATTTAGGGATAATGAGCAGTTACAAAATCAAAGTTATCATTTATCGAAATCAATTACACAAAAAATGTAAGTGGTAGAAAGCTAAAATTTTTAGGAGACACCTATATAGGTTATCTGAAGATTCGATGAAATTTTGGCTTAAAATGTACTTTTATTTCTTAAAATATTGCAGAAATTCCATTCAAATTCCTCAAATTTATTCAATTCCTATCATTAAAATCATAGGATTTGAACCAAATTCCAGCAATATCTTGAGAAATAAATCTATGATTTTAGCCAAAATTTCAGCCCATCTTCAGATAGCATATGTAGATGTCTCCTAAAAATATCAGCTTTCTATAACATATGGTTTTCATGTAATTGATTTCAGAAGTTTTAATTGTATTTGTTTTTAACACTGAAAAACAGTATGATCCTGAAATCAACTTATTTGAAAAATGGGCCACCAGAGGGCGATTACTTTGACTTTAGATCCCAATTACTCATCTATGCTTACAGTATTGGTTGTAAAGAGCTAAAGTTTTGGTAAAATATTGACATATGTTTGCTAAAGATTCTGTAAAAATTTTGCTGAAATCATATCATTGGTTCTTGAGATTAATCTGAAATTCTGAAAGAGTCATGTGAATTTAACTGTGGATATAAAATGACGTATTGCCATACTTGTATCTAATGAGCTCTATTTCTGGGACACATAATTCATATGGAATTATAGCTATAACAAAATAGTTCTGTTTGATAGGATTACACTAACTTACACCAACCTACACCGGTAGGGATATTCCACAAATATTCAAGTAAAACTTGGCGCAAAGTCCCATAACATTCCTGCATTTGTGGAATCATCCTCCTGGTGTAGGTTGGTGTAAGTTGGTGTAGTCCTATCAAACAGAGCTAATGATACTACCTTCCAATGTAAATTATGCGTAGTCACATTTACACTATAAAACATGCAATTATGAAAAAACTTTTTTATAGTATACTTCATTCACTCGTCTGCTAACTAACTTTGTTGTTTCCTGTTTGTTAGCGTGTGGTGCCAAATGAATGATACCTTTTTCAATCTATAGATTTGTGATTGAATCCTGCATAAGACAAACATTTTTAATTTTTTGTTCAATATTATATAAGAATTTATTTAAAAAAAAAAAAAGAAATTTTGCTAAAAATAATAACTCTGGTTTGTAATTTATCTAAAATGGTTAAACACCAAAATAATAGTTTACTTTTATTCATTCATTTATTCATTAAGAATTAACGTTTCTATACAGATTCAGTTTCTTCTCCCCAAAAAAATAAATAATAATAATAATAATAATTTGTGGATTGTCTATACAACTATATGAAAATAAATTGAAAACCATGAACTGTTAAATGGTAAACATTTTCTTCAAGGACTATAATTCTTTTTCTTTCGTGAGTTGTGGCCTTCGACCATGCACTAGATAGACACATCCTGTACAATCTGGTACAATGCTTTCCATTGAAGTTCTGATACAAAAAAAGTGTGATATCACATTAGGGCAAGAAGTTATTTTACCCAGGTTATACTGCCTTATTTCCAGGTTTTTGAAGTTGATTTTAGCCAGGTTAGAGTTGTTTTTTTTGAAAAATTGTACATAATCATTTCTTTTTTTTTTCTATTAAAAAATTTGTTTTAGAAGAAAAAATAAACTTTTTTTGATTATTTTTTCTTCAAAAAATCCTGATGGGATTTAACATAGATTTGCTCTATTGTGACATCATTTATGTGTGCTTCAATTTTTCATTGACATAGCGTGTCTATCTGTGATATGGTCGAAGGTTATGGCGCACTCCTGTAAACCAGTCATTAGCTCTGTATGATAGGACTACACCAACTTACACCAACCTACACCAGGAGGGCGATTCCACAAATGTAGGAATTTTATATGACTTTGCGCCAAGTTTTACTTGAATATTTGTGGAATATCCCTACTGGTGTAGGTTGGTGTAAGTTAGTGTAATCCTATCAAACAGAGCTATTGTGGGTGGGAACAGAGAGGAAAACAATGGGAAAACAGTAAACATGTGATTTTCACTGAAAAGTAGTACAAATTCGTTTTAGCTGGAATTATATAATTATTCAAAACGGATTTCCACTCCGGTTTTTTTTGGAAATGAATGGTTATGGTTCTTGAAAAGATGTGATTCATGAAGTAAATTGTTGCTAAGAAAATTTATGTATAAAGTTTCAGTGTAGAGATGTGCGTTTTAGTTCATTTGGTGGATTTAGTTCAACAGGTCTCGGTCTTTTGAATGAACTAGTTCAGTGAACTAGTTCAGAATAAACGAAATGAGCTACATGAATCAAACCTTTGAGTATGTATTATTTCATATGTAAAGAAATTCGTATACATTTTCTATATGTAGTTACTTTCAGACATAGAAAGCGCTTTCATTCCCCAAAAATGCTTACTATTTAATTTTGTTTTTTGTGGATTGATAAGAAATTCCACTCATCTAGTAATTAACAACAATGCTGTGACGTATAAGAGCGAACTAGATTGTAGGTCTATACAATATAACTTTGATTTGATAATATCTTTTAGTTCAAAGTGAACTAGTTCATTCTCATCTTTCGGTCTCGTTCATTTAGGTCTTTCAAAAGATTAGTTCAAATGAATTAGTTCTTAGTCAACCGACACATCTCTATTTCTGTGAGTATGAGAAACTAGTAAATTAGTGTTTGAACTTTGGTCTTCGAAGGATTTATAGCATAAAAATACTTTCTTCTTTCTTCAGATATATATCACAAGCGTCTAGGGACACCGTAGGGTAAATTTTTTTCAGGTAGTTTCGGAATTGGTCGGAACACTTCGTTTGACTTGAGATTTTTGTTTGTTTTGTTTGTTAGTTTATTGATAATAATGGTAGTTGGAAAATGAGTTACCTAATTTGTTTAATTTTTGATGTTTTTAAATATGAATTCCAAATCACAATTCATCTGCGACCTATGTCAAACTTCTTTTGGTAAAAAACATCATGTACTCAGGCACATTGAAAACATTCATTCCATTAATAGGCCTACCAGTGTAAAAAAAATTCCAAAACATCGAAGTAAAATCCAATGTTTTCTATACTGTTTTTCCTGCAATACTTCCTGTGCATCGATCGTCATTTAGAAAATAAGTAATGTTCTTTTCTGTTTCATTTTCTTTGCATTCATGTTAAATTGAATAAATAAAGTTGACTCTGATTTTTTTTTTTAATATTTTCAAAGGATAAATGAAGTTTTTCTGGTGGTTTATTCGAACATGTTCTCATGAATACTACACTTCGTTCTTCTTTACAGTGTCATTCAGTGTTTTTTATTCACAACTTAAAAATTTTTCAGATTCTTGCTTTAAAAAAATATATTAAAAAAAAATACAGCCTCTACAAATAAATAGTTTTTTTTACAAAAATTCTAAATAATTTCAAATTTCAATAAAAACACAAAATAACTTTGAAAACTAAGTCAAACGAAATGTTCCAAACGATTCTGTAACCACCCGAAAAAATTTGGTGTCCCTAGATGCTTGTATATATACCTTTTTTTAGATTTTTTGTTTTAGACTTTCATGAAAGAAAAAAAAAATTCAGTGAGTTTTACTGATGATCTCTTAGGTCTCCATCTAATAAACTGTTTAAGTCAAAAAGAACATGTATAAATTTAAACTGTGACAAGTAAAATTTATACATTTATAATATTACCTGTGCATAATGAAATTTGGTCTTTGCTGTACTTACTTATGATTAATTTTTCTATTCTTTTTTCACACTCCTTGTGCAAGAATTCACCTTGTTACAAGTTATTTTGTACTAATCATTCAGAAGTGGAACAAGAAAAATTCGTGATTGTTTCATTTGATTATCAATGTTAGAATTTTTGAAATTAGATTTTGTTTTTTCACTTGTTGCGAGTCCAGATGACGTCCATCGTTGAATATACTGTGTCATTTACAATTTAAATTTTGTTGTTTGGTTCGGAAGCGTCGGTATAGTTTTTTTTTATTTCCGTTTATGATGTGTAAATTTTCTATCTCCTATGCTTTTAACCTCCACTTTAAAATATTTTTTCGTTTGTATTTATTGTTTTTGATGTTTCAAGTACAGTAGCACTGGACGCTTATTATTAAATCGTTGACTTTGAATGTATTGTAATCGACCTCATTACTTATTAACGAGTACATTTTTGAAAATTTTTGTTCCTCAAGTATTTTCCTTTTTTCCTGAACTGATTTGGACTCTTCACAAAAAGTAGTTTTTTAGGGGAAATATTTCGCTTTTCGAAGCTTAAGTACCAACTTTGGTTAGATGATTGTTGGTCATTTCTGGCCGAATCCAAGATGAATATTTAAGTAAAAACTGATGCCAGGTGTATCCCGGTAAATAATTCGTAAGTATCGTTTTTGCACTCAGCCCTTATCGTATATTTTCCGTAAACAATGGAGCCTTCGAAGATGTTGATTTCAAATTATATTTTCCCACGTGTAATGTAAGGATTAATAAAGAAACGTACTATTATCGTGTAATTTAATTTGTATAATTTGTTTTTGGTGTTTCCCGTCCGTTTTCATCATATATATTATCACTTACACATAAGTACGTATACTGAGCCAATGTATTGAACAAATGAATCCCTCGAATGAGAAAACGAGTTTCATTCTATGATTTTGCTTTGATTTTATAATTGATTGTATTTAAACAGGTTTTTTGTAAGTTCTTCTTCATTTTCTTTGTTATGAATAGTAGTAATTATAACTTAGTGGTTAGTTACCTATAATATTCATGTTCAGATATGAGTATATCAATTCTTTTTAAGTAATTTTCTTTAGAAAATCTACTTACTACGCTTGTTGCGGTATTAGCCCCCAGTGTTGGAGGTGGGTACGTTTTTCGTTTCATAATTTCAGGAAAATTTTGGCACCAATGAATCAAATTCATATATACGAAGTCTGACAATAAAGTTCCCGAATTAAGTATTTTTGAAAAAATATATTTATTTAATCTGATACAGCAATATGGTCCTCTTCAAAGCACTCCCCCTTGACACAAACGCACTTTTTCCAGCGTTGTTTTCACTTCTGGAAGCATTCCTGGAACTCTTCTTTTGATATTATTTTCAGCACCCGAGCTGATTCCTCTTGAATGTTTTCTAAGAAGCCGTATCTGGTTCCTTTCATGATGTCCTTCACCTTGGGGAAGAGGTAGAAGTCAGAGGGAGCTAGGTCTGGTGAGTAGTAGGGGTGTGTCAATATTTCAGTTCCAGTTTGTTCAAAAAATTGCTGCACAATTGAGGCACTATGTGCTGGAGCGTTGTCCTAGTGCAACAACCAGTTCTTTTCTCTCCAAAGTTCAGGTCTTTTCTTTCTGATTCTTTCCCGTAGCTTTTTCCTGAGCATGAGGTAGTACTCTTTGTTCTCTGTTTGCCCTGCAAGAAGCCATTCTTGCATAATGACTCCTTGACAGTCAAAAAAGATGATGAGCATGGATTTGATTTTGACATTCTTGCTTTTTTTGGACGAGGCTTGAAAATGTTTTGCCCAAAAAGTAATGGTTGATCATTTTAGGGTGTTGTCATGGTAACCTGCATTTAGCATTTCAATGATTTCAATTTTAGTCTTACCAATTTTAGTGAGGAATTTGATCACAATTCGTTGTTCATTTTTTTCTTCCTCGTCCATCAGTTGTCAGCTATTGGCACAACTAAAAAATATGAACACAGTAAAACTTTGTTCGAACAGGCAAACCAGAACCAATGGCCTTGAAATTCATACTGAAGATTGGAAACACATGTATCAGCATGTGCTGTAAATTTAAATGTTGCAGTGTGACCAGAAGGCCAGTGTTAAAATTAATCCGGGAACTTTATTGTCAGACCTTGTAACTGCAATACTCGCCCTTCTGGCAGTGATCAGATAGGCATTTTGCGAATTATGATTGATTTTAAATTGAAATGGTATAATATTCTCACATATTTTAAAATCAAAAACATGGAAATTGATTAACATTAAATTGAGCAGGTTTCCAATTTTTTGAATGAGTGATATTTAACACGAAATGTCTTGAAAGTTAAAAAGGGAAAAATAATGAAAAATGATTTTCAAAACACAAAAAAGGAGTTATTAAGAAATGAATTTAAAAATAAAAGGTGACCAATTGTTTTTTTTTATTTATTACCTATATAATCAATAATTCAGTATAATTATGAAAAGTTGGTCATAAATCTGTTGGAAGGGTTACAGAGGATGTAAAAAGTGGTTGAATTAAAAAATGAACGAATAATATTAGAACTCGACCTTTCAGTTAACATACTATTCAAAAAGTTCGTTCCAAATCCATTTTTGAGATCACACGGACTCTACGTTGTATATATTTTAATTCAATGTTTCAAATTTCTCAAAACCTCCCACTACACAACCAGTTACTTGGTTGGAAACATCCACCGAGTCCCTTGGTTTTTGAATTTTCATTTCCCGAGAGTTAACACTGAACTAAAACTTTTGAACAGAATGGAGAACTAACTTTCAAAAAGAATCAGTTGAGAACGAAAGGTTTCGGTGAAAATGTGTTAATCTATTAAAGCTCTTAGTATTTCAAGCTTTCCCATTGAAGAATTGACACTAAAATAAATCTTTTAGACAGAACTGAGAGCTAACATTCAAACAGAATATATTTAAAACCGAAACAGTTGTTGAAAACTTTTTAACATAATAAAGCTCTCGTTTGTTCAAGCTTTCCCATTAAAGAATTGACACTAAAATAAATGCCTTAAACAGAAGTGGGAATTAACACTCAAACAGAACTAGTTTAGAATTGAGACTTTTGTTGAAAACTTTTCAACTTATTAAAGCTCTTAGTTGTTCAAGCTTTCCTTTTTAAGAATTGGCACTAAAATAAATCTCTAATTCCATACAAGAGAAATTAAGTAGAGTGACGTCATAGAAAATTTGTCACATGTTTCCTTTCATGATGTCATCTGAACGTTAAAGCTCAGTTTTATCCTGAAAGTAGAAGTTTAAAATTTTTTTTAAGGCCCAATCAATTATCCTCTCCCGATTAAGTGGAGTGACTCTATAAAAACTTCTTAACATTCTTCCTCTACATGACATCATAGAAATTTCAAAACTCAATTTTGGCTTGAAAACAGAACTTTTTGAATTTTTTTTTATTCCTAAACCATCTGGGTACTGTAATGCATATACCTACAAAATATCACATAAATTGACTGACCTATTATGACGAACATTGTTATCAACATTTGGGTCTTCTCATTTATAATATAGATAATTGTTTGCTCAGTTGATTATTACAATACTTCCGCACAACAGTCAACTTAGCATATAAACTACACCTTAAGCAAAATTCCCCACTGATAGTGTGACATTAGAACTGTGATGAGGCTGTTTGTTTACGATGGTACAACTAGAAAACAAAATATTTTTTTTAAGAAAGTACAGATAAGTCAACTCTGATTACTGAGAAGGTGCTGAAGAGTTTTTTTCCTGAAGTTATGAGCAGGTTCATATGACATGCCATTCTAATAAAAAAAATTTGTTGAGCCGAAATTTATTGTTCTACTATTTAAATTATTGATGGTTTGAAAATTTTCCTTTTCCAAAGCCAAATTTACTTATCACCAAGCAATAAAGTAAAGCTAAAATGTTGAAGCTATAGAGAGAAAATGACAAAATGATTAACAAATTTTATTTCAAGGAATAAGGAATTTAAAAACCAACTCTATAAATTCTGATTTTCCCCAAAAATGTTGCCCCAGATATTAATTTTACGATTTTTTGATTTTCAGTTCATTGCTTGATGGGTAAAGTTGGCTTTGCCTCTCCACAGAGCTAAAACCTCACTAAAACAGTATCTAAGTTAGAACTGAGACATAATTTTTCACAGATCGAGATCATCTCTAAACTTTTATTGTTGCAAAGTTTTGCCGCATCAACAGTGGCGTATGGAGAATTTTCTTCTGGGAAGGGTTTTAATTTTACTGTTTTTTTTCAATTTTTTTCTGTCTGTCACTTTTCGCCCTCATTAGTTTAACTCTGGGAAACCCTCTAACCTTTCTTCACTCCATTTAACCTTGTGCCGCTGCATTTCAAACATAGCTGGTACAACTCAAAAAGATTTTCAAACTTTTTAGCATAGAAAAAGTTCTTTCTGGCATTGCAATAGTTATAGGTATAGAGTTGAAAGAATTTTAAGCAGAATTTTTTATCAGAGAATATTAAATCTGTTCTTTTCAAACTTGTTAAAACATTGTTTGGCACATATTTTCCTTTCCGCTTTTAAATTTTAGCATTTTATTTTACATAAATCTATTTCTACCTCAAATTTATGCCAATTACTAAGACGTATGTCATTTTCAAAAATATGGCCCGAGTTTATAATGTATCTCCAACATGAAATTCTTGCTTAGTTCAGTAATTTTTGAGAAAATCGATTTATCTATCTGATATAATATTGGAGTAATGGATTAGACAGTGAAGAATTCAGAAAAATGATCGAAATTTCTGAATTCAAAAAGTCATCTTATTTCTGAGTTTTCAAAAAAATATTGCAGTGAATATTATCGGCAGTCAGTTATATGTCATCCAAAATAAAATTGTCAAAAGGGAGAACTGCTTGAATAGGTAGCTCTCTTAAGTTAACAGAGTGAGTTCACATGCACCATTCAAAAATGATCCAATTTACTGAATGGGTTCTTTAATCAAGTTTTTAAAACAACTTCGATAGGTTATATGTTTTCTGACTATCATGGGTCAGGATTGTTTTCTAATTCATTTTTGAAAAAACAAAGGGAGGCGGCCACTTAGGTGAGGGTAGATACATTTTTCATTTCATAACTCAAAGAAAATTTTGACACCAAAAATTCAAATTCATAATACCTTTATGTATGGATCAGCTGGAACATACTTCTTGTACGGCTATTTAAAATTTTATTTTGGCTAAAAAATTCCGAATTTTGAACCAATAACAACAAAATTTGCAAAAAAATTTACTATTGTTTATTGTAACATGTTACCAGTTTTGGTGCGAATCAGATAAATGGTACTTCTATAAAATCCATTTTTTTTTCCATTTTGGAAGAAGTAATGGTTTTAAACTGTAATTTTTGGTCAAAAGTTACAAAATTTAACACAATCGTCAATTGTGATCTATTACTAACTTTTGAGCAACTAATTTCTACTTTTCGAAAACCAACTGGTGTTCTAGAGTTTTTTATTTATTTTTGAATCGATGAAGTGGGGATGGATCTTGATTTTTAAATTTATAAATTAAATTTTTTTGTTGTTTTTATTGAGTTCAAGTGTTCAAAGTTATCATCGATTCAGTGTCCTTAATTGTTTATTGATGATACGAATTAGAAGGATAGTAATGATTCATATTGCTTTAATTAAACGTTTTCAATGTAAACACGAATTGAAGAATTTTTACCTAGGGATTTATTGTCTCCTTTTGACTTCATAATTCATTTGGAATTAGATGTTATCAGCAGTTTCGCCTTCAGTTCACTCGCAATTCGCTGTTTTTTTCATTCTCTTTCATTCCCATTTGTTCATTCTTGTTTGTCTTTGTATCTTATATGATGAATTTTGGTGAAAACAGGCAACTTTGTCCCCAGAAGGATTAGAGACTTCGAAGATGGCTTCAGACATGCCCCAGAATAACGAAAATAAATACTGAAAAACTTATAGGTGAACAAATATACTTATCTACATTGATTTTTATTAATACAGGGACTATAACCGGGTACAACTAAGAAAAAATGTTATTCACACATAATTGCATAATTTCACTTTGAAAGCAAATAGCGCCATGAGGTTTCAAGGTGTGTATTACTGAAATTTAAAAAAAATTAAAAGAACAAAATTTTTGAGCAAATATTCCAGCTTTGCTTTTTATGGGTAACAAAAATAGTTATGTACGCGTTTTGCCTATCTTTAATACTGAAGGACATACAGAGTCTATTGCATGTCAGCAATTAGAACCTTTGCGAGACTTTTGAAAAACCTGGTCATAAAAGACTTCAGTATTAAATATTGAAAAAAAATGTACATAACTTTTTTGCTCTCTTTAAAAAAATGAGGTAGAATATCTGTATAGAAATTTTGTTATGGTAATTTTCTTGAAATTTTATTTTTACCTACAAGAAATTTCGCCTTGCCTTCAAAGTGAATTTATGCAATTATGTGTGTATAATATTGTTTTCAATGACCTGTTATGTCGATATTCGAAGTTTTCAAGGCGTTTTGTTAAAGTCCCTGTATAGATAGATAGATTCTTAATCTTATTCCTGTAATATCGCTTATTATTGTAGCATTCAGGGTGTTTTCTGAGAAGCTCACGACTCCAAATTTTAACAGTACCTATAATAATTATAGTACATCTTAAAGAAAACAAAAAATGTTTAATAAACATAGGCCTGGTTCTTGCAATGGTGAAGGAAATTATAGGTACTAAAATCATGGAATTAATAAATTTAGGTTAAAAATTGTTATTTGACTACGTGTATCCATATAGTACTCACCAGGGGGAACAAAAAGGTTATCTTCTCTTAAATTAATTTTACAATCAATTATAATTTATGTATGAAAGAATCAGGCCAATATTTTAGTACAAATTTGAAAACGTTTTTTACTTTCTCTTTACAAGACATGGAAAAAGTGTTGAGGACCTTTTTTTATTCCTCTTGACGAGTACCACCAGTTTACGTAGTCGAAGAACAATTTTATCATTTTAAAGTTAATTTCTTAATGCAACGCCGTTAGTATACCTTATTGCTTCTTTTATTTAACCGTTGAGAACAGGACGTAGGTTTATTAAACATTTTTTTAACTGTCTTAAGGTATACCATCTATTGTTCAAGTTCAGGATGCTTCTCTGGAAAATCCCTGCATATAGTAACGAGAAAATAAAAAAACTTATTTGATTCGAAGTTTTTTAAATTTTCAGTGTGAATGTTTCATGGAGTATTTGGATGAGTTCTGAATTTGTCGTAGGTTAGCTGTTTTCGTATCATTTTATTCAGTTCGATAAACGTAATATTTTTTCTGTTGCTCGTAAATTCGAAAAAAACACCCTGTACGATCACTTTACGAGTGAATTTTCATTTTATTTTTGAGACTCGAGTGTGAAGTGTTGCATGACCAATGAAGTATTTTTTCCAACCAATTAGCTTCACATCGAAATAATGGAAAGAAAATAATGAGCTATTGAAGTTTTTTGAATTTATAAATGATTGAATTCCTAAAGGGGTTTATTAAATTCGGGTAAATAATGCTGTGTACCGAATATAACCGTAGAAGAGTCTTATTTTTAAAGAATGGGATAAATTAAAACTTTACTTATTTAATTTTGTCTTTTCGATCCCGCCATGAAATTAATTGGTTGTTTGCTCCTCACTGTGTTTGATAGGAAGGTTATCTCTTTCTTATAAGACTACTTTGAAAAATATATTCCCGCGTGCTCATACTGAATTTGAGAATGGCACTACGCTTTAAATGGCTCCAGCTCATCGCGCAGGTGGTACAGAACCAAAAAAGAAAAACATCTCAGATTTGTGCGTTATGTTTTCACTTTTTAACTGCATTTATTTGCTTCATTTCTTAATGAAATTAGTTCACGAGGAACGTATCTGAAGGTCACGAGCAACAATATGAATTAGAATAATTTGGGATAAATTATACTGAAGGCCTATACACGATTTTTCTTTTACTCAAGGTGAATTATTGCCTTACTAACAGCACTAACAGCCCTTCTGGCGGCTATTACATGTTGAAAGATAGGTATATTTTTCGAAAGAGAGCTGTAATCAAATATTGAAAGGAGAGTAATTATATTTTAAATTAAGGAATGAACTGCATTAAAATCAACGCCATTAATATATTCGAAAACAAAAGTTCATATTCATTACTATGTGCCTACATCGAATTATGAGTGTCGTTGTAATTCTGTTGTGAAAAATAAAATTACTAAAATGTAACCTTTTGTGGGACAAAAACTGAATTAAAAATTTGGAGTTTGAGGTAAAAACATAGGCGAATTTTGTGAAGGTGCAATGCACCCCGGTGAATGTGTCTTGCCTCCCCGAGAAAAATTCAAAATAAGTCTCAGATATTCCTTTTTCATTCTACATGGCAATATGAGTAATCGCTGTGCAGCGTGCTCCATAAGGAATAAATTGAAATAATTAGACAAAAGTTACATACCTGAAACATCCAACAGTAGGTTTGTTTTATTTAAAAAAATAAAAATGACATAGGTGACACCCAGGGAAGCTATTCCGCTACAGTTGAATTGTTTCCACTCTTCAATTGGTGAGTTTATTCAGCAAGAGTGGAATATCACCCCTTTAGTGTCAACCCAATGTCAACATCGGTTGGCAAATAGAACGAACCTATTGTTGAATCATTATCAGTTTTTTATCACTTGTAGGTGGTAATTTTTTTTGTGACCGGTTTATGTTTAGTTTTGTGTTTGTTTTATCAAGTTAAGTTGTTATTGAATAATATTATTTGAATTAAATTACAAGTACATACTTACAGTGAAAAAAAAAAAACTTTGGTCTCTAGAAATTCAGCAAAATCAAAACGTTGCATTAAGGAGGTAAAAAAAATTCTTTCCCTTGCCCCCAAAAGAAATTTGATGGAAATCCACTTATCTATTTTTTGCTTTATTTACTGTCAATATGCTCAAAATTGGTTAGATGTGATATGAGATACTAATGCACAAATGCTTGAACAACACTTGAGTAATTTTTACATTTTTTCCATTATCAATTATATCTATATATAACTGTGTTAAGATAAGTAATTCTTAAGCCACTGTTGATACTTAAGTATCATTCTTGCATTTGAGCCTAATAGTCAAAGGAACTGGTCCAGAATTAAAAATTTCAATGAAAACTTTAGAATTTAATTAGTAATTACAGCACTTGCTTTCTTGAATTTTCACTTATTTAAACTGACACTGAAAGAAAACCCTATAGTAGAATAGAGAACCAGTTTCAACAGAATTGGTCTGGAACTAAAAAATGTGAATTTGCATTGTGGCGTTAAAAACTACATACTATAAATCACATATTATTTTCAGTCATCTAGCATTTAAAGCGGTTATTTTCAAATATTAAAGTATTCAACTATTTCATACCAACCCAAATGAAGTTGTTGCAGAAAACAATTGCTGTATCTAATTAACAGATTTTTTTTTAATCACCTACTTGTAATTTTTTTATGCTCTCAACTAAAATGGTTATGGTATAGAAAAAATCTGCTCTCTGATGATGACAACTCTGTACTTTTCCACAGAAGTTTTCTGCTGTGAGTGTTATAATATCAGTGACTAACAAAGTAGGTAACTACTTACTCTTGTGGCATTAAAATAAATATGCAGAAAGTTTTGTGGAATGTCTGTATGTATTTTGTTAGAATTCCACAACCTAAATTTATGTTGTGGCCAATTTTGCATTGCTGTTATAGCTGTTGCACAGAACCTGCTTTACTAAAACATTTATGTGAAACTGAGAATAAACTTCAACAGAAGAGGTTCAGAACTGAAATTTCACTTCTTACTGAAAAGTTAAAACTCACACTACAACTACAACGCTAAAGCAGAAACGAGAAGAGAACTAACTTTCAATAGACGTGATCCAGAACTAAAACTTTAAGTGAAAACTTTAAAACTTGATTATGTCCAGCTTTCAGTTTTTAGAGTTTTCATTTCTCGGAACTGACTACAAAGCGTATAATTGAAAGCTAAATTTCAAAAGAACGTGACAACTGTTACGAGACTTTTAAGTGATATTATGGTGATATTTTAGATATCATCGCATTATGAAAGATTGTTATCGAGTTGAAGTGCTAAAGGAGAGTGGTAAAGTGTTAAAAATACCACTTGGTTTATAGCAGGTGATACAGTGACAACGTACTTTTGTGTGCTTTCATTAAACTTCATTTGGGAACAAAATTTAGACTTCTCAATTATACAATGTGAAAATAAAACAATACTAAAAAAAAAATTATAAAAAAAAGCATGAGTTTTGCTGGGGCTATACTCATAAAGGATTGATATGTAAACGTAATAGTGTGGTTGTGAGCGTGCGCACCACGATGTAACCAGTAGGAGTTACAATTATAATTTTCCCTTACCATAGATCAAGTACTATGATGTTTATACATATCCAAAAGTTTTTGATTCAAGGAGGATTTGAACACGGGTCACCAGACTGTTAACCATAAAACACATATAACTTATGATAACACTAATAAAAATATAGGTTACTCTTTGTCTGAATACAGATCCTTCTAAAAATTTAAATATTATCATTTGTACCGCCTATATGTACCGGTTATATAATTTGTTCTTATTGGTCAACGCATGCAAATAAATTTTGAAGAGTCCCTTGTTTCATAATACCATTTTCCTTATACATTTATGTGCTTTATTTATTATACTTAACACCTAACCACTGTTTTATACCTTATCCCAATATCACAAAGTGTTATCGGTATAAAAGTTTCATAATAGGTCTCCTGGTCCGCAAAAAAATCAGTGAAAACTTTCGATCTTTATTACAGCTCTCAGTTTTTTTAGTTTTCATTTTTCAGAACTGACGCAAAAATCATTATGTTGAACTGAAAATTAACTTTCAAGCTCATAACAATTCCAGAACTAAAACTTTTAAAGTGGATAAAAACCATCTAAGGATAGGCATCTTTCGTTTAAGACATTTTATAGAAAAATTTATCCAACCAATCGAGTACTATCGAATGAGAATGAAAGACTCATTTATAATATAAGATAGATCTAAGATTATTCTTAAGTTTTTTCGAAAAGAATGAAGAAAAATACAAAAAACTAGAAATATCCGGAAGAACTTTTTGTCCAAATTTTTTCTCACACGTTTTTTATTTTTATCCACTTCCACAACGTGATAGGGAACGAAAAATGAATTTTTTTACGCCACATTAGTAATTACGATTTTATAATCAGACTAGAGAATACTTGTTTTCAAGGCGAATGATCCTTGTAATTAGTGATTACTTTGGTGTGAAGGGAAAAAAATCCGTATTGCGTTAAAATTTCGTTGTCATGTAGATTTAACGTTGTTAATCACTGATAAGTTTTTTTTTATTCAGCTAAGCTACAGTATGGAAAATTTTAATTTCAAAAAACTCAAACTCAGCAAGCAAGGCTAAAAAATTTATATTTTTTAAGAAAAAATAATAATTAATAAATAAATAATTTCAGTAGAATAGTCAAAATATTAAAAGTATTTGGTAGAATTCTGGGTAGAAATTAACTTTTAAAATGAAGTGTCTATAATAAAGTGTATTGTGAAGTTGTAAAAAACATGGGTAGGTACCCTCATAATTAAATGATTGATATAAAATTAAATAAAAGCAAGCCTACTTTCGACCAGCTTCTTTGATTCATGTGGATTTTAAATTCTTTTCTTAGCAATATTTTGGGATTTTTTCAAATCACCTATACGCGTGAACCATTTAGCCTACTGAAACAAAATTTTGCAGAATGATGTAATATAATATGTTCAATGTTTGTGCCTACAAAATTTCGTGACTATTTGTTAAAAATTACGCGTTTTAGAACCATTTAAGTCGCAAAAATGAAATATAATACGATGTAATAGACGAATTATTGGCCTGAACTGAACCAAAAACAATAGAGTTCGTCCTTGTGTGGTAAAGTCTTTAATACTCTACAGGTCGGCTCAGTTCTCAGGCGCAATCCGCAAACAGGAATCGCTGACGTCATCAGTTCCTGAACTCATGAGATAAAAAACCAACCTACCCTCATCCTTCGGTCTTGATACAAAATCAGTTTTAATATGTGGATTTTTTTTTGAAACCCGCATAAAAACGTTATGAACTCTGCATAACTACACTCGTGGTTTATTGGTTAAGCAGCTTGAGGCGATATCAGTTACCGCTATGCTGCATTTTTTAACGAAGGCGAAATTATTAGAAATTAGTTCTGTTGTTTTTCAAATTAGTGTTTTAATAGAAGGTATTTTTCACTTCGCATTTAGAGTGATTACGAAATATGCCCTAAAAATCTTCGAGAACGTGCTTACTACTTCAAATTATCAAAAAATGTTATTAATTATTTCTGGAGTGGCCGGTTTGCGAGGTAAAAAAAAATAAATAAAAATATTAGGAATAAGTTCATAATTTTTTATGAAACTATTAACATTTTAACGTTGATAAATAAAATTTTGTCGCCGTGAACGACAAAAGATTCTAGTTTTCTGACTTGAAAAGTTGACCGATCTATTGATAATAATTTTGACATAAAAAAAATTTCCAAGATTGAATTCTTCTTACCTTTAATGTACTTGAGATAAACCCACGAAAACAAAACCATATTGGCGTGATGATATACGTGTAAAAACGTAACGTGCGATTGCTTTCGCCTTAAGATGAAAAATACCTGTAATCATAAAAAAACCAGCATTAATCCAGAATAATTTATTAAACGTTATTTCTGCAGGTGAGATCTGTTATTTAATATTAACCTCATGGTGAGACTTATGACCAGGACTGAATAGTTTTTCTTTTTAGTTAAAAGAAACTCAATCGGTCTGTTCGAAATAGGAAACAAGGATTTGAAAAAGTGTGGCACTAGTTCTGCGACAAGCTTTTTTCTTGGGTGAAACTTGAAAAAAAAATTTTTTTTTCAAAGTTCTAAATTTTCCGATTCAATTTGGTGAGCCTGTTCTGATGAAAAGTTCTCTTCTAAAGATATGATCGTGTTCGTAGAATCATCTACTTCAGTAGCGTACACAGAAGTTTTTTTCCTAGGGGAGGGAAGGATATTCTTTCAAGTATTTATCTTATGAAGGGCTGATTCGCATAACATTTCTACTATTGTAACTTTCAGACGTAAATAACATTTTCCGGGAAAGAAATTACTTTTTTACACCTTTCTGTGTATATACGAGGGTCAGTCAGAAAGTAAGTTTAAGGGTGGCAGCGCTCCGTGTGGAGAAAAGATAAACTAATGAAATTTTAGGAGGTTGTTCTCTCATCTATCCTGACCAGTTTAATGCATTGCTGAGCCCGATAAGTCTATTTTTGAGTTTTTTACAACAATTTAAAATGGAGGCGCCGATAGAAGTAGCGTCCAAATGTGAACTGCGTAGTGTGATAAGTTTTTTGACTGCAAAAAAATTAACTGCTAGTGAAATTTATCGAGAATTATCGTCTGTATATGGTGAGCAGTGTATGAGCCTTGAAATGGTTACGCGTTGGCGAACAGCATACCTAAATGGAAGAAAAGAACTCTATGATGAAGCATGCCAAGGCAGACGAACAAGCGCAGTAAATAAGGGGAATGTTGCACTTGTTAAACAGCTGATCGAGGAGGATTCCCAGTATACACTCGACGAGTTGGCCAAAAAGGTACGATGTAAGGCCGACTGCAGCCGAACATCCATACAAAAAATCATTCACGATGAATTACAGCTGTGTAAACTGAGTGCTCGTTGGGTACCTCATCTACTGACAGAGCAACACAAAACACAGCGGTTGAATGCCGCACGCACGTTTCTGAAGGCCAACGAGGAGGAAGGGGAATCATTGCTGCAACGAGTAGTCACAGGTGACAAAACTTGGGTGTATCATTACACGCAAGAATCAAAAAGACAGTCAATGCAGTGGGTACCAAAGGGTGGCCAACCGCCAAAAAAATGCAAAACAGTTTTCTCCACATGCAAGGTGTTAGCAACAGTGGTTTGGGATTATCAAGGTGTTCTTTTGATTGATTACCTCGACAAAGGGAAGACAATCAACGCAGAGTACTACTGTGGTATTTTGGATCGTTTACGAAAAGCAATCAAAATCAAACGGCCAGGTTTGTTGAGTCAAAAAGTGTTTTTGATTCACGATAATGCTCGTCTGCACTCTGCCCGTTTAACCAAAGAAAAATTGGCCTCATTTCAATGGGACGTTTTTGAGAATCCACCATACTCCCCGGACTTGGCCTTAAGTGATTTCCACCTTTTCCCAGCGATGAAAACAGCATTTGGCGGCATACGATTCGATACCACAGATGAAATCACCGAAGCAGTCACAGCATACTTTAAAAATTTGGACACAAATCATTTCGACATCGGAATTACAAAATTAGTTTGTAGATACATAAAATGTATTGAGAGAGATGGCAAATTTGTAGAAAAATAAAAAAATGTCTGAATTTTCCAAGAATGACCTTGTTTTTTTAGACCCTTAAACTTACTTTCTGACTGACCCTCGTATATAGGTATGTTAAGAACTGAAACCAAATTCGCTCAATAAGCAAAAAGAAATTCTCAGAACCTATTCTGTCATTTAAAAATTGCCAGAATGCAAAAATTCGCAGTCTGGTTGTTTTTAAATGCTCAGAATGTTCTGAACTACCGGCTAATGCCACAACAGGAGTTTTGTATTGTGGTATTAGCCTACATGCATAGAACGCATTGTAGCAGTTTCCCAATTCCACAACAAGTTCTGTGCATGATTTTTAATGCCACAACAAGAATTTGCATTGTGGCATTTGATTGAAAGGAACAGAATGCATTGTGGAAATTTCACAAATTCACAATACATTCTGTATGCATTTATGCATTACTTTGCATTATGGTACTAAAAGTAAAGCTCTGTTCATAATAAAAAAAGAAAATCCTAAAATGTAGAATGTGTTGTGGAATTGTGAAACTTCCACAATTCATTCTGTGCATTTAAGCTAATACCACAACACGAAATTCATGTTGTGGTATTAGCCTATAGCTCAGAATGCATTCTGAGCATTTAATAAGTTTTGGTTAAAAACAAATTTTTAAAATATAAGCTTTTATTTATTTTTTGTGGTTTTAGCTTCATGCAAAATAAACATTTTTTTTTGAGGAAGGTTGGCTGCAGTATTGGTATATTTTAAAATCGCAGTAGTGAGTAGAATAAAAGCTTATAAAAAGAACCAGAACACGAATTTTTGCATTCTACCAATTTTTAAATGACAGAACACATTCTGTGCATTTTTTTGCTTACTGAGCAAATTTGATTTCTGCTTCTAACTATACTACAGACGTATAATGTATATGTTATGTAATTTCTTGCCCAAAAATGCGCATAGTTGAAGAATGGAACTAGGCAAATCAGCAGAGCTGTTTTTAAGAACTTTACCATCCTGGGCTATAATATTTCTGCTGTCTTATTTGTTTTTCTTTCTCAATGCAACAACAGTAACTGTTGTTTTTTGTATTTTTTTGGCAGCCAATTTTGCCACCCTAGGTTTAAGCCTGTGTAACCTGGGGGTAAAACCAGTCCTGAGAATGAGCTCTCCATAACATTACTATAAGAAACATACAACCCTCAAAATATTCAGTATACACTAACTATTAAGTCAAAAGTATTCAGTCAAAACCATTTAAACAGAATTTTTGTTTAATGTAAAACTTCCTTGGAGTGGGTGGTAAACTAAAAATGGTCATGTAATGAAGCACAAGAAATGAAAAAACATTATTGCTGACCCTCTTTACAAAAGATAGGCTTGTTCAATTCTATTTGATTAATTTCCCTAACTAGTAGCAAAAAAAAGTGTTTTTTAAAAAAAATTTACGTGCATATGTAGGTATGTGAAATGAGATTATCCATTCTTACATACCCATAATTTTTAACGCCTAATTTGAGTATTGCAACATACATAAAAAGTACACACCTGTTATTGTGCGTGACACGCATACTCATTTAATGGGTTTCACTCATATTCTGACACATATGTCTAAAATCACATAAAATATAAAAATTTTCACGCATCATACGCACAATTGTATGCATCATACCCAAAATTTTATCCATCATACACCCAGTTTTATGAGTCATACTCACAATTTTATGTATCATGCATCCAGTTATATAATTATCATGATAAAGGGCTAAATTTTCCAATTTTGATCATTCCCCCATTCACATCCTTCCCATGTAAAGGACTCTGAGAAAAACTAAGCCCAGGCTGTCTTGTGTAGGTTCATTTGATGCGCCTTGAATACCTGAATTCAACATCATATCATTTATTGTTGTAGCTTAATTAGGAGGCAATTTGTATTTTGTGTTCTCCAAGTGCATCAGATGGGTCTAATCTCTCACAACCTCGATGCACTTTGACATGCAGTATCCAGTGCCACAATGTTCATTATGAAGCAAAAAGTGTTTAAACTAGGATTTTGGGGTTTTGTGGACACCAATACCACTAAAGGGATATGATTTTGCATAAGGTTGATGCGCCTTATTCTGTCAAGAATTTTGGTACCTGGCTTGAGTCTCTGACATAATTAGGGACTAGGATATTCCTCTTTTTCCATAATTTTTTTTGCACTCTCATTATTTGTTTTCATGAATAGAACAAAAAGGGGCCTTTCTTATATGTTTTTCACCAGATAATCAGATATTTTTCGTTTAATCCTACGAAAAAAAAAAATTAAAAAAAGAGAAAGATAAGGGCAAATGGTGTTGACGTTTGCACTTTTGAAGGTAAATGGGCTATTTACTCAAGAAAAAAAAAACAAACAAAACCAGCTGATATAATATATTATACTTGGTTAAATTGTAGATTAAAAAATGGAAAAATTTATCTTTTTTCAGTAAATTACTTTAAATAAAATATTGCTTTAAAAATTTATTTATGTATTTATTTTATTTTAATACTCTTTGTAGTTCTTAGAAAACACGTATACAAACATATAAAAACCAGCCCACACTTACACACCTCTCACTCTCTCTTATGCACCCACCTTTATCATTTAGTTCTGGATACCCAGTGGTCTTATCTCACCAATGTTAACGAAACGTATCATCATTCTCAAGGTCTAAAATGGACATTGGTTTTCTGATCACGCTCTGTTAACCTTTTTTTAGTCTGTTGGTCCTGTGAATTTAAATCTACATAAATACGCTGTGAATCCAGTGAAATCGAGTGAAACTAATGTCCATTTTACCACTTTCGGTGAATATTGTTGGCTCAGATTTGTGTGTTTATGATCTAACGTGCACCCACATTATTTGTAATAGACAGACCGACCAATTCCTCCAGAGTCGGGAGTGAATTTAAATTAAAGCTTGTAAAATAAATAACAAAACATAGATAGATCGATATTTTTTTTAAAGATATCGATAACTGTGAATAGTTTTTTGTAATTTTTTTACCCAAAGCCAGCGATAAAATATCGATGTATCGATATGTTTATCAGATATTGATAACTATATGTATAAATATCTATTACTATTTGTCGGTACATTATTTATTGTTCAATCACTAGTTGGTAACACTGTATCGTCATTCTCCAGTTCCTATTCAGTTGTGTTGTCTATCTATTCAGTTCGTGAGTTGTGTCTGTTCATGTGATTATCTCTCTCTTCATTAAATTCATTTATTAGTGCGGTACTTGTGTTTTTCTATTTTATTTATTCTCCGGTGATATAATTAATAATCGTCTACTTCATACTTCAACGGACTCCAAGCCCCCCCCCCCCCGAGTCCAACACTATTCATATTATTTTACAATTTTTTCAAGTTATCGGAATTCATTTTTTTTTTTTTTAATTATGAATGAAAATTGGCTAACAGGGTTTTCTAGCAAAGTATTGTTGGGCTAGAGTGTTTTCTTTTCACTTTTCTCTGAGGCCACGCCTATGTAACCAACAGCACCCAGCAGCATCAAACATCACATATTACTGTCTAAAATGAGAAGAAAACTTTTTTAGACAAACTAAAAAATAATAAGAAACCTATCACCTTCACAAATTCAAAGAAAATCATTCACCGAGAATACTGTCCTTCCTTACCGAGCTTCGGTTTAAAAAAAAAAAAAATTCGTTTAATTGTTTTTATTTTGTTTGCATTCAATGAGATTTACACATCAGATGCTCGAGTAAGTTAAAAGGTTGCGTTTCAATGAATTTTTGAAACTAGTTTTCAAATGAAAACACAATTTGACAACAAGAAAAATGTACCGGTCTTTAAGGTTCAGATTTTTACAGTTACGTATCTTGTTTTCATTCATAAAATCTTAAGTATGTAATACGTAATTAATTTTGGTAATTTAGTAAGAAACTTGATTTGGAAAACGATACCAGCAACTTCTTGTTCTTATTTGACTTACGTATTTTTTCCTTCTTCCGTTTTTGTGGGCGGTTTATGAATGTCAATTGGATTCTAAAAATTGTTTTGTAAATATCGAACCTTGATCATTCATAAAATTTAGTAAAAATGTTCTTAATGAGCAAGTTGTTTTAGTTTTTAATTTTTTTTAAGCGTGAATGAATTGAACGAAATTTCTTTTCCCGTTTCAATTGTAAATTAAATTAAAATGATCTTGTCTGATCTTGTCAACTGAATGTTCTAATTTAATCTTTTTGATTTGATCAATAATCTGTGCAGTCTAATATTATTATTCATAAGCTTAATAAGTGGTACTGCCTACTGCATTTCGTATAGAGATATTTGTGGCTGCATGCATTTTGCTTATCCCTGACTCTACCTATAATAAAATACTACAGGCTAAAAACTGTTAGAAAAACTATCACTTCAGAACCACTAGAAAGATTTGCAAGAGATTTTTTAGAAAAAATTATGTTATTCCAGGGAAGGTTCATTCTCGTCATTGACTCAAACAAAAAGGAGTAGAAAAGAGAATTGAAAAAAACTTATCCCCCTCTCTTTTTTCATCAGCTGACAACTAAGCTTACTGGTTAGTGAGGTGGATTCGTGGATATGATTCTCTCTATCTCATTTTGTTCCATTTTTTCTTCATCAGGTTTCATTTGGATATACAAAAAAGAGAAGCGTCTAAATCTAACTAGGGACTGTTGATTTTAGGTATTTTTTCATTTATATAATAATTCAAATTAGCCCTTTTTTGTATTTTGCATGGCGCCCTCCTGTAATCCATGTAACTGATGCGGAGGTCAGTGGTTCAAATCAGGTTGTAGCCAGAGTGCTTTTGTAGAGGAGTAAATGAGATTCTAGGGGGGCAAATAGATTTTTAGTCACAATCGTTACATACGGATGCATAAAGGGGGTAATCTAGTGGATACCTAGTCTTGAGCACTGAGACATGATTTTAACCAAAATTTTTTTTCTTTTTTTCAAAATTATCTACTAAAATTTCTTAAGAGACTAAGTTTCTTCATTTGCGTTTCAGCATTTTCATTTACTTATGATCTATTTTACAGAAAAATCACATGAATTTAGAAAAATGTATAATATGAGTATAATTCTTGAAATACGTATCAGTAGAACATAGATATAAATAGTTTTAAAAAAATACAAAAAAACTGACACGAATAAAGTTGTAGTTTGCAAATTTGTGTTTTAAATTCATGTAAGAGTTCATCGTTAGTGACTTCATTTAAAGTTTTATTCTCACAGGCCAATAATATTAAATGACTTTTTCTACTGAATTTCAGACTTTAACGAAAGGCTCAAGATGCTAGTATCCTCGGATAAAGCTATATTCAAGGCATTCGACATTTGTTTATAATTATAACGTACAGCTTCAACTTTTATTAAATGACCTGTCCATCTTTATTCCATCAATCTGGATGTAGCTAAGCCATCATTAAAGGTTTTGAATTTGAAAGTACTAAAGATTTGATGTAGGTATAATCCTGCAGTAATGAAAAAATAGTCTTACTTCATGAATGTCTGAGGTGACATGAACAATTATTAGGTGTAATTGATGATTGAAACAATGAACATAGGGTATCTTCTTATTCAATTTCTGCTGAACAAACGCTTGGTCACCACCATAAATACCAGATATAATGCTAGCGCCATCGTAACATTGAATTAATATCAGTTTGAAATCAAGCCAACAATTTTCGAGCACTTTAAAAATCAATTCAGCAAGAGAATCAGCTTTTAATGAAGAAGAATTTTCAATACTGAGGAGTGATTCAGTTGGAACTCCATTTTTGACATAATGCAAGCATATTGATATTCCCTTCTGATTATTTCCATCTCGCATTCCATTCACCATTATAATATAGAAAGGAACGTCTGCATTTTTCACAATCGATACCATACATTTCTTAACATAAGAACTCATTAATGCGATTATTTCATTTTGAATTTGGGGTGATAAGTATAGTGCGTTCTTAAGAATAATTTTATAACACTCTTTTAATCGTTTATCTTTCTCCAAAGTATTTTCAAAAAGCGATTGAAAAATTCCACATTCAGATTGACTTTTTTCATCGTACACATGTAGATATTAGCCCAGCGCTATCAGCAACGAGTAATCAATACTGCTATTTTACAAATATAAAATACGTATGAAAGTTATTGAATCAGTCATAGTTATCAAGAAGTGTTGCTTTTTAGTTTTGTGAGAATATGAGTCTTGTGAGGCGGTTGAGACTGTGTATGGGGGGACAAATTATACCATGCGCATGAGTTTTGCTGGGTTGCCAAATAATTTTTTATAGAAAAAAATTTTGAATTTTGCTGTAAGTAAATTTTTCTAGGGGGTAAATGACTGTTTCAGGAAAGCATTGGCCCCCTGGCACCCCTTGGCTACACGCATGGTTCAAATCCTAATTGCAGAGTATGTTTTTTTTGTTTTTTTTCATGAGTTAATTATTACAATGTTTTTGATGGTTTTTATGTATGTTGATTAGCTGGCGGGTATAGGATCGACTTCACATGAGAAATACAAAAAAAAAAAAGACCAATCATATCATAAGACGAGCGTCTACGGACACCATAGGGTAAATTTTTTCGGGTGGTTTCGGAATCGTTCGGAACATTTCGTTTGACTTAGTTTTCAAAGTTATTTTGTGTTTTTATTGAAATTTGAAATTATTTAGAATTTTTGTAAAAAAAACTATTTATTTGTAGATGCTGTATTTTTTTTTAATATATTTTTTTAAAGCAAGAATCTGAAAAATTTTTAAGTTGTGAATAAAAAACACTGAATGACACTGTAAAGAAGAACGAAGTGTAGTATTCATGAGAACATGTTCGAATAAACCACCAGAAAAACTTCATTTATCCTTTGAAAATATTAAAAAAAAATCGGAGTCAACTTTATTTATTCAATTTAACATGAATGCAAAGAAAACGAAACAGAAAAGAACATTACTTATTTTCTAAATGACGATCGTATGCACAGGAAGTATTGCAGGAAAAACAGCATAGAAAACATTGGATTTTACTTCGATGTTTTTGAATTTTTTTACACTGGTAGGCCTATTAATGAAATGAATGTTTTCAATGTGCCTGAGTACATGATGTTTTTTACCAAAAGAAGTTTGACATAAGTCGCAGATGAATTGCGATTTGGAATTCATATTTAAAAACATCAAAAATTAAACAATTAGATAACCCATTTTCCAACTGCCATTATTATCAATAAACTAAAACAAAACAAACGAAAATTCCAAGTCGAACAAAGTGTTCCGACCAATTCCGAAACTACCCAAAAAAAATTTACATTAGGTGTCCCTAGACGCTTGTTATCATAAGACGAAGTCCCGAGTGAGTTAGGCGCTTGTCAAAAAAGGGGTTAATACAATATTGATACTGCGCAAGTGAAGCTGCGGGTAACGGCTCTTTTTTGATACAACTTTAGGCCTACTTTGTATTTGATAAGTCAGAACTTCCGCTCAGTTTTTTAAATTTTATTACATCATGTCTTGAAGTTTTCCTGAAAAAATTATTTCGTGAATTGCAAAAATGTCTCCGAGTTTAAAACATATTTGTCGTAATGAAAATGATTGATCGATAGAAATAGTTTCTTAATATTATCAGTTGATCTAACGAAAATTGCAATTTTATCAATGAAGAATGAAAAATTTATTGTACAAATCATCCAAGGTATGAATTCTCCAAAATAGTAACGTTTACTTTATTATAAATTATTCTTATGGGAACCTCGGGGCTAAACCGCTCACTCAAATCGCAGTTAATGAATTCGTGCGGCTAATTTTTGTCTTACTGAAAGTGCCGATGCCAAAATTTTATTCCTTTATATTTAAGCTGACATTTTAAGCGTTTTGCAAACAATTTTTTTCACGTTTGTTTGTATTTTCTCAATAAAAGCCCGCAACACCGTTTTAAAAATCAATTTTGGTGCCTTTAGACAAGGCCCGAAAATTATATCAATGATTTTTGTCCTTATTTATCGTTAACATGAGCTGCGCAATTTACGATTATTATAACTCTATTTTAATTATTATTAAAGCAAAATATCAAGAAATTCATTATCTCAAAAATATTGTTTGCTCTCCACCCTTGAAAATTATCTTTAGCCAGGAGTTAGCCCATGACTCGATTTTTCATTTCTGTCGCTTGTTCGTTGTGTCGTATTTGTGCATAAAAAGAGAGCTTAAATGTGAAAAAAAAAGAAAATAAAGACAAGAAATTAAAAATAAGTTAAGTTTGCTTACCGTATCCAGCAGATCCATAACTTTTGAAATGAAGAAATGCCACGACGTTTCGTTCAACTGAAAATTCGAAAGAAGATATTCTTTCAGTGTTAGATATTGTTGATGATGATTCGTTATGCAGTAATTGAGAGTTAATTCATATAATTGTATAATTATAGGTGTACTGTGGTAAACGTTTTGTACTCACGTGTTGGTAAAATGGGTTTATGGCCGGATCTATGGGATGACAGCAATGTTTCCATAGGTAACCAATTGCACCAGTGGTTGTGAATATCTGCAAGAACGCATGTGAGAAATAAAATTTTGCTTTTACATTTTCTCATGTATGTACGTGTATGTTTGTTTGTTGACCTTTAAAATTATAACCGTGATAACGGATTATTAAGAACTATGTTAATAAGAAGGATATTCGTCAACTAATTTGAGAAAGACATTGAAAGAAATTTGTATTCATTTTAATATACGACTATTTTTATTTTTATTTTTTTCACAACCATTTTTCATTACCTATGTAGCAAGTCTCAATTTTTTATTTCTTGTTCTGATAGTGCTTTGCGATCGTTCAGTTTACTTAATACAAACTACGATCTACTTCGTTGTTCTATTTTTGAATAAATTAAGTTCAATGTAGTTTCTTCTTTCGTTTGATTTTTGTGTATATTTCGAACTTGACGTCCCTGTTCTTGAAATTCCGTTAATAAGTTAAGCCTAAATGCAGATTTTCTGTGGCAACGTCAAACTCTTTCCACATATATCTCCAAGTGAGAGGTATGAGCGAAGTATTTCGAAATTTATTTCATTACTCCTAGTGCCCGATACTAACTCATCGAAATATTGAAATAGATCACGATTAATTAATGGGCGTTAGATTTTTGTTTTTCGATTGGACTTATTTTATTTATTGGCAAGTTCCTTTTCTCGATTTCTACGAATTCATTTTACATTTCACATGTTTCAAGGTTACTATTTGGTATATTTAGAATACCTGCAAAACCATCATCGAATTCGAGTGGTAAAGTCGAGACGACCCATAATTTTTATATAGGTTTTTTATGAAAATTCACATATTAATTTCGATTTTACGAAACGGTCTATAGGGGTGGGGTGGATATAAGTTTTTTGTTTCATAACTCAAGAAAACTTTTGGCCCTAACGTAAACCAGGAATGCGCACAAAAATTGGTGAGGATGGAGTACGAAGAATACATGGAAAGCGATTATTTGATTAAAGCCAGTCAGAAAGATACATTTCGTTTAGATATCTCAGAATGGAAAGAATTACAAATTATGTGTGTTGTGGGTTGCATTCATTAAGGGTTTTAAGAATTTTGTACGGTGTAATGAAAACTTGGAAAAGCCAATTCAGAAACAGTGACGGCAATTTTAGGGTAAAAATTATTGATATACTCGAAACACTTTGATAAAAGTAGGTACTGTGCAATTAATTGACTTCAAGTAACAATTTGAAATACAAAATTAATATAATGTTTCGGACTCGGAAGATTGAGTTACTTCACATTTCATAGTTACTAGATAAGTAAAGATACATAAATTTTTGATTACCAAGTCAGTACCGAATCACTTAGATGGATTAATACAATGAGAGTCCAATCTGACATGGGCCAATGAGAATGAATGAAAATGAGGTGATGTGTGATAAGCTAATGAAATCACGTGAAATCAAACTGGGTGATTTATTGCATACAAGGTGTAATGGTATGACTATGAATTATAATGAGTAGAAATATATCGTTACTGAGTCTAATCGGCGGATTTGGCCCTGATCAGATATAGACTCGAAGTAGGCACATGTTAAATTTCATCTCAATCCATAAACAATTACGTCCTACCCATATTGTCTACAAATTTCAAATTCAAATAGCTGTCATTCCGAAAATAACCGGCGGATTTGGTTCATATTTGAAGCCAACCAAGATATAAACTCAAAGTACACTCATGCTAAATTTTGCTCCGATCTGTATAAAAATACGTTCTCTGGTTTGTTGATAACTTTTTCCATATCCTATTTTTTAAAATATAAATTTTTTAAAGAGAAGGTGTTTTTAGAGTCTGAGAACCATAATCAAAAAAACTATAATGAAATTTTCCCAAAATTCTGACATGCTACCTTCTTCAATTGGTGGTAGATTCACATTTGATAGAACTACACAATGAAACTTTTCATGCAACCTGACTGCAGTGCCCTTATATCCAACTATAGTGGGACATTTTCACTGTTATGCCCTTTCTTTATATGTTCATGTACACTTACAAGGGTAAAATTTTAATAAAATGGTTACTGTGTGCATTCCTATTATAGCAGTAACAAGAAAATGGAATATATGTATATGTTCATTTCTAGTTTTGACTAGTCTAAACTAGGATTGGAAAATGAAGTTTGACCCTTCTAGTATTGACCAGCAAAAACTAGAATTGGAAAACGCATTGGACGATTCTAGTTCTGATCAACATAGAAATGTCAAAACCCGAAATAAGTTAAAACCAGTTTTACCTTAAAATTTAGTCAAAACTGTTATCATCTGCCACTAGATCTGTATTTGGTCTTAGTCGACTTCACCATTTTCAGTTTTTTCACCTGATCCTCGTTGAGGATTAGTTAGCTTCACAATTCCACCCCAAAAAAAAGTAAAAAAAAAGCTATGGTACATGATATTATTACTTATATGTATTAGACCTAGTCAGAGCATTTTTTTTTATATGAAAAATGCTGATATACTCAGTGTAGGTTTTGTCGGCTCGGGGACTCGAACCTGGGACCTACATATTTGCCAGCTAAAAGCGGTGAACTTGACTGCACGGCTATCTCACCACCAACTATAACTGGCGAATGTATTTTATATTAGACAAAGTATGGTGGTTCCCACACACTCCCCCCCTAGAGAGACTCAACACGAGTTGAACGACATTAGATGCTGTGGGAGGTTGGGCGGAGTTAGAACCGCCTCTTAAGCCAGTCCCACACGACTCGTGTATTTGGACGAATGTTATTTGGTGAATATTTGGCCCAAACATCTGCCTCGTTGCTTTGCGGCTCCTACATTACACCACAAACATACAAACTTATTCACGTGCATCATGTGGGAACCATCTGCAAGCATTCAATTACATACAAATATTTGTCATCCCTTTGACTCGCGCATTATTTACCAACAACTGCCAGAACCTGGACAAATGTTCGCCACATATTTGGCAATGCCAAACATTCGCATTGGCATTTCTCCCACACAATGCGCAAATGCAGACAAATGTCGAATGTTTGCCAAATACATGCATTGTGTGGGACTGGCTTTATACCTATACACACAGGCTTATACTACCTATATGGGTTCTATTTCCACTATATAGGGCGTCATCTATCGGCAACTCAAGTTAGGAAGGAGAGTTGTGAGTTCTGCCATGCACCACTAGGGTGCATGCGTGTCCAGCACATGTCAAAGGTCACCAGATGTAGGTTTTGTCGGCTTGGGGAATCGAACCTGGGACCTACATATTTGCCAGCTAAAAGCGGTGAACTTAACCGCACGGCTATCTCACCACCAACTATAACTGGCGAATGTATTTTATATGAGACAAAGTATGGTGGTTCCCACACTCAGTAACTGATTTTGACGAGGCACTATTATAGTTTCAACTAAAAATTTATTTTCTTATTTTAACCAGTCAGAGCTAGAACTGCCCTACATATTTTCCAGTTCTAGTTTTGACTGGTCAGTACTATACAAGAAAGGTCAAACGTACATCATTTTCCAATTCTACTTTAAACTAGTCAAAACCAGAAGTGACCAAATTCTAGTTTTAATGGTAACATATATACATATGTTTATGAATTTGAGCTTTTTTTGGTACTACCATACAGATCGCAATAAGAATTTTTCCGGTTGTTATGAAAGCTACGAAGATTAGTTCAGCTATAAGTTATCAACTCAACAATCTTATTTCTAACTAGCTATCTGCGGTGTATGCTTCGCTTGACAAATTCGTTTGTTACTAATCTAAGATCTCCGAAAGTTAAAAAATTAAAAACTTTGCCCTAAAGGGGGGTACGTACCTCCAAGTTGGATAGAAACCTTCCTTGGGACAACACAAATGATTCCTCAAAATTTCAAAGCAATCGTTGAAAAACTTTCGGAGATCTTTGGTTAGTAACAAATGAACATTTACATTTTTGTTTATGTAGAAGATAGATTACATTCACCTCAATAATAATTGAGAGAATAATAACAAAACATAAAGTAATATTTAAAATAGAAATATTTAATCAAAAATTAATAATAATTTTACCATGCCACAAGTGCCTCCTGAGACCCCGCACCTCATATGTGGAATCACCCTCTAAGTCTGCGTTAGGACAAAATTCTTGGAGATGTTTAAATATTTAACTTATTTTTTTCCCTCTATTGCACTAATTTTTATTTCCTATTCGCGAAGTTGCAATGGAAAAACATTTAAATCAATTTTTTCCAGTTTTTCACGTCTTTTTTGTTACAGCCTATTTCATTGTTTCAATGTTTTTTAGGCTCGTTTTTAGTAGGTTTTCTTTAGAAAATCTACTTATTACGATTGGCGCGGTATTAGCCTCCAGGATTGGGGGTGGGTACGTTTATCGTTTCATGACCTCTTAAAAATTTTGGCACAAATTACTCAAAAATTCATATTATATATAAATACAGGTCACAATTTTTGTCTGATAATCACGAAATTTAGTACGAACCTTTGTACTAAGCAAGGACCAGACTTATTGATTTTGGTACGGATCGGCGGAACGGTACTTCCTATTCGGCCATTTTTGTTTTTATTTTGGTTATAAAATGCTTATGCACCAATAGCCATGAAATTCGCTATAAATATCATAATTTATCACGATACGCTGCCAATTTTGGGGTGGATCGGCCGCGGACGGTACTTCCGGTACTACTGTTTTTGCTTTTATATTGGTCATAAAATTTAAAATTTTGGAAAAATATAAACGAAATTTGAAACAAATATTTATCCTATTTTATCGCAACATGCTACCAATTTTGGTGAGGATCGACCGGATGGTACTTCTGGTAAAGCTTTTTTTTTTTTTTTTTTTTTTTTCGTCAATTTTTCTATGCACAAAAATTATCCACATGTTCTTGTTTTTTGTTTTTTTTATAACTTTATTATATTTCTTTGATTTTATTTGAAATTTCATGATTATTTACCATTATACTTTATCATCATAATTAATTTTTCATTTCAGGAAATAATGTTTT
Source organism: Ericerus pela (assembly GCA_011428145.1). NCBI lineage: Eukaryota > Metazoa > Arthropoda > Insecta > Hemiptera > Coccidae > Ericerus > Ericerus pela. The sequence continues at coordinate 683,786 of WOFM01000464.1, forward strand.
TAAATTTCACACTGTCTAATATTTTGTCAGCAGCTAACACATTTCATACAATCATAACATACCATTTACGGATATTAACTTACAGATAATTAATGTGACTATCAAAATTCGTAATTATATCTCTCGAAAACCTACTTTTTCTGGCGAGGCTTACTGCGCTAGATGTTTTTCTCTATCCTTAATATTTTCTGGTTGCGTAAATTAATTTTATCTTTTTTCATTTAATGGATTTATATTTATATTTTCCGTTTAAATAAACCGGATATCTCACCAAATTTTGCAATGTACGGGTAATTTGAATAAACTGAAAATCGAAAGTCAGGTAGAATGAAGATTTATAAAAAAGTTGGAAATATCGAAATGGTTGCCATGTATGAATGTTTGAATCGAGATTTTTGAAAGTTTTACAAATATTTTCTACGGTTTTTTATAAATGTAATATATTCAACCCTTTCATAACATGATAAATAGATTCAGTAGATATATTACTTCTATGGAGGAGAACCTTCGACCCGTACATCATTCAAGCCAGGAATCACTTTCAAAATAATCTTCTTTTAGACTTATTTATTGAGAGATGAAGGAGCATGTGCCAAGGCACGAATAGAACTACATTTTAATGGGTATACTGTGTGTAGGTACCTACGTAAATATACGCATTCGGGAAGTATTCACATAAAAACCGATGTATGTTAACAATAAAATTTTCATTTATTTAAGCTACCAAGAATGGGTTCAGTATCAACTTTTTTTATCACTGTTATTTTTGTTTTAACTTAGGTATGCTGAATTTTTACGCAGTTTTCTTGTAAACGTAGTATATAAATTAACCGCATAAAAGGGTTAGGATTGGGGATGATGAAAATTTTCCGTTTTACGATAAAAGAAAACTATCGGCACAATTTCCCGATTTTCTTTCAATTGTTTTCAATATATATATAGAACAGAAGGTAAGGTGGCGGCCTTTTTTTTTTATTGCGTTTATTGACATTTTTTTATTGAGAGTAGTTTACTTTTTATAAGCTTTTATTTATTCTACTCGCCACGGCGATTTTAAAATATACCAATCTACTGCAGCCAACCTTCCGCAACGAAATAATATTTATTTCGCATGAAGCTAAAACCAAAAACATAAAAATAAAAGCTTATCTTTTAAAAATTCGTTTTTAACATAAATTTATTTACTTTTAGGTCGCCATATTATCTGTCAATTTCAAAAAATTTAAAAAAAGTATTGTGCAGAGTTTGTGTGTTGGGTTTCTTTTGGGTGGAGAGAGTTCATTCTGGATAATCCTATTTGCTTCAGTTGTGATTCTGAGGTCCACTTACGACCCAGGAATCGTACCTAGTAATCTGTATTACTTTTTTATTGGAAAACTGAATATTAATTTGGCAATAACTACGGACAAAGAAATTAGCCTTCAAAAATGATACCTTGTTTATAATTTTTTACATCTTATTTATGGCTATGCGTACTCAGTGTTTCTAATTATGGAAATAAACCATCTGTAAAATCATACGAAAATTTTAATTTTTTAAATTCGATGTACAATATTAAGTTTATGCTGAGGTGCGTAACTACTTTAATTGTATATCTATTAAGTATCGCGGAATATTGATAAAATTGAAAACAGTCTGATGTTATCATTTTGAGGGATCCCATTCTCAACGTATTTCAATCGTAAAGCCTTTTGTAGTTATTAATTCCAGTTCAACCGGTTGATGTACCATAATGTTGTAGATAAAAAAATTTGGTACTCTAAATTTACAGTAAGTTATGAATGTGTTTCGGCCGTTAAATTATTTTTAAAATGAAGAGTAGGTACTTACTTTTGATACTATGAATCCGTTGTAAATTGTCTGATATAAATTATAAACTAAAATAATAAATTTAATATTCAGTGGTTTCCGATTCTTCATAAATGCTGGACCCGCTTTAATGACAAATAATAGGTAAAGTGCCACTATGCCTATGACTGGGAAAGGATTGTCCATTAAAAACCATTTGTCCACCTCATTACCTGAAAATAATTGAAATTTAAAATTATTTTATCAGAAAGTAAGCAGAATTGATTTTACTTAATATATAGGTTCATAGCCTCAATGGGTATATTTAGTTTTGTTTGGTTTTGTTGTTTTCATATTTTCGAAGTAAAATTGAAACCGTGAATCACGAAATTCGAACTACATCTATAGTAACTTTTTGAGTAGAAACAAAAGAAATTATTTATCGAGAAAAACTTTTTGCGGGATTTCGTTTGAAATTGAAAAAAATTTCAATTAATGTGAATTTCATTTTTTTTTATGCCTTCCTGAATAGTATTGTACGCGGATGTACCTATGCATTACTTAAAATCTCAACTAACCACTGCACGAACTAATTACCCGGTAGTTTCAGTTTTAAATGGCACTATATACTTATTTACAGGTATGCTCATGTTGCATTGACGTCAAACGTTATGCATAATTTCGATGCAAAAAATAAGACACATATGAAGCTTTATTTTATTTTTATTTTTTCCATGTAGGTAAATAACATTTTTATTCCTATCATTTAAAAATGTTTACTTCGAGATCTACCGTCTATCTGTTTGAAATTCAATTCCTTTTTTATTTTCCATCAAGAATAACTTACAAACTGAAATTTTGGCAGTAATGGTGGGAAATTTCAAGTAGTTCTGGTTACAGGGTTTCTGAGATACTTCAGATTTCTGCTGCATTGTAGCTATAGGTTATATGATCTCATTTTCTTCAAATACAATCACTTGATAATTGCTATAAACCTCGTATAACCTATATAAATTTTTGTTAGCTAAATAAAAATACTTAAATAATTCAAAACTGTTGAATGCCTGAATCAATTGCGTTTAGCTTTCTAATTATTAATTCCATGGGAAAAAAGAGTTACCAAAGTATTGAAAAAATGAGTCATTAAATTTTTGTAATAAAAAGTTTTGATCGTTTATTCTCTTAAGCATACAGCATATACCTTAAAATTCTTAAAACATAAATGATAAAAAATGTTTAATAAAAATTAGTCTTTTTTTAACCGGTAAAAAGCTGGTATACTAAAAGCATAAAAGTAAGAAATTTCCTTTAAAACAGTTATTTGACTATAATTGTAAATATATACCCATAGTATATTACCAAAGAAGAATGAAAAAGTTCCTCCTCTATTTTAACCTTTCTTTATCAACTTTACACTCAATTCAAAGAAAGAAAAGTTTTTAATGTAAAGCTTTTAGATCCGAATGCAAATATGATACCTCAGTATCAGCAGTGACTTAAGAATTATTTACCTTAAAATTATAATGAGGTATACCAGGCTGCACAGATTTTTTTCAGTGGAAAAGAGTATATGACAAAAATTATGAAATTAATTTGAAAAAAAAGAAAAAAAAAGAAAAAAGTGTGAAATACCTTACATTGTGGAAGATATTCCAACAACAGAAGGTGTTCTGCAGTTATTGTGTGTTCACCACAAATCATATGCAAGTTATGGAGAAGCCAAAACCTCGGTAAACAATGGAAATTTTATAGCCAGTTTTGTGAGCTTATATACTGGCTCCTTAAGTGTACACAAACACACATATGTAAAGGAACATACGTATATGAGATGACTAATTGCAACGTATTTTATCGATATAGTAGGTGTACTGATAAGCCAGACTGTGATGTCAACCTTGATGTGAACCATTGATTTGTCATTGTCTGAATGTTGCAACATACATGCATGAATTTGCAAGTAAGTACAAACAAAGATACAATCTGTTTAACTTACATTGCACAAAATTAGTCATCTAATGGTGACAATTGTTGTCGAGAAGCCGAGCCTTTCACCTCATATCCCACAGAATGGTCATTAAATAACTTTTTAGTTTTGCAGAAGAGAAATAGTAAGAAAAAAGTATTTGAAAAAATAGTTTTCGGTGAAAATTTGGTTATTAAGATTACGAAGAAAACAAAAAGAGAGTAAAATGCCTTTTTTGGACTAAAAAAGAGTTCTCTTTTTTTTTTTTTCACTCAAAAAGAGAGTAAATACTCTAAAAAAAAGAGCACATCTATGCACCTTGAGGTATACATAAACATGTATGGATACAATTGATAATTGAAAAAATTTAAGAATTACTTAAGTATCTTCCTTGCATTTGGGTCTTAATATACCTATCTCCTTAAACATTGTGGGGACACATGTTCACTGAACATTTTTTATTTGTTTGAAGGTGTGCTGTTATCAGATGAAGTTCAGTGGACTTCTCAGAAAACACCCTGTATAATTTCAATCATTTTGCGTATTTACTTCTACCTCCTATTACTAATGAAGGTGTCTGTAGTACTAATTTTGATATTAATGAGGAGCATTCTTGGATACAGTACATCACATTTTTATACGAGAACATTTTTATCATTTTATTTGTAGTGTAGATCTGTTCTTAATTTCATTGTTTTATAAAAAGACAATAATTTTTTCTATCTAACAATAAAATCTACTGTTAGAAGAAGGAATAATTTGAAAAATGTGTTTGTTAGGATCTTTCTAAATACAACTATTTCATTGATCTATTCTCCTATACGCAATATAAAACTTTCAGATGCATATTTTTCTCCATTCGGTGATAGATGTTGTTTTTTTTACAATATGATTGATGCATCTGGCCTTTAAGAATTAATTTTTGGTAAAATCAATTTTAGATTGGGTATTGGTGTTTATTTGAGCTTCTTTAAAGCTTGATTAGCCTTTAAATAGTTTTCTAGCTGCTAGCCAGCTACTGAGAACTTTTATGCTAACAATTGAAGTCATTACCTACTCAATTTTAGCCATTTATATCCATATTCTAGAATGTTTCTTACAATTGAGTTAAACTTATATACTTGTTTAACCAGGTTTGTCCTATACTTATTATACTTATGAATGGGAGTCACAGATAAAACATTACTTATAAGAATCGGATCTTTACTTAAGTATCATACTATGTAGAATACGAGTGTTGAAGTCAACTTTAACTTGGCAGATAGTCTTATAAGAATCTCATGTGGCAAACTGCCAAGTTTAAATTGATTTTAAATGATTGAAATGGCATAATGAATTCAACTATTGACAGAACACCTAGTACCCCAAGTAGCTGACTAGTAGCATAAAAACTAGCCTAGTGTAAACAAGGGTTAACTAATGATTTTATTAAAATCACTTTCCCTATTATATTTCATCATAAAAATTAAACAAATTACAGTTAAATCTTGATATAACGAACCTCGATATAAAGAAATCCTTAATATAACGAAAAAAAATTCTGGCCCTTGGAAAAACCTCAATACAATGAAAAAAAAATCCTCGATATAACGAAATCAAAATACACAAATTATACCCTCTCACTGATCAAAAAAATAATTTTGTAACTACAGAGTACAGACGTATCTCTCTTCCATGTTTGAACATGAATCAGACGAATAATGCAGAGTGATTATCTACAATTCTGTAGCCTAACTTGGCTGTTGGCAGTGTCTCGCATGAATTCGTTTATGTCATTCGTTAAATTATGAGTGGTACAAGAAAAACGTTGACTTTGGTAAAAACTCAATTTAATAATTTTTTTTAACTCAATTTAACAATTTTTTTAAACTTAATTTAACAAATTTTTTTTGTAAAAACTCGTTATAACAGAATCCTCATTATAACAAAAACTCAATATAATGAATTATTTATCAAGGTTCTACTGTATATAAAATTTTCTTTTACAATTTTTTTATGATTCTTTTCATTATTACTAATTTTTTGCATTTTTTAGATACTAAAAAAAAAAATTATGCTCTCAGGTTATGTAACTACTCAATTTTATTAAGTGACTAAATTAGCTATGAGTAATAAGAAATTGTCTGTCAACACAATACAGTATCTCAAAAAAAAACAAAACAAAACAAACCAAAAAAACAAAAAAAAACACAATAAACAATCTTATAATGGCACGCCCAAAAAGTTGAACAATTGAGGTGATAACGTCCACAAATGCATATGCAAATTTTTTTGAATGGGATTGGGCTGAAATTTTCACAATACATCTTTCTTATATATTTGCAAGTTTGTTAAAAGGTTTTTGGCCTGTTAGTTCTGTACTCTCCGAGGAGACTAGAAAAGAAATAAGTTTAGGTTAAAAGAAAATTTTTAAAATATAAGCTTTTATTTTTTTATTTTGAGTTTAGTTCCATGAAAAATAAATATTATTCCAATGTGGAAGGTTGGCTGCAGTATTGGTATATTTTAAAATCACAGTAGTGAGTAGAATAAAAGTTTATAAAAAAAAGTGTGAGTTCCAATGGAAACTTATAAAGGACTGATGTGTAAACATAATAGTGTGGTTGTGAGCATGCACATTGCACATGCACACAACCACACACTTACACGCAGACAGTTACAATATTGTAAGGCCTACGATCTGTTTTAACCCCTACTAAAGTACTAGACCGAGTGCTAAGATGTTTACTCATAAAAAATGTTGGAAAAGTTGTGTTTTTTTTCAGGATTTTGAGATAACTAAAAAGAGATAGAGCTAAAATTTTTTCAAAGTGTAGTTCTTATGTCCAACAAGGTCTGATAGACATTTGGTGTCTATTTCTTAGGTAATTTTCAAGAAAAATGTAGAACAAAAAATAAAATTTCTGGAAAAAAGCAAGTTGCCTTCATAGCTGAAAGTAGGTTCCTTTTTGATATTTGTGGTAAAAGGGGTTATTTTACTTAAAACTGTGACAGTGAAATTTCGATAGATCAATATGTTTGTTACATATCAATAACACTATCGATAGTTTTTTGAAATTTTTTACATTTAGAATTCAGAATAGTTTGTTGAAATATAGATGCAAATTAGCAAACTGAGTTTTCTAGCAAAATATTGGTGTGCAAGGGTTTTTTACCCAGTTTGCTTGCAAAAGGGGTATTATTACATGTGGGGACATTACTCATATGAGGTGAAGGGGCTTGGACCCCAGATGACAGTTGCCACCAAAAGGCTAGCAGACATTCATCTCTATGACGTACAACAAATGCACAATTATGTTTGATCATAAGTACTTGTGTGTATGTGCAAGTAATGTACAAGTACCAAACCATGACCAATCTAACAAAGATGATGATGTCACAATTCAGTACACAAACTGGTCTGCCATTTCTTATCTATACAAGAAATAACGAGCCAACCCTTTCACACAGATATATGTAATTACTATGTATGTGTGTATGTGTGTATGAATAAGCCCGTATATAAACTGTCTGGACCAGCTCTAAAATTGCCAGTGTTTACCCAGGTTTTGGCTTACCAGTATGTTTGGATATGAAGTGGCAGAACACACAAAATACATGTTGATTACCTTCTGGTGAGAATATCTTTTTCACAACAAGGTATTCCACATGAAATTTACAATCTTGTTTTCAAAAGTTTGGTTGACTATTTGAGCATCAGAATAAAGAGTACTTATAGCTTCAGAGTTAACAGTTTCGACATAATTTACCTATTTTATGTGTAGATTGTAAAAAAAAAAAAATTAAAATGAAGCACTGAGAACTTGCGCAGGTCCCTCATTAAAGTTCGAAATCGTCTAAAGATACAAAAATTAGTCGATTGGCGTGTATAAATTGGATGTTTTGTGGTTAATCATCACGGCTCATCAATTCATTCTTTTTTCGCTCAAATATGTGTCTTTTTGAAACGAAATTCTAACATTCCTTTTTTAAGTATATCATATTTTTTATTAATTTTATTATAATACCATTGGAATTCTTGATAAATTTTCGTTAGCAAACTGCGTATTACTTATTTTCTAAATTATTTTAGACAATTTTTCGATTGTCTTGGTTACGTATATAGAAATTAAGAAAGAAGTAGACCTAATTAGTTAGATCTGATTTCGCTTACTTACTTGCTTTTAAAAATAAGTTCTCTGATTCTGGAGACCCTTGAACAATAGAAACAAACAAACGAATATGATTTTATCTAGTACAATTTTTAGATCGATTTTATTGGAAATTATTTTAAATTTCTTACCAGATGTACTGAAGGTATAAGATGCGGCGTCGACCATTATTAATTTTCTTATTCAGTTTGATACACACCAATCTGAAATAAAATAAATTTTATTGTAATTTTCTAAAATTCCTTGAAGATGATGATTAATTCTTAAAACAGTGTTTGAAGTAAAGAAGAGGTAGACAGAAAGAAGGACTGCCGAGAGTGACACTTTTGTCAGAAAAAAAAAATCAAATTTGTCACATTGTCCTATTTCATCGTTCGTTATGTTCGTACGCAGGGATATACCTCGCTTCCACAATTTTCCAATTCACGTTTTGTATTACTTTTCGACCAAATTATCTGATAAGCCCCCCACCAACCATCCGAAAAATAAACGTTTTTATACGTCAGAGGTAAATTTAGAGAGGCGAATTTCTACAATACGCCAAAAAGTAAGAATTCGTGCAGCTCACTCGCCTACAAATGATTTCTCACCGTCATATGGGTCACGCATGGGCACTTTTCATTTCGCGAGTTTTACACACTGCTATAATTTGCTACACATTTCAATCATTCGAAAAAGTAAGCTACTTGTACGTAGGTGTTCGAGGAAAATCTACATATTAAAATCAATCTGGTATTGAGACCCATTACACGGTCAGGGATAGGTTTGTTTTTCGCCTCATGACTCCAGGAAAATTTGTGCTCTATCAGCTGAAATTCGCGTATGTATTATATGGAATGAAGTGGCTTTTTTTTTGTCATCTCATCACGGAGCCTATCTTACATGTGAATCGACTTTCGATTTTACAAACAGACTCACAGGAATGCCTGGAGTAACCTTAGCTAAAAAAAAAAGTATGAGCGAGTTCTATCGTTTGGCCGTGATTGAACTTTAAGCATTCGATGACTTCACTGGGTGTTTTATACATTTAGTGACGTTACGCGACTTGATGGACGTTGAGGGAAGGGTAACTGGTTGGGCAGTCGGGGGAGTCCTACCTTCGAGTACCATCTGATGCTTCATTTTTAAAATTTATTTATTTATTTTTCAAGCAATAAAGGCACTGGTTTTTATGTCGTTTTGGTAGATGCCAGAGGTTTTTTTTTTTTTTTTTTTCTGACCTATTTCAATGAAAATTAGTTCCCAGTTCTGCTTTAAGGTTGTATTTTTCCCACCTGCTTTCAGTTAGTTTAGCATAATAAAAAATATAAACATCTCGCTCTAAATTGGTAGTTATTGTCATTCGGTCTGCAAAATTATTTTTAATTCGGCAGTCAAACCGAAGTGGCTGGCATCTGGTGGCGAAATTTTTAAGCGGCGAGAAGAGTGAAGTTCTGATCAGTCCCATTTGAATTTGGTGGGAAATTATTTTTTTCCAACTAAAAATCGAAATAATTCCGGAAGTTTTTACCTTTATGATGAAAATTTCGACATATTTGAAATCTACATAGTTTTCTTGACTAGATGAATCTAGGTGAGGGCCTGTTAACTTTTTTCTTTGCCTTGTTTCAAGTAGTTTTCCAATTTTTTTCATCCTTTTTTTTGAAACACTACTTTCACTAACTTTAGACAATACGATTTTTACATGCTCTTTTCGCGAATTTCGAATTTTTTAGATATTCCAAGCAGGTATATTCGTTACGAGTTACTGAAATAATTTCGGAAAGCCTCTACTTCGTATTAATGAAGGAAATTCGCACACATAAATTCGTAATTTCTAAATATTAGCACAAATAGATCGAGTCCCTCATATAAGCTAATGCATTTTTCTATCAATTCAGATTTTTTTCAACTGTCTCCCTCTAGTTTACACAAAACATCATTGTTATCATTTATGTCATGTTGTTTTCGTCTGTGATCAGCCAAGCATTTTTTTTTTATCCGTGTAATATACTGAATGTGGCATATCTACCGTCAAAGGAACATGTGAAAACACCGAAATGTTATAATTGTCCTCTCAAGAAAATGTAGCAGGAGGGGGCGCTTTAACACGGCATATCTAGCTACTAAGCCATGACTTAACACATTAAGCCATTGAGCAGCTTCCCAAATTTTCAGTTTTCGGCGCCCTATAAACACATAACTCCAAAAAACTTATAATAATACCAATAAAAACATTTTGAGTAAACTGATGGGAGACGCTTGTCTTTTTTTTTTTTTTTTTTTTCATTCTTATCAGTACTTAAATTACACCGCACTTTACAGTATGTTTCACTGCCGAATAACCTTCTATTTTTTAAAGTTGGTTAAAAAGTCAAAAAATTCTTTGATTTGTGGGAATTTATATGATGTAATTTATAACTGCAAATATAGTGCAGCCACGATTGTATGTACCATGTGCGTGGTGGGTAGTGGTTGTTGGTATTTCAAATTATTGGAGTTACACCAGTTCAGCGTGGAAGAGCCATTTAGTAGGTACCAGTTCCTCGCCATTTGATCATATTTTCATACTTACACCAATTCTGGGCAATATAAATACCAATAAGAAAAGGTTGACCAGCTCTGACAGGAGTTTGGCAACTATTGGTCCAGTAGTTTCCAACAAAACTGGAGGTCAAAAAATTTTTGGGGAATTGGTTTTTAACAATAAAACAATTACATCTATATGTTTGTTAAATATATCAGTAATTATCGATAGTTTTTCTTAATTTTTTTTACCTAAAATTAGAAATAAAATATCGCTAAATCGAAGTGTTTTTCAGATATCGATGCAGATATCAAAAATTATCGATAGTTTTTTGTAATGTTTTTAAGTATTTGGAATCTTTTTTTTTTGTACTACGGATGAAAATTGGGGTTTTCTAGTCAAGTATTGCTGCGCTAGAGTTTTTTGTTTTTAGGTACGGTATCTACTAAAAAGTTCAGAAAGTGGACCAAGCTTCTTGGCGGAACTGGTACATGAAATGGCACGGAATTGGTACACGAATTTGCTGACAGCGTGGAACTCGTGTATCACCAAATTGTCGCATCTTAGACACCAAGACACGTGATCGTTTGATGAAATGCACAAAAATTGAAATTCAGTGGTACATGTTGGCAGTTTTTCAATTCGAATTTTAGGTAAAAATAATGCAAAAAGTATGTTTTCCTACGATTTTTATTTTCTAAATTTAAATTAAATACAAAATATTGAAAATTATTCAAATAACAATATCACGAATATTTTCTGTTGGTTCATATGTTTCAAATTTTTCGTTTAGTTTTGGTCAAAAATTCATGACCAAGACTAATTTTTCTCACCACTACTTCGTGCGTGAGTGACTTCTATTGACTTCATTTGAATAGAGAGCATTTTGTGCATAATTTCCAATAAAATATCGAACATTTGAAAAAGGTGGCCTTAATCTATGTTTTTACGCGGCTGTTATGATTTTTACGTTTCATTTTAGTTCCTGCTTTGTGGTTTATTAGAAAATTTTGAAAGCAAACTTTGTTCAAGTTCAAAGATTTAAGAAAAAATGGGTACAAAATTTCTTTCGACCCTTAAAAAATTAGTTTCCCTTCCAATTACAGAAACTCCATTCAAAAAGGAGTGATATATTTGTTTCTCGAAATGTCACCTTCTGACATAATTACAGCTCCATGTCCTCAAGCTTGAGTTATTTTTTATGAACTCTACGTACATAAAATAGGAAATGGTAAAGATGGATTTGCTGACGAAATATCGTAGCTTACTTTATTCGTAAATTAAATATAAAATTTCATTTGCTGTTTTTGTTTTCCAAATTTGTTAACACTTTTTATCTAACGAGATAATAAGAATTTTTTAAATGCTAATTGTTTTGTGTGAGAATAAAATGTAGTAGCGTAAAATTACGAGAAAACTACTACAGTGTATGTAACTGTAATTTTAAGTAGTTCCATCGACAGGGCGGTTTAGATTTTACGATCACGGAAAATTGTCCATGAAATAGTCGTCACAATATTATCGATTAAAAAATTATTAGATACAAGTAAATATGGATGAATGGTTTCGAAAATAGCCTACCTATTTTATAGATACAAGTAGGTACGATAGAACTTGAAGGTTTCTGTCGTGAACATTGCTTGCGCCGAAAACTCGATTACAAGATCTAGTGATGAGGGAAGACGAGAAAATTGGCTAAAAAGAAAATGAAACGCCTTTATGAATATTCTGCAATCGAGTTTATGAACTTGAATTCTAAATTTATAGTCGTTTGGTATTATATTTTGCTGGATAACAACTTGGTTTTCCTGTGTGTATGTCATGAATATTATGTAATACCTTTAACGGGGTTTTTTTGTTTGGCTTGGAGCCATCGTTCCTAGACCTGATTTCGAATTGCAAAAAAAATTTTGTTTTAATTCCGGTAGTACAATAATTTTTTTCTGTTTAACTTAAAACCGCGAACTCGCCATAATCGGCCGTGGAATTTGTTTGTTAAGTGCAAAAATTAATGTTTTAAATGCGTAAATATAAATGTATAACTAAATGTGGATAGTTCTACCTACCAAATGCATGCACGGAAGTTATGTTTAAATAAATTTTATTTAAAAAAAAAAACAAAAAACCGACTGCGTTAATCCGATTGAGTAGCTTTTACTGGTGGATATGCCAAAATTCATGATAATATCTTTTTCAATCTTTAAATTCTCATTTTCTTCAATTACACCCATCTATAACGGCCAAAAGAGGTGTGATACTTTGGTATTTGACCACTTTCAGTGTTACACCACACACAAAATACCAATACTAGAAAGTATCAATATCTCTGTAATATTTTAAAATAATCAATTTATTATCCAGTAACTATTGTGGACTTTAACTGTTGAGAGACTTTATAAAATATTTCAAACACAAAGATTAATTAAACATTTTTAATAAAACAATAATTTGTACGACACAAGTACATAAAATAATATTTCAAACCCTAATAACTAGGTTGAACATTGGAATAAGACCCTTAGACAAAGACTGTCTATTTTAAAGCTAACTGGTATCACTGTGTACTGTGTACTTTGTAAACAGAGTTTATATACCCATTCAGGGTACCTAACTGTACATGGTGAATAGATTAAGTGAAGTAGGGACTTATTATTATAGGGATATGCTGACTCGCAATATAATCAAGGGACCAGCGTATTTGGTGCTGAATATTATAACAATATTCCAATATTCTCCTAATATTTGGTCCGGCTAATTTAGATTGTTTAGAAATAATTGTAGGATGTTTTGATTATTGTCAAATACCTAAATTTCTGGTATTCAGAACTGTGTCACCGAATATGTTTGTCATATTTAAAAATAGACGAAAATATGTTACACCATCTAATTTTTTAATTTTTGAATATGAATTGCCTAGAACATTGTTTAAGTGGTTAGAAACATTTTGGGCCTACTTTCGCTAAAAACTATAAAGTAAGATGCTTGTTTTGAGCAAATGAAATTCTGTCAGTTCAGGAGGCTGATATACCAAACATATAATCTCCTCCTAGGCAGTTTGTAAAAACGCAACAGCGATGAATGCAATTTTGGCAAACCTGCCAATTCTGTTTCCCCCTACCAAAATACCAATTTGGTATTATTTAATACCACTTATAGGTAAGGACGTAGCTAGAAAATTTTCCAGGTGCGGTAAAGCCAGTTTTATCAAAGTAGAGATCAGGTAAGGGCGGTTAACCAGCAGTGATATAACTAGGAATTTGTCGCCACCCTCAACTGCAGCCGAGCTGTATTCAGGATTTACCTATAAAGGGGGGTTTTCTAGGGTGAAAAACAAAATTTTTTTTTATATTTTCTAGGTTCTGGAAAATTTATGTATAGAGGGGTGTTTTTGTTTTTTTGGTAGATGAGGAAGTTTCCAAAGACTCCGATGGATACATGAGGCCTTTGCCCACATTGTAATTATAGTATAAATAGTTGGAAAATTATTTTCCATTTGTAATTTTTCCACTCCCAAAACAGAACCACCTGGGAATGAGTACTCCCTTGCCTCTCTAGATGCGTCACTAGTAATAAGTGAAATCGAAAGTCCAGTTACAGTCAAATTTTACTGGCTGTGCAAAAAGCAGTCATTGAAACTTTTTTTAAATTTTCTAGTGAAATTAACGTGAAGAAATTTACAATATTTTCAAGAAGAAACATATTACCTATGGTTAGCTTGTATTAAATAAAAATTTTAGCTTGTTTAACCAAAAATAAGTAGATTTTCTTTGAAAACTCACTTCAGTATCATGCTGGATAGCCTAACTTTTAATCTTTATTTCTTCATTTCTACGAATCATATCACCCGATATTAGGGATAGAGAAAAACATCCACTTTTTAAGTAGGTTTTCTTCAGAAAATCTACGTATTACGCTTGGTGCGGTATTGGCTCCCAGGGTTGAAGGTGGGTCCGTTGTTCGTTTCGTGATCTCAGGAAAATTTTTGCACCAATAACTCAAATTCATGTGTGTGTATGTATAAAAGTTCATTTCTTGTTACCGCTGTACAGGTCGAAATTTTCATCAGATATTCATGAAATTTGTTATGAACATTTATACAAAACCAATGATTAGACCTATTGATTTTGGTGTGGATCGGCCTGACGGTAATTCCGATACCACCATTTTTGTTTTTATTTTGGCTATAAAATGCTCAATTTTGCATCAATAGCCACGAAATTCGGAATTTATTGTAGTACTCTATCAATTTTGGCCTTGATTGGCCGGATGGTATGTACTTCCGGTACCGCTATTTATTTTTATATTGGTCACAAAATGAGCCAATTTTTGAACAATACGTACGAAATTTGAAACCAATATTTATTATATTTTATTGTAGCATACTGCTAATTTTGGTATGGATGGACCTGATGGTACTTCCGGTAACGCTATTTTTATTTTTACATTGGTCATAAAGTGCGAAATTTTGGAACAACAAATGTTCAAAATTTGAAACAAATATATATTATAATTTATTGTAGCATACTATCAGTTTTGGCGCGGATTGACTGGATGGTATTTCCGTATTTCTGGTAAAGATATTTCTTTTTGCTTTTGGTCTGGCTATAAAATGCTTAATTTTGAACAAATATTTATTATAATTGATTGTAGGTTAGTATTTTCTTCCTTCAAGTCAATTTTTGGTTTTAATGGTTTCAAACTGTGTAATTCAAAAATTCAGAACAAATATTTTTCAGTAGGTTTTTTTTTTAGAAAATCTACTTTTTACGTGTAGTGTAGTATTAGCCCCCATGGTTGGGGATGGGTCTGTTTTTCGTTTCATGACCTCAGGAAAATTTCGGCACCAGTAACTCAAGTTCATGTATATATATACATATATAAAAAAGTCAATTTCTTGTTCCCACGGTACAGGTCGAAATTTTCATCAGATAATCACGAAATATGGTACGAATATTTTCACTGAATCAAGGACCAGACCTATTGATTTTAGTAGGGATTGGCTGGACGGTTCTTCCGGTACCACCATTTTTGTTTTTATTTTGGCCATAAAATGCTCAATTTTTTCACCAATAGCCACGAAATTCGGAGTAAATATTTATTGTGATTAATTGTAGTACGCTACCAATTTTGGCACGGATCAGCTAGGCGATATTTCCGGTATCACTATTTTTGTTTTTACATTGGTCATAAAATGGGGAATTTTGGAACCATACATACGAAATTTGAAATAAATATTCATCAAAATTTACAGTAGCATGCTACCAATTTTGGTTCGGACCTACCGAACTGTACTTCCGGTAAAGCTGTTTTTCCCTCTTTTTCCTAATTTGCACGAATTTTTTTTTACAAAAATTAACCACATGCTCTTTTTTTTTTTTATTGCATAACAATATTATACCTATTTCATTTGATTTATTTCAAATTATATGATGATGTACCATACTGTATCATCTTTATTTATTTTTCATTTTTTCAAGAAAAAATGCGTTAATATTTCGCATTGTCTAATATTTTGTCAGCAGCTAATACATTTCATACAATCATAACATATCATTAACGCATATAAACTTACAGACAAGTAATGTGACCATCAAAATTCATAATTGTTTTTTTAATGTACTTACTTTTTCTAGCAAAGCTAGCTACGCTGGCGTTTGTTTTTTTTTTTTTTTTTGTTGAAAATTTAGGGTGGCAATTGCCAACTTGATGTAGGCTTATATATTTCCATGATTCAATTCTCACTTAAATATTTGCACAGAAAAATAAATGTTGACATCTTTAACCTAACGTATAAAAACGTACAAGGTGGGTAAACATTAATTGTATCAATATTTTTAATGTATCATATTTTCGTTGCATTTCTCCACATAAAACCCAGCCGCGGGTAAGTAATGAAAATACGACTTTAATTTTGGCGCGGAGTTGCATTGGGTTGTTATTAATCTTCACCTGATCTTCACTGCCTATCAACATTTTTTTCAGGCTAAATAGGAAGATACGCAGCTACGTCCACATTTGTGGTATCCGGCGGCAGTCGTGCATCATCTCTTCGATGCACAGAATACCAACATCGCCTGGCAAAGAGTCTTATTGTATAATCGTATCATTTTGATGCGAGTACGTTATTAAAAAAATTGGGTAGGCGAGTAGGCTACCTTACTAGAAAATTAAAGGTGACCCTTGGGATTCAATTTAAAAAAAATTATTTCTTAGCGAATTTCTGCATCATGAAAGGAATATAATATTCAGATATTTTGTTTCTAGGTTCGATAGTTTGGCCAGGTTTTTGAAAACTGAGTCAAGGGCTGTCTCTTCATAAAAACTATAAATAAATGAAATTCAGCTACACAGTTGTCAGGAAACAGATTCAACGGACATATACTAAGTCATAAAGTACAAATTCAAGGAAATAAGCCTCTTTTGATTTCTTATGGTTTTTAGAGTGCAGGGGTGAGGGGATGCAGTATACAAACCCCCGAAAAATCCACATTTTTTGAGGCAGATTTGCCTCTGATGCGGATTTGATAGAAAATATCCCATAAGGTGTTTTAGTTTTGTACTTATTCTCAATATATATATATGTATTTCAAGCCTAATCTTATTAAAACAGTATGTATAATTATTATTTGTTCTTGGGTATGCTTTTTTTGTATACTAATATGTACTTTCACCAAGAGGCGTTGTGAAGCTCATGAACAACAGTAAGCCTAGAAGCAATAATATTTCCTGATGACTCTATTATTCATAGATAGAGAAACCAAAATTGATGAAAATTTACAGGTAACATTTTGGAACTGAGCCAGCCAAAAAAAATTCTGTTCTGCTAGGATTTAAACTGTTTTCGTATCAGTGTTTGTAATTCCGAAATTCCAATTTTTTCAGTTTGGATTCCGAACTTTGTAGGCAAGGGATTGGGATGCATAAAAAATGAAGTATCCATATAGATGAAGGTGAGTGCTCTCTGCATTTGTAGAATAATCCTAAATGTCATCACAATAAGTCAAGTCAAACATTTAGAAATAAGCTTCTTATTATTCCGTGGGTAAAAAAATCTTACATACCCAGAAATTTTTACGAAGCCTAAATTTGGTCTTCCTAAGTAACAGTTGGACTTGACATTGATGCTCAACGTGCACTTCTTAGCTTCTTAAAATGCCTCGGTGTTAGCCACTTCTATAATTTCACACATTATACGATTAATTTTCTTGTTATCACTGTATAGGTCGTAATTTCTATCCGACAGTCACGAAATTTGATACGAACTTTAGGTAATACCACGCCAAAGACTAAATCCGTTAATTTAATGCAGATCGTCCGGACGTTACTTCTGGTCCGTCCATTTTTGCTCCTATTTTTGAGGTTCTATTGCTCTAAAATGTTTCATTCTCGAACAATGTCTACGAAATTTAGAACAGGTATTTAATACTACCAATTTTAAACATGGTACCAATTTTATGCGGATCAGTCTGACGGCATTTTTGATATGTTTAATTTAATTATTATTTTGGAATGTAACGTGCGTAATTTTCATTCGCAGTAGCAACGAAATTCAGCTCACTCATTATTTATTATCTAGCTATACTAACTTGTTGGCAACTTTGGTTGTTAGCTGATTTTTGGAAACCTATATTTTCTAGTGAAGCGGTTGCTGCGCCAGAGTTTTTAAGTAGATTTTCTTTAGAAAATCTACCTATTACGCTTGATATTGTATTAGCCCCCAAGGTTGGGGTGGGTACGTGTTTCATTTCATGACCTCAGGAAAATTTTGGCACCAATAACTCAAATTCATTCATATATATGTATATATATATTTCCACTTTTTGCTCATTTTTGCACTTTTTGGGAGTTTGTGGAGCCTCCGTTGTTTGACCTATGGCAATGAAAATGTGGGTAGTGTTAGAAGCTTTCGTAGGCTACACAGTCGTTTTAAAATTTTTGAAATTCATTGGCTAGTTACAGAGGAAGGGGTTCTCAAAGTGTTTCAAACTCACCATATTGTCATCGTGATAACTCAGGTAAATTAAAAGATTTTGGATTGAAATTTTTATGAAAGTTGAAGACTATTAGGGACTGGATTGATATTGAATTTAAGCTAAATCGGTGTACTGGTTTTCGAATTCCAACCATTACAAAATTTAACACTTTCGGAAATTACACATTTACCGCGGTTAATGCGCAGCGGAGATTATTTTGTTTTCATATTGGTCATAAAATACGGACTTTTGGAACCATATGTACGAAATTTGAAATAAAATGTTCATTATAATTTACTGTAGCATGCTACCAATTTTGATACTGATCGACGGACGGTACTTTCGGTAAAGCTTTTTTCTCATTTCTTTTTTTTTAAATTTGCATGAACTTTACTTTTTACCAAAATTATTCACATGTTCATGTCTTCTTTTTTTTCTTTTTTTTATTTCATAACTTTATTATGTTTCTTTGGTATTATTTGAAATTATACGACTATTTATCATACTCTATCATCATAATTCATTTTTCATTTCAAAAAATAATACTTTTAAATTTCACATTGTCTAATATTTTTTCAGCAGCTAATAAATTTCTTACAATTATAACGTACCATTAATCGCAAATGAACTTACAGACAATTAATGTGACCATCAAAATTCATAATTCTTTTTCTCGAAAACCTATACTTTTTCTGGCGATGCTTGCTGCGCTAGAGTTATTTTTTCTTTAGATGTACATTTAGATCTAGTTGAAAATTATGTTTTAAAATCTTTTTTTTATGGCCAGTGAATGTGTACCTAAATTATCGCATTTGGATGTGAAGAAAATAATTAAATTATATAAGCCGTACACCAGTCATGAAATTATAATCGACAAGTTTTGTCCCAGTTTCACTAATTTTATGTTCGGTGATTTTTTTTTCCCGCATTTTTTGAACAAATGAAAAAATCATCAGGATGTAGGTACTGTTTAACCAATCTGCTTTCAGTTTTTGTATATTATCATGGCTATGAGTGGAAAAAAAAAAGAAAAGAGAAGTAAAAACAGGAATTTGAATTTTATTATTTTGTGTGAATGATTCATTAAAACATCACTTGCGCAATGGCTAGTGTTTTAATGCTTCACAGATGATTACCTGATATGTAGAAAAAATTATTTTACTCAAATACATCTATAATGATGATTTTCTTCAATTTTTTTTATCAGTAAAAAAATATTAGGTGCATAAAAACAGAGGTCTTTGACCCTACAATATTTGGAGGTATTATCGTTGAAAATAAAATGATATGTGCATCCTTTTTTATTTTTATTTTTTATAATTTTATCGCCCCTAGTACTCATACGCATGTTTATAATGATCTAAACAAGTAAATTGTTAGTTATGTCGGAAAGAGTAGGTACATACGAACGCACCTGTCCAGTGTAGGCCTTCATCAATTGAGATATAACATACTAGTAATCACCTTGGTCTTGAATTTTTATAATATGAAATACAGAAGAAGAGGTTGAGAGAAAACGAGTCGCCTCATTCAAGGTATTACGCAGTAGGTGGCTGTGGAATGCGAGAAAGAAATAAAAAATATAAATTGTAAAAAAAAAAAAAAACACATTACTCAATATTGTGCATTTATATTTTTTTGTAACTTTATCATGAAAGTGTTGACTTCTTCGTGGTTAGTAGGCATTCTGAATTTTTTATCAACTTATATACTAACGAAGAACTACAATAGAAAATAATAGGAACCCTTGACCAGCCATTTTATTTCTAACGAGTTATGACCATAATTGAAGTTCTAACCATAGATACCTAAGTGTTTAGAAGCATATAAATAATATGTATGTTTACGAACAATTTTCAAGAAATAAATACTTATTTAATTTGAAACTTGACTTTTACTTCAAAAATGTTCATTTGATTCATTTCAAACCAAATTTTGTTATTTAAAGGAATATTTCGCATTTATCAGCTCACTTTTCGAAGAAATGTTCCTATTACTCCATAAGATCACCGATTTATGCCAAGAACTACAAGTTAGATTACTATCATTTATCGAAGTTGATATGTAAGGTAAAATTTTAAGTCACGACTACCTACTGTAATTAAAATAAAACGTTCAACAGTGAAAAAAAGGATCGTAAGAGCTTAAAAATTTTCTTTTCAAAGTGGTAGGAAAATCGACTAATTTTCTGAAAAAATTCAACACTTTTTATTACCCGTGCGGAGAAAAAACGACATTTTTGTGATTGAATGCAGGAAGTTACTCTGTGGTCCAAGCAAGTGATGAAAAATAAAAACATTTTTCATTTTTGGCGAGGGCAGGTTTTTTTCGGAATATTATCTGAAGGTATCCCCTAAACATCATATTAAAAATCCTACCCTCCACCCAGTAAGCTAATTTTTCAGGTGGTTTGAACTCCGTCGAAATCGGTTATTTTTTTGAAAAATCTCGAAGGCATAAGGAGAACATTTGGAAAAAGTTTTTTGGTAAAACATTTTTCTGACTCGATTCTCTACAAATTTATTTTCTTCTCATTTCTTCCCCTAGTCAATCTTTTATGCGCCCAAAAGTCACCGTATAGTGAAATAAATGCATTTACTGAATACCTATAACATGATAACTGCTGTTATTTGTCACCGATTAGCCTGAAATTTAGTATCTATACAAACCAAATACGTATTCGTACTAAATTTCAGCCTTATTTAGTGGGATCTATTCTGGGGACGAAAAAATAGTGATGTCAAAAAAATTTGAAAATGTACCCAATTCAGGTATTCACGTCACCTGTCCAAAAGAGAGCAGGAATTGCTCGGAAACAAATTAGACAATCAAAGTCAAAATCGGTGTTCCTCTACATTGTAATTCCCACTTTCCTATATGTAGGTACCTACCAAATTTTTCTTCTATTGAATAACAATTGCCCCCTTGTCGTGTTGAAAAGAAATAGTTCTAGAAATAACACAAAACTGAACGTCGCCAATTAGCACCTTTGGTAGAGTTATCTTTGGCGTATGAGGTCTCTATATACTAAGTTTCAGCTTTATCTGCTGAAAATTACCGCAGTTATCGTATTCATAAAAAATTTTTGTATTCAGTAAGTGTACCTACTTCGCATTAAAATGTAATTTTTTGTTTGCTTACATAAATTTGAAGGAAATTGAGTCTGAAAAATGTTTTTTTTGAAAAATATTTCTTCTAATTTTCGAGATATTTTTCGAAACTAATTTTGTGGGACTCAAATAAAGTTTATTAGATTAGGTGGATCGAGAATGAAAACAAAAATCCCTTAGCAGAAAACTTAAGGTTATTTTTTTCTGTCGTATATGAGGCACAGGACTGAAAAAATACACTATCTTATTCCCGACGAAAAAATTGTTTTAATATTTACTTTGATAATAAACTTTTAAATTTATTTGCAATAAGTGAAAAAAAATTTTTGTTTATTTTTTCACTAAAATTTTATTGAAAACTGATAGTTTACCGCGGAATATATATACCTGTCAATAAAATTTACTGGGTGTCCGGAAGTTAAGCAGCCTTACTTTGAGGATCGACTTTTTAGGTCGGAAAAACAAAAAAGTTCCTCTTACAAAACGCTGATAAATATTGTCTTTCCGAGTTATAGTCTTCATAATTACGGCAGGGTGGGAGAAATAAAAATCTGAATTACAAGCATTAATATTACCAGAATGTTTTGGCAGGAATGACTTCGGTGACCATACGAATACAGATTTTGATTCAGGCTAATTTTTCTGACGACAAATTAATGACGTTTTGATAACTAATTTTCTCGATAATTGGTGATTTCTACGATGACCAATGCCGAAATTTTTGACGACGATTTATTACACTCTTGACTGACGACTGTTTTTGATGCTGCTATTTTGTTTTGTACCTATTTTGACGAAGATTTTGACCAGTTTACTACTTTGACAAAAATAATGTTTACGATGTCATACAATAGGATGATTAAATTTTAATAGTAGAATGTCGATTCGATTGGTGTCGTTAAAAATTAGTTTTTTTTTTTTTTTTTTCAGAATTATTAGTTTTTGAAATAAACATTAATTTAAAAAAAACTCTAGCTCGACAAGCGTCCCTGTAAAAAGTAGGTTTTCGAGAAAAAATAATTATGAATTTCGATGGTAACATTAATTGTCTGTAAGTTCATATAATTATACGTAAATGGTAGTTATGATTGTGTGAAATTTGTTAGCTGCTGACGAAATATTAGACAATATGAAATTTAAAGACATTATTTCTTGAAATGAAAAATTAATTAAGATGATAAAGTATGATAAATAATCATATAATTTCAAATAAAATCGAAGAAATACAATAACGTTAAGAAATAAAAAAAAGAAAACAGGAACATTTGGATAATTTTTGTTTAAAGAAAAGTTCATGGAAATTAGAAAAAAAACAGAGAAAAAAAGCTTTATTGGAAGTACTGTCCGGTCGATCCGCACCGAAATTCTAAAATAAATTAGAATAAATATTTATTTCAAATTTCGTAAGAATACATTTTTCTGAAATTTCGCATTTTATGATCAATAAAGAAATAAAATTGGCGGAACTAGAAGTACTGCTCGGCCGATCAGCGCAAAAATTAGTAGCGTGCTACAATAAATTATAATAAATATTTATTTCGAAATTCGTGGCTATTCATGTAAAATTGAGAATTTTGTAGCCAAAATAAAATCAAAAATGGTGGTACCGGAAGTACCGTCATTCGCACCAAAATCAATAGGTCTGGTCTTTGGCTTAGGAAAACTGTTCGTACCAAATTTCGTGATTATCGAACAAAAATTCCTGCTTGTACTGTGGGAATAAGAAAACGGAATATATATGATCATATGTGTATATATATTGGTACATAAATTTTTCTGAGGTCGTGAAACGAAAAACGTACCCACCCCCAATCTTGGAGGCTAATATCGCATCAAGCGTTATAAATAGACTTTCTAAAGAAAAACTACTTGAAAAAACTGATGTAAGTTAGGTAGAGAGATAGATTTCGTTTAAAATAGACAAAATTTCAAATTACGTGTATTGCGGATTGCGTTCTTTATTGGTTATCAGAATTTTTAATTTTGTTCTATGATGAAAATTTCAAAAGTCCGTTATTCGGAAACTATTGAGCGTATTTAGACCGTCTTTAAACCTGACTAAAATATACACCCGAAGTATCCACATGCCAAATTTTTACCTAATCCGTGAAGAATTACGCCTTGTGCCTCTGTTTAAAAATTTCAAATTCTAACAGAGCATGGGTGAATTCCATCCATCTTCGAATTTGTCAGAGATATAGAACTAAAGTACACACATGCTAAATTTCATCCTGATCTTTAAAGAAATAGCAGCCCCCGTTTGTGGACAATTTTTTTTTATCCCATAATATATATATATATACCTATAAACTTTTAGGGGGAGGCTGATTTTGAAGTGTGCTGATGATGATGGAAAAAACTATAGTGAATTTTTCCCGAAACCGTGACATGCCACCCTCCGCATTTGGTAGATTCTATGAAATCTAACTACCTACCTATTTTTATTCCTTAATTATGAAGAAGTCATTGACAATAAAAAAAAAACCAAGTGGTGGTAAATTTTAGTAAATTTTCTCCTTTAATGCCAACTTCAGCTTTATAGCCTCAACAGCAGCTGAGAAATCATTGAGTGGAAGACAATAGATTTTTCTCGAAAAAAAAATGTATTTTCAGTTTAAAAATGTTGTTTTTTGAAACAAAATTTTCATGATGTTTCATTGGAAACACTGATTTTTTGGTCTTTGGATTAAAGAGTGTTTAAATGTGGTCATTTTCTAGAACTTTTCGTTCTTATTGCCAAAAAGTAATCCTCTGATCCAAAAAGGTGAACTTTTAATCCTAAAATAAGGACAGAAAGCGTGCTACAATTATAGTCCGGAGGGAGCATATAAACAATTTTGTGAGGTGAACTTTAACGTACCTCGTTTATTAGTAAACACGGTAGAAATTTGAAGCTTACTTAAACAATTTGTTTATTTTCACACGTGCAATATTTTTCTTTTATCCATTTTTTTTTTTTACATTTTCTATGAATATATTGATTTCCTTGAATAAACTTGTCTTATATATTAAATTTTATCTTTAAAAAAAAGTCAAAAATATTTAATCAAAACATCAGTCGAATAAATAAGAAATCTTAAATTTGACGGTGTGTTAAAGGCCATGTCCCCAAGTTATAAAAAAAAAAAATTTAGAAAATTTCCATTTGCTACTTTTAGTATCGCAGTTTATATTAACGCAATTATTCTGAAAATTTTCTTCACAATATTTTATGTAATCATGAATACTTAATATGCCTATGAGCTACGTTTCTATCATTTAAATAACTCAACTTCAAAAAAAAAGGTGTGTGGTGATACCACGGTTGAAGTGCTCGCAATCGCGGTGATGTATTTCATGACTGTTTTTATAAGCTTCTTAAAAGCTTTTTTCTATTCACTACTGCGATTTTAATATACATATACCAATATTGCAGCCAACCTTCCTTGACAAAATAATATTTATTTTGCATGAAGCTAAAGCCAAAAAAAAATAAAAAAAATAAGAGCTTATCTTTTGAAAACTCCGTTTTAACGTAAACTTATTCAGTTTATTACCGGACGCAAGGAAGTTTCACTTTAAAAATAGAAAAGAAAATATAAATGTGTTATTTTCTAGTACCTGAGTGTACTGCCTAAAACGTCATCATCAACAAACCAAAGATTACAGATTTGGTTTTTCTTATTTTTTCTTTACATATATGTGAAAAAATTTACGCGTGTACGTATATATATGCCTACCTAATTGACTTACCGCAAATATTTTTGTCAAAATATCAAATTATAGTCTATTTTTTTTTTCCTCCAAAATTATCATTTTTAACAGGTATTAAAAACAGCATCCTATTCTAAAATGAAAAGATCCGCGTATTTTTTTTCATCTTTGATGAAGTTTTTTTGTATAAAATACATACGATCTTGTATGTTGGAAGAACGTATTTTCGAAGAGCTAACTGACTTTTAAACTTATAAAAACATCGAAACGTGTGTTCTAAGTAGACGGTGCTGTTTGTATTCTCTTAAAAAAATATATATATATTTTTCAATCATGCTATTTCTTTCCAACATTTCACTAATATTATCAGGAATTGGGATATTTTTTGTCCTAGGATAAGAAACTTAGGCATTTGAAACGCATTGGTTAGAAGAAGACAAAAGACCAAACCAGATCGCACACGTGTTAGAGGTAGCTACAGAATGTCTCGTCGAATTTGAACTTATAATATTGATTTTTCATCTGCAAAATTATTCACTTAGCAATTATTCATTATTATTCTCAAACTTGGTGGCCCATCAAAATTCGTTAATCATGTACTCAATTAAAAGAATTTTTTTAAACTTAAAACCCTATCACACCCGATTTTTTGTAATGTTTTCAAATGAATTCTTAGGATGATACTTCGGAGATCAAATGAAACTTTAAACAGCTACTTTTTGTGAGCTACTACGTAAAATAAGAGTTTAGAGAAATCCTTTTAGAATTTTGTTCCTAAATTCTTACCCCTCAAATCTATCTACATTATTTAACCTAGGTACCGTAAAAATAAATGTTGAAAATATTCTACTATTGAAGTGTCGGAATTAATAAAAGAGTCTAGCGCAGCAAGCCTTGCTAGAATAAGTAGGTTTTCCATTAAAAAGAATTATGAATTTTAATTGTTACATCAATTGTCTGTAAGTTCATATGCGTAAATGGTATGTTATGATTGTCTGAAGTTTGTTAGGTGCTGATGAAATATCGAACAATGTGAAATTTAAAAGCATTATTTCTTGGAATTAAAAATAAATTAAGATGATAACGTATGGTAAATAATAGTATAATTTCGAATAAAATCGAAGAAATACAATAAAGTTATGAAATAAAAAAAAAAGGAAACCTGAACATGTGAATAATTTTTGTAAAAAGGAAATTCCAGACAAATTAAACCAAAAAAAAAAAAAAAAAAACTATAGAAAGTACCTTTTGGTCGATCCGCACTAAAATTAGTAATATGCTATACAGTAAATTATAGTAAATATTTGTTTCAAAGTTGGTACATATTGTTCCAAAATTACAGATTTTATGGCCAATATAAAAACGAACTTAGTGGTACCGGAATTATCGTCCGAAAAAAAGGTTATTATTAAATCGATTTTGATTAGCAAAATATGAGATTTCCAAAACAGTTTGGAACATCGAAATCGGTTTTTATTTCTTCACCAAGTGTAGAAAAAGTGTAGAAATTAGTTTTTTCTCAACTGTTTGTTGTTTATTTCTTCACAAAACCGTTTACACATATGCAAGTTGCAAAAAGTCGCGATGAAAAAGGGCCATTTCACATGGTGATGCTTGCACAAAGAACCAAATTCTCTTCTTTATGATATTCAATTATATCTAAAATTCTATTCATGAAAGAAGTTTACCTGTTTAATCGAATAAATAATAACTGTAACGTATATTTTCGTCTATTTTTAAATATGACGAACCTATTTGTCTACACACTCTCGAATACCAAAAATGTAGGTATTCATCAATAATCGAAACATCCTAAAGGTTTTTGTAAACAACCACTAAATTACCCGTATTTAATTTTATGAATATAGATATAATGTCTGTATATTCATGACTTCATTTTGCCTGTCCCTCGATTATATCGCGAGTCAGCACAACCCTATAATAACAAGCCCCTACCTCACTTAGCCTGTCCATTACATACACTTACATACCCCAAATGGGTATATAAACCCTCTATTACAAGAAATCGTTACACAGTGCTACAAGTTAGTTTTCTAATAGACAGTCTTTGTCTAAACGGTTTAAATTCCAAATGTTCAACCTAGATTATAGTGTTTGAAATATTATTTAATATACTTGAGTCGTACAAATTATTATGTTATTAAAAGTGTTAAATCAATCTTGTGTTTTGAAATATTATTAAAGTCTCTCAAATACGTTAAGGTCCATAATAGATGTGGATGATAAATTAATTATTTAAATTATTGTAGAGGTATTAATGCTTTTTCAGTGTTAAATATCTCGTGTATGGTGTAACACTGAAAGTGGTTCTAATTAGGTACATTACCACTTCTTTTGGCCGTTACAATAACCTCTTTTTGGTGGATTTGTTAGAAACAATATCATACTCAATTGAATCCATTTTGAATCCAAAAAAAAAGTGTTTATGTATAGAATCATATTCGAATCCCCCAAAAATTTTGGATTCGCAGATTCGTATTCGAATCCATTTTTAGTTGATTTGTGCCCAACCCTGCTTTTTAGCAACTAATTTTATAATTTTTGAATACCTACTTTTTCTAACAGAGCTGTTGCTGCGTTATAGTTTTTTTCTTCTTTAATGGGATAAACTCGCCTCAACCTTCCACCCAAGAAAAAAATAAATAAAAAATAAGAGGCTATAAAACGTAAATTTGAATAAATAAATAAATTAATAAATAAGTAAATAAATAGCGTATGCATAGATAGGTACGTGGTGGTGAATTCCATCAAATTTGAAATGTGATGAAATTTTGAATTATCCAATTTTAGCTTTGGTAATAAAAGTTTCCTTTGATGTATTTTAAGGAAATAAAAGTTCATGCTTCCTCTTTAGTAATGTAGGCACTTTGATTATATTACTGGAGCTATAGTCAAACGTCATGTGAGTTGATGTAATTTTCGTGGCATTCTATGAATCGAAATTTCTTTTTATACGCGCTTTATAAAATAGCAGGTCAAGGGGAAGTTGTTTCAATTTAGAAACTAGATTCATTAACGGTTCTGAATGAGTTATTTAGTAAGTTCTTGTAATAGAGTATTTTGTATACCTAATGCGTAATCACTGATTGGAAACATTGTAATGTACTATTAGGCTCGACGACTGCAGTGTGGAAACCCGGATAAAGCTGTCCCATGTTTTCTAGGACCTAACGAGAATAAGAATATGCCATTTTGATTGAGAAATCACACCTGAAAATAATAAATGCAGATTATTCCGATTTATTTTTATTTCAACTGAGCCAAAAGTTGTTGAATTTTCAAATATATTGTGAGCCGCAATTGAAAATTAACCATGAAATGGAAACCACTCAACTATAAGTGCTTCTACTGGTGGATGAGCAAGTTATAAATATTCTGAAAAGCTGAAAATTGTAATTTTTTAAAATTTTCCATGAATTCTTTTTTATCTCCATTCCTATGAGTAGTTGCTGCTACACTCAAAAACTCCGAAAAATTTATTTTAATATACCTAATAGCTTAGAGAAACTAAAGATATTGCGTGATAAAACCGGGTAGAATAGAAAATGTATGTGGGATACTTATATAATTATGTTAGGTTTTTGAAGGATTCCTAATTATAATTATGCTTCAGTTTCACTTACGTCAATCCTGCAGAACCTCATGTTAGGGACAGTTCTCTAAACTGATTCAAAACGTTTAAAATTAATTTTGTTTTTGTAAATATTTTCTTGTTCTTCTTTTTTATCTGGATTTTTGATGATCGGAATTCTTCTCAAAGTCTGTGAAAGTTATTTTTGAATTTTTCCATTTTATTTAGCTACATGAAATAACCAATTAAGCTCTTGAATTTATCAGTAAAGTTTGTGTGTGTGTGTGTCTACAAGTCATATTTCGCTGATAGAAATCAGTCAGCATAAAACGAATCGCTCGAATACAGTTATGTTGGTTTCCCCAATTTTTTTTTAACGGTTGAGGTTGAATTATTTTATCTCACTCTATTATCTTCTCATTAATAAATGAGGCATTAGTTTTAATATTGAGAATGGAATGCTCCCGATGTGAAATGTATACGTCATACCTACTAGATTGACAAAGAAATTTTAAAATGAAATTTTTTCATAAGTTCTGTGCGAGTCTTTCAAATTTTATTATATTTTTTAGTTTTCATAAAATTGGTTTGATCTTTAAATTATTCGTTATCGAATGCAAAAACCAAGACTTGACTGGAATTTTCGAAGATGAAAATGACTTCCCCTCCACCACCTCGACAAAATTAAAGTCGTAAGTTAATCCCTTTTTTACCACGCTTTCATTAGCTTACCCTGTCTGTTGGACTGTTCGGATCTAATCTTAGAATTAATTTTTCACGTACTTCCCATAATTCAATCGATCTTAAATTTGGTACACCTATATGTATGTAATTTGACGAAAATACAAGTAGGTAACTACGGTATGCAAAGTTTTGAATTGATTAAACCAGGGTCCATTATTGCAATTACATACTTCTGGGATGTAACTTCATGAACATCTTTATTATTTTGTTTATTGCACTGAATCTGTCTACCTCAGCCTCTATAACATATCAATATATCGACATTTCATTGGTAGTTTCAGGTAAAGAAATAACAAAAAAATATCAATAGTTATCCATATCTTTAATAAAAATATCAATCTATGTTTTATTGCTGATAATCGATTTTCATGGAATTTATCGTTTTCCAGTTTTCTCAAGAACTGCCAAACTAATGAGCACCGAACTTTTTTCAGATCTGATTCCACATGATATGTATCATTCGTAAAAATTTCAGCCCTATCTGTTTCGTAGTTTTCTCCAAAATGTGAACACAAAATTTCTCTCAGTAATTTTTCTTCTCTTGTTTTTTCAGAAACTACTGAATTAATCGGCACCAAACTTCTATCAGATTTGCAACAATATAACGAAAATCTATCGCAAAAATTTCAACCCGATCTCTTTTGCCACTTTTTCAGAATCTTGGAAAAACGACTTTGCCAAGAATTTTTTGTTTTCCAGTTTTCTCAGAAACTAATGAAAGCACCAATTTTATTTCAAATCTGCTCCAATATAAGAACTATTTCTCTTAAAAATTTCGGTCCTATCCCTCTATCCAACATTGTAGTTTTCTCAAAACAAAATTAGGTTAAAATGGAAAAATTGTACCAATTACTTTATTTTATCATGAAACAGAGAATTTTCATCATCCCCACCCTTAAGCCTTTTGTGAGGTCAATTTTAATATCCCATTTGCCAGCAAACTGGGTAAAAAGAACCCTGGTTTCACATTGATTTTTCAGACAAGTATTATATGTTGAAAAATGTTTATATCTTTGTCTGATGTAATTTATTTTACTCGCTTCATACATGATGTTCTTTTTTTTATTAATTATTTTTGATAGGTATTTAAAAAACTTTTAGTTTACTTAACCCAGTGAAATTTATTTTGTTTCATTTTTATGCAGGTATTCGATGAAAATATACAATTACGATTTCATAAAATGGTCTTATTGGTTGGGGTTGGGTACGTTTTTCATTTCCTGACGAAAGGAAAATTTTGACACTAAAAGCTTGAATTCACATGTAAGTACTATCTATTGCAGTTTATTACCACAATACTACGAGTCCACAATACAGGTCTCAATTTTTGTCCGATAGTCATGTGATATGAACATATCATCGCCTTCCTTTAAAAACGTCGTGAGTTGAAAAAATAAAATTTTACAAAAGCAACAAAAAAATAATTGAAAAAATTAGAAAAATTTTCCCAAGTTAATAATTAACGTCATTAACTATATTATAGAAATAGAAGTGAAGGGAGATTGGAGAAGTATAAATTATAATTTTTTTTCTTTTGTCTGATTCTTTTTATCATGGAAGATATTCCAAAAACAGATAGTTTTCTGCAGGTATTGAGTGTTCACCACAAATCATACACAAAGCATGGGGAGTCTAAACTTCGGCAAATGTTGGCTACTTAGACTAGATTTTTGTGGCCTTTTATACTGGCTCATTACACGCACACAAACACACATATGTGAAGAATACGTATGTATAATTATGTGATGACTAGTTGCAAAGTTTTTTATGGTTGCTATGACAACCTGTAAAACATGGCACATGCAGTGATAACCCAGATTTTGATGTCACCCAAAGTGTAAACTACTGATTTGTCATAATCAGGATGTTGTAACTTACTTGCAAAATTTTGCAAGTGGTGAAGCACTTCCGTGACCTGGTTGAGGGGCGTGTTTTCTCCGTCTATACGGACCACAAGCTCCTCACAACTGCCCTGTTTCAGGTGTGCGAGAAAGCTTCACCACACCAGCAAAATCAACTTGAGTATATCTCGCAGTTCACGACGGATATCCGCTACATCAAAGGAGAGGATAACATAGCCGCTGATTGTTTGTCGCGTATATCAATCTCCGCCATTACCTCTCCCTGTGTTGTGCCCTACAATGAAATGGCCCTTTGCCAACAACACAACCCGCAACTCGCCCAATACCTCGCAGACCCCAACTCTGCCCTCATCTTTGAATTGTTCAGAGTACCCGGACACACGTTACTCTTAAAGTGCAACACGTCCACGGGGAAAAAATGACCCTTCGTACCCGCCAAATATCGGAGAACCATCTTTGATTCGATTCACGGGCTCTCGCACCCGAGAGGTTGGACAACTGCCCGTCTGATCGCTAATCGATTCATTTGGCCTGGCCTACGATCTGACTGCCTACGTTGGTCAAAAGAGTGCACCGCATGCCAACAAGCTAAAATCGGTAGACACACCAAAGCCCCTCTCCAAGCTTTCCACCCTACCAATCGCTTAAAGCATGTGCACATCGATATTGTGGGTCCGTTGCCGATGGTTAGCGATCCTCGTCATTGTCTGACAATGATTGACCGTGCCACACGATGGCCTCACGCCATCATGACAACGGATATTTCTGCGGATCGAGTGGCAACACCCTTCGTCCAACACTGGGTGTCCTCCTTCGGCGTCCCCGAAACCATAACGACGGACCAGGGATGCCAGTTCGAAAGCGCTCTATTCAACTCGGTTGCGCGCCAGTTGGGAATACACAAAATCTCAACTACGGCGTATCACCCCCAATCAAATGGCAAAATAGAGTGCTGGCATCGAACTCTCAAAGCCACGATCATGGCCCGCGAGAACTCCAAAGACTTGCGTGGAGAATGGGCAGCTGATTTGCCTCTCATTCTTCTCAGCCTATGCTCCACAGTCATCTCCAACCTTGGCATATCCCCCGCCCAACTCCTCTATGGTGAAGAGCTCTGTCTCCCAGCTGATTTCTTTGAAGATAGCCCACCAAGTGTCGTCACTCACATCGACGGCACTAACCTTCCACAATGCATTTGTGAAAGTGCGAATGCGTTCACCCAAATCACCGGCAACCACGGCGACTCTCCCTCATACGTCCATGCTGATCTGAAATCAGCCCAAAATGTATGGCTACTCATTGATACACCTTGTAAAGCACTCAACCCACCGTACTCTGGCCCGTACAAAGTCCTCAACCATATGGATAAATGGTTCAAGATCGACATACAAGGACGACACACTCGCGTATCAATCGATCGCCTAAAGTCGGCCTATGTCTACACAGATATAGAAGCTGACCCAGATGACTCAACTTCCGTCGATGATCTTTTGGGACCGACAGTTGACTTGTCATCTGAGGTCGTTTTACTTAAAAACGACAACTCACCCCCAAATGCCTCACCCCAACCTTCGACGTCGTCTTCACACACAGACAACATGCTCGATTCTTCCCCGATTGTAATTACACACGATCAAAATCAAGAATCACATCCCGAAGCATTATCGAAGGAAAATACACAATCGCACCCCATCGGCCAGTCTCCTAGTCGAACAGCTGATGCTACGCTCGACGACGAACTGATTGCAATTTCCCTTTCCTTCCCACACTCGTCCAAGTCAGCTCATGCAACTGACGACAAGTCAAGCGTTGTAGACGACGACGTATTACGAAAATTGTTTCGTGGCGCCACCCAGTTGCATAAGTATGGCGCATCTTCCTCCTCGGAAGACAAACTGACCCCGCCTACAAAACAAACTTGTAATATTAATGTGCAACAACAACTGACGCAACCGCACCTTCGTTCGTGTTTATGAGACAAAAATAAACGACGGTTACGGTCAAGAAAACGAGTAAAATTTGTGTTTTAGAAACTCACTCTTCTCTTGAAGCGTCCAGCAGTTATATACTCTTCATCAAATGCTGTTCATCAGGCACTTTTAACTATTTTTCACGTAGTGTAATAGACTGGTGAAATGTCCCAAGAGCGTCTTTCCTCTAGCATGTCCGAGATTTCAGAAGATGAAGAAACAGCCCTTTTAAGGGCTACTCCTCCATCAACAGAGGGCGGTAATGGCGATGCACCGTCGTCTCCTCGTGTAAACAACCATTGCTCCCCCTCTCCCTCCTTCTCTCCCCCGACGTCACCTGCTGACATTATCCTGTCTCCCTCCTCCACGGCTACTGCCACCTCTCTACAGTGAAGCAAACATCGCCTGTATCCTCTACATCCGATCAAGTATTGGCATCATCCGTGATGCCTGCCTCTGTCAAACCTGCACAAGAGGGTACAAGCCGTACTCCTTCGCAAGTACTGCAACGGCAATCAACACTGAGGCAGAGGGTGGAGTCTGCTGCCAGGGGTTGAGGCGCGCCCCTTGAACAGTACCAGCCTGCTCCTGGAGTGGCGGCTCGGGGCTCTGAGTTTGTACAGCGCAGCCTTGTCCGTAGCTCTTGTTCTTGGGTTTTTGTGCCACTCCCCAGGAAGACTGCGTACTCGTTGGAGATGCCGCCTCACGCTCGGACCACTGTACAACTAAGCAATGCGTGGATTGACACCCACACATTTGCCAAAATCGTACAACACATTCAATCTAAGGGACCTTTGCCCAGTCCTCAACCGTCTTCCTTGGCGGGCCTCCCCTCTGGGGAATTCCCACCACTCAAGATGGCCAAGCAGATTGAACCGCTTCCTCTTCGGAAGCACCGAGTGAAAGCAACTGCCACGTTGCGCACCAGTGGTAATTGTCCGTCTGCAGCAACAAAGCGGTCCCTCTAACCGTCAACTTCCAAAGTTGTGGAGGCACCAGTAGTCTCGCAAAAGGCATCGTCGGTCCCAAGAGGCAAGTCGCCTCTACTTCGCCCTTTGGTCGTACGGACTGCCCAGGAAGAGACGACGATGGACATCAACCCGACTCCGACCCCAAATGTCCATCTCCCCCCAACCCCCATGTTGGTCCCTCAATACGTACTCTTACCAGTATGTGAAGAGGTTGAACTGACAGAAAGTGCTGCTGTCGATAACCCATCCGTTATCGACTTAACCGCAACACCTTTGCTGGAAAATGTCCCCTAGCCTCAGCCGTCCACATCTCGTGCTAAGAGTCCCCCAGCCTATGGCAAACCAGCGAAGCATCCCCGTTTAAACCGTAAGGTAGGTGGCCATACCCGGCATGAAGCTCGCGGTTGTGGTCTCTCCTACATGGAACTTAAATGGGACGAAAGACGCGGCAAATCACAAACCCAAACTTCCACTGTATCTCAGGCTTCCACACAGGAGCCTGCCCCATCTGTGGTACAGCCCCCTGTACTGCAACTGGTGGTTCCTCCTGTGTCTCAGAATCAAACACTGCAGCCGTGGGAGCAATTTACCGCCGCCGTGCTCGCAGCTCATAATGCCCTGTCGCTTGCCCTAGCGACAACACCGATGCCACTTCCCCAAGTTGTGATGCCTCCCCACAGAATTCCCATTCCCCCGTATCTACAACTCTCGGCATCAGTATACCCTAAGGCACTGGTTATGCCGCCTCTAATGGCCCCACCTATAACTTACCCACCACCCCTCATGAGCATCCCCACGTCTTGACCCCAGACTCCGCTCATGAGACAACAAACTCGAGTGCGTCCCACTCCCCAGCCTCGAGTACCCCATACATGTTCTTCCCGTCCTACTCTCCCTGAAAACTTTGGTAAGCCCAAACTGAAGGGACCTGGCAATCCTACTACGTGAACAACATCCGTGAGCATAGTAGTGAACACCACGCCACACTCGACTGGCATCACAGGTCACCGTAAGTTTCTCCGGAAACTTACTAGGAGGAGAGTGGTGTGGCAACGGGTGGTCGTTGACAAACGAGTGTGTATTACACACTCGTCGACCACCTAGCGGGCCAGTGGGGTAAAACCCACGAACTATATTTTGGTGCTCATGGCTGTACATTTCGTCTGTGCAGCTAAACTTGTTTACTGGGCTCGGTCCGCACACATACAACTTCGTATACACGCAACCAACCTGCATTGGTATTTGTGTTGTGTCGTGTACTTACATATACACACACCCACACAGGTAAATACTGTTTTAGACCTTTAAATTTATGGAAAAACGATTTAAATATATTCGTATTTCCCCTTTATACAGCAATGGTTTACTAGTTTCATTAGGTAGTTATTGGCTTTTTTTTGGCTTATCCAAACACTCCAAAAATTTAATTTTTTCTTGAAGTTTTAAGTTAAAATTCGAAGATAAGTGTGAAGAATATTGGTCCTCACCGGGATGAATTCCTTAGGAATTGAAGGTACCCTCGTTGAGACACTACAATTTCAGTGGAGATTGGTCAGACGGTACTTATTTTTTAAATTCTTTTATTTTATTCCTATTTTGGATGCTTTATAAGTCTAAAATTCTTAATTTTTGACCAATAACTACGAAATTGGAAATAGATATTTTCTTTGATGTGCTAACATAGTACAAATTTGTTGCAAATCAGCCAGACAGTAAGTATACTTCTGATCACCTTTCGATATGTGCAACTTAATTCTGGTTTTAGGTCCTAAATTTAGGAAATATTCAATCAGTTCTTACAAAATTTAACATAATCATTATTTTATGATCTGCCTATTCTAACTTGTTCCCAATTTTGAGTGTAGTTAGAATTTTTTGTTGGAAAACCTATATTTTCCAGTGAAGCAGTTTGCTGCCCTTGGGTTTTTTCTCAGATCTGTTCTCTTTGATTCATAAAGATTGCAGATGGTTTATTGAGTTGTTGATTTATTGGGGGAGGGTCAAATTGTAATCTTATAGCCAAAGGTCTCACATTAAGTGCAAATTTTTCAATCACATATGAGAGCATCAAGCAGACAAACCGAGTACACTGTCATGTTCTAAATTTTTACCCAGTTTTCTTGTAAATGGGGAGTTAAAAGTCATCTCATAACATTGATACATGTTGAGATAATGAAAATTTTCTGTTTCATGATAAAGGAAAACTGTTGATACCATTTTCACATATTTGTTTTTTTTTTATACGCTTTTATTCTACTCACTTAATTTGTTAAAGTACACCGGATGAACAACTTCAGCGCTGCTTTCACGTGTTGCCACACACGCACACAAACACTAATATTTGTTTTTATCAATTGTTTTTTCAATTTTTGCTTGTTTCTGTCTGGGGAAAAAAAGTGAGAAATTTTATTTTCTCTTTCCCCATTATTTTCTTCTTCAAATTATAAAAGCGAATTTTTTAAAATCTCGTTTTTAACTTAACTTATTTCGTTTTTTTTTAATACATGGGCTACGTATATGTATGTACTCTTCTACATACATAATTATGTATATTATTTAGTATACGTACCTACCACCCAAATTTGTGGTCACTGTTTTGAGAAAACTACAAAAATAATATGGCTGAAATTTTCACAAAATTTAGCCCGTATAATATAGGACTAGGTCTGATAAGAGCTTGTATTAGTTCAATAGTTTTTGAAAATATTGGAGGACAAAAAATTACTGGAAATGTGGTTTTTTCTTGATTTTGAGAAGACGACATAATAAATTAGGAAATCTTCACTATAGATAGTCCGTATATAGTTGCAGGTCTGATAGAAGTTTATTGTCTATTAGTTTTGTAGGTTTTCGAAAATACCTACAGGAAAAGAGAAAGTTGCTGAAGAAAAATTTTTGATTACATTTTTGAGAAAACTGCAGAAAGAATAAGGATAAAATTTTCAGAAAGGTAGTTTTCATATAAGACCAGGTTTGGTATAGGAGTTAGGTATCTAATGGTTTGGTAGTTTCTGAGAAAACTGAATAATAAGAAGTTTCTGAAAATGTATTACAGTTTTGAGAAAACTAAAATTTTTTTCAAAATTTGGTGAAGTGTGCAACTATATGTTTTCATTGCAATGATGAACTTATGACTTCGAACTGTGCGATGAATTGGCAGACTGGGTTTTCTAGTGAAATTCTACTTTGCTAGAATTTTTTTTTTAATAACTGTTAGAATTTAGTGCTTGACAAATGATAGAACTGGAGTTTTACCTGTAAATTTTTATATTCCTAACTACTTTTTAAATAAACTTCTCCCTTTTGTTGTGTTATTTTTATAATTTTTTAATTTGAGTTCCAGTACACTTCATTTCCATTTATTTTTCTGGTACTAATGTAAAATATGTTTTAAGGTGGTTATTTCATAAAAATCATCGCCCCAGAATGCCCATCACCTTACTCCATGAGAACTCTTCACAATTCTAAATTCTGTCAGGCATATGCGTCGAAATTGAAAAGAAATGGTCATCGTAAAATATATCATCTTAATCACCTGTATATAAGTCTTTCTTTTCTTAAAATAAAATTTATTTGTAGATCCACTGTTTAATTAGAAAAGAAAAACATCCATTCACAATAAACATAACACTCCCACACAATTCTTCTCACTTCTCAAACTTCAACTCCTTTTTTCAATTCATTTATTTCATGCCATCTATATATACATATGTATGTATGTATGTATGTATATGTATATGTATATGTATATGCAAATAATATTGAGGAAATAATTTTGTGAATTAATTAATGGCTTGTAGGTTTATTATAATGATGTGAATGTTTGTCTCTTTTTCTGCCTGTATGCTCATCACTTCAGAATGGTTCGATTGATTGAGCTGAAATTTTCAGGACTTATTTGTGTTTCCCCAAGGCAGATTTTAGGTGAAGTTCAATGTCAATGTTGTGGATTTTGACTTCCCTCATCCCCAAAAAATTTAAAAAAAAATTGTTTCACAAAAACATATTGTACTCAATGACGTAAGTATACCCTCAAAATTTCATGATTCCATATTGCCCCCTTCTTTAAATATGGGGCTGCAAAAAGTTACGAAGTTAAAAATCAATAATTATTTATGTACCTATTATAACTACTACTTCATAGAGAGACAAAGGGAAATACAGACTGAGAGAGTGTGATGGTGAAGAGGAGTAGGTGAGAGAGGGTGTAGAGGAGAGATCAGCCAAAATAGTATATCATAAATGATTAATTGTTAACTTGCATCAGCTGCTGTGGCATGTAGTATCAGTGTATGCTTGCCATGTGGGAGGTGTTGGGTTTGATTCCCAGACAAGATATAATTTTTTTCATATTTTTTATAAATTTGTTTTGTAAAGTGAGTTTTTAGAGGGGGTAAATTTTTTTTATTATAATTTTATTCTTATAGTGAATAGTTAGGTGAGGTAAATTTTTTTTTTATAAATTCCTTTTGTATTGTCGAGGTGCGGTGAAAGAAAAAGAAAAAAGGGAGTTTTGGGGGCAAATTTCCTATTAAATAAAAATTTGAAAATTATGAAACACACACACACTAATCTTCTCTATGGTAACAAAAAAATATGTCCGAAAACATTTACCTAAAATATCTCCGTCATAATTATATAAGTGTATATTTTTATAGGCATAAATGAAAGAGTGAGAGAAGAACAACAGAAAGAGATGTACTCTAATAGGGAAGTGTTCTATACTTATAAAGAAGTTGCTAACTACTCTTAGCAAGTGAAATAATAAATTCTGTAATTGTCTACATCATTTAGAGCCAGCAGCTAGTGAACAATAAATTAAGCCTTTTCTGACATAACCCAAGTTGGTCGGGCTCCTTTTTTTCTTATATTTTTGTATAACAAATTAGAAAAAAAAAAACATTGGCGGGATGCAAAATTAGATACGTTCTTTGTTTCCTCAGTAATAACTCGATCTTAGCATTTAAAAACCTTTGGTACTAGGAGAACAATTCGATGTAGAGGACTAGGTGGTTGAAGGCGTTATCGTCTTCTAAACTAAGAGCCGTTCCAATTCAAGAAACAGTTAAAATTTTATTATTTAATATAAACATTTTTGATATTAAATTAATCTCAATAATTTTTTATTTATTAATTTTATTATTTTATTTTATGACAATTTTAGTACATGAATTTAATTAGTATTAACACTTTTTATACGACCATTTAATAAAAATTTTTTTTATGTTCTGTGTCTGACCATTCACCAGCTAGTTGCCAAGAAAGAAACCAGAAGGTGCAAAACTTATACGAATGGTACTCCGTTAATGAAACAATTTGACTTGTTGATATTCGCCTACGCGCAGAATCTAACGATGCGTTTACAATTAAATAAATATAATATTTTGCTGTAGGTCGACCTTATTGATGGCATCATCAGCTTATTAAATATTGCAGTGAATATTTTACCGGTTAGTGGTTGCTATATTCAATGTTAATAATCGGAATGAGATTCAAAAAAACTAACGCTGCAATGCTACACTAGAAAACCTAGTTTGCCAATTTTCATCTAGCATATTGAAAATTAATAGAAAAGACCCAAATCAATGAATGCAGTACAGACGCTTGTAACCCCTCGCACCGTAAATAAGAAAAAGATACTTTAAGAAACAGAGTCAACTTGTTTTTTTTCCGAAAATTTTTTATTTTTGTCGTATATTTTTCTCGGAAACTACTTAACTAATAAGGAACAAACTCCTGTCAGATCTGGTCCTATATAAAGACCATTTTTCGTGAAAATTTCAGCTCAATTCCTTTCGAAGTATTTAAAAAACTGTTAATACAAAATTTTCCCCAGAAATTTTTTCTTTTTCAGTTTTGTCGGAAAACTACTGGACTAATTAGCACAAAATTTCTATCGAGCTTGCACATGCGTCAGAACGATATATCGTAAAAATTTGAGCCTGATCCCTTTTTTAGTTTTCTTAAATTCTTGGAAAAAACCATTTTTCCAGAAATTTTTCGTTCTCCAGTTTTCTCGGGAACTATTAAACCAATAGGCAACAAACTTCTATAAGACCTGTTCCTGCGTATGAACCACCTTTCCTGAAAATTTTGGTCTTTTCGTAGTTTTCTCAAAACGGTGAATCAAAAATTTTCTCCAGCAAATTTTTCTATTTCAGCTTTCTCAGAAACTATACAGAATGAATAGGCATCAAACTTCCGCTAGCCTAAATTTGCACTCACATATAATGACAATCTATCGTGAAAATTTCAGCTCGATTCCTTTCGTAGTTTCTTCAAAATCCTGGAAAAACCAATTTTCCAGCAATTTATCGGAAATTACGGATCGAATAAACACCATTCTTTCAGAATTGGTCTAATATAAGGACTACCTTTCGTGAAAATTTCAGCCCCATTCCTTTTGTAATTTTCTCAGAACCAAATATATACATAAGTACCTACATGTTATACATACCTACCTACATATCTATACTACCTAATCTCTACTTTTATATCTATATCGATACAGTAATATATAATTAAGAGGAAAATTTTGAAAAGTCTATGTTTAGGGTAATCTCAGAATCTATCAAACCGATGTTGATGAATTTTTGTACCAGCATTTTTCATGAACATAGGAAGGTTTTAGGCTTGGTTTTATTATTTTATCACGTTGGAAAACTTATTTGTAAAGGAAAATAGATGAAGGCTGAATTAATAGAGCTGCTTGCATTTAAAGTGAACAGAGGAAAAACATTATGCTAACTATTAGCGCCTCATTTAGTGGCCTTTTCCTGATTCTTAAATTTACATCATCAGACATGTTTTTTGAGGCGCTGAATTTGAATTTGATGTTAATTTTGTTATTTAACCCATACGTAAGTAGAAGCTAGTTCAGTCAAAAAGGATATTTTTATTTACCTTATCATATGTTATCGTAGGTATTTTTAGCGAGGTGTATATAATTCTGTACTATAATACCAGCAATAATTGTATGTGGGTATAATCGTATATGTGTATGTAAACGTGTTATGAAAAACTAGACTGACAATTTTGCTGAAAATTACAGTATAGAGATATTTGGGTAAGAACAAATGTTCTACATAGGTTTCAAGTTTGAGAAAATTTGTTGATCTCAATCGATCAGAACTCATCAAGCAGCAAATGATAACAACGAACGTTGAAAAAAGGGTGTTGTTATTTCTACCAGCTTGGGTGAGGCGTTTGTTTTCAAATGATTCAATGAATTATGCAAAGTGGTATAGAAATAAAAGTCTCAGTTATCAGATTTTTTCATCATTTTAGTTAATGGAGACTGGAAAGTGGGAATTTTTCACTTTTTAATTTACATTTACCAAAAAATTAAGTACCCTAATTTATTTTGTAGATTATTGATGTAATGTCGAATTTAAGTTGAATATTTTATGAAAACAATATTAGCTTGTGGTGTTCAAAAAAACTTTTGTCATATTTAAAATAGCCCAAGTACCTGTCCAACTCATAACTTAGTTAATGTGTGTGACAGGTCTGAAGTTAATTGAGTAGGTAAGAAGATACCTTTTCAGAATTCTGACGTACTTTTAGTATTTGATGAACGGATTGAAAATGAAATTCCAGCTTCTTTCAGCTTTTGTGAAAATTTTTCAAAACTTTCTTCACTTTCAATAACACATTCAATATTTTTATCATCTTCATCAAAACTGATACAATTTTTCTTCAAGTCAAGAATGAAATCTTTGTACAAAAACATTGTGAATATTACAAAGTATTAATATTAAGAAGAAATGAAAAGCCGACTTTTTATTTTGTAGTTTCAACTTTGCTAAATTTTCGTATATTTTTCCTCACTATAATGATAACATTGAAAAATAAAGGAACACCCAGGGAGTATGAGCAATCTCATTCATATTCAGTACAGATCCGAGCAACTCCTCACCCAAGCTGGTAGAAATAACAACACCCTTGAAAAAATGATTAACACTAAAAGTAACAAATAAGAAAGGTTTTATTAGCAAATTTTGCTAGGCCTAATTTGTGTATGATTATTATGATTTATGACTAATTAAGTATGAGTTAAATATTTCGATCTTATTTCTCAAGATAGGTATATGAATACGATAATACTGAAGGAGATATACTTAATAAATACATTGCTAAAATTCTCCAGCTTGATTAAATTAAAGAAATTATCTCTTTTTCCACATTCTTGCTCGATGAACCAAGTACTGATGTTTAAATCAACAAATTTGTAAGATTCTCCGTGGCTACTTGTAAGATGGCATAAACTATCACCCTGACAACGTGTAGTCAAATCTTTATTTGAATAAATTTTTTTTTTCAATTTTTTTTTTCGTTATTCTGTTTTATTTTTATTTTATTTATTTATTTATTTATTTTTATTTTTATTTTTTATTTTTTTTATTTTCACTTTATATCTTTCAAAATGGATTACTCAGATTGTATATTGTATAAAAAAAAAGAAAAAAAAAAGGAGGAAGTCGGATTACTCTTGTCTCGTCGCTTTTACTGAAATCCTCTTTATCTAATCACAGACAGTTTGCTTCATCAACTATCAGGAGCCCAAAAAAATGGAATTTTTTATTTTCATATTTTATTGAATAATATATTACTGGTCATGTGGTTTGACGCGCTGAATTCGAATTTGATATTAATTTTATCATTAGACCAATTCTTCGACCCTAATTGGACTCAAAAAGGGCAGAATTTTTTATTTATAGATTTTATTGTGTATTATATCTTCGGACATGTTTTTTCAGACGTTGAATTCGATTTTAAAGTTAATTTTATTATTGGGTCCAAAAAGGGGAGAATTCTTTATTTTCAAATTTTATTGTGTAATATATCATTGAACATGTTTTTTCAGATGCTGAATTCGAATTTCATGTTAATTTTATCATTAAATCCATTCTTCGACTCTCATTGGACTCAAAAAGGGGAGAATTTTATAGTTTCAAATTTTGTTGTGTAATACATTAGTGAACACTTAGCTCAGAGTTGGGGTCAAAGGTCCTAAGCATGTGTCAAGCAAAGCTGACGCCACGGGCAGCTAGTAATTAATATATATAAAAAAAATTAGGTCGAAATGAGAAAATGGTATATAAATAGTTTTCTTTTGTCGTGAAATGGAAAATTTTCA
Source organism: Ericerus pela (assembly GCA_011428145.1). Taxonomy (NCBI): domain Eukaryota; kingdom Metazoa; phylum Arthropoda; class Insecta; order Hemiptera; family Coccidae; genus Ericerus; species Ericerus pela. The sequence goes on from WOFM01000464.1 coordinate 727,248, forward strand.
TCACCTTCCATCTTGACCCCTCATTGAGGTGATTTTTAATACCCTGTTTGCAAGCAAATTGGGTAAAAATCGATTGGACTGAAATTTGAATCTTTCAACCTTATATCATCTATTTCCGCTATAGTTTTAATTGCTGACATCAAATAATTCATTAAAATGGATAATATTTTTGGTCCTGAGGGGTCAATTTTGTTTTTGCGTGGACAAGTTCAGGTTATCATTTTTTCGTTACCTCTCTTCATTTTTAGGTATTTATTTATTTATTTATTGATTTATTTATTTAATTACGTATTATTTCATTACCTATTTTCATCATAATATTGATTCGGATTTGTTCAAATAAAATGATGATGGGCAAGGGGCGTGTGATGGGCTATTTCGAAATAGGGTGTGTGAGAGGATGTGACAGGCGGTAGCTGGAGGGACGTTATAATTTTGTATTTGGAAATTTTCGGGGCAGTGTCACTGGTGGTTATGCCGACCCGTATAGTGCTAAAAACGTATTCGTCATTCAGTATTTTTCCATGGAGCGGAGAAAAGCCCTATTTGTTTTTCCTTATGATTCTTTTGAGTTTCATCATTATATAAAAGAACATAAATATACATTTAATGGATATACGTTTATTCTCACTCTTCATTAAAATACAACTTCCAATCGCATATGGTAATTTTTAAAAGAACAAAAGTTACTACCAAACAATATCGGATTGAACAGAAATTTCTATTTTTCTTGGAAAGGAATCGGATTTTTATATGCGGATCTGCATTCAAGATACCGACTTGATGTTGTTAAGGTATCTAAGCCTAATTAATCCATATGAACTGAAATTGTGTCTCTTAACCGTTTGGAAAAAGTATATAATAATATTGTTCCAAATTATCTGAAAATCCGAAATTTTTGTTACAATCAAAATGATATAATGTCAATGCCTCTTAGCAGGTTCTAAACAACAACACAAACCATGTTTTGTTACTTATTATTGTTTTTTGTCGTCGTTATAACATGACAAAAACTATAATGTATCTGAGTATGTACCTAAACTATTTTTAGAGTTTTTCTCGTAAATGTTGCTGTAATAAAAAAATTACTCTTTCGTCTTCGTTAATTACAAGCATCTTCTCAAACATATTATGTATTATACTTATTTCAGCATTAACCTGTTATAATACACAGAAATTTACCCTAAGACGTTCATTATTCATAATATATTCTTGTTTTTCAGTTTACTTTGCCAAATCAGAGTTTCCCCCATCCTCAATTTTAAATATTTTTTAGATAAACATTGGAAAAAAATCCTTCGAGTCGGTACTGGTTACGAATACATACCTACTCTACAAGCGCTTCTTAAAATTTTGTTTCTTTTTTCCAAAGAAAATTACCATAATATGATTCTTGCGCGTCGATGTTATAACTGTCGGGATATTTACGACTAACCATGAATATCTCGTCCCATTCAAATATCAACATTGGCTGATTAAAATTTCAAATTTCGAAATTTATAACCAACGCAGTTATATAGTTTATAATTTTAATGAACCTATTCGTGTAGACTATATATATATCAAGTCATTACAAACTCCAATGAAAATAGTTTCGCTGGTTTGTATTTCAGGTATCTACGATACATTCCCTAATGTTTTCTTTCGGATGTGTTCATGAGTGGATAAATAATTTATGGGTCCGTCAGAGTAAAAAGCCGCTTGGTTTTCGGGTGAAACAAAAAAAAAAAAAAATTATTGATTTTTAATTGCCCTGTAATTGAATTTTATTTTCTTCTTCAAATTATAAAAGCGTATTTTTTAAAAACTCTTTTATTATTAAAACAGTGCTTTCGTATGAATATTTAAATTAAAAAATCTTTGACTTAGTTTTACAAAACATTAATCAACAGTGTATTTAGAATAGGTATCCTAATTAGGTTCTTCAAGAAAATTCCTAATTTGATCAGTAAGAGTATATTTGTTTAGTTAGGCCTTCTATGAAGTTATTGGCTCATTTTTTAACCTCTCACTTGTAAAAACATTTTTTTGGTTGATTTTTTAAACTTACCAGTACCTTACGTAAAAAATGTATAAATAAAAAATATAACATATTTGTGGTAAAAAAAAAAAAAAAAAAAAAAAAGCTGCTAAAATTTAAAGGAACTTGAGACCATAAATTGCATTTTTGATAGTGGCGTAGTGTGAAAACTATGGTTGGGAAGACAATTAAGTTTTTAAGTAGGTTTTCTTCAGAAAATCTATTTATTACGCTTGGTGCGGTGTTAGCCCCCAGGGTTGCTGGTGGGTACGTTTTTCGTTTCATGATCCCAGGAAAATTTTGACACCAATAACTCAAATTCATAGTTATATATCTATAAAGTCCATTTCTTGTTCTCACGATGCACGAAACTTGATACGAACATTTATATTAAGCCAAGGACCAGACCTATTGATTTTGATGTGGATAGGCCACTGTATTTCCGGTACCACAATTTTTGTTTTTATTTTGGCTATAAAATGCTCAACTTTGCATCAATAGCCACGAAATTTGGTACAATTATTTATTACAATTTATTGTAGTTATTTTTTTTTATATTGTTAACAAAATACGCAATTTTGAAACAATATGTACGAAATTTGAAACAAATATTTATTATAATTTATTGTGGCATACTATCAGTTTTGGCGTGGATTGACCGGACAGTACTTTCGATAAAGATATTTCTTTTCGTTCTTAGGCTGGCTATAAAATGTTTAATTTTGAACAAATATTTATTATAATTGATTGTAACATCAGCCAGTTTTTTTGTAGATCGACAGGATGGTATTTCCTTCAAGTCAATTTTGTGTTATTTCGAAATTTATAAAAAAATATTTTTAAGTAGGTTTTTTATAGAAAATCTACTTATTACGCTTATTACGGCATTAGCCCCCAACGTTGGGGGTGATTCCGTTTTTCGTTTCATAATCTCAGGAATATATTGGCACCAATAACTCAAATTCACATATATATAAAAGTCAATTTCTTGTTCTTGATACAGGTCGCAATTTTTTACTGAGCCAAGGACCTGACATATCGATTTTAGTGTTGATTGGCTGGATGGTACTTCCGGTACCACCATTTTTGTTTTTATTTTGGCTATAAAATGCTCAATTTTGCACCAATTTCCACGAAATTCAGAGTATATATTTAGTTTGATTTGTTATAGTACGCTTCCAATTTTAGCGGGGATTGTACTTCCGGTACCACTATTTTTTTTTATATTGGTCATCAAATGGAGAATTTCGGAACCATATATACGAAATTTGAATTAAATATTCATCAAAATTTATAGTAGTATGCTACCAATTTTGGTGCGGATCGACCGAATGGTACTTCTGGTAAAACTTTTCTCCACCTCTGTTTTCTAATTTGCTTGAACTTTTCTTTTTACAAAAATTAATCACATGCTTATGTTTTCTTTTTTTTATTTCATAACTTTGTATTATATTACATTGGTTTTATTTTAAATTACATGATGATGTACCATACTTTATTATCTTAATTTATTTTTCATTTCTTTAACAAAAAATGTTTTTATATTTCACATTGTCTAATATTTTGTCAGCATCTAACGCATTTCATACAATCATAACACACCCTTAACGCATATTAACTTACAGACAATTAATGTGACAATCAAAATTCATAATTCTTTTTTTTTTCTCGAAAACATACTTAATTCTTTTTTCTCGAAAACCTACTTTTTCTCGCGAGGCTTGCTGCGCTAGAGTTTTTTTATTAGATTTGATATAGGTACAGCTGATCAAAAACAAACAATTAACCACGTGCACCCGAAGCACTCATTACATGGATACAATTTCAAAATTTTCTGTCCTAGCCTTTATAAACTGGGATAAAAAAAAAAACATGTGCACGCATGTTTTCTACCCATTAAGATGATTTTGTTGGAGACAGTTTTAAAAAATATCTAACGTACAAAATTGTACGATTGATAGATCTGATAGATTTCAATAGGAGTGTGTGTTTGGGAAATTGGGAGTCAATATTAAAAGCGTTGTTACTATATTGTAGACAATCTCGACTGCGTTTCTTTTTCATTTTCTTCCTAATAATTTTTTTTTCTGTTTTCTTTTCTTTTTTTTTCTTCCATTGTAAGTTTAGAATTTATGTGGGTGGACAATGTATACCTTGTCTTCCCTGATACTACCACACTGGTTTTCGATATACACTGTTAAATGATCGGTACTTTAAGTACAAGAATTCTGAGGGAAACTAGTTATTTAAACATTTCATTTCATTTGCTATAACTACCATCGTAAATGTATCCTATATTTTTCTTTAAACATTAATCACTGAAGAAGCAGAAGGATCGAAAATTCATCATTTATGCGAAGTGTTATCGATTTGCAGCACGTTTTCAGTGTGAATATTAAAAGCATGGTTAGACACAAACATTTTGTTTTATTTTCTTATTACCATCGGATATGTATCAAATTTTTTTTCACATAAACACTTACGTTGTGGGCGCATCCTTCTACGTTTTAAGTCGTATTTACGTTTGTTTGTTTTGTGTGTGAACAGAGCTTTATAGATATGTATTGGACATCAAGGGGGTTTTGATGTACTCGTAAGAAGTGATGAAATCATTAATTAGAAATAAAATATGTAAAACACATTTACCGCACCAAGATTATTTATTGTATTCATAGAGAACAACAGAAAAGTAAGTCGTATTAGTAATTCTAATGGATACAAGTCGATATAACATAGAGAATATATTCAGACAATATATCAGTGTAGCCAACTAGTTCATGTACAATAATCAAATAGTTCCAACACTCTCTCCTTGGACATGTAACTCGATTGGCTGATCTCCAGAATGGTTCCAAGCTATTATAAGCTAGAAATTAGAAGTTGATTAGTGCAATATCATTGCGATTAAGTGAATTTAATAATGTGTGCGGTAACTGGAGAAAGCCAGATGTCTGGGAAAACTCCAGGTTGCCAAAAATATAAAGTTTACTCCACTTTACTCTCCAATTTGGCTTGAGAGGAAAAACTATTGAATAGTAAAAAAACCTCTCAGATACTCCAATGTCTGACTCTCTAATTTGAGGAAAACTTATCATAGTGATAATAAAAACCTCGTCTCCTTATCTCCATCTCTCCGTATACTCGTCTCCATGTCTCCGATTCGAAGAAACCCCATTGTGGGTAAAACTTCGATTTTTTCCCAAAAGTTATTTTATAAATTATATCTCCAAAAGTGAGTAAACTATCTTAAGACACCTTAAGCCACCATAAGATATCTGAAGATAGACGTTTTTTGTATATAAAAGGTCCGATAAATAAAACAGTGTTAGTATAAACATTTGAGTATGTATTTCAAAAGGAAATACAGATAGGAACATTATGTATATAACAAGAATCAAACAAAAACAAGTAAATAAGTTATATAACAGTCATTTGCGACTAGGTGAGTAACAGTTCAAGGGGACAAATCCAAGATTTGAGCAGAAATGTGGGTAAAAATAACCGCATACAATACAAACACTAACGATACAACGTCAATCTTAGACACGTTAGACACCCTCACCATTATGGTCGATAGGTATCGTTTACTTGCAAAAGTAATCGACGAGGAACAATTATTTAACATAGTAATTAAAAAATTTCCACCTCGATCGTACTAAAATACGTTAAAAAGTAGCGAACGCAATGTTAAACATTTGTTCGAAGCGGTTAGATCGTTTATTAAAATTAGAGAGTTATCAGAGCCTATCTGTACCTCTGTACCAAAAAAGGTCGATAAACCTAATCCACCCCCACAAAATAAAAATTACTCTCAACCTAAAGGCAGGAGAAATTTTGCGATTATTTTTACAGAAAAGAAACCGAACGAAAGAGGACAGAATAAATCCAATCCTCGAAAGCAACCAGCACCACGTTCGAATCCCACAAAATATAAGGATACTAATGAAAATTTATCTAATACAGATGCAGATGGCATGGTGTGGGTACAACTATCATCTGGCAGATGTATCCCGGCATCGACGGTACGCACGCCCGAGACACCAAATATACCGTGCATCTTCTGCAAAGGTGATTACCATGCTCACCTTTGCTGCAAGAAGAACACGCTCAAATCTCGATGTGCACACTACCAGCGATATCGATTGTGCACCCGCTGTACACAATCGCACCCCAATACGCAGTATTGTAAAGCATTGCCACCTGCGAATTGCCGCTGGTTCCGCTGCGGAAGCTCGGAACATCATTCCAACCTTTGCCAGGTGATCGACTACCCAATCACAGAGGGCAAAGTTATGGCGTGGGTAGAAATGCTTCGCAACTGCCAGCAATATCTCCCACGAGGTAATTTGTTTGATAAACAGCAAGAAATATTACCTCTTCTCGACCCTAAACAAACTGTAACATTACAGACGACTGCAGCTTCCGTAGAAGACACCACTAGTCTCGTTGCGCAGCAACGTCAAGAGGATGAGAACCTGGCACATTCCTTAGGGTATTATCATCATTTTACGACCCTTTAGGTTGTTCTGCACCTGCATTTGTTCTGTCAAGAACGTTCATGAAAGTACTATGGTCCAAGGGATTGAAATGGGATGAGAAAATCTCAAACAATCTCGAACCAACAGCTACTGAGATAATTACCGATCTCAACAATAGCCTCAACTATTGCATACCTAGACAATTCTATCTAGGAACTTATGACCCAAATACCTGTCAACTACACGTATTCATAGATGCATCACAAGTAGTGTATTCCATGGCAATATATATCAGATTTAGCAACACTAAATCGAATTGCCATGCAATACGATTTGTAACAGGAAAATCACACATAAAACCTATGCGACCGATCACAATTCCTAAACTCGAATTGATTGCAGCACTCATAGGTGCATGTGGACTACATTCCCTACGTAAACCACTCGGTTTACAGAACGCACCAACATTCTTGTGGTCTGATAGCAAATGTGTCCTCACATGGCTATTAGAAAGAAAAGTCCACCCACAATTTGTAAAAAATAGAGTCAACGAAATAAAAAATATAAAACACGTCGAATTTCGATATGTCCCATCAACGGACAACCCAGCTGATATTGGCTCACGTGGTTCCTCTATCCACGAACTCTCCGAATCACTATGTTAGTCCGCTTCAACTTGGCTATCTTAAGACGAAAAATCTTGGCCAGAAACCGATTTGAATATAATCGAAAGCCTACCAGACAAACCAACCGAAATAAATACACCTGTCTTTCATACAATGAAAGAAGTATTAATTTCGAGTTTGAGAAAATCAGCGTCAATAAAAATTGACGATGAATCAATTTTTGACAAACGCCATCCTGCCAAATATTTAAGGCAGATGAAATCGGCAAAAAGATTCATCCCACACTTCTTCATTGGTCCCAATACAGATCAATGTGAAGTCACACTACCAGAACCTGAAGTTCTGTCTCAACAGTGGATAGCTGATCCATCGAACCAAAGTCAGCTACTTGATTTGACAATCACCAAATCATGCTATATTCCGAAAGATGAAATACCTTTCGAAAGTTTCATACATCCACCATTGAACACTCCGTTCAATAGTGATATCACAAAATTCAACATTCTATCTAAACCCGTACGTATACTTTTACAATGTATAAAAGCCGTACGAAGATTTAGTAAACAACGAATAAGGAGAAAAAGATAAATTTCACCTTATGCGTCGTTAGATTTCACATTTCATTTTGCTCTACTCTGCTTTATCAGAGCTGACCAAAATAAATACTTCGGAAAACTACTCGAAGTATTAGAAAAACAAAATCACCCCCCGTACGTCTTGTACAAAAAATTTCATATCCTAATCGATCCATCTGGGATATTACGTACAGTAAATTATCTACCCGATATCGAGTACGCAAGAGACATGCTATCACCAATCCTGATGCACCCTAAGTCTCACTTAACAAAATTAATTCTGATGCATACACATCTAAAAAACGTACACTCCGGTACAAAATTCACCATAGCGGACTTTAGAAGACACTATTTTGTGCCAAAATCACTAAAAGTGTTACCTCAAATTCTAAAGAAGTCGTGCACGCTATGTAAAAAAGCTGAAACAAGACCGTTTAAACAACCAACTTTTTCAGCTCTACCAGACTTTCGCCTGGTACCTTTCGTAAATCCATTCACCTACACAGGTGTGGACATATTTGGCCCATTCATGGTATTTGAAAAATACCTGCCAAAATTGAAAGCACAGTTGGCAACACCAACTACACCACCCGTCAAGAATTGGGTGTTGATCTTTACGTGCCTGTCCACCAGAGCAGTACACCTACTCTCAGTGTCAAATTTGACAATGGAGGACATCTGGACAGCGTTTTTAACATTTTTTGCTGACAAAGGCATGCCAAAAGTTATCTTATCCGATAACGCAGCGCAATTCCACTTAATTGCGACATACTTACCAGAGTACTGGAAAACGTTCACTGAAGAACAAAAAATAAAACCTAGCTTAGATGAAAGAGGCATTAAATGGCACTTCATCCCAGCTAAAGCACCATGGTATGGTGGAGTTTATGAACGACTGATCAGCATTATAAAACAAGTGTTTTATAAAGTCCACAGTCACCACTCAATCTACAAACATACCTTTCAAGCGAGCTTGAAAGATATACAAACAATGGTCAACAGAAGACCACTATGCCCATCTCCAGATGAGCTAGAGCAGTTGACATTAACACCCGCACATTTCATGCGGGCAAACTTAGGTCACCTAAGCAATCCGATTAATGAATCGAATAAAGACCCAACTCCTACAGCAAAACAGCTTATGGACATTTGGAAGCTCGACCAAGATTACCTAACAAACCTTTGGTTAACTTGGAAGAGACAATATCTCTTATATCTAAGAGATAGACCACCAACTCCGCTCTCAAATCCAGGGCGCACGGTACCGTTTGTACCAAAAGTAAACGACATAGTACATGTTTTGGACTACACATCCAAACCTGGCGTTTACAAACTTGCAAAAATCATTGATTTAGAGAAATCTTGTGATGGACAAGTCCGTCACGCAAAAATAGAATTCTCAAGCAAGCAAACATCCACTAGACCTCTCAAATTCTTAGCTCCATTAGAGTTAGACGACAGAGATGTAGATAAACTAGATACGTAGTATCGTACCTCCGATAGATCTCTCCTGATTATGACAAAAATAGAATGGACTGACAAGCCAATTTACTGACTTTAGGGTACGCCATAATTGGACACTATACTCCTAAAAACGATATAACTACGATTTTTCGGCACCCACTATTACTGTCATGTGCTTTATAAACAGCTACAGGTAATAGGTGGCAGAGTGCACTACTATTTAAATAAGCATCGTTGATGCTTATACGACTCGCTAATTCCCAAATATTCCTTTACAGAATCTGTGATCTACGGCCAATAACTCGTCTCATCCTCTTAGATGCAGCATCCGGCGATCGAAAAGAACTTTCGTTGAAAGTCTCTTTTTCTCTTGTCATCTCGTTACGACGTAACGTCAGAAAAAAGAAGAAAAGTTTTTGTTCCTACTATAAATAACTATTTTCTCATGTTTATATTGTTTTTGTTATGTTTATTGTACATTATATAATAAAATAAGATTTCATATAACATGTATGTCTAATCTTTATTAAGATTTCAGGGGAATCTTCGGAGGTGGCCACCAATGGCCACCCAGGAACACCGCCCCCAGTGTCATGGCTACAGCCACGAGTCCTGTGCGCACTAGCGATGCGCAGAGGACTCGACATGACTGGAGATACTGGGCTGAGGCGACGCTAACAGTTGTTCCACAACCAGGCGCGAGCTAAGGTGTGTGACAACGAACATATTTTATTGGTCCTTGTGACGTTAAACCAACATAATAGTAAACTCCTCCACTACAACAGTGATCACTGATTAATTTAATATATTTACCGATTTACGTATTTTCTTCCTTTCACTCCATAATCTTCAAATACCTGGCGGAATCTTCACCTCGGGAGACCATCCCGTTTTCCACTATTGTCAGGTACCCGGCGCCTCCACCATATTGGACATCAAGGGGGTTTTGATGTACTCGTAAGAAGTGATGAAATCATTAATTAGAAATAAAATATGTAAAACACATTTACCGCACCAAGAATATTTATTGTACTCATAGAGAACAACAGAAAAGTAAGTCGTATTAGTAATACGACTGAACAAAGAGTTCTAATGGATAGAAGTCGATATAACATAGAGAATATATTCAGACAATATATCAGTGTAGCCAACTAGTTCATGTACAATAATCAAATAGTTCCAACAATATGAATTATGTTTTCTGTATTAATATTAACAATTAAGTATTGTTCGACACAAAAGGTAAATTCTAAATTACAAATATTTTTTCTTCAAAATTAGCGAAACATTTTTTCCCAATTGGCTGCATCGATTAACCTCATTTTTGAATATATTATGTGCATGGTCTTAGAAACATGATAATAAAATGGTCTTTTTCTATTACCAAAGTCGTAATTTCATAATCGTAATTTTTCCTTACAATTTCAAAATTGTCTTCTGAATTCACAAGTAGTGTTGACTTGTATTTCCGAAAAATCTTTTCAACCGCTTTTTTTATACTTATCATAATATTATTATACAGACAAAAGCCTTTTCCATGACTTCGTAAACTACTTTTCACTTGAACAAGACTTTGACTAAGGAATTAAAGGTTTTGTACTGTAGTTCTTTTTGAAAATAGGATTACACTATGTAACTTATACCTACCTACACTGGTGGGAGTATTCCACAAATATTCAAGTAAAACTTGGCGCAAAGTCGTATAACATTTCTACGCATTTCTATAGTAGGTATCAAGTTTTCCTCCATTCAGAAAGTTATCTACTTCTCTTCTTACTATGTATAGGTATTGGAAGAAAATCTACTAATTATTTTTTAATTTTTGTCTTTTTATCCTACCCTTGGATTAAAATTTCGAGAAAAAGTTTTGTCATAAAATTGGAAGGAATTGACGTATAAAGCCTATATGGTAAAGGAGAAGAGGGTCGACTTCAATAAGGCCAGTCCCTGGCCTAGATCTTGCTGGAGAAATTTTGAAAGAATTCTTTTTCTCTTTTTAGTGAATTTTTTATTTTTGTTTTTTTGAAGTCAGTTCTTTTTTATGAAAAAAGGTTTTTCAATGATTTTTTGTTTCTAGCATTGGAGGCAATATTACTTTAAAACTAACAATTTGTTTATTGAAAGATAACTCAAAAACTACCTCATCAATTCTAAAAAACAATTGGTAGGACCACCATGGGATCATCTTCTATTATTTAAAAAAAGGTCATCAAAATTGTTGCCCAGGTTGAGAAATTATGTGGGAACAAATATGAAAAAAATCTATACGGATTGAATTGATAACCTTCTCCTTCAGTTAAAAAACTAATTTTAATTGCTTTACAATTCTCAGTGATCCTTGTGTAAATGTATAAAGGCATATTGGTTGGTACCTGAATGAACACTCTTGATGGGCTACACCTTACACAAGTATATCAATATCAAACTGAATATTAATACCTCTAAATGTGAATTGTTTTAAATAATTTATTATCCACACTCAGATGGTGGACCTTAATTTTCTACATTCAGTCTTTAAATATAATAATTTTGTACCTAGTGCAGGTAAGTTTACATCATAATAATTCATAGAAAGAGTTCCACATAATAATCTAATAATCTAAATGTCTGGAATTGAATATCGTCTATATGAAACACGAGTTTATATACACAATTGGATGTAATAGTGTTCACTGTGATTAGTGTAAAATAGGTATTAGTGTGTGTGTGCGTGTGTGTGTGTGTGCGTGTGTGTGTGTGTGTGTGTAATTGGTAAGGAAGACGAAAAAGAGTTTTGGAAGAAGAAGAAGAAGACTGACGTTGAAGAAGAACAAGTTGGAAGGAGAAGAAAAATGGATTGAAAAATGAAGAAAACTCGTTGTAAAGAAGAAGTAGAGTCTAATTTGTAAGCAGTGCATTATTGTTTACATATTTTCACATATTTTTGTTTTTGTGTAAGAATATATTTGTCAATAAAATTATAAATGAATAAATTTGTTACACATTGCTATTTTGCTAGCCTAAATAAACGGTACAGTTAGTTAGATATGACATCCATTAATACAGCTACGTAAAATGATCGTCTTAAAAAATTTCATATCACTCCGAATTGGACCACCAGTTACTACATCTGTTTAAAAATCGACTATGAAAATTTCCAACCCTAAACTTTTTACTGCTTTATCCTTTTTACATCTGTTTGAAGTTTATTTCAAATAAATATTTACAAAAATCAGTATTAGGTCGTTTGAAATTTTTTACAATATTTTTGGCAATTTTTCAGATCGTAGTATTAGTGTAATTTTTTTACCAAAAAAAACCCAATGATTCATCATGATTTTTATATATATATAAAACATAAGTAGTCATTCAGTTGTTATTCATTAGGCTTTCAGATGAGTTTACTCAGTCCAAAAAATTTTTTTCAATTTGAAAAATGAAAAAAAAAAAAAAAAAAAAGAAAAAAAAAGAACAATTAAGTAACTAAGTGAATTTTTCAAATTTCACTCTGTGACTCTTGTTCAGGCATGTAGTTGGCACACGATCGCGTCATTGTTCCAATGCAGTTAAAATAGGTACGCAGTTTAGAATGTGTTGATCATAAAGGATGCTACCGGAGGATGGCCTATAGTGGTAGACTATTGGTGCAGATGCGCGCACTTCTATTTTTGCGCCTAATCCTCACAAAGAAATTACACTTTCTGCGACAATACTTGGCGTCGCACATAATCCTTTCGTAATTTAAGAGATTATTTTTTCAATTCCTACGTAATTGTAATTTCGGTTACATCACAGTCACTCCGTTAATCGTAATTATTATACAAGTTCGTTGCGGTTGTGCAGATCTTGTGGAAGGGTTAAGGCGTTAGTCGAATGCATTTTAAGGTGAAAGTACCGTTTTCGGTGCGATGAAAAATGTTTTAGGCCCGAGTCACTAACATTCGGGATTCGCGGTGAAAAATATTGACTTTTATTATAAAAATTTTCATTAAAAAAATAAAAAATAAAATACGAGTGCATTGACGAGTAAACAAAAATTAACTTATACTTACTTGATTTATTATTTTTCAATAATAAATGTCCCAGTAAATGAATTTTCGTTCGTCTAAAATTTGTTCGAACTCTCTTGATCAGTGATTTCCGTCCACCTTTATGCTTTACACCACTTCGAATAATAACTTGGAACTAACGGCAGCAGACGATTGCATTATCATTTAATTCGAAAACTTTGGTGGAAAGTACAAAAAAAAAAAAAAAATTAAGTCACGAACAAAGGAGAGAAAAATTTACAATAAAGTGCCTAAAAATCAGACTCTTACTAAGAAAAAAAAAAAAAAAAGTTGGAAAACTCGATTTTCTTTTAATATAATATTATCGGCAACGATCGTTTCAAATTTTTGGTTTTAAAAAAAGTGGAGTTTATTGAATTATCCGTTATGCGAGCTAACTAGATAGTATATTGATCAATAGATAGCGAAAGAAAAGTATGGACAAAATAAAAGTTGTCAGTATCGCGAAATTCAAAGTTCAAAACAGGTTGAACGTTATTTCAATTTTGATTGGATAATCTTATTCAAGGTGAATGAGAAAAAATACTGAAGAAACTGGTAATGCGTAATGACACGATTCGATCCCTAGGAAGAAATATGCCACGAAGAAGAAGCGAAGTGGAGAGAAGGAAGAAAAATCAATGAAAGGCTATGATAACGAAAATTGTTTCCTCTTTTAACGAATTCACTTTTATAATAATTTTTCACTTTCGTTTGAATCTCATTGTGATGCACTTGGAAACGTGTTGAACGATTGTTCTCCAATACCAGCGAACGTTTCGTTCATTTTCTTCTTCTTTAAAAATAAATGGACGAATCAATGTCGACAACTTCGCCGATAAACTTGTTTCCCCCTCTCCTCACCTTCTATAGTAAGCAACGCAGTTTTTACGCATCCGCAATGAAATATTATTTCTCATCAAGAATGGCAATATAATTATCTCATCTAGCGTTTAATCGTATGTTTTTTTGTTTTGTTCTCTTTTTTTTGTTTTTGTTTTTTTATGTTTTTTATTCGTTTGGACATGTCAACGGAATATTTACTTTCGGTTTTTATAAAAATTGTAGCGGTTTCTACTACGTGGTTCTATTTCGAGGGTTGTGGCCTGAAAATAGTGAACGTAAAAGATGTGGCTATACCTGCAGACAGGAGGCCAATGACGTAGATAAGCAGGGGTCCTGGGGATTTGGACCCTCTTAGCTAAGAAAAAAGGTCTGACGTCTAAAAATCGTGTGTTTTTATCAGTTTTGGTGATTTTTTATTTATTTTTTTTGGGAAGGGGGTTCAGAAGAGACCACTGAGAACGTGTGGACTCCCCCCCTTACAACGGAGCTATATACGTCTTTGCAGGAAGCTCATCGACTAGTGCAATGTAAGTACTATTAACCGTGTTTGCCCAGCACTGGTTGACTACAAATATATGCGTGAGCATTTTCATTGTGTGCTACGTACATATGTGATATGAAAATCATTTCAGATAACTTGCTTGAAAATCAGCCATTCTGACCCGAGGCTATCGTTGTTCGGTACTTCAAATAGTATAGGAAATCAAGGGTTTTTTTTTTGGTGGAAAAATTAGTTTGCTCATGACACTTTTCTGAAAATTCTATCTTAGCGGTAGAATCGATAATTTTCGGTGTCCGTGAAAATACCATTTTAGGGGTAGTGGGTGGAGGCAAAATTCTGGAAAGTTGAAGTTTTACAAATTAAATCGAGTGAGATATCGTGACCTTTTTAATTGTTGTTTCACACTGTATCGAAAAAAATAAAAATAAATAAACCACAAGATGTTAGTGTAACGGCCATAAGACGTGGTATTGAACCTAATTAGAACCACTTTTAGTGTTTCACCACACACGAGATATTTAATATTGGACAAGCATTAATACCTCAATAATAATTTAAATATTCAATTTATCATCATCCACAACTATAGTGGACCTTAACGTATTTGAAAGACTCAACAATATTTAAATCACAAGTTTGAATTAACACTTTTAATAAAATAATAAATTGTACAACAACAGTACATCAATTAATACGTTAATATTATATAATAAATTTAACATATGGGATTACCACCTTTTAGACAAGACTGTCTATGAACTAGTAGCTCTATAAGAGAGGCTCTAGGAACTGAATGTAGATTCCTTCGAATCGAGGGTTTATATACTCGTTTGGGATATATAAGTGTATGTATTGGACATGCTAGGTGTGGTAGGGTATTGTTATTATAGGGTTGTGCTGACTCGCAATATACTTGAGAAACAGGCACAATTAGGTCATGAATATACAGACATTATATCTATATTCATAAACTCACATATGGGTAATTTAGCGGTTGTTTATAAAGAGCTGTAGGATGTTTTATTGTTGATGAATACCTACATTTTTGGTATTTGAAAATGTGTAGACAAATATGTTCGTCATATCTAAAAATAAACGAAAATATACGTTACAGTTAGGACCAATAGTTTTTGAGTTATTATGAACTTTGTGCTGAAAAACATGATTTTTAACAGAAACAACTTATGAAAATCCTTTTAATTTGGGTGAACTTTAAATTAGGTACCTTTCTACGCATTAGAGTCGTTGGTATTGAGGATTTTTCAAACGGTAGTTGGTTAAAATGACGATACAGTCTATGGGAAGGGAGGTATGAGGGAAAATGTAACTAAAAATATTATTTTTTTATCTATTTTTTCTAAGTTTCCAACATATTATATAAAAATTTTCGACTGTAGCCGTGTAACGTATCACATCCTATTTAGTATTTAGGTTTGGCTTAAATACTGGTGAACTGTTTTCCGTGAAATTTCACTGTAAATAAATTCAGTTTGCAATTTGTTTCATCTGCGATCGGTTCATTACGTCCTCAGATAATCTAGAAGTGGCATAGTTTTTTTTGAGGGGGGGGGGTTTATCCTATTTTTTTTATTAAGTTCAAGGAACGTTTATAGGGAAGGTAAACCCAGGTTGTGTTTATTTACTTATAGCATTCGTTAAAAATTTATACGTTTTTCCTCGATCCATTTAATTTTTTTCCGTTAACATTGTTTTCGGTCAAACAGACAGACAGACGCTATATTTTGGATTCTGAGTTTTCTCTGTCTACGATCAATCGGATCTCCAAATGTTAGGACAATCCGCCGGAGGCAGTTTCCTCATTCGTATCCAGCTATCGTCTTCGGGAAAAAAAATCAACTCGGAATCCTCTTGGCCACATTTATCGTTAGTCATGATTTGAAGTGTCGGTATGCGATTATGTTCGAAAAGTATAACCCATTTCTTGTACGTTGTGGTAATGAAAAATTGAAAACAAAGTGAACACGACTCGATGAATCAGGAATGGGAATTGGTAACGATTTGAAAAATTTCCTCATTAGCCCAATATTTCTACGCAGGAATTAAGAAAATTATCAATAAAATTCCATTTCCGATTAAAACTTATTGCGACTTGATTTGCGTACCCAAAGTGCCTGTACCTGGTTTTCGTCCTTGTAGCCCTTGGACTCAGTTTCACTCGTTGGATAGGCTTACCTTCGAACGTCCAGTATTATCGTTTTTCTCAGTCCAATCAACTCGAATTAAAAAATTATTTTTACATAACAATTAATTTTCGTACCCGAAGTTCATTTTGGAACTGTTTGGAAATGAATGCATCGCTTCGTTTCCTCGTTTGTTTCGTAATAGCGGATGCATTTTTTTTGTGAAAAGGGTAGAGGAATACGGGATAACGAATAGCGCCCAGTTGTGACGATGAAATACGAAGTGAAAAACGAGAAAAAAAAATGAGACACAAACAAAATAATAAGCGTAAAATCATATAAAAGATACATAGAAAATAAAAATTCAACTACCCTCTACCCCGAGGCAAAAATCTTGCTGGTCACTGATTTGTGGGGATTTTCAAAGATTTAGTAAAAAATAAATAATAAATGAAAACTATAGCGTAATAATACGTTGGCAGAAAACCCAGTTTGCCAGTTACGTATCTACAATTCAACAAACGACCTTGAATCCGAAATGAGTGAAAAAATTTCAAAAAACTATCGATAGACATCGATGTTTAAAAAACATATCAGTCTACCGAAATTTCGTTGTTACAATTTTAAGTATGATTAGAAAAATAAAATAACCCCGTGCGCCGTAAATACGGAGAAGATACTTTAAGAAACACACAAGCAACTTACTTTTCTGTAGCAATTTTTTTACCCAATTTCCTGGTCAACGGGATATTAAAATTGATCTCAGCGAAGGGTTAGTGGTGCGGATGTTGAAAATTATCTGTTTCACGAGAAAAGATAGTGGTTGGTAGGTACCAATTTTCCATTTTGAATTATCTTATTATATAGGTATAGGTACATAATATGTTACGTACCGGGTTCGAAATTGAACCATCCTTGGATGGTACAACTGATTTCGTACAATCCTAAGATGTTACAAGGCATTTCGTTAGAAGTCCGAAATGATACAATTTTTCTACCCAATTCGCCAATTTGTACGTCTGCAATTCAACAAAAAATCATAAATTCCAACTGTGTGAAAAAATTGTAAAAAACTATATTTATTCGTATCCAACAAATATATCGATCTATCGAAATTTCATCGCTACAATTTTCAGTGAAATAAGTAAAATAATCCGTTGCACCGAAAATACGGAGAAGACTTTTCTTCAGCAATTTTATTTCATATTTTTCTTTACATTTTTCTTGAAAACTACCGAATTAATAGGCACAAAACTCCTATCAGACTTAGTCCCACATGAGAAGTACATTTCATGAAAATTTCAGCCTCATCCCTTTTTTAGTTTCCTCAAAATCCTGAAAAACACTCGTTTCCCAGCACTTTCTTCTTTTCTCAATTTGTGGGAAACTATTGAACTAATGGTCACCGTACCTAAACTTGCACATATTATAGGAGAACGATGTAGGTATCAGAAAAGTTTCAGCCCGGTCTCTTCTGTAGTTTCTTCAAAATCTTGATAAAAACCAGTTTTCCATGGAGATTTCATTCTCACCGAACCAATCAGCACTATATTCCTATCAGACCTGGTCCTATATAAATGTTACTTTATACGAAAATTTGAGCCCTATCTCTTCGTAGGTTTTTCAAAACTGTCAACACAAAATTTTCTCCAGCAATTTTTTCTTCTCCAGTTTTTTCAGAAACTACCGAACGAATAGGCACATAACTTCTATGAAACTTGCACATACATTAGAACAATGTATCATGAAAATTGAAGCCCGATCCCTTTTGTAGTTTCCTCAAAACCATGAACACAAATTTTAGACGATATATATATATATAGGTACATATATATAGAAAATAACAAGTAAAGTGATGGACTTTTTTTATACGCTTTTATTCTACTCACTCAATTTGTTGAAGTATACCGGATGACCAACTTCAGCGCTGCTTTCACGTGTTGCAACACACGCACAAGCACACATACACTTATATTCGCATTTATCAGTTGTTTTTTCAATTTTTGTTTGTTTCTGTCTGGGAAAAAAAAGTGAGAAATTTTATTTTCTCTCTTCCATTATTTTCTTCTTCAAATTATAAAAGCCTATTTTTTTAAAATTTGTTTTTAACCTAACTTATTTTCTTATTGTCTATATTATTCATTCAGCTATGTCAGAATGGGAGTATATCTTGCTCCTGTTTTCCCTAAAGTTGATATTTTAATGTGGAACATATTTTTATTTTCACCACGGGGTGAAAACGAAAGTGTGCATGATGCAAACATATGTACAAAATTTAGGGGCGAAAGAGAGAGGAATGAGAAGATAAAATTGTGTCTGTGTTAGTAGGTGAGTGGTTGTGTGTGTGCGCATGTCCCAAGGGAATCTTTTATTTTCAGATTTTATTATGTAATACACTAGTATATCATTGGACATGTTTTTTGAGACTCTGAATTTGACTTTGATTTTAATTTTATCATTAGATCCATTCTTCAACTCTCATTGGGCCCAAGAAAGGGAGAATGTTTTATTTTAAGATTTTATTATGTAATATATCAGTGAACACTTAGCTCGGGGTTAGGGTTAAAGGTCCACAGCATCTTTCAAACAAATCTGACACCATGGGCAGCTAACATCTTTACATATGTGCATATATATGTATGTATAGTTATATATAAATGCCAATTTTTTGCTACTACAGTATAGGTTGAAATTTTTGACCAATAGTCATGAAATTTGAAACAAACTATAGTACTAACCAAAAACATGACCTATTGATTTTGTTGTGGATCGGCTGTATGGTACTTTAGGTATTTGCTACGATTGTTTTTATTTTAAATATAAAATTTTTAATTTTCAATCAACAGTTACGAAATTCAAAATAATTATTTATTATAATCTATATTATAAAATTCAATTCTTTTTTTTGTATATTTATCCACATTTTTTACAAAATTTACAATATATTTTAATTTTGAAAAACACTACTCTTCTCTCGTTTCACGATTTCTCAGGTTCTATTTAAGCTACAAAGTTGGGTTTTGTACTATTGAAAAAAGGAGAAAATTTGCTAGAATTCTCTTTCATAGAATTAATTTTTTTGTCGCTATTAGTTTTTCACAAATCGGCCATAAAAAACTGCAAATTAATGACACATTTGCCATTTTTTAATTTATAATTAATTTCAAAAACTAATGATGGTAGAAAACAATTTCAAATGCTGATCCTCCCTTATTTTTTAACTAAAAATTCATTTCCACTATCCGATTTCACCTAAAATGAATTAATCATGAGATATCAACGAGAGAAAATATAATATAAGTACAAAACCAGCAACTCTGCGTATTTCTATATATTATATAGGCATATATATATACATATATACAAAGTGCTTTCGGCATAATACTTAGCCGCCTTTTGAACATTAAATGTACATGCATATGTATATGATATTGGTCATCTAGGATTTGTAATTGCAGTGGGTGGAGAGGGGGCGCTAACACAATTTTTATTTTTATTTTCGTTATAAAATGCCTAATTTTTGACAAATAGAAATGTAATTCAGAACAAATATTTATTATGAACTATTCTAACATGTTACTGATTTTTGTGCGGATCAGCTAGACAATATTTACAGTGCCGCTATTTTGGTTATTATTTTAGCTATAAAATATTTTATTTTGAAACAATAACTAAGAAATTTTCAAAAAATATCAACTATAGTTTATTGCAACATACTACAGCAATTCTGGTGCGAATGGATGGGAAGTTATTTCCAAAAGTTAATTTTTATTTTATGGACTTTGAACGAGATGATTATTTTTAATTGTGTAATTTTAGCGTCTTTTTAGCATTGTATTAATTTAGGTTTCATCTTTTTTTTTTGTTTTTAAGTAGATTTTTGAATAAAATCGACTTATTAAAATTGCCTGAGTATTAGGATCCAAGGGCGGTAGTGGGTACGTTTTATGTTTCATGATTTTTTCTGAGCATTTTGGCACTATTTTTGAAAATTTATTTTTTTTATGTACCCCCTTCTGCGTTGAGTCCTTTTTCAGACGTAATTTTGATCGGATGGTTTGGAAATTCAAAATACGTATTTGAGTCGATCTAAGGAAAAACCCTATTGTTACTGATTTGGATCTGGCCCATAGTTCGTCCCGTATGTCAGTTTATATACATTTTTTATTGAACTTAGTACAGGTCGCAATTTTCTATGGATAGGCCTGAAAAATGGTATACTTATGTGTTTTAGGTTGAGGACAGTACCTACCAATTTTACGGTACGACTGATAAGGGGGATTTTGTTGCAGTTCTGGCAGATTAATCGCTCTAAAAGGAGTAATTTTCAAGCTGTAGACACAAAATTTTGTACATGTAATGATTTAAAGTATGTCTAACATGATTCCAAATTTGGATCTTATTGGTATTATGATTCATTCTCTGGGGCTGTTGGAGGTGCTAGTTTTTCATGTTATCTCAATAAAAGTTGAAATTCTCTCTCAAAAATCACGAAATTTGGTACAAACAGTATCTCTCATACAAGGACTGAACTTACCAATTTTGGTTTTGATAGGTAAATTTCTTCCCAATCTATTAGTTATTCAGCATGATTTTCCCTATTTTACCCTTCTGATAATGGTCCTAAAAAATTCATTTTCTAGCCTTCATTGAGGAACCCATTCGTTTTAACGTCCTTGAGGTATAAATTTGAACACGGACACTGAAATCTCCTCTTATATTTTCTTAACCAGAACGTAGATAATTGCGCTATATTTCGTTTTGCAACGTGGGATATTTTTCTCTCATATAAGTGTTTTTTTTTTAAATTTTTTTATTATTTTATATAATTTACAATTCTCATCACTGCAGGAAAGAAAACCATCGGATTATTTCCTAAAATTTTACTTGTTAGAACGTGGAATAATTTTTCATAAAAAAAAAAAA